>CM032455.1:138004398-138031898 GCA_019049505.1 Pachyrhynchus sulphureomaculatus
AATCACATCTTTAGCCACTTCTCTTTTCATCAGCTCCCACACATTTTCAATGGGGTTCATATCAGGGCCAATCCAACAGAGGGATATTTTTTTCTGCCAAAAAAGCTTTAACAGACCGAGCAGTGTGGCAGGGAGCTCCATCTTGCATGAAAGTGAATGGTTCCCCATTTGGAAACCATTCTCTGAGCTGCGGAATCAACCGATTTTGTAATACTTCTTTGTACTACTCTTGCCTCACTATTCCTTTGACGACGTACAGACGTCCAGTGCCCTTGCCGCTGATGACTGACCAAATCATCACTTTGGTGGGATGTTTAACCGTCGGGACGATACAATCAGGATGAAACTTTTCTCCATGACGACGACGCACATACTGAGCGTTATTCTGCAAAATTTCGAATGTGCTTTCGTCACTGAAGCAGACCTGTCAAAAATAGGAAAAATATATAAACTTCCATGTTTATTTGCTTTATTTAACTGAAAATGATAATAATGTATCAATTATTGATTAAATTGCTGTATCTTACCGATCTCCAGAAGTCCACATCTTTGTCTTGCCATTGTTTGGCCCACTTCAGGCGCTTTGCTTTCATTGCAGCTGTTAACTTGGGCTTCCTGGCGGGGCGACAGGCCTTAAAATCTAATTCTTTTAATTTTCTTCGAACAGTGCGCTCAGAAGCGTTTACGCTAGCATCCTGGAGTTGTGATTTTATTACCTTTGTGGTAGCAAATCTGTTTTCTACACAAATTTTCTCTCTGACCGTGGAGTGAAAATTGGTTTTCTACCGCATCTTTTCTTTCTTTTCGGGCTTAATTCCTTCCCTGACTCAATTTTCTTTTTTATGCGTCGTACACTAGCTTCAGAAACCTCCAATCTTCGTGATATTTCTCGGTTTGTAAATGTTTTCGCAATCACAAGGGCCTTCACTTCAGCTTTTTTACGTGGTGAAAGATCGCCTTTTCTACCCATAATGAAAATAGTCCAATTACTTTTTTAAAACACTGCATACAAAATAAACTAATAACTGAGTAGTATAAAACTGTTAAACAAACAATCACAGTCCATAAAGCCACAGAAACACGTCCGTACCTGACTCGATTCCGATCGCGACTGATACAGGTTTGTACTTATTTACGTTCATGTATCACTTTGTCAACACAGTGTTGCCATATGTTAAAAATAAATACAAATAGTAGTCTACAATAATTCTTTTAAATAAAAATCAATAATATTGTAGTTTAAATATACCATTATTGCATAAAAACTCTTAAGAAAACATAAAATTACTAAAAAAAAATACAGTGCGTCTAATAATTTGGCCAGGGACTGTATGTCCTTCATAAGTAAATACTGCCATTATTCTGTTTTCAATATAATTTATAAGGAACTGTCTCAAATGTGTACTCTCTCGAATACAAAAAAAACGGCCAAGTGCAAGTCGAACTTGCGCAATTAGTGTTCCGTACATCGATTGCTTTTGAAATAAATAATTTTGTTAAGGAGGTACAAAATGATCAGTGACTTCACAAAACACACCCTAAATGAGTTTTCAAGAAAGTTTGTTTCCTGTCTTTGTTGAAAACTGATGACCTTGATTTTTTTTAATATACCAGATAAATTATCAAAGGTAACGCATTCATGATAATTTTCATTCAATTTACACTTCATGGAGAATATTCCAGACTTTTTTCAAAATTTTTTTGATCAGTACTTTTCGAGATAAGGGGGGTGGACATCGATTTTTGGCGGTTTTTTAAAAATAGTATGAAGAAAATTTTGCGAGAGTATTACATCATATATATTTTTGAACTCGTGTTGTTACAAGCTTTCATTCACTCGACGACCTGGTAATTTTTTTTTCCGCTTCGGATTCCTCTATTTATGCTAATCTATGTCAAATAGGTTCAGAGAAAACCGGGACAGACAGAGCTACAGATAGACGGATAGACGGACACCAAAATGATCCCATAAGTGTTCCCTACGAAACACTAAAAATAATCATCCAAATCGACACATATTTGCTAGAGTTATCGGTGTTTCATTACAGAAATTTAAGTTTTTCAAGATTTTGTCGGAAACTACATAACCAATTTCAATAATATTTAAATGGGACTATGTTAAATGTGTACTCTCTAGAATAAAAAAATAATCATCCAAATTAGTACATATCTGCCAGGGTTATGCGGGATCAGGATCAGAAGGTTGAGAGTAGCACAACGTGGAATGGAACTAGCAATGCTGGGGTGTGAACATGAGAGACAGAATCAGAAACGCTGACATAAGGTCCAGAACGGGGGTTACAGATGTCATAGAAAGAGCAGCATCCTTTAAGTGGGAGTGGGCTCGACATGTTGCCAGAAAAAACCTAGACGAATGGCCCAACAGAACATCTCATTGGAGGCCAAGAACATCCAAGAGAAGTGTTGGCAGACCGCAGAAACGTTGGGTGGATGATGTGAGATAACATGCAGGCAGGTGATGGTATGAGATGGCACAGGACACGAGAAGATGGAGGAGCATAAAACAGGTCTATGTTCAACAGTGGTCAGAGAGAAGCTGATGATGATAGGGGAACATTAAAAAAAATACATACGCATCGAAATGAGAACCTCCTCCTTTTTGAAGTCGGTTAAAAATGTGTTTCATTAAAATGAAATTATACATAGAAAATTTGTTGAATTATGTACTCCAGCACGGGTATTCATTAAGCTTAAAAACAATATTTTTCCGTTATAAAATAATTATTCTCCTGCATTTTATTTTCCGGAGATAATTTCATTTAGGTTTTATGTAGCTACGCGAGACGCTTCTATAAAATAGGATTAAAATTAAAAATATTAACGAAAACTCCGAAAGTAAATTTAATGTTAAAGGGGACGTTAAATAGACACATAACGTCTCTAAAAGCCGACATCAAATGACGGGATTATTTATTTTAACCTTATAAAACATCGAAAGAGGGTTGTACTTTGCCGTTTTATGAAATAACTAGGGAAGATGTGAATTAAAACCAATTTGATCTCGGAAAGCAGTTTTAAAGTAAATTCATGCTTAAAAGTATGTTAACTTGAGCCGAAAGTGTACTTTTAACGTTAAATGGTTTGCTAATGCTTGTTTCCATTATGTAATTTTGTTAAACCCTTTTCTAAAGCTTGTAAGATGAAGCAGACAGACAGCCTTTTAAAAATTGAAAAATATATTTTAGAGATTATGTTGATGGAAAATGCAAAAAATGTTTACAAATTTGACTAAAATTATTAATTAACTCGACAATTATAAAAGGATGAATGTTTAAAATTAAATGCATTACTGTCACTAAAGGAGTACATATCTTTAGGCTTGGTATTTTTATACTTGTTATTTAGTCTTCTAGAATGGATTCAAAAGTCTTTAAAAAAACAAGGTAAATAACATTTTTTTGCAAAAAATTTTATTCCTCAATATAATCTCCATTGAAAGTCAATATATTTCCTGAGAGATTCCAATTTTTTTATTCCTTCAGAAAAAAAAAAATGTTTTGAACTGCGTGCATGCATAATACGAGGCTGGTTTGAAAAGTCCATGTAAAAATAAAAACTACTTATGTGTTTGGGGTAAACCTTTTTTTTATTTTTCGACATAGTCTCCTTTTAGGCTTATACACTTCGTCCAACGATGTTCTAGTTTGTTGATCCCTTCCGAATAATAGGATTTGTCCAAGTCTGCAAAATATCCATTAGTGTCTGCAATCACCTCCTCGTTTGAATAAAATCTTTGTCCCGCCAGCCATTTCTTCAAATTGGGGAACAAATAGTAGTCCGAGGGAGCCAAGTCTGGAGAATAGAGGGGATGTGAAACGAGTTGGAATCATTTCCATTAATTTTGCGTCCACAACTGCTGAGGTGTGTGCTGGTGCGTTGTCGTGATGGAAAAGGACTTTCTTGTGGGCCAATCGCGGGCGTTTGTCTTGCAGCTCGGTTTTCAAACGGTCCAATAACGATGAATAATATTCACCTGTAATAGTTTTACCCTTTTCCAGATAGTCGATGAGGATTATCCCTTGCGAATCCCAAAAGACAGTCGGCATAACCTTTCCGGCCGAAGGAACGGTCTTCGCCTTTTTTGGTGCAGATTCTCCCCCTTGGTAACCCATTGTTTAGATTGTTGTTTGGTCTCAGGAGTATAGTAATGTATCCATGTTTCATCCACAGTGACGAAACGACGCTTAAAGTCCTCCGGATTCTTCTGGAACAGCTGCAAACCATCCTTGCAACACTTCACACGATTCCGTTTTTGGTCAAGCGTGAGCAATCGCGGCACCCATCTGGCGGATAGCTTTCTCATGTCCAAATGTTTATGCAAAATATTATGTATCCGTTCAGTCGAGATGCCCACACCACTAGCAATCTCACGCACCTTAACTCTTCTGTCATCCATCACCATATCATGGATTTGATCAATGATTTCTGGAGTCGTAACCTCCACAGGCCGTCCAGAACGTTCAGCGTCACTTGTGCCCATATGGCCAGTCCGAAAATTTTGAAACCACTTATAAACTGTTCTAATCGAAGGTGCAGAGTCACCATAATGTTTATCAAGCTTCTCTTTAGTCTCCTGAGGCGTTTTGCCTTTCATAAAGTAATGTTTAATCACCACACGAAATTCTTTTTCGTCCATTTCTTGAAAATCACTCGACTTCCTTGATTCACACGAATGCCAAACACAAAGAAATAGACCAATATGGCTGAAACTTGGTGTGCGTTCATTCAAGAGATGCTACTAACTAAACATGACCTCGATACGCGCCGGTGGTGCGGTTTCTCGGACTTTTCAAACCAGCCTCGTACTCGTTTACAGCACAGATAACTTTTTAATTCGACGAAAATTTCCTCCTCCAGTCCAATTTTTGAGGTAAGGAAACAACACAATAAGGAACAGGGTGGGTGGAGAACTATTTCAAAGTCTAGCTCGTGCATTTTTGGCATTGCAGCGGCCGATATGTGGGCAGGCGCATTGTCCTGCAAACTCATTATGCACATGGTTCAATAATGTTGCTTAATAAGAGCCAGTCACCGTTTTACTCTTGTTTAAATGGTCAATTGTAATGATACCCTGTTAGTCTGAAAAAAACAGTTCTCATCATTTTTCCCGCCGATATAACTGTTTTCGCTTTCTTCGGTACACTTTCACCTTCGCCAACCCAAAGTTTTGACTGTCGTTTTGTCTCCGTGGGGTAATAGTAGATCCACATTTCGTTTACAATCATAAAAAGAGGCCAGAATTTGAAATGTGCTGTGCATTTTTAATCTGGAGCTAACAAACGCGGCACTCATCGCGTACTCAGCTTTCTCATTTTTAGAACTTCATGCCAGATATTATGTATCCGTTGATATGAGATCCACCATACCATCTCAGCAATTTAACGAAGCGTAATGCGACGATCTTCCATCACGATAGCATGAATTTTATCCACTATTTCTTCAGAAGACCCCTCAATCGGGCAACCTGACCGTACAACATTTGCAGGGGTCGTACATATCTAGTAATAAATGGTCTTAAGTGCTGGCGTACTCCATGAACTTCTTTCAGTTCAGTATCCATCGGGACCGCAGTCCACTTTTTTAAATAAAAATATTTTATTATGTGTAACACCGATCCCTTACGGTAGCTGTCAACACACAACTGCGCATTGCATCTGTTGGAAACTGTTGAATGCCTCAACAAAATTTCCCAGCATTTACTAGACTTATAATTCCACAATTTATATAACCAGGTATTAAAATTAATAAATATGTGGCAACACCGGTAAGTATCCAAGGTAGGTTTTACTACAAGACAGCCAGCGACCGTTCACTTTTCTTAGCGGTGTTGTACGGAAGTGGAGTAAGATCACTTTTTGCATAAGACAGTTTACTCCATTGTTTTCCATTAGTTCTTACCGTACTCCCTGGCATTTTAAATGGGTGATTGATTTGGCGGGAAGTAATTTCATGAATGACATGGTTTGCTTACCTTTGAGTATAAAATGTTTTTGGATATAGCCTATTACTATGCTTATTTAGGTTTAGTATTTCTGCTTTAAAAAAAAAGCTATATGAATTTTAAACTGTGTTAAAGACCAACGTTTCCATTGCCAACTCTTAAGAACGTTTAGAATATTTTAACTATATTCGATCAGCTTTGTTTTAGACACAACAATAGACCTTTAGCTAAGAAAAGACACGCTACTTTGCTAATTTCAAACACAATTTATCGCATTAGAAAAATATTTGACAATATATTACGAAAATATATGACAAGCATCCGAGTGGAGAACAAATTTAAAAGAAACTTCCAAAAATACCTCGGACAATGCGGCCATTATAGTTCTAAAGAAATTCTGAACAAGAATATTCTAATCGAAGACTTCAAATGAACCTTCTTCCACGAATTCAACGCTTTTGTCACTTGCCAATTAATTATGTAACATTTTATTACAATTAATTATGTAACATTTTATACAGCTTATATTGAAATTTATTGATTTAACTGTGCATCTTTTATTTTATAATTTTACTAGCCGGACCCGCGGCTCCGCTCGCGTGTACTTGATTCACCACTATCGTCACTGCTTATTCCTTAATTTACCCAACGTAATAAAATATCTCCCATTATTTCCCCTTATCTCTCAATATTTCTCTCCTTATCTCCCATTATCTCTACATAATTTCGATTATCCAGGCTTAACTCTGCCCATCTCCCATTATTTCTCCTTATCTCCCATTATTTCTCGTTATCTCCCATTATTTCTCCTTATCTCCCATTATCTCACCTTATCTCCGATTATCTAGGCTTATCTCGACTTATCTCTCAATATTTCTCCTTATCTCCCATTATTTCTCCTTATCTCCCATTATCTCACCATAACGCCCATTATCTAGACTTATCTTTGCTTATCTCCCATTATTTCTCCTTATCTCCCATTATTTATATTTATCTCCCATTATCTCACCTTATCTCCCATTATCGAGCCTTATCTCGACTTAACTCCCATTATTTCTCCTTATCTCCCATTATCTAGGCTTATATCGAATTATATAGAACATATGTTTAAATTTATAAAAACACGTAAATCGGATAAGTGGTTCTCAAGTGATAAGCGCACTAACAGACAGACAGACCGACAGAAAGACGTTGCATTTTATATATATTCTAGATAGAAGATTATAGATAATCTGGCCAGAGAACAAATGTATGAATTAAAAAAAACACGTAAATCGGATAAGGGGTTCTCGAGTGATAAGAGCACTAACGGACAGACACACAGACAGAGAGACGTTGCATTTTATATATATTATATTCTTTGCTACATGATATTGTTCCATATTTAATGCTTTAGGCAGTGTATTGCAAAAGAACGCGCTAGTGGCAAACTTTTCTCCGACTTGATTCACTATTATCGTCACTGCTTATTCCTTATGTCACCTAACGTAATAAAATATATCCTATAACCTGGCCAGAGAACATATGTATGTTTAACAAAAAAGCACGTAAATCGGATAAGTGGTTCTCCAGTGATAAGCGCACTAACGGACAGACAGACAGACAGAGAGGCGTTGCATTTTATATATATTATAGATATTCTTTACTACATGATATTGTTCCATGTTTAATGGTTTAGCATGTTTAAAAAAAAAAGCACGTAAATCGGACAAACGGACAAACAGACAGACATAGGGTACATTTTATATATATTATAGATGTAATAAAATATATATCTATAACCTGGTCAGAGAACATATGTATGAATTTAAAAAATCACGTAAATCAGATAAGTGGATCTCGTGTGATAAGCGCACTAATGGACAGACAGACAGATAGAGAGTCGTTGGATTTTATATATATTATAGATATAGATTATTATTATTATTATATAACCTGGTCAAAGAATATATGTATGAATTTAAAAAAAAAGGACACATAAATCGGATAAGTGGTTTTCGCATGATAAACGCATTAATGGACAGACAGACAGACAGAGAGACATTGCATTTTATATATGTTATAGATTATAGATATTCTGCTGCCATACATAACTTTTTTCCGACATCATTTACTATTTTACGTCACTACTCATTCTTTATGCTACCTATCGTAATAAAATATAGCCTATAACCTGGCCAGAGAACATATGTATGTTTTAAAAAAAAAAGTACGTAAGTCGGATAAGTGGTTCTCCAGTGATAAGCGCACTAACGGACAGACAGACAGACAGACAGACAGACAGACAGACAGAGAGACGTTTGCATTTTATATATATTATAGATTTTATTTTAACCTTCATGTGTTAGAATTAAATTATTTTATTTTTTTAAATTTGAATAATCATATTCATCGTTCAATTCTCAAAAAGTATTCGATTTTGAAAATCATTCCATTTTCCCTTTACTACTGATGACAATTCTCTTCTTTTCTGGATAACGGGATTTTAGCTGCGAATGTCTATCTTTGCAGATGACATTAAGCTTGCAATATATAATTTTAGAAAATATTAATTTTACACAGTGAATTACGTCGATTTATATAGGGTGTATTTTGAGCATCATGTTAACTGTGATGTAGTACTCACTAAACGATGCTACTTCGCCAGATATACCCTACATAACAGGGCTGTGTTATTCTAACTGAGATAAATTGTGTAAGAACATCTAGATTTTATACTGAACATCGTTGTTATTTAGGCACCACAATATCATTAATGTATTAGAATGACAAAAGTTGAATCTCTATAAATTATGTCACGATAATATTATTTTGTTTTTTTCTATTATTTTCATTCTTTCGCATGCCTATCTCGGCACAAAATCATAAGGTGATTAGAAAAGATGTACATTCAAATACTGACCATCTTTTCAATTCAACATAACCAGTTGATCATTATTTATTCATAATATTTAATTGACAGTCATCGGTTTATAGTATTTATATTTGCATTTTCAAAAATCTTTGAATATTGGTTTTTGGATAGACTTCATCATTCCACAAAATTAAATATAATTTCTTTTTATTAGTTTGACTTCAGATTAAATTATTGTTATACTATGTCACGTGTTCACTATTTTTATGAGAGGCTGACCTTTCACATGGAGTAAGGTGAATATACTGCTTGAGTTTTCTGTGACCTCAGCTGCACATTTGAATTTGTAAACCATGATATATTGCTCTAGTTAGAGAGTTACGGCGTGAGGGGTTTTTCGGGAAAATGGGTAGCTAATTTTTTGAGAAATAGAGAGCAGCACGTCTCATTTTAAAATATTGAAATTAAAATAATGAAACTAAAATAAATCTGGGTGTTTCTCAGAGTTCTGTTCTTAAGCTCACCTTATTTATAGAATATATTAAATATTAACGATTTATTCTCAGTACTTGAACCAAGGTATCGATGCATTATATGATTTTATTTTTTTTTTTGAGTAAAACATTATTGAGCTAGTGAAAAAAGAGTATCACTGGTTTCAGTGTTCTTCTTCAATATATTTTTTAACTCATTAGGTTAGAATTGACATGAGTATGAACCTAGACAGTAAAATTTAAAATAAGCCTATTCTACGACTTCAGTCAGGATTATCGCTAAACGAGCATTTTAGCCTGAGTCAAAACTGCCAGGTTCTGTTTCTAACTTGATCAGTCTTACTTGTGCTCTTCAAATTTTGTAGTTAGTGACTATACAGAACTTATATTCCTTTTCATCTTTACTATACGTCTTGTGTTGTATGTTTCTAGAGATCTTATGCTGAGACAAATTATGCTTTTATTACCCAGAAGAAAAGAATTAGATACATTATGGTGCTAGCTCTAGCTAGCTCTTGTAGATCACGCTTTAAAGTTTGGATGTTCTGACTGATGTTAACTTATCTAATTATGAATTCTATGAAATCTTGAATAATAGAAAGGAGTTTAGATTGGTAGTATTCAGAATTACAATACCAGAGGCAGAATGAACTACAGAGTCTGTTTTAACAAGCTTAATTTTAATAAATGTACGCCTCATTTTTTTGGTTTAGTTGATGATAAAAATAAATGTAGATCTTAATCTAATTGTAAACTTAAAAGGTTTTGTTAGGCACTCAGTTTCATTTAAATGATGACTGGTTTAAACCTGTAAATGAATATTTCGTTGTGTATGGGATTTAGCCTACATTTTGATTGCTTTGAATCTTTCAGTACATTTTATTAATCAATGATTTTATCCATTTTAGATAAGTTGGTACTTAGGTATACTAGTATAAGGAGTCTATAGTATGAAGTTATTCTTTGTTCATTGTGGACGTTTTCTGTTGTTTAAAAAGGAATTTGCCATAACTTTCTTTACTAGACTATATGTGGACTGACCTATGTAAATAGAAAAATATAAATATTATGTGATGATTGTGAATTGTACATAAGAATTTTGCAGGTGTATTAAAGGACCATTTCTCCCAATGGCATCGCCTTTTTCCAGTGTTGTTTTATCCTCTCAGCACTTAATGAGATTCCAACGAAAATAAAGAAATATGGAGGGTAAAACACAATTAAGAGTCTCTTATTGCTTTGTTTAAAGTCTCTTGGGAGCGAGATATTTAGCTAAAATAATAAAACAAAGCAGAACGTCACGTTCCAATTAGGGAAACCGAATAAAGGGCCCTAAAGTGGACTGTCGCGAAAATCACGTGCTTGTTTGAGCCACTTGTATTTTTCGATGCGGAAGAGAGGTCTATTCAAGCCAGATTTGCATGCATAACACTTAATGAATTAGTAAAAGGTTTTTATATTTCTGCTACCTGTTACGCCTATCACATTTTATTATAATAATATTTTTAGTGGTCTTAATTAATTGGGAATAATTAAGTATTGATTTTTTAATTAAATTCAACTTACTTGAACCCTTGCTTCTGTCAAATTAATCTTCATAGCTAGGTCTTCTCTTGTAAAAACATCAGGATAGTGAGTTTGAGCAAAAGCGCTTTCTAATTCTTCTAACTGTGAAAAGAAGCAAAAAAAATACTATAGATTATATATATATATATATATATATATATATATATATATATATATATATATATATATATATATATATATATATACGTATATACGTATGTATGTATATATAGGGTGTTATATAATTAGTTTAATACATAAAAATAGGTGATTTCTTGGATCACGTAGTCCAACGTTTAATACTTTCTTTTCTGAATTCGTACTTAGAATTTGGTTAAATTCCCATCTATTACCCCAGTTTGACGCCTATGATTAATATTGTCACATATATATTTTTTTTTAAGGTAACCTTTTCGTCAAAAATATTTTTACAAATTAACAGGATTTTCAAGTTAAAAAATTAGTAAATTATTAACTAAATTAAAACACAAACCAAGAACAATGACGTCATGAATCCGAATAAGACCCGGTGCCAGGATAGTATAACCGCGAAGAGCTAGTTTTACAACGCAACTGGAGCAACAGCTTTTATCGTGACAGTTGCACATTGCCTACCCCGCCTACAACCGACTGGTTGGTTGTAGCCGGGTAAGGCAGTTATTGAGAAGTTGAGGCTCACATCTGATTTAGGTGATCTCATTTTGAGCAATCTCATGAGAATTTGGAAGCTTTGGTACAATGGCACTATTCAGTATATATCAACACTACACCAGACACTTTCTTTTTGCACTTGACGCGCGTTTCGCTAACCATGTTAGCTTCATCAGGAGCGATGATTTACTAATATTCTAACTGACTAAATATTCGCGCGTGAAGTGCAAAATAAAGTGGTTGGTGTAGATACCGAGTAAAAAAATTGTTCTTTAATAAAACCTTTATTAGTGTATTATTTTTGTTTTATTCAATGCCCGTTAAATGTAATATCAAACACTCCCGAGCGCTTCCAAATAATTCCTAAATATAACAAGTATCATTATAGCTGTCTCTTAAAGATTAAACAATAGGCATTGTCTACCCCCACCTCTATTATTAAACCTTTTCAGGTAACTAAATTATTTTCTTCATAACATTTATATCTTGTTGTCTATCTTCTTCTTTAGGTGTCATATCCGATCTCCCGGACGTTGGCAATCACTATGGAGTGTGCCTCTCTGTCTTCAGCCTTCCTCTAAAGAGATCCCAACTTTTTGTATGCCTGTCCATTCTCTGATATTCTTCAGCTAGGTCATCGGCCAACTATATATGCCTTCCCTCAATCTTTCCCTTCATAATTAGCTAGAGGCGGTAATATTTTTATCCCCGCAGTACAGAGTCAAGCAGTTTTGCGATATTTCATAGTGGTGATCAGTAATCTTTCAGAATTTCCTTTAAGACATCCTCATTCGTCAGCAAGTCTTTGGGATGGGAAACATCCTGCGGTGAATTCATATTTCAAGTGCTTCGAGTCCTTGTTTTGTTGTTTATAATTTAATTTTAATATGTGTCGTTATAAACTTTTCAGAGATATTAGCAGGGAAGTAATGTGTTCCTCCAAAAATTTGACCTTGACTTCTTCATATCAAGAAAATAGACGTATTATAAGCTGTTAAAATAATGCCCCAAATAAGAAAGCACTCTGTATAATGAATAATCAAAAAAATACCTGCTGAAGGGTGAAGGTTGTTCTATTTCTTCTTTGCTTTCTTCTAACAAATGTGTCGTCATGAATTGCTGGATGATAAGAATAACTAGTATCTGAAAAGAAAATAGTATTTAAAATAGGATTTAAATAAAAAATAAAAAGGACAATTACTTTCTGTTTAATCTAATTCAAGTTAAAGAGATTTTCTAACGCATAAAAAAATGCTCTTATAATTCCTAATTCTTCGATTTGCAATAGAAAATCTCTTTAGTTGTGAATTTTACGTAGCAGAGATTTCTTGACGGCAAAATATGAAAATAAAAGAACATAATATGAATCAATAATGATCATAGAATCCGTCGGAATGATTTTAGTACAGTATTAAAAAAAATCGGCAACTAAAAAATTTGGACATTAAGTGATTGTATATTATTGAACTATGATAACTGTGAAGATCCCTTTCCTATTCGATTAATTTTTTAATTTTCAAAAATTCGACTTTTGATAGATTTTTATTCTCTATACTTCTAAGAATTATTAAAAAAATTTTTTTAAGAAAATTCCATTCCATTACAAAGTTATAGCATTAAATGTGACCTGGCGTCGGATTGGAACCGCTACCTGTCTCAATGCCATGCCTCTCGACAGCTGCGTTTCGCATTTCTTTTGTCAATCGGTCGTAGATCTCATTTTGAAGATTCTACGGAAACATAAAATAATAACACGATTCTTTAAGTTCCTTAACTGCCATAACATTTCAGATATGTCAAAGAAAAGATTATTCTTGGAAATCTAGGACTCTATAGTCTACTAAAATTAAAGAACATTTGCGTCAGCATCACTTTTTCAATCAACATACTTGTAATCCAGAAGAATTATACCTATAATATATATATATATATATATATATATATATATATATATATATATATATATATATATATATATATATATATATATATAGTGCCATCTCCATTAAACCGGATTCTTTAATAATCCGGATAAAACATTTCTATTGCATTGTGTACTTTATAATCCGGTTTTGATAGTACTAGGTAATCCGGACCTGCGTTTTTACGCCATCTACTTAATTTAAACTACATGGGAAAACTGAAATCGATAATGAGGGGATTCCCCTAACGTCCAGTCTAATACATTTGGGATTCACACAAATTGTAGGTGCCTTTGATTTGTCTACAACGCATCGCGTATCGCGTCTAAAGGTTAAGGACTTTGTAGTTGTTTGTTTATTGTAAGTACAACATACCCACGTTCTATTTTACTTTATGTGGTTCATATAAGTATGTAAACGTTTTTTTTTTTTTACGTATATGTTCCTACGTATTAAAATGCCTCCTAAAAGAAAACATATTACAGTAACAATAAAACAAAAGTCCGATATATTAGAAAGACTAGTTCTTGGTGAAAGCGGAAAAGTGTTGGCAAATGGATACGGAGTAGGAACATCCACAATTTCGGATATAAAAAAGAAGCAAGGGAAAATCAAAAGGTATGTATATATGATTTATTTTAAAGATAATTTTGGACACTCACTATGGACGTGTAAATTCTTTTAGATTTATTTCCAAATGTGATTCCAGTCCTGGCATCAGAAAAACCTTACGAAAAGCCGAATATCTAGAAATGGAAACTCGTTTGTATACATGGTTTTGTACGCAACGATCAAGGCACGTCCCAATTTCCTACGAAATTTTATCAGGCAAAGCAAAACAGTTTTACACTGAAACCTACGGGAATGATAATTTTAGAGCTAACAGAGGCTGGATTTCCAACTTCAGAAAAAGACATGGTCTGCCTGCTTTAAAAGTTTGTGGCGAAAAAACTATCCAATGATGAAAGTGCCGTCGATCCTTTCCTAACTTTATTCGCAGATAAGATAAAAGAATTAAACCTTGGACCTACTCAGATATACAATGCAGATGAATCAGCTCTGTATTGGAAAATGTTGCCTGAAAAAAAACGCTGGTTCGTTCTCAGGAAAAGACCGCACCAGGTCGAAAAAAAACAAAGAACGCGTTACCTTTCTAGCATGTTGCAATGCTGATGGATCACAAAAATTAAAGTTGTTAGTGATAGGAAAGGCAAAAAATTCGAGGGCTTTTGAAAAATGTGAACATACCTATTAAGTACAAATCATCTGCCAATGCATGGATGACTACAGCAATTTTCTTAGACTGGTTTCATTATTCTTTTATTCGTCAAGTCAAAAGTCATTTAGAAGTCTCAACTTGCCTGAAAGAACCCTGCTAATCGTTGATAACGCTTTGAGCCATGGAACTATAGAAGAGCTAACTAGTGAGGATGGACAGTTTACTCTTCCACCAAATTGTACTGCACTTTGCAGCCTATGAACCAGAATGCATCAGACTGACAAAATTATTTTATCGGAAAAGTCTTTCAGCCCATATTTTATCGAATAGAGAACCTTGTTAAGTTATTAAAAAGCATTAACCTAAAAGATACTGTATGTCTACTATGCAATTCATGGGAAAAAGTCTCCCCTGAAGTCTTGAAAAAGTGCTGGCACAAAATTATGGTTTATGTGGCAGATACCAACCCAGACACTGAATATGATGCTGAAGATCTGATTCCTCTGAGTGAATTGCGGCACAATTTGCTTTCCACGAATGAAGAAATGAAAAGTAAAGCATGAAATTTTTCTTTTAGTATTTTTTTGGTTAATTCTTAAATATTTAATAGATGTTTCAGATATGCTGAATTTTCTCACTGAGCAGAATCTCACGAACGTGGAAATATGTAATTGGCTTGAAAATGATGAAGATTTGTTACCACTGGAAGACATAGATGATACAGATAAACAACACGAGAGTGATAATGAAGGTTCAGAGTTAAATACTAATACAAATCAGACTGTTAAGAACACTCTGAAGAATGATGAGGCAGTTAAAAGTTTCAATGTGTGCATGAGATGGGCAGAAGAAAATGATATCCCTCTAAGTGATGTTCTAGTACTTCAAGGATTAAAATAAATTGCTTTTATGATGAACCAGAGAAGGGTCAAGCAAACAAAAATTACAATTTTTTTTTACAAAATAAGATAAAACTTGATAAGATATGCTTCTATTTTAAATATTATTCTATGTATGTACTATTTTTTAGTTGTTTCGTATTAAATGATTCGTTTTTTTAATATAAATAATGTCCTGCTTCAGTAATTCGAATTATTTACTAATTCGGATCACCGTGGTTTTAATTAGTCCGGATTATCGAGGTTGCACTGTATTCATATATATATATATATATATATATATATATATATATATATATATATATATATATATATATATATATATATAATATATATATATATATATATATATATATATATATATATATATATATATATATATATATATATATAATTATCAAACTTTATTGGGGATGCGGTCTAAATGACCGCATCCCGCATTTAGACCGCATCCCCAATAAAGTTTGATAATTTTTATTCTACAAATCAGTCAAGATTCATCTCCTGTGTTATATATATATATATATATATATATATATATATATATATATATATATATATATATATATCTATATATATATATATATATATATATATATATATATATATATATATATATATATATATATATATATATATGTATATACAGTTTTGTGGTTTCATTGGTGTTGCTAGTGTCCAATAAGACGTTCAAATAGAAGAGCTTTTACATTTTAATTTGTTGTTTTGACTTTCTCGTTACCTTTTATGGCTCACGGCAAAAAAAAAAATGAAGAGACAGGAGATCCTGTTATTCCTCCTAGAACGCAACAAGTGGCTCTAATAGAGGCCTTCCGAATAAGATCAACTTATGCCTCGCCATATCACCCTCCTTGAGAACTCTTCTATATGTAGAACGTCGTCTTTTTAAAACGAAATGTCCAGGACTAAGTTTTGTACCGACTACAATCTGCATTCATAAACTAAGTAATTAATTTCTTACTAACTACTTAGTCTCTTCTACCACGATTCACGGTTCACTTGAACCCCTACTTCCGTGATGACGCCGCTCATGTAGTGATTTAGGCATTATCCTGCTGGGCTTCTATTCTCTTCATTAAAAGGAAAGCATTTTATTAATTTTATACATTTTCCATAATACAATAACTCTTCTAAAAGAGTATATATAAAACCTGTTATTTTAAGAAAAATCTATCAACAACATTTTCTAATATTTTCTCAGTACTTGCCATCTGTTCTCCGTAAACTCAATAATCCTAACGCAGTTTGTGTAACATGAAGTTATCTCGTTTCCGTCCAAATCCACTTTCAAACTTTTCCAAGTCAGACTTGCGGTCATTTCTTCAGTTAATCACTTTAGATGTTCCGATAAAACTTCTGGACACCGAAAATTCTATTTAAGCATGTTGTAGGATCAAAAAGTATAAGACAGAAACACCTTCATATTTCCAAGTTTAGTTAAGTTAATTTTCTAAGTTAGATTATAAGTTTTTCGGTAATTCGTACAAAAAAAAAGTTGTTTTCGTTAAGTTCAGTGCCAACATGCTTTCTGTCTCTTCTGTAGGTTTTATTCAAGAAATTGTTTTTCTATATACATGGAAAAAAAACCGCTTTGAGGTAACTCTTTTAACTACTTGCTAATTATGAAATAACACCATGATTTCAAAATTCCTTACCCTTAAAAATACCGACATATTAGTGCAGTAAAAAAAGGTCAAAATAATGACGAAACATTGCTGTATGTCGGCATACGGCATTAAGGGGTCCGGGTTCCAATCCATGCAGGTCAGTATACTTATGAATTAATTTAATTATACTTGGCTTGGCCACATGGATAGGTCACAGTTGTTGCAGAAATATAATAACGCCCGTGATAGTACTACCACGTTGTCTAAAGAATGCTATTACGACATCCTCACTGATATCCATTCAAAAAGCATAATCCCTGTTCAGGCGTTTTTACCGATTAACAAAAACTGATATAGACCATAGTTATGTAGGAAATTTTTTTTTCTGGGCGAATTTTCCTTTATAGCTAAAACTAAACATTTTCATAAACACACATTTGTGAGGACACATCGTTTATCACATCCTAGTCCTTTCTATAGTCAAGATAGGAAAAAATTTAAAAATATTTTAGATTTTTTGCATTTCCTTTCGGGAACTATCAGGCCAACAGACAAACTAACCAACAGGCAGAATCTTCGACGAAAATTGAATTTATTTAATATTAATATTGATTTCTGATCAGATTTTCGGTTCTTTTCCTTCTTTGGGTCCTGTAGGAGTGGCCGCTATTCTTATAAATCAAAACAGTAGTTTTAGAAACAGTAACGAGCTCAATCAAGTAAAATATTACACATTTTCTCCACTTTTCAGGCAGATGATGGTTTCGGGACGATAAATTCGGTTATGCTTTTTTGATGTCCTCCAATGGAGTGAAGTGGTAATTGACGGAATGATATAACAGCGACCAAAAAAATAGTAATCAGACACGGTCATATCCAGAGAGAAACTTTCTATTCCAAAGAAAGGATAAGATCGAACGATATCTTTTCGAGTCTGTATTTTTGAGGTTAGGTGAATATCACCGTCATATGAAGTGGTTATTTTGCTTTTTCATGACCGGTACTTGTACCCCCAGTTTGAATTTCAAATTTAATTTCGAGATAATTATTGCAAAGGTAACGAATTAATTTGTATACTTAATAATTTAGGGTTTTAACTATTTTTTCGCATTCTGATAAACAAAAATTTTTTGGTTATGTTTTTAATTAAATAAGTGTTATTTTTATTGAACCTCGAAAAAAAATAAAAACTCTAAAAAAAAGTCAATATCTATAACAATCCATTTATTCAATCAAATCCAATTTTCGTCAATTCGACATCTAAAACAAACAGAGCTTCATAAATATCAGATTTTATTAAATTTATCGCATAAAGCGCCCTATCGGTTTTTCAAATGGAATGGCAAATCAAAAAGAAATTTTAGTTGACAGGGTTCGGCACCGGATCAAAAAGAAAATGACACTTAATCTCGTAGAGGCTGGTGCCAGTTAACAACGCTCTTTGTCATATTCGTTATATTAATCTGGCATACAGGGGCACAGCTAAAAGTAGATAAAGTTATTTACTCAGTTCTCTCCTAGGAAATGCAAGAGTAAAGAAATTTTTTTTAAAATCACTCTGTATTTACGAGTATATTTCACTTCTCTCCAAAAATTACTTTGGTTAAGATTTTTAAATTCTCGACTTCAACAACTCTGTTTAGTTTTATTCTAAAGAAAAATAAAAAATAATTAGGAGGCACGTCTTTTTAAGTAAGTATCGTTTTGAAATTGCGGTTACAGTCACTAGTCCCTACATGCGCGCTGAGTACCTGCATCTATTGGCTAGCCACAGACGCCATTACGGAGGCATTCGTCCGAGTTTACGTTTGTATGTGCGAGTTTAAAATGTGCTAGACCATTGAAAATACCGCAGATTGTGCAATACCCTTTGTAATTCGTTTCTTTAATGCAAGAGATGTAAAAGCGGCTGAAATTCATCGCCAGATTAGTAAATTGTATAGTGAAAACACTATGAGCAATAGAATTGTAAGAAATATGTTAGAGAGGATTTAAAGATGGCCATACAAACGTGTGCGCTGAGGAACGAAATGGGCGACCGCCCGTCATTGATGATAACCTAGCGAGGAAAGTTGATGGAAACGTGCGGGAAAACGATTTCATTATTTTCTAATGTGTTAATGCTGCAAGTGTTAGCACACTCATCGGCAGCTTTTTATGAGGCTTTATGGCAACAGGGATAAGTGGTAAAGCTCAAAGATACGGGTTTTCCCCGAACATAACTAAACCTGTCTTCCCTAGCAGAAAAGTTTCTGGGTAAATTTGATGATAAAACTTCACAAGAGAAGAAAGTAAAACCAGGAATACTGTAAAGATGGCTACTTTTACCGATATGATCCAATATCTGCATAGCAACCAAAATACAAGACGTTTGTCTGGAATAATGAAGTCACAGCAGCCAACAACCAATCAACAACAAAGTTATTGCTACAAACAAGCTCTCTTGGAAGTCGTAAGTCCAAGTGTGCAATTTAGGTAATACAGAACAAAGGCCTGAGAATAATAATAATACCACGCCAATCATCAGAAATAATTAACTTCACCACGAACTAGCAATTCAGCCGTAGCAACAGTACGTCAGAAGCCAACAAATCAAATTCTTAGAAGATGCGAAGCGACACGAGAATCGTGTTTTTTTTTATGGGTCTAGCACACGTGCTGCAAGGAAGTCCCTAAAGCGCTACAGGAGCGACACGTGTGTGGAAAAAGCGATTCAAGTTGTTCTTGAATCGTTGTAAATTGTACTCGGTGGGAAACACAGTCCTGGGTAAGCCATTCCAAAGGGATGATGTTCTCCATATAAAAGACTGCTTAAAAAGCGTTGTACGAGGAGTAACAAGCTGAACCTCATACGGATGTGAAGTATCAGCGCGACGTGTACTTCTAACATGCACCGCTCTGGGGGGAATTAAGTGGGCTACATCCTTCGAACACTCTCCATGAAAATACTTGTAGAATAGGCTCAAGTCGCCAACCGTTCTTCGATGTTCCAGCGAATCAAGGCCGCCGGTCAGTTCCGGGTCTCCAATCAGACGAACAGCCCTTCTCTGAACAGAATCCAACAAATGCAGTATATGTTGGGGAGCGGAGCCCCAACCATGGGAGCAGTATTCCATAGTTGGTCGAATTTGGGCTTTGTAAAGAATTAACAGTTGTGGAGTGTAAAGCTTTCTGGTTCAAAATAATATTCTCAACTTTTGAGACGCTCTCCTTGCTATGCCTGCAACATGTTCATGCCAGGACATATTTGCTCCCAAATTAACGCCCAACAAATTGAGTGACGATGCTAGGGGAATGGCCTTTAAGATCGAACACAACAGAATAGTGAGGTACTTGAGCCGAGGGCCTCGGACAAAGGTAGCATCCACTTTAACTTTGCCGTTTATTGACTTCTCAGGCATAAATTCAAAACGATTACAGAAAAGTAGTAAAAGAGCCTAACCCTAGCAAACAAACCAAGAACATGCAAAAAATCAGTGGGAAAAATGACAAGAATAAAGATTTAATATGCTTTATTTGTACCAGGTGTGAAGACTCTAAAAATATATATTTTTTTCTCACCAGACTACAAATTTGAATAACAATCTATCCTGAATCTATATCTAATCTATAATTAATTTCAGGACGGAAGTCTAGTTCATTCAATAAACAAAAAAATGCTTGGAACGCTACGGATATGTCAATAATGACACACTTTGTATGCATAACTACAGTCTTTCAAGTAAGAACGTGTCCGCGATAATTCATTTTTGGTAGATGCAATTCTAGCGATTCAACAAAAAATCGGTAGAGGGAACCTTTATCTAGGACGCCTTTTAATAAAAGTATCAGTCGATTCCGAACTTTCGTCGACATCACGTAAAAACCAAAATAAATCACTTGTTTGCGCGTCGGTTCGAGGCAATCCTTCTTTGTTTCCATCCAAAGGGGCCTAAAATTCCGCGGCCACTAAATATATTAAAAAGTCGGTGTCGTTTATAAAGAAATGGGTGTTATTTTAACTAGACGAAAAATGTCGATGTCTTGCCAAAACGTGGCTCGGTAGGCAAAGTCACTCCGAAAGTTGTTTTCACAGGACCGGAAATTGACGCTGCGTCAAGGAGCGGCAAAATTAAGAAAATCGGGTTTGAATGTGTCCCATGAGATCATTCAACAATATCTTCGTGCTCATGATGTCAAATTCCGAAGCACGTTGCTGGTCGAAAATCACGTCTCGAAGCGGCTCGCTTGTGCCCACGATAAGATACTAGAGTGGCATACTCAATCGCCGGACGCTAACCGTATTGAAAACGTTTGGTTCCTTGTAAAGAGAAAGCTCAGAAGAAAGACTCTGAGGATTTTGACTCAGTTATCTTGCGAGTTTCGAAAAAATTCGCAGAGTATGCAGAAAATCTCGTCGACAGCATGCCTCGAAAATACCAGGCGATTATTGATGCAGGAGGACAACTTACTGAGGTAATTGCGCCGTCGTTAGCACACCAAAGGACGTGACAAGGAAGTGACGGACGAAACACATTTTTTCAAGAGCACAAGCATTCACCTCGATAGACGGTACGTCTAAAATAGCTATAAATGAACTCCGAGCGAGTGTTTCACATAACTATGTTTTTCAATCTTAATTTTTACAATATCATAGCGTTTTTCAAATTGCCTGATGATTTGTCAAATACTATCAAATATACGCAAATATTATTAAAAGTGATTAAACCAAAAACAAACATGGCTGCCATATTATTTGCAAGTGCTGACATCTATTATGAAAAACTCCTTTTATGCACTAAATTTGAAATCGATATCTCGGACCGACCAATAGATAGATAGACTATGACTTCTATAGTCTACTTCCCGTAACGAGGGGCGTAATGAGCGTTGATTTGAAAGTAAAAATAATAAAAATTTACATTCTAAATAATAAAATCTTCTTTTTATTGCGCCCTCGTTTTTAATATACTAAAACAATGTATATTTATCCAAGGTTTGTCAACGAAATTACACTCAATCTACAGATTGCAAATCAATAATATAGATGATGATCTATATTATAGAAGGTATGGATTCTTCACATTGCATAGCGATGGGCAAGTAATTCTATTCTTTCTGACGCTGCCGCTTAATGTTTATTAATGAGTTCGAGTCGTAACGGTGCCTGAAAGAATTTAATAATTACATAATTACTTAAAAAAGTCATATACACAGTGGCGTGTCGTAAGTGCACATGCAAAAAGGATAAGCACGTTTTGTGGATCATCAGTCTGTTCTGATATACTTTTAAAATGAGATATTTTTCAATATTTTTATGATATGCAGCAGTGTGAATTAATTTTGGGCAATTTCTAAGAGAGGGCGTAACTTGTATTATGTTGCATCGCGGCATATTGTTGCTTTATTCATGGTAAAGTACCATCATCAGACAGTTTTTAGTATATGTTATTTTGCCGAAGTATAAACATATTTTTTTGAGCATGGAATATGTCGAATTACGTGCCAACAAAACACCATTTGCAGGACGCGTTACTTTTCTTTTTTAGTTCGAAAAAAAGCGCTACTGAAAGCCATTAATTGCTGTAGAAAACCTATGGTGATTATTTCCATCGATAAAAACATATGAGTACTGGTTTCGACGCTTTAAAAGTGGTAATTTCGACACGGAAAATAAAGAACGTCCAGGCCAGCCAAAAAAGTTTAAACATGAAAAATTGGAGGCATTGTTCGACGAAGACCCGTGCCAAATGTAAAAAGAACTTGCAGAATCATTACGAGTTAATCGCACAACCATTTCCAAGCGTTTACATGTACTGGGAATGATTCAAAAGCTAGGAAATTGGGTGCCGTACAAATTGAAATCGAGAGATGATGAAAGGTGATTTCTAATCTCTGAACAACCACTTCAACGGCACAGTTGGAAAGGTTTTTTGCATCGCATCGTGATAAAAAATGGATTCGCTACGATAATTTAAAGCGCAAAAGATCATGGCTGAAGCCCGGTGAACCAGCACCATCCTCGCCAAAGTCAAATATTCATGGCTTCAAGCTTATGCTGTATATCTAGTGGGATCAGTTAGGTATCGTGTATTATGAGCTGCTCCAACCCAACGAAACTGTTACTGTGGCACGTTACCGAGAAAAACTGATGCGAGCGTAATATTTCAAAAGACACGCCAAAGTGATTTTTCAACATGACAACGCTCGGCCACATGTTACAAAACCCGTCAAGGAAACTCTAGAAGAGCTTGGATGAGATGTCCTACATCACCCACCGCACTCACCAGGTATTGTTCCTTCTAATTATTACTTGTTCCGATCGATAACGAACGGCCTGTCTTAAGAGTGCTTCCATTCTTAAAACCTTAAAGATAAGTCGTTCTTTCAACGTGGTATACAAATGCTGCCACGAAGATGGGAGAGTAGTGGCTAGAGATGGACAATACTTTGAATAATCAATTTGTAATCATTTTTTTTTTACAATAAAGCGTTATTTTTACCGAAAAATCCCTCAAAATAAAAGATGCAGATGTAGACCACAGACAAAATGGACGGACAACCTTAAAAAGATTACCAGGACCCTACTGGATGTAAAAAGAAAACAAAGCTCAGTGGAGACAACTTCGGGAGGCTTAGATCCGTCTCTAGATGGAATAAGCCAATGATGATGATGTTACATGTTTACATTCCACTATCCGTGAAAATCTCTATTGTAACATTTCTTACCTCTACTTTAAAAACAGTAAAACACTTTGAGAAATTTCGTTCTAGATTTTCACTTTATAGCGACCTAACCTTCCTTCCAACATATATCAGATTATCACACCACCTTAAAACAAAAAATTCAACATCCATCTTAAAAAGAGCCAGTCAAGCGCTTCTTCGAGAACAAATCCGGGAAAAACGAAGATAGATTGCCATCACAGAGAAAGAAACCTTTTACCTATATCTACAACTGAGCAACCATTTACGCTCTCTACTATGGTCTGATATTGACAAACTTTCATTCTGGCGGGCAGAATCCGATACCAACTTTAAAACCGAAAAACTAAAAAAGAAGCTAGAAAACATCAGAGGAAAAGATACGCGACACACTGATCCACAACTAGAAACAAAAAAGTTGTGCATAACCTCTCAACTTACCCTCTTATAGACCATGAAGAATCAGAACTAAGCAAAGGTTTCAATTACTCCCTCACACCAAAATCAATTCCAGTTGAAGATATAATCTCATATCTAGCTGCTGCCTAGAAAATGCTGAAAGAATAAGACAAGATATCACTCAAATCCTGAGAACAAGCAGACCTCCTAAGCCAAACCTCAAATTTGAAGAATGGAAAGCTCTTCAAGCCCTCAAGAAAAACAAAAACAACACCATATTACCAGCAGACAGGAGCAATGCCACAGTGGTCCTAAATCCCGAAGACCACATGATAAAAATGGAAACCACTCTACAAGACGTCACCTACAAGCCAGTTACCAGGGACCCATATCTGGAGAAAACTACAAAGGCTAAAATAAAAACCGCAAACTGGGGACCAGAGATTGAAAGATTCATAATTCCAAGAGAGAAATCAAGCCGATGCCGAAAGTTGTATGGCCTACCAAAGATACACAAGCTCAACGTCCCCCTTAAACCCATTGTTAGCGCGGTGTCCTCACCTACACAAAACTTAGAAAAACATCTATCAAAGATCATGCAACCAACCGTTGAAACGGCTGATTCATATATTAAAAATTCCGAACACCTCACGAACACAATCAGAGACATTCAACTAGAGGAAAATGCCATTCTGGCAACTCTAGCTGTTGTTTCACTTTATCCCAGTATTCCAGTGGATGAAGCACTAGGCAAAACAGCAATGAACGAGAATTTTCCAGCTTATGTTTTAGAACCATCGGAACACTGTCTAAAAAATACCTACTTTGTCTTCAACAGTCAGATATACAAACAAACAGATGGAGCGCCCATGGGATCTTCCCTTTCACCAGTAATAGCCAATCTCTATAAGATGTATTTTGAAACAGAGGCTCTTAAAAACGCACCTCTCAAGCCCAAACTCTGGAAACGATATGTTCGTGACATCTTTATAATTTGGCCCCATGGACGAAATGAATTAGACAACTTCCTGACCTATTTAAATGGAATTCACCACCAGTTCACTTTGGAAATAGAAGATGAAAGAAGCCTCCCTTTCCTTGATGTGCTCGTAACTCAGAAAAACAACGGTCAACTTCAGTACTCAGTCTACCGGAAGCCCACCCACACCAACAGATATTGAAACGCTGGCTCACACAACCATCCATGCCAAATTCAGTCGGTAGCCAACAGCCTCGTATCGAGATCATACCGACTCATCAAACCAGACTCTAGACAGCAAGAAATTACACAAATTACTAGGGCACTCAAGCAAAACGGTTATAAAGATCAGTCCATACGGAGAGCATTAGAAAGGCAACGCCATCCACAGATAAGGACAGAAGAACGGGACCTCAACCAAAATAGAGTCCTATTACCGTATGTGGAAGGAGTTACAGATAGGACTGGAAGAGTTCTAAGAAGATACAACATAGGTACATCATACAAACCAGCTCTCCTTGCTATGCCTGCGACATGTTCATGCCAGGACATATTTGCTCCCAAATTAACGCCCAACAAATTAAGTGACGATGTTAGAGGAATATAGTGCCCCGCCATAACTATGTCGGGTTCAGCAACGTTAACTTTTTTAGAAAAAACTATCGCGTGGGTTTTCGTAGCGTTGAATTCCACTTGGTTACTGTCACCCCAAGATAGAATTTCTTCCAGGTCTTTGTTAAGTTGAACGAGTTCCCGCTGCCTGCAGATATTCGTCTCAGTAGCTGATGTCCGAGCATTCAAAGTGAATGAAGAGATAAGCGTACTGTCATCTGCAAAGATGTAGATTGAGTTTCCGGTTTTTTCCAGCAGATCGTTAATGTAAATCAGGAAGGAAGTACGAGATAGTATGGAGCCTTGGGCACACTTGTGTTGATAGTGAAGGTGTTAGAAAGAAATCCGTCGACCGCCACTCGTAAAGAACGCTCTCTGAGGAAAAATGAGAGCCACAAACAAACCTTTTCAGACATATCACAAGAGCGTAGCTTAGCCAACAGTCAATCGTGCCAAACACGGTCGAATGCCTTGAGTATGTCAAGAGCAACCGCTCGAGATTCTCCAGAGTGTTCAATTGCGTTGTTTCAAACATGTGTTACATGAGTCAGAATGTTATGGCTTTTAATGCTCTGGTTTACATATTTTAAATGTAAAATATTTCTTGAAATATGTAAATTTACATAAACATATGGACTTCATTACATACTTATATATAGTATATTCCACATATGTATATAATCTTGTTTACAAAATTTGATCAAAATTCACATAAAATTTAGGAGGGTTACAAGATTAATGTATAATCACATGAATTTAATTGATGTTTTCAAAAATGTATGTAATTATTTTTTACAGTGCAGATCTATCTTCTTAAGAAGCAGACTCTTGAACTAAATTAGATCCTGACTTTACGAAAAATGATTTGCAACGAACTCCTGGGCGCATTTACAGCACTTAATACTTTGCATATTGAAAGATAGTGATTCTTATAAATTTTCTTGGCCACTTTTCTCGAGGTTTCTTTAAACTTCTGTACCCATTTTTAACCAGGACTTCATTTGCGCTGTGCAAAGGATATTGGCCCGAACTTTTCGCCTCGCAATACTAGCAAGATTACTATTTTTTTAAAAACTATCAGATACAAGAGGCCCATTTTGCTTTAATAAAATTTGTGTATTTCGCTTTCAACCCTTGCATGTCTTGCTTCAATACAGGAAATAATTATTTTGGACGAATGTTCTTATGACATGGTTTTTTCAAGATGCGCGATCATTTTTGATCACACAAATTGTTTTTTCATTATTTGGGCGTTAATAGGCGGAAGCGAAATTTTTTAAAAAAGTTATTTTTATAACCTGTAAAATTTCATAATAATTTTATTTCCCTCTAAGCCCTTCCTTAAAATTTCAGTCACGTAAAATACGAAAAGGTCAAAGGTTAGTGTAGTACGATCTGTGTGAACTTATGATTATATATGTTTCTACAAATGGCGTCTATTATGTCTATTGTTTTGCTTTGAAAAATGAAACTTGCAATTATCAGTTCATGCGGAAAATCTTAAATATAATTTGTAGATTTATCGAGTTACGGAATTATGTTCGCGTATAAAAATGCATTGTACAGAAAAAAAAATAAGAATTCACTACAAAGCATTACATTTTGCTTTAGTTATTGTTTGTTCACTAGAA
>CM032455.1:138036898-138156999 GCA_019049505.1 Pachyrhynchus sulphureomaculatus
CGTCAACTACTGCCTTATTTGACACATCCCAATCTACGGCTAATCGCACCACGAGAAAATACAAGTATCATACTTTTCATATGGAACTACACCAAGAACGTCAAGGCCGTTATTTTGAACGACGAGTAAACTTTGTACCACCATGAATGGAGCAATAGAAGCCGATCCAAATTTTTTATTCAAAATAATGTTTCCTGATGAAGCTACTTTTGCAGTAATGGAGCAGTTAACAGCCGTAACATGCATTATTATTAAACAGTTAATCCATTTTGAGTCTGTTCGCTTAATGTATGGCGTGGAATATTAAATTTTCGAATTATTGGTCCATATTTTTTCTGCTAACCGCTTAAGAGGATTAAATATATAAATTTTTGCAATATATGTGGATTCAACAAGACGGAGCTTTTGCTCATTACCACCGGGAAGTTCGGGAATTTTTAAACGATCGTTACCCACAAAAATATAGTAGGGATGGATTCATTCAGTGGCCCCCTCGATCATGTGACTTAACACCTTTAGACTTCTTTTTGTGGGGATCGTGTTTATGTGAATCCCCCTACAACACCAGTAGATGTGGAAAATAGGATACAGGATGCGTGCAGGACAATAACGCCCTTTATGCTAAGGAAAGTGAAGGAAAATATAGTGAAACGACTAAACATGTGTATTCAAGTAGACAGGCATATTTTTGAACTTTTATTACGTCATAATAGTTAATCATTAGATATGTTAAATTATATTAAAATTATTATTAACTATTTGTTTATGTTTTTTGACAATAGCGTAAGTGTATTAAAAACAAGGGTAAAAATTGAAAAATTCAAAATAAGTCGAAAACTGTTAGAATTAGGTATATGACATACTTAATAAAAGTTGGAGGATTTTGTAAAATCTATCAGAAAAATAATAATATGCAGGGTGTGCCATTTGAGATTTTTCAATTTAAAATAGTCGAAATGCATAAATTTATTTTGGACACCCTGTAGCATCTAACTCAAATTTCTTTACATACATATTTTTTTTCATCTCTATAGAACGCTCATACCAATTATGAGTATTCCACCTTCAGAAACAATGGCGCTACTGGTAATTTTTTACAAAACTGAAAACCAGTATTTTTTTTAAAAAAATGAAATGATAGAAAAACTGCTAGGTTTAGGTATATAACATTATTAATAAAAAAGTTATAAAATTTTACGCAGAATTTAAAAATAAATTAGAAAATAAGACGTTTCATCTAAAAAACATATGTTATATCGGCCACACTTTTTCGAACTACCCATCTTAACATTCCCTATTTAACATTTTTTCGTCAACAAATATAATGAACTCTCTACTAGTCTATCGTTGACTCACCCCGTACATATATATATATATATATATATAATATATATATATATATATATATATATATATATATATATATATGTATGTACAAATCGTTTTTGTATAGTGCAGTAAAATGGTTCATGCCTCTCATGAATCATTTTTCTGCACCGTAAGAAATAATTGCATGGATAATTCTCGTTCTTTATACAGTGACAGGCAGAAAGTGTGTGACTATGGGATTTTTCTTTATTACTTAGAAGAAAAGTGGGTTTATTGGTGGATTCTGCATCACTTGAAATCCGAAACATGATTTTGCAGTGCCGATTGTCATTTGTCGTTTGGTATTAAATTTGAATTTCCTGAAGTTTAAAGTCAATCTGTTTGTTGATATATCGAAAATATTTATTCGGAATTTCAATTTGTAGTAGAATGCAAGAATGCAAACTTTTAGATAGATTGGACAAATATCTTATTTTGTCAGTTTTTGACAAATAAAAATATGATCACGAGGAGGTTTTTATTTTTTAAATTTGAAATATATTTGATACAAAAGAATTTAAACATTTTTTTTCTCTCAAGTTATATTTCACTTGTTTTACAACTAATAGTTAAAAAATTTCGGTTTTCGTAAAACCACAATTGTTGCACGGACAGTTATCGGATAAAGGACACTCTAGCGTCATAATACATAATGGGAAATAAGTACATTAATAAATATTAACGAACGAAAAATTTATTTTGAAATAAATTGATCCTTTGAATGTTTTCAAGATTTTCCTTACTGTACAAATTTGTAGTCACGTATAACGACATGCCATGTATACAATTACACATAATATATGGTACAACACATTTACAATATTTAAGTAAGTATTTTTCCCCCAAAAATTTAAGATTTTGTAGGTCTGGAAAACCAAAGAACTAAATGAATGTAAAATAGTGCATCTTTTTTCCTAATAACTTATTATATACCAATTTTTCTTTATGTTTTGCAATAAAACTATAACACTGGAGTGTTCTTAAAGAGAAGTAAAAACCTTTAACCAAAACCTATTGGGTAAAAATATTCGATAGTTGTCCTTGTGACATTTACGGTTTTACAAAAATCATCATTTTTAATTATGAGTTGTGAAAGAAGTGAAACAAGGTTTACAACAACAAATAAATTTTAAAATCTTCCCTTTCTTCTACCAATCTAAACAATGTATTTTAAATTCAAGAAATAATAACCGCTCAAGTGCAAGTTGAACTTGCACAATTAGTGTTCTGTACGTTGATTGCTTTTAAAATAAAAATTTTTGTTACGATGGTGTAAAGTGATTAGTGACTTCACAAAACACACCCCAAAGGAGTTTTCAACAAAGTTTGTTTCCAATCTTTACTGAAAACTGATGACCTTAAAATTTTTGTTTTTTTATACCAAATAAATTATTAAAGGTAATGCACTCGTGATAATTTTCGTTCAATACATACCCCGTAGAGAGCATTCCAGAGTTTTTTTCAAAATTTTTTGATCAGTACTTTTCGAGATAAGGTGGGGGACAGCGATTTTTCGCGACTCTTTAAAAATAATACAAAGAAAAGTGAGTTCAAGTACTACATTATATATATATATATATATATATATATATATATATATATATATATATAATATATATATATATATATATATTTTACTCGTGTTTTCACAAGCTTTCATTTGACACCACACTCGATGACCTAGTAAAGAAATTTCACCCCCCGAAACTAATCCCTTATGTCAAAATTTAACTTTTAAAACTAAACGGCTTTGATGAGGCCATCAATTCCTATATTATTACCAAATTTTAACTTTCTATGACAAATAGTTTCGGAGAAAATCGGGTGTGTGACAGACTGCCAGACGGAGAGACAGACAGATAGACACCGAAATCATCTTATAAGTGTTCCGTACGGAACACTAAAAATCTCCTTGCGATCATATTTTTATTGATCCAATAATTGACAAAATACAATTTTTCTCCAGTCAATAGGTATTCAAAATTTTAACTATTCTGCTTATTATAATTGTGAATTTGAGGCCTTTTATCCCATAACTTTAAGTCATTTATGCACATGAAATAAGAGAGTGACGATATACAAATATAAATATCATTATTCCTAAACAGCCATATAGGTGTCTCGGTTTGGAGCTTAAACACTGTAAACTGTAGCCGTATTTTGAACCACAAATATGCGCGACGAGCAAGATGCTACAACCCAGTGTCAAATGCCATTACCGAATGGAACAGTCCAAAAAATATTATTTTTAGAACGTCAATAGACACTGTATCTCTGATGCTTTGAATTTAAAAAGGAAAATAAATTTTAAAGTCAGGGATGTCAAAGATACGGCCCGCGGGCCGCATCCGGCCCCCAAGAATCATGTTTTTTAGAGCTTTTAGACTTCACTCGATTCCTCTACGTATATTATATACTATATAATTAAATAAATAAAATGTTCATGTAATTCAGTACATTTTTTTTATTTGAATCTGGCCCGCCTACACATTCTAAATTTAATATATGGCCCTCTGCAAAATTGAGTTTGACACCTCTGTTTTAAAGCCTTTTTTTTCTATATGGTCGTTCCATGTCAGTTTGTGATCAATATGTAATCTGAGGAATTTTGTTGACTTTTTACATTATATTGACTGTCCTGCTCTTAGTAAAAGATTTGAATGGAGAGTAGTGTGTTTTTCCGACAATTTCCATTGCGGCTGATTTGGTTGCAAACATTACCACATAAAGTTCCTTTTTTAATTTAATTCAAATAACAATTAGTTAGATATAAAAAACTTACCTTCTTAAAGAGTAAATGCACACGTGTGTGAGCGTGGTAATATTTTAAAATGCATTCATGAATTAATTCCTAACAGCACCAGCAAGACGAAACAATTAAATTCGTTCGTCGACTGTTTTAAACAATAGCGTCACGTTTGGCAATCGTAAATACGAAGCACAATACGTGCATGTAGATTATCGACTGATTTATATGGAGATATAGGTAATTTTACGGGATAAATTTATTTTTTTCACTGTAAAAATAAATATTTTTTGTTCAGATTTATGTTTTTAACCTTATAAGATACAGCTGGTACAGGAATTGAAACCATCTGGTCTGATGCTCAATCTTGTTTATCAAATATTTGAATAGTATAGTATACATCCTTTATAAAGCATCCTGGAATACGATTCTGCAAGCACACTTTTTAACATCTATTTTCCTTATCTCTTTCAAGAGAGTTACAAACTTATGACTTTTAATAGAAGTACCAAAGGCAAAACGTCTTTATTTTGAGAGTTATTTTTCTTATTTTTTTTTACAGAATCTCAGTCCTGGTCCCCATATTACGATATAACATAGATGACTATATTTAGCTTCTTATTATTGTATCCAAAATTAAATAAGACATACCCTACACCTTCTGTAGATGATAATACATCATCGTTACTGCATTTACCCTTCGTGGATTATAGGATTATTCGATAATAATCACAGGTTGTCGAAAATATTCCTTTTTACGAGGCCTTGCTAATACGATAAGTAAATCTACCCCTGGTATGGCATGTGCTGCTAAAATTTGTTATTAGGGGATGCGATCTCTCATGAGACCAGTAAACTGAATAAAAATTACTTCATAAAGACTCTTTAGAGTTACGTTGGTCGGTGTACTACTAATAGAATAAATAGTTTATGAGCCAATTTATATGTATGTCACTGATGTTGAGGGGAGAGTCGTCTAAATCGCACTCAAATATATACATACTTATTGAATCATGCTATATTTTTCGACAACAATGAAGCTAAGATAACTTACTTTATGGCCTAAGTGGTCGTGCTGCAAACGACACGGACCAAACGATTAGATTTTTTTATCGTGCATCTCTCCTCTGGAATAGGGAATATTCTTTAACGTTGTCCAGGTGCCGAAATCTACAATTATTTATATGTCACCTGGTAGTGCTGTCACGGGCGTTATGACATTTCTGCAACAACTTCTTTTGCTTCTTCTTCAGTCCATCGTCATTGTTCTCTATGTGTTTTCTTTATCTAGTTATGCCCAATTAATCTTTTTATGTCATCTGACCACCTCGTTTGTGATCTTCCCCGGCTTCTTTTATTTGCTCATGGTCTCCATTCTACCGATTGTGCTTCATTTTTTCCAATATGCCCTGCCTAGTTCCACTTTGATGTACAATACGCTTTCTATTACATCAGTTTTCGTCTTATTTCTGTGTTTGGTATGCGATCATTAAGTTTAATGTTTAAAATCTTCTCTCTTCTTTCCATGGTTCGTTGGGTCACTTGTAGTCTGCGGATTAATCTTTTATTTAGTGTTCATATGTCACTTCCATAGGTAAGGAGTGGGAGAACACATTGATCGAAAACCTGTGCTTTAAGCATGTTGGGCACATCGGATTTAAATATTTCTTGTAGTCTTCCAAATGCTGACCAGGACATGGATACTCTTCTTTGTAGATCTGTTACCAAGTTGTCTTTTGACAATTCAAATATTTGGCCCAGGTATCAACTTTCTCTCTTTGTGTATTTTCTATTATTATATGTTGGTTTTGTTCTGTGTCGTTAGTTAAGTATTTGATTTTGTTGATGCTTATTTTTGACCTACTTCTTTTGATTTTTCATTCAATTCTTCTAGCATTCTTTATAATTCTTGTTTGTCTCTGGCTATCAAGGTCACATCAGCAGCAAATCTCAGATGTGAGTTTTTCGCCACCTATAATTATTCCTCCATTAGCCCAGTCGAGAGTTTTAAACATGTCTTCAAAGTCTAACATGAATAGTTTAGGAGAGATTGAGCTTCTGTCTTACTCACGCTGAGTTTTTATTTTGTTTGTTTTATCTAGCGTTGTTACTTGTGATGTTGCATTCATATATATATATATATATATATATATATATATATATATATATATATATATATATATATATATATATATATATATATATCTATATCTATATATATATATATATATCTATATATATATATATATATATTTATATATATATATATATATATATATATATATATTTATATATATATATATATATATATATATATATATATATATATATATATATATAATTTTAACTAACACACTAGTTTACCAGTAATTTTTCAAAAGTGTGGAACAGTTGGAATATGATGAGGGGGGGGGGGGTGCAAGCCTAGACTGATAGTATCAAAAAAGCACAGATATTTTTATATGTTAATGTTCTTAAAACCAAATTCTTCAAGCATTTTTTGTAATTCTTATTTGTCTCTGGCTATCAAGGTCACATCATCGTCAAATCTCAGAGGTGTGAGTTGCCACCTATAATTATTCCTCCATTGACCCAGTCGAGCGTTTTAAACATGACTTCAAAGGTTAACGTGAATAGTTTAGGAGAGATTGAGCCTCCCTGTCTTACTCCACGCTGAGTTTTTATTTTGTTCGTTTCTCCTAGTGTTGCTACTTGTGATTGCATTCATATATATATATATATATATATATATATATATATATATATATATATATATATATATATATATATATAGTTATATACTCATATACATATATATATATATATATATATATATATATATATATAGTTATATATTCATATACATATATATATATATATATATATATAATTAATTAAAATGTTTTTACTTATGATACTTGCAAACATGTTTTTTTTCCCAGAGGTTTAGCACAATTATGGTAGTTTTATTTTGAATTGTATTCAACAGCAGGGTTATTCAGGATGACATAACAATAATTAGAATCTTAGAATACCGAAATTTGTAATTGTGGCAGTCAATAAACTGATCTAAGGTGTAGATTGTCATGAAATTCATAAAAGTCTCAATATCTCGAAATCTAACAATTTGTCACTAAGGTCATATTAACATATTCTGGTGACGTCTCGAAGATAATTATATATATATATATATATATATATATATATATATATATATATATATATATATATATATATATATATATATCCGAGAGGAAGACAGGTCACACGATGGTATGACGACATCAAAAAAGTAGCAGAACTACCATGGTTTAAAACCGAACAAGATGGAGCGAACTAAGAAATGCCTATGCTCAATACTGGACACGGGAAGACTAAAAGAAGAAGATATGTATATATATATATATATATATATATATATATATATATATATATATATATTTAGCAGCAGAGTTAGCGAAACGTCGTGCAAATTCATTGTTAGATGAACGAATTGAAATCCGGAATTTTAATGTATTACATGTATATATATATATATATATATATATATATATATATATATATATATATATATATATATGTATATATATTATATATATTATATACTAACTCTGTATGTGGCCAAGCGAAATATAAAATATAAATAAGTACACTGAACAATCGGGATTTGAACCCGAGATCTTCGAAGCAAGTTATTAAAATTCACATTTAATAAGAAACAGAAGTCGGAGAGATGCGATAGGTTATGAGTTTGTATTGCCTGTTTTAGCTTTAAAAGCTAACATTTTTTTTTTAAACTCCCTCAAGTCTTCTCGTAAGCGTCAAGTAATGAGGGTTCAAAATAACAGACCCAAATAATGACAGTTTACTGCGACCGATTGCATTTTTGGATATGTCAATTCCTTTTAGGACTTTAAAATAAATCTTACCATTTTGTTGGATTTACAGATAAATTTATCAAAATGCCCGTGGTAATATCACTTACAGTCAATATTACAAGAAAATTAAGGATTCCTAAATCAATTTCAGTTACCTGTAAAAGTTATAATGACTGTGATAAGATAAGAAAAGTGTAAAGAATGCACACAACAGATGAGTTTTTATTTCAGACCTAGTTCAATTATTTTTGGTAATAAATTCTGATTTAACGTATTTTTATTACGCACTTATCTTACCCACATACAGAAAAAATTACCAAAAATACAGCCCTGTCGGTGTTTTTTTCGCTTCATAAATATCCTAATTCGGAAGCTGTTTTGTGTTGTTTTTTTTTTTTTTTATCCAATTACCTATTCTAACTGGATTTCGGACAGTGATATCTCTCAACAAAAAAAACTCCCATGTTGCATTGTATGTAAAAGTAACACGTGATTAGAAATGTGCGCGCGAAAGTTACCAAATTTGTTCACATTATCACGCGGCCCTCGACAATTGTTAGTTCGCTTAGTAAGAGGTATAACCTGTTAAAACAACTACTCAGTATATATCACCACTACATCAAACATTTTATTTTTGCGCTCGACTAACCATGTTAGCTTCATCAGGAGCGATGATTAGTCAATTATCGCTCCTGATGAAGCTAGCATAGTTAGCGAAACGCTCATCGAGTACCAAAATAAAGTATTTGGTGTAGTGGTGATATATACTGAGTAGTGTTATTGTGCCAAAGATTCCACATTTCCAACATAACTATTAAAATAAGATGAATGGAGATTATATGGAAGCATTAATTAGAATAATAGAGAATACCTGAATTGTGATAAATAAGTTTCGAAACCTATCTATTTTAATATTATTAATTATAAGTTTACTCATTTTCTGTTAAACTACATCAGTAGAGTCAATAACAATAAAATTGGTAAAGTTGTATTGGTATAGTATTTTTCACGATCTATGAAAGTGACTTAGCTACCTATACCCATTCAAAATTCAACAAGATTCGAAAGTGATTAATTTATGGCTGTTTAATGACAAGGCATCGTGCAGGGCCGCACTATACCTGATTGTATAATTGTTGGGTTCAAAATTTTATTGTGATATTAATGTTTTATGTACTGAATAATACACAATATAGTAATTACACAAATATAGTAATTACATAAATATATTAAAACACAGTGTCCTCGCGTACATTTGTTACAATTTTAGTTATTAATTAATATTTAGTTCAATTTCGCTATCGCTACTATCTTGCAAATCCATAATAAGTTTTTTTACAGGTTCTAAACTATTTATATTTATGTATATACATCTATAATAGTTTTCAGTTTTTTTGACCTGTTGAATGCAATTTCTCCAGTTTTCAACGGTTACATTTTTGACTTCTGTCTTTATCAACTCAATCACACTACTGTTTAAAGTGGGTCTATTATTCTGAGCACGTATATTAGACTTTATTTTATGCCATATCAACTCGATCGCATTAAAGATACAATAATATGGTGGAAGCCGAATTATTTCGTGTCCTGCTTCCTTTGCAATTTTATCACAAACATATTCCTTTGAAAAATTGTAATTTTTTAAAACTTCTAACAACTGTATAGCTTTAAATGGACATATATGTCACGTTCGCACAAAAAGGCTTGTATTTCCCTTTTTTTTCCTGGTGCAACTTGGTACCTTATTCATTTGACGACTTTGATAGGATGCATTATCCATCAAAATACAGCTATTCGGTGGTATATTCGGCATTAATATGTTTTGAAGTCAATCTTCAAAAACTTCAGCAGTTGTATCACAATGATAATCCAAGCTGGAATTTGAAATATTCTTGGCTGCTAGAAATAGACATTCTTGTATCCAGCCTTCTTCTGACCCCGCATATAAAATAATTATTCTTTTACCTTTATTTGATAGAGCTTTGGTGTGGCATTTTTTGGATTTGGGTGTGTCGTGGTAAGTCTCATCTAGGTAGATTATCGTTCGATTTTCCGATCTAACTGTATTTATTTTTTCAAGATATTCCATTCTGAGTTGTTGTAAGCGCCGTGATTCCATTATGACTTGCCTTTTGTCTATTTTTTTGAACAAAAACCCCAAACGACGTAGAATACGCCATAAAGTTGTAGTGGAACATTTTATGTCACAACTATCCTCGAATAGTCTCCGTGAAAGTGACAATAACGTATGAACTTTTTGTTCTGCATACATTTCATAAATTTTGGGGTGGATTAGTCTTCTTGACAAAAATCAATACATTTCGACACACATTTGTCTTTTCGTGTTTTTTTAGACGCTATCGAAATATTTACAATTTTCCAAAATGTACTTTCAGGGATGCCTGTTAAAGCTGATGTCTCCATCAATGAAAAGTACTTTTCGTGGCCTCGCTCCATTAACTTTAAATAAACACTTTTGCCTCAACGGTCAAACATTTGTGGCTTCTGATGGAAAGGGCATTTTAAGACACTATTGAACTTTATAATACACATTATTTCAGTATAATACTACAGATAAAATGAAGAATATTCTTTATATTTATAAACACGAATAGCCAATAAAATTTTAGATTGAAAGAGAGGTATATATATATATATATATATATATATATATATATATATATATATATATATATATATGTATATATATATATATATATATATATATATATATATATATATATATATATATATATATATATATATATATATATATATCAGTATCTGTTACGGCCAGATACGTGCGAAGAGCCTAACGGTCGTGTAATGTTTTTATTGCATCAATTTGCCAAATCATTGAGTTGAAATATTATAATTTATTGTCAAAGTGTTTGATGTAGTGGTAATAACGGTTGTGTAATTTATTGCACTTTATAAAAATCTTTTTTTCCATATATTAAAATGCAAAATGCCCCAGAGGGAGCGTTTATTTTAATTAAGGAACAAGGGATCATTTATAGAACTTTACAGAAAAGGATAGACAAGATGAACTCTGGGACTCTCACACAATCGACCATAAAAGGAATAACAAAGTCACTTTTTATTTAAAAATCATACAATGAGATTAAAGAGACAGGCTTTTAACTCATTAAAGTATTACCACATATCCTCGACTGTTGTAACTTGTTAGTGAAAATTCGCCATTTCTAAACTTTAATTTCAGTTATATAATATAGTTAAAGCCATGTCGTAATTAAAATCTCATATTTAATTTAGAGAAATTGTATATTTAATCTTATAATCTGCTTTGTGCTCCGCGAATTAAAACCGCGCACCCAAACATCGCGATCTCTTTAAATATTTAGAGATCCAGTATTGATCGGGTTAGATTTTTTTTTTAATTTTTACTATAGGATTACGGTTAACAGTTTATTTAATATTTAACATACATGAGAGGAAACTTTTAGTTTGTAATAATTGAATTCATTCTGTTTCAACTTATTAGTTTCCTGAAAAAATTCCGTTATATTTATTATTTTTAATGGTTTTAGCAAAGTACGAGGATGGATTGAAAAGTTCGCAACCTCACCAAAAAATAATTATAATATTTTTATTATAGTACCCTCAATAAGTCCATACTTTCTTTGGTTGTCACAGTGTAAAATTTTGTTGCTATAGAATTTGTGGTTTTTTTTTTAGGTTAGAACGAGTTTTTGGAAAAATGGAAAAAATTGAACAACGTTTTTAAAAAAAAAGATTAACACCAAAGGAGATCCGCGATGATATGAAAACAACACTAGGGGAATCTGCTCCGTCATATACCACTGGGAAAAAATGGGTGGCAGAATTTAAACGTGAGCGAGAGAGCATCGAAGATGACTTCCACTTCGGCCGGCCCACTACGTCTACGACTGAAGAAAACATCGGTTAAGTGTGTGATCTCATACTGAAAGACCTAGATTAACTATCAGGGAGATTGCAGACATTATAGGCATCTCGTATGAATGAACACAAAACATAATTGCCAACAAACTCGGATATTTTAGGGTTTTCGCTAGGTGACCCACCCAGATTGCTTTCAGTTGAACAAAAATGAATTTGACTAACAATTTCTCGCGACTGTTTGGAGATGTTTGAGGCTGATCCACAAGATTTTCTTAATAGGTTTGTGACAATGGACAAAACCTGGGTTCACCACTATACACCAGAGTCAAAACAACAATCCAAGCAATGGAAAAAATCTGATGAACCTACCCCAAAGAAAGCGAAGGCAATTCTGTCGGCTTGAAAAGTGATGGATGACGTCAGTTTTTTGATATGCGCGTTCTTCTTTCGCGTTCTTGTTGTAATAAACTTTGTCGATAATTTCAGTGCACAGTTTCATAGATTTATATTTTAGTCAATTTCCACTGGTTTATTTAAATTGCGATGACGGGTTTCGCTGTCGATGCAGCTCCTTCAGATCTACATTTTACACTGTCAAGTTAGATTTAATATGCACAGTTTTATATAATTTATTAATTATAATATTACATCTAATTAAATTACATTGATAGTATTGGAAAATCCACACAGATTTGGAGAATAAATTCAATAATGGTGAATTGCTTAAATCTACCTGGTCGTTGAGTAAAGTACCTGTAGTCCTTAATCGATTTATTTACATTGTCTCTAAACCTTTTTGTTGGGTGTGTAAAATTTTGAAATTCTTGTTAAATGTGTGATTTTCTGTTAAAAGATGATTAGCATATGTTGAATTAGATTTTCTATGGATGAAACTTTTTTCGTGTTCTGTAATTCTTTGTCCAGTTTGTCCGATGTATGTTTTAGGACATGACCCACATGTTAATTGATAAACCCCTGATTTATTGTCTTTATTGATTTGTGGTTTGTAGTTTTTAAGATATTTCCCTATAGTATTGTTAGTCTTGTAAGCTATGTTGATATTTTTTTAATTTAAAAATTTTCCCAGTTTTTCCGTTGGTTTGCCGAAATAGGTTAAGCATAAAAAGGTGGTATTTCTGTCCTTAAAACGTGGGTATATTTCTGAGAATCTAAGTTTTTTTCCTAACGATATTATTGATTAAAGTAACCGAATAACCGTTGTTAACGGCTACTTGTTTTATGTTAGTTTAATTCTTGGTAAAATTTTCTTCTGACAAGGGGATATTAGTTAGTCTATGTATAAAACTATGATAAGCTGCAAGTTTATGATGGTTAGGGTGGTGAGAACTATTGTGAACTGTGGTATCTGTATGACAAGGTTTGTGATATATTGCAAATTCATGTTTTTTCATGCTTGCTGAAATTTTCATGGACAGTATTGAAACAATGAAATTTAACAACCATAACAACAATAGTAATAATTGTCTATACTGGTATCGATACGTTGACGATATAATTGTATGCTTTACAGGTACGGACAGGCAATTAACTCACTTTTTACAGTATATTAATTCTTTACATAGAAATATCAGTTTTACAATGGAAGAAGTCGAAGGGAAAATCAATTTCCTTGATTTAACAATCAGTAAAGCCATGAAAAAACATGAATTTGCAATATATCACAAACCTTGTCATAGAGATACCACAATTCACAATAGTTCTCACTACATAAAACAAGTAGCCGTTAACAACGGTTATTCGGTTACTTTAATCAATAGTATCGTTAGGAAAAAAACTTAGAAACAAGGCAATCTCAGAAATATACCCACGTTTTAAGGACAGAAATACCACCTTTAAATGCTTAACCTATTTCGGCAAACCAACGGAAAAAAACTGGGGAAATTTTTAAATCAAAAAAATATCAACATAGCGTACAAGACTAACAATACTATAGGGAAATACCTTAAAAACTACAAACCACAAATCAATAAAGACAACAAATCAGGGGTTTATCAATTAACATGTGGGACATGTCCTAAAACATACATCCGACAAACTGGGCATACATTTAGACAAAGAATTACAGAACACGAAAAAAGTTTCATCCATAGAAAATCTAATTCAACATATGCTAATCATCACACATTTAACAAGAATTTCAAAATTTTACACACCCAACAAAAAGGTTTAAAACTAAACCTTTTAGAGACAATGCAAATAAATCGATTAAGGACTACAGGTACTTTACTCAACGACCAGGTAGATTGAAGCAATGCACCATTATTGAAGTTATTCTCCTAACTCCAAATCTGTATGGATTTCCCAATACTATCAATGTAATTTAATTAGGTGTAAATTATATAAAACTGTGAATATTAAACCTAACTTGACAGTGTAAAATGTAGATCTGAAGAAGCTGCATCGACAGCGAAACGCGTCATCGCAATTTAAATAAACCAGTGGAAATTGACTAAAAACAGTCTTTTATTATATATTTATAATGAATTTCAAGTAGAAGCTACAACCATCCAAAATCATAGATTTATGCCTCTATAGTTATTTGGATCTTCTTCTTCTCCCTTCTTGTGCATTAGTTTAACTGTCGCTGTTCTCCATTCATCTGGGGTTCTATTCGATCTTATAACCCTCTGTATAAGTGGCTGGAGTTGCTCAACCGGAAAGTGTCTCCCATATTTTAGTAATTCATTAGCTCTTTAGTCTTCGCCAGGAGATTTGCTTTATACTTAATAATAAAATAAATAAATGAAATCAAAAATGTACATAATCTAATACAATGTACGTTTAATAAAGTTACGATTATATTTCTGTAGGGGTAATATTCAAAATTAGCAGTAAAAAGCATTAATTTTAATAAAACCCGATTACATAAAAATATTTTATCTACTTGGTTTATAATACAAAATTACCAGACATGAATTTGTTCAGTTTCACGACTTTCTTCTACTTCATTTATTTTTTTAATAGGAGATGCGTTTAAACAACTTACACTCTGGCACTGTGTCGATGCTACAATGCAATATAAACTACTTTCTCGACATACGCAAGCAGATCCATATCCTGTTTTAGTAGTTACAAAACAGCATTTTCAGTAAATTATCTGGAGCTGGGGATTAATTCATCGTTATTGGCACAAATATATTGGAAACATATTTCCTCTCCCAATTTTCATTAGAAATATCATTACCTAACCATATTTGTACTTGTAGGTATGCTCTTTTTAGATGTTCAAATGCGGCATCAGATGTAGGGCACTAAAGATGACAGTTGAACAATGGTATTTTTGGCTGTGCCTTTCCCAAAGTAATTGAATCCCAAAGTATTTAAATAGAAGATTTTTTGGAGGCAACGGAAAAAGCCAGAACGCATGCTACATTAGCTGGAAAACCTTGTCAAGACCTTCATTAGCATTTTTAAATACTTCATCAGCATCATGTAAATCGTTGCATTTTTCAAAATTTTTAACAAACTTGAATTGATTCAGCCGATACTTGGTGGAAATCCATAACTAGAAGATTTGCAACAAGTAAAACACTACTTAAATTTCCACTAATTTTTTATTTTTAACACCATGACATGTTTCGCTAAAGAAGCTGTCGTTCAACGAAACAAGACATGGTGTTAAAAATAAAAAATTAGTGGAAATTGCAAATCTTTTAACAAACTTGTTTTTACCTTTATCGAAAAAAGCAGACGTCGTGTCACAACCAGTGAAAGAGTGTAAAAAAAGGATATGCTCTTTGCATTTCAGTAGTATTCACTTCAAATTTCTGAGCAATTTTTCCTCGAGGTGGCTTTTGAAAATAAATTTCACAGTCTTTTGAGTTAGTGCAGTAAATCGAAGCAATATGTCAATGTCTTCAGAAACTGTAGCAACATTTGCCGACTGTAGATTATTTGCTGTTTCAACAATCAATCTGTCTCCATCACTTTCTGCTTGACTCGTAAAAATATCATTGTCTGATAATTGACTCTTCAACATTTCTGAGTCGAGTTTTATTTTTCCTGGTCAATTTTAAGGGAAATATTTTCATCAAACTCGATAGGTGCAGATTTATTTTTGAGTGCACCACGATTTCTCTCGGCTAATTTTATATTGTCTTTTTTATAACCGTCAAATACTACGTACACATTTCTGCTGTAATTATTCTTTAAATATCTTACGTTGTGATTACATACTGTTCCCATTTTTTCTTCATTTACACAGATGTAATAACATACCTCCATCAATTACGTAATTAAGATCTTCTACATCATGAATAGTTATAGAGAGTTCAGGAAATAGTTCATGTAACGTTGAATTTTGTCTTTCGAATTTAACAGTCTTCACACAGAGCGAGAGAATAAGACGCTAATTCATAATTCATGTAAATTCATCGGATTTTTTAAAACGCAAATACTCTGAAATAGTAACAACGGATCAACTGGAACAAAATCATCATTATCTTTAATCTTGTTATTTTTGCTACCTGCTCCTTGCTTTTACTACCCTTTTTAAATATCTTACATCTTAAAAAGATGTTTTCTAATGTCCATTTTTGTTAAATGACGGTTAGACTATCAGAATTTTAAAGAAAATTATTTTCTTAAAATGGAACAATTGCTATTATTAAAAAAAAAATAGCAACAAAATAATCAGTACAGTAAATAACAATAAAATTGGTAAAGTTGTACTGGTACTATGGTTGTTTTTACATTAAATTATGAGTTGAAATATTTTACAATTTATTGTCAGTGTCTGTCAATCATTGTTCCTGATGATGCTATCATAGTTAGCGATATGCGCGTCGAGTGCAAGAATAAAGTGTTTGATGTAGTAATGATAACGATTGTGTAATTTATTGTACAGGGTCAACGACAGAGTAAAGTTCATTATCTCATTTGTTTCGGGAATGACGAAAAAATGTTAAATACAATAGTTTTAGGGAATGTTAAGGTGCACAGTTTAAAATTATTTTTGAGTATACAGTAAATTGTGCCGATATAACATATGTTTTTTTTTTTAAATGGAACATCCTATTTTCTGCATAAAATTTTATAACTTTTTTATTAATAATGTTATATACCTAAACCTAGTAGTTTTTCTAGTATTTCAATTTAAAAAAAAAAAAATACTAGTTTTCAGTTTTGTGAAAAATTCCCAGTAGCGCCAATGTTTCTGAAGGTGGAATAATCATAATTGGTATAAACGTTCTATAGAGATGCAAGAAAGAACATATGTAAAGAAATTTGAGTTAGATGCTACAGGGTGTTCAAAATACATTTATGCATTTCGACTATTTTAAATTGAAAAATCTCAAATTTTTTACATGGCACACCCTATGTATTATTATTAACCCTCCAACTTTAATTAAGTATGTCACATACCTGTTTCTAATAATTTTCGAGTTATTTTGAATTTTTCAATTTTTTTCCCTTGTTTTTAATACACTTACGCTATAACTTCATAGTTGCCAAGACAAAACAAAAATGTAGGCGTTGTCAAATTTTGACATGTCTATTAAGCAAGTAAAAATACTTTAATTTGTTGTAGTAAGTGACGTATAAAGGTAATAGTCATGGATTTTTCTAAAAATGAATTAATTGATAGGGTTTATATACTGGGCGAGGCGGGAAAAAATTGTCTTTTGACAGTAAGGCTTTACGGAGCGAAGTACCCTAATACTGTGGAATATTAAATTTTTGAATTATTGGGCCATATTTTTTCTGCGAACCGCTTAACGGGCCTATATATTTAAATTTTTTGCAAAACGAATTACCTCAGCTTGTTGAAGAAGTTGATAATTTTGAAAGGGAACAAAAGTGGATTCAACAACTCATTACCACCGGGAAGTTCGGGAATTTTTAAACGATCGTTACCCACAAAAATGGATCGGTAGGGATGGATTTATTAAGTGGCCCCCTCGGTCATGTGATTTAACACCTTTAGACTTCTTTTTGTGAGGCCACATTAAAGATCGTGTTTATGTGAATCCCCCTACAACACCAGTAGATATGGAAAATAGGATACGGGATGGGTGCAGGACAATAACTCCCTTTATGCTAAGGAAAGTGAAGGAAAATATAGTAAAACGACTAAACATGTGTATTCAAGTAGACTGGCATATTTTTGAACATTTATTACGTCATAATAATTAATCCTTAGAAAAGTAAAACTATATTAAAATTATTATTAACTCTTTGTTTGTATTAAAAACGAGGGTAAAATTGAAAAATTCAAAATAAATCGAAAACTATTAGAAATAGGTATATAACATACTTAATAAAAGTTGGGCTTTGTAAAATCTATCAGAAAAAATAATAATATACAGGGTGTGCCATTTAAAAAATTTGAGATTTTTCAATTTAAAATAGTCGAAATGCATAAATTTATTTTGAATACCCTGTAGCATCTAACTCAAATTCCTTTACATATATCTTTTTTTTCATCTCTATAGATCGCTCGTACCAATTATGAGTATTACACCTTCAGAAACAATGGCGCTACTGGCAATTTTTTACGAAACTGAAAACTAGTATTTTTTTTAACAAAATTGAAATATCAGAAAAACTACTAGGTTTAGGTGTTTTATATAACATTATTAATAAAAAAGTTATAACATTTTACGCAGAATTTAAAAATACATTAGTAAATAGGATGTTCCATTTAAAAAAAACATGTTTTATCGGCCACACTTTTTTGAAGTACCCTGTATAGCAAAAATAATTTTAAACTATGCACCTTAATATTCCCTAAAACTATTGTATTTAACATTTTTTCGTCATTCCAGAAACAAATGAGATAATGAACTTCACTCTATTGTTGACTCACCCTGTACTTTATAAAAAAAAAATTCCATGTATTAAGATGCAAAATGGCACGAAAGAGAGAACGCTTATTTTAATTAAGGAAAAAAATTGGTAAACTTTTAAATATTTTATTTAAAAAAAAAAAAAAAACATTCAAAAGGTCTAATTCAGGGATGTCGAAGATACGGCCCACGGGCCGCATCCGGCCCCCGGGACGTATCAATAAGGCCCACGATCGCAATGTGTCACAGAAAGAAGAATCATGTTTTTTAGAGCTTTTAGACTTCACTCGATTCCTCTACGGAAGTTTTAAAATGCGCACACTACATTTATAAGTAATTGCAAGGGCAGCGCGTGCCTTGACAAGCGAGAGAGATAGACAGTAACGCCATCTCTTAGCAACAAGCGGAAATATCCTATTATTTTTTTTGAGAACAATAGAATCTTCCACGCGCTTCGAGTCTAGACTAGAACCTTCCTTATCGATATTATAAAAGGAGTACGTCGGCGCGACGTGAGTCAGTTGAGTGTGAGTCGAGTAATCGAAGCGATACGGTCGGAGAAGGATTTTAGTTGTACTTCGAAGTAGTGATCGTGAAGGTATTGTGCATTTGTTTGTGTCGTGCGCGTGCGATATTCATAACTGTTGTGTCGAGTTCCATAATTGTTACGATTTTGGCATAATGTCACAAAAACGTAAAGTTGATAGTGAGTGCAAAGTTTTTCAGTCTAAATGGGAAATTGCATATTTTTTTCATAGAATGGAAAGGTAAACCACTGTGTTTGATTTGCAATCAAACAGTTGCTGTTTGTAAGGAGATTAACTTGAAGAGACACTATGATACGAATCATAAATCAAAATTCGATTGTTACACTGAAAAAATAAGAATGGACACATTGTCATCTTTAAAACCTAAACTTCAAGGTCAACAATCGATGTTTACTAAAGCTAATACTGAGAGCGAAGATGCCCTGAAATCAAGTTTTATTATTGCATTAGAAATCGCGAAGAGATCAAAACCTTTCACTGATGGTGATCTTATTAAAGACTGTATGTTGAAAGTTGCCGATGTTTCATTTCCATTTCAAAAGTCAATAATTCAAAATATTTCGCTGTCAAGAAACACTGTTGCTTCAAGAATAAATGATTTATCTCAAAATTTGGTTCTTCAACTGAAGGAGAAAATTAAGGAATTTACAAACTTTTCACTGGCTGTTGACGAGAGCACTGATACTGTTGACACAGCTCAACTTGCTGTTTTTATACGAGGTATTAACAGTAACTTTGAAATAACTGAAGAACTATTAAAGTGCGTTCCATTCACAGGTACTACAACAGCAAATGATATTTATTCTGCAATTGAGCATTTGATAGCAGAATATGAACTCGACTGGAATATACTTAGCAGCACAACTACGGATGGCGCTCCTGCCATGGCTGGCAAACATTCGGGCGTTGTAACTAAATTAAAACAGAAAACATCAGGGAATTTTGTGGGATTTCACTGTATAATTCATCAGGAATCATTGGCATCCAAACATTTAAAAATGGACCATGTCATGCAACCTATAATTAAAATAGTAAATTTTATAAGGAGCAGAGGAGTAAATCACCGACAGTTCAGGCAGTTTTTACAAGATTTGGACGAAAAGTTTTCTGATGTTCCTTACTTCACCGAAGTTCGTTGGCTCAGCCGAGGAGTAGTTTTAGAAAAAATTTTTGCATTACCTGATCCTATTCAAGCTTTCATGTTAGAAAAGGCAACCCAATTGATTATGACAATGACTGGTGGGTTCATTGTGCCTTTTTGGTAGATATGAATAAACACTTGACTGATCTGAATGTAAAGTTACAGGGTAAAAATCTGATTGTCACTCAAATGTATTCATGTATTCAAGCCTTTAAAACAAAGTTGAAGCTGTGGGAAAATCAGGTAAAAAATCAAACTTTGGATCATTTCCCTCATTTAAAATCATTTGGCACAGTGAACCAAAAAAAATTGGATCAATATTCTCAACATCTGCAAAATTTGATCACGGAATTCAACAATCGTTTTGAAGACTTTCACAAAATGAAATGGAATTCCCAATTTTCAACAATCCATTCAATTTTGAAGCTTCACAGGCACCAGTTCATTTGCAAATGGAGTTGGTAGATCTTCAATCGGACAGTATTTTGAAAGAAAAATTTAAAGAGATTAACGCTCTTACATTTTATACACAATATTTCAAGAGTTTGGATAACTACCCGGAATTAAAAAAGCATGCAGCACGCATTCTCTGCATGTTTGGTAGCACCTATTTATGTGAGTAGATGTTTTCCGTCATGAAAATAAATAAGAACAAACATCGCACAAGACTTTCGAATGAACATCTCCATTCAATTCTTAAAATAACTACAACGAATATGATACCTGACATCAATGAGCTTGTCAAAAACAAGAGAAGTCAGGTATCTGGATCCTCGAGCTCAAAATAATTACCCTCTTTTATAACTTTGATATAATTTTTAACAACCGTATATTATATACTATATAATTAAATAAATAAAATGTTATAATAATTCAGTACATTTTTTTTTATTTTAATCTGGCCCGCCTACACATTCTAAATTTAATATATGGCCCTCTGCAAAATTGAGTTTGACACCTCTGGTCTAATTCATTTAAAATAATTGGATTCCGAGGTCAAAATCCCTATGTCACAGCACTATACTGGAAATCAATTCCAAATTGATATGGTTTAAATTCAAGATGCACTTCTAGATGAATTTTGATTATTTTGATTTATTTATTTTAATTTTGCATAATATCGTTACTTCATAACTAGTAACATCAGGTTTTAGAATTAGATGAACCCGAGATAATCTTATCAATAGATCTCGGTATTAAAACATCACCTGTTTTAAAAACCTAAATATTCTTACAAATACTTACAAGGATGAGACGGTGTAAAAGGGTATTCCAAAGTTGGCAGCCTTGGTTGCGGAGCGCCGGGGTGCAGAGCAGGTGGGCAATGGTAGCAGAACATACCTCTGCCACCCCCACCTGCGATCTGAAAAAAGAAAAAAATATTTATATTTAACCAGCACAAAAAAGGGAGTACAAATATGAATTAGTTATTCGAAGAGATATGATTTTATTTTCTCTACATCGAAATGTTCCTTCTCGCGTATAATGAAAACTGCCGGTATTTATTTTTATTACATAAGTGTTTTGTGGTGTATTAGTTTAATAACCTCGTTACAATTAGGTTTGTTGATATACCACATATCACTAATAAGAGCATCCTGTGTGGTGTGAATTAACTGCAGCAAATTCAATTGTTCTGCGTTAAAGGGATTTTTTCGACAGTAAATATTAGAATCAAAAATAATGTGGTTATTATGAGAGAAACTAGAAAAATTGTCTAGCCAGATATGGTAAAAATAATTATTGTTATGTATGTAGCACAGCAGTTTTGATTCAGTAGTAAAAACACATTTTAAAAAATCCTTATATTGAAACAAATGTGAGTTTATTAACAGCAAAAATTACATTCGATAACTGTACAATAATAATACTATGCAACAAAACGAAATATTTTTTTTTCACTGGGTTTATAGTATGAAATACTGATTTCTCACCGCCAACTCATTTAAAGTTGATTAACATAGAGAAAATCCTTTATTGGTTCATACGCTAAATTAGTGACGAAAAATTTTATTTTTCATTGAAAACTTATATTTTTTTGATCGATTGCCTTTTCTCTTGTAATAAGTCCTTGCAGTATCCCTCTGAGGACACCAACAGAACTCTGAAAGCATGGCTGGTTTCCATTTACCTTGATGACGCTTCTCAAACTCAGCTATTTCTTGGTAAAAGCGTTCTCCATGTTCATCGCTAACTGAGCCCATGTTTTTTGGAAAGAAACTCAAATGGGAGTGCAGAAAATGGATTTTTAATGAGATATTGCAACCTGGTTCAAGATAGTTATCCAGCATTAATTTTATTTTTTCATGGAAATCTGGTGATTTGTGGTTGCCGAGGAAATTTTTCGCGACATCAAGAAAAGCCAATCATGCTTTTTTTTCTATGGAACTTAGATTGGATAGAAAGGAGCCATCATCAATTAATTTTCTTATATCAGGCCCTACAAAAATTTCTTCTTTTATTTTCGCATCACTGAGCCCAGGAAATTTATTTTAGAGAAACTGAAATCCAGGTCCATCCTTACGTAACGCTTTGACAAAATTCGTGATTAAATCAAGTTTAATAGGCAATGGTGTTAAAATGATTTTCTCAGGTGAAACTAATGGTTTATTCTTAATATTTTTTTGACCAAGAATTTCTTAAAGGCCAGTTTTGTTTTACGTAAAGTTCTGAACCCGCTCTCCTATCCCATTCCCGTAAGAAACACCAATATTTCGTATAACCTGTTTGCAATTCTAAAATCAAAACCACTACTTTTAAATCTGCACATATTTGCACGTTGTGTTTTTGATTTGCTCTAAAATAAGTTTTAAAATGTAATAGGTTTCTTTTAAATGAACACCGTACGCTACAGACAAAGATAGAAATAAGTTGCCGTTATGAAGTAAAACTGCCTTTAGACTTTGTTTTGATCCGTCAATAAATACTCTCCACTCTTCTGGTGAATGATGATGGTGTAGTGCCGACATTAAACCTTCAATATCATTACAAAAAACTAAACTATCTCGACTTTTTAATCTCAATCCTAATATTTCAGATTTTTCCTTGGTCAAATCCAAATCTCTAACGAGGTCGTTTAGTTCTGATTGACTAATCAAATATGGTTCTGATGCAATAGTTTGATCTTGAAATAACTCTTCACTAGAAGAAATGGGTTCGCTTTTCTCTTCTAAAAAACTCGATGACTTTGATAGGCTAAAAGGTCGTTTCGGCACAGGAATTTCAGGAAAATAAGGTAGCGGTATTGCCACTGATGGTATATTAACATATTTCACGTAACTTTTTGTTTTTTTTTAGAGAAAAACACACTTATCAAACAGAAGTAACAATCGTTTGTATGGTTCTTGGATTCACGCCACTGCATTAGTACGCCAAAAGGCATTTCTTTTACAATATCATTGTACCAACCCGTCAAATATTTATAACAGTTCAAACAACACATTCGGGGCACCCACGATTTATCTTGATTTTCAATTGGGGTCATAAAATAAGCTTCATAACACTTTTCAAGCAGCGGAAAAATTGTTTTTTTTCACTTTTTAGGGTAAATTTACCACAAACGTAACAAAACAAACTAGACGAATTAACACAAACGTGTGGCATTTTGTATATTTAGCCTAATCTAAATGTTTTGATCACATTTATACACGAAAAAGTAATATTTTCATCACTAACCTCAAACAAGTGATACGAGGAGTAAATAAAACAAATTACCAGTTTTCTGACATAAATTTCTCCAAGACAAAGTACATGAGTAACGAAGACACCAATGATGAAAATATAGTGATTCAACATTCAACAATAGAAAAAGTAAACACGTACATCTATCTGGGCCAAATAATAACGATGGGAAAGGAAAACCAGCAGCTTGAAATAGAAAGAAGGATACGTATGGGATGGGCAGCATATGGAAAATTGAACATGAACATTCCTCAAAGATCAAAAACCCAAATTTATAATCAATGGCTTCTGGCGCTGACGGAATACCTGCCATAGTTCTCAAAAACTGTGCAAGGGAACTAACACCAGTTTTCTGTAGACTTTTTAACCTAGCCTACAGAAAGGGAATATTTCCGTCCTGCTGGAAATGTGCCGATACCTAAAAAAGGTAAGAAGACCTTGCCAAATAACTACCGACCAGTTGCACTGCTTTCAATAATATCGAAAGTTATGGAAAAGGTTATCAATGAGCATCTTCTAAAATATCTTGAACGATTCAATATTATTAGCGATCACCAATATGGTTTTCGTAAACATAGATCAACAGGAGATCTTCTGACTTATGTAACACATATTTGGAACAACGCAATTGAACACTTTGGAGAATCTCAAGCGGTTGCTCTTGACATATCCAAGGCATTCGACCGTGTTTGGCACGATGGACTGTTGGCTAAGTTACGCTCTTATGGTATGTCTGAAAGGTTCTGTTTGTGGCTCTCATGCTTCCTCAGAGAGCGTTCTTTACGAGTGGCGGTCGACGGATTTCTTTCTAACACCCTCACTATCAACGCCGGTGTGCTCCAGGGCTCCATACTGTCTCCTACTCTCTTTCTCATTTACATTAACGATCTGCCGGAAAAGACCGGGAATCCAATCTATAGCTTTGCAGATGACAGTACGCTTGTCTCTTCATTCACTTTGAACGCTCGGACATCGGCTGCTCAGGCGAATATCCGCAGACAGCAGGAGGTCGTTCAACTTAACAAAGACCTGGAAGAAATTCTATCTTGGGGTGACAGTAACCAAGTGGAATTTAACGCTACAAAAAACCCAAGCGGCAGTTTTTTCTAAAAAAGTTAACGTTGCTGAACCCGACATAGTTATGTCGGGGCACTCCATTCCCCTAGCATCGTCGCTCAATTTGTTGGGCGTTAGTTTGGGAGCAAATATGTCTTGGCATGAACATGTTGCAGGCATAGCAAGGAGAGCTTCTCAAAAGTTGGGAATATTATTTAGAACCAGAAAGCTTTACACCCCACAGCAACTGTTAATTCTTTACAAAGCCCAAATTCGACCAACTATGGAATACTGCTCCCACGTTTGGGGCTCCGCTCCGAAACATACTCTGCATTTGTTGGATTCTGTTCAGAGAAGAGCGGTCCGTCTGATTGGGGACCCGGAATTGACCGGCGGCCTTGATTCGCTGGAACATCGAAGAACCATTGGCGACTTGAGTCTGTTCTACAAGTATTTTCATGGAAAGTGTTCGAAGGATGTAGCCCGCTTAATTCCTCCCAAAGCGGTGCATGTTAGAAATACACGTTGCGCTGGTGCTTCGCATCCGAATGAGGTTCAGCTTGTTACTTCGCGTACAACGCTTTTCAAGCAATCTTTTATATGGAGAACGTCATCCCTTTGGAATAATTTGCCCAGCGCTGTGTTTCCCACCGAGTACAATTTACAGCGATTCAAGAACAACGTGAATCGCTTTTTCCGCACTCGTGCCGCTCCTGGAGCGCTTTAGGGACTTCCCTGCAGCACGTGTGCTAGACCCATAAAAAAAAAGAAAAATAATCAATGTATCTTACCAGCTACAACGTATGGAGCCGAGACATGGGTTTTAACTAAAAGAACAATAGAAAAACTACAAGTTCACCAACGAGCAATGGAAAGGAAGATGTTGAGTGTTACTTTGAAGGACAAGAAAACTGATAAATGGATTAGACAACAAACAAAGGTGGATGATATCACCAAACGGATAACATCTCTGAAATGGAGCTGGGCCGGCCATGTAGCGAGAGCGACGTATAAGTGGAGTGGCAAAATCACTAGGTGAAGACCATGGGTGAAAAGCGAAACATAGGAGACCCCAACAGAGATGGAGCGACGATCTAAAGAGAATCGGAGGGCTTAACTGGTATCAACAAGCACAACATAGAGAAAAATGGAAAGATTTGAGAGAGGCCTATACCCGACAGTGGGTAGAGAGCGGCTGAAGGAAGAAGGAAGAAGAAGACCAGTTTTCTAGGTTATGAGAGGTAAGGTCGACATGAAACCTTTTTTTTTGTATACTAGATGTACCTAATACGAATTACTATTCGAGATGTTAGGAAATTTTTTAATATTGCATAGTATATTATGCCAACAAAAAAAACCTTTTAAAAACTTTTTTTAACGTTAATAGCTGATTCTTGGTGTTGAATCGATATCTGACCGCAGTTTTTTTTTCTGTCACCCACGGTTTCGTCACGATGTGACTTCGTGATACTATTAAAAATAGACACATACACTAATTTAATTAAATACTTGGAGCAAGCAGAAATTAAAACAAGAAATTCAAGTAGCTTGGCAATGAACAATATGACTGGGTCAATGTTACCTTAAGAACAAGAATCCATAAAAGCATATCGGTCCGGAAGTTCCACTTGGGGTGACAACTTGTACACTACATCTTTAAAGACCAGAACATAGGTATTTTATTTTATTTATATAATCTAATTATAAAAGGCCTTTTTGATACGATCTTAATTTGCCCCTTTTAATATTTATAATACGGTATATAAGTTAAACAGAAAAGCCCCGGGCATGGACGAAATTAAGAACGAAATGATCAAGTATGGAGGTGATAAATTACTAGAAGAATTACAGATTTTCTTTAACAAAATACTCACAGCCAAGATTATACCATCCGAACGGAAAGAAAGCATCTTGATACCAATTTTTAAAAAAGGAGAAAGGACAGATCCAAAAAACTATCGAGGTATCAGCTTAATGACTGCAGTACTAAAATTGTTCACTAAAATTTTAGCAGAAGAAATAATGTTAACCGGAATCAGTGAAGAACAGCAAGGGTTCAGAAAGAACAGGTCTACTATAGACGCCATATTTATAATCCGCCAAATTACCGAACAAGCCATAGAGTTTAATAAGATAGCCTTTATGTGTTTCATTGATCTTACCCAGGCATTCGATAGGGTAAGGTTAACTGATGTCATAACCCTACTACAAAAAAGGGGAATTCACCCGAATATAATAAAAAAACTATCGAAGAGTTGAACATCAACAACCACCATATGTAAGAGTGGTAAATAAATTAAGCAATAAAATATCTATGACAACCGGAATCAGACAAGGAGATAGCATAAGCCCAGTCTTATTTAACATCATAATGGATGAAATTATAAACGAAGTAAAGAAAACTGGGAGAGGATATCGATTGGAAGACAAAGAAATAAAAATAATATGCTACGCTGATGATGCAGTAATCATATCAGAAGACGGAGATAACTTACAGAGACTCCTACAGTTCCAACAAACAGCAAAAGTGTTTAATATGCAAATATCTGTAAAGAAAACAAAATCCCTTACAATATCTTAAGAACCGAAAAGATGCAAACTCGCGATTTATGATCAGAGTGTAGAACAAGTGAAGTCCTTCAAATATCTAAGGGCAAATATAACAAGTACCAGGAACCTTAAGGAGGAAGTAAAAACTCAAACAACAAAGGCATCATTAATATCAGGATACTTAGGAGATATAATTTGGAGAAACAAATATATGAGCACCAGGAGCAAAGTAAGAATATACAAAACATGCGTAAGACCGATCATGACGTACGCGATAGAAACCAGAGCGAAGAACACAATAACAAAACGACTCCTAAGAACAACAGAAATGCGAACACTTAGATCGATAACAGGACATACCTTATTTGACCGGAAGAGATGTGAAGAAATAAGGGAAATGTGCGAAATACAGGATGTGGTGAGATGGGCAAGGAATAGGAGAAGAGAATGGAGAGACCATGTGGACAAAATGCCAAATGACCGGTTTGCTAAGGTTGCAAAAGGGAAGTGACCAAACACACCTCGACCGCTTGGAAGACCACCAATAAGATGGTATGAGAGCTGGTCTTCATCATCGCAATTGTTTCTGGGAAACCTTTGAAGTAAACACAGGACATGGTCCTAACGTAGAAAGAAGAAGAAGAAGATATAAGTTCTATGTAGCTTATTATAAATCTTATTAAAATAATAATTTTTAGTGTTCCGTATCAAAATTGAAAAACGGAACACGTATGAAATCATTTCGGTGTCTATCTGTCACAGCCGATTTGCTGGGGAACTATTTGACTTAGAAATTTGATGTAAATATAGGAATTTATGGCCCAATCACAACCGTGTAGTTTTGAAAGTTAAATTTTGACTTACGAGGTTAGTTTTGGGGGATGAAATCGGAAGTGGGTCTTGAGGGGTGAAACTGAAAATGAGAAAAAAAAATTTCATGATCATCGAGTGTCAAATCAAAGCTTGCGAAAACACGAGTTCAGAAACACAACCTTTTCTTTATATTGTTTTAAAAAAAATTCTAAAATCTGTCCCTGTCTCTAAGAGTACATGTAAGGTGTGGATGGAATGAAAATTATCGCAGTGCATTACCTTTGATAATTGATCTGGTGTATAAAAACAAAGTCCCCACCCTGTTTAATAAAAAATATTATTCACTGTACAGATAAAAGTATAAACACCCATGCACAGCAAGGATCTAAGATAATTATTTTGGTAGATTTTAACATAAATTTTTGTGGTTTAATGTAAAACTATTGAAAACAGACAAAGTTCATATTTCAGCAGTCTACCCACTATTCTCTTATTTGTCATTCCATCCCGAGACGCGTTTCGCCATATCAGGGCTACTCAGTCAGGCTAGGATTGAATTTCCATAAACTTCCTTTAGTTCAGTTTCAATCTGAGCCGCACTCCACTTTCTTAAATAAAAATGCTTTATCAATGCACGATACTCGGCTTTATCCATCTCTACGAAATGTGAAACACCGATCAATTACAATAGCTGCCAACAAACAATTGTGCGTTGCATCTGTTTGAACCTTTAAACACAGCCGTTACAAAAATCACGCTTACCAACAGTCCTACCGTTTGACAATATTTTCTGCCATTTCGTACAAATTTTCCAGACTTATTAATCCACCCTCGTAAATGTAAACAAACATTGGAATTAATACATATATTTCATAAGTGATATGAGTTACAAAGTAGATAGTTTTGTAGAAAAACAGAACCATGAAATATAAATTAGGAAAAAATGTGAAATATATATATAATAGAACTAAACTATGAAGAAGTAAACAAGACAATAAAAACACTCAAAAATAATAAATCTGCGGGGCCTGGGGGTGTGGTAAATGAAATGATTAAGTATGGGTCTAAAATTAACGCGGTAGAGATGAGTATTGGAGAAGATGTTGTAGAGTGACACGTATGGAGAGAATAACAAATGAAGAAATAAGAAGCAGAATGAACATCAAAGAGAACGCAATAAACACCATTGAAGAAAAACGATTAAAATGGTATGGACACATAAAACGGAGCGAAGATAATAGATGGATAAAGAAAATAACGGAGTGGAGCCCTACAGGGAGAAGAAAAAGAGGAAGACCCAGACGATCGTGGAGAGACGATGTGGACGAGGCTATGGAGGGCAAGGGTCTAACAGGTGGAGACTGGGAAGATAGAAACGGATGGAATCAAAGGCTGAGAGAAGGAAGACAGCGTCAGCTGTAGAAAATTCTTGATTATATATATATATATATATATATATATATATATATATATATATATATATATATATATATATATATATATGTATATATATATATATAAAATGTGAAATGTGAATTAATGAATTTGTTCAAATTTTGTATAGCTGAAGTAGAGGTATATAAAAAAATTTTATTAGCTATGTTCTTACTGATGAAACCATATTTAAACATATTGATCTTGTTCTTTAATTCGATTTTATAGTGTATTAATTTTTGCCATATTCAGCAGTAAATTATTAGCAAATAATCGTAATTACATTTATTATTTTATTTCCCAATTTAGCAATTTAATTTATAACACACATATTTAGAGCCTAATTGAGAATATTAATTAACATTCAATTAATAAACGTTAAAACAAATGATATTAAATAATGACGTATATATATTTACAAGTAAAACATACAACAAAATTAAGAGCCCCAGTATCAAATTGTTACATGCTCGAATTTATTTCTGCTGTGGAAATTTATCAAATCGATTCCTAACTAGCTTAGGAAGTCCTTAAACTAAGTATCTTTTCAAATATTTATAATTTGACAGAACTTCTGAACTGACTTAATACTCAGTCATTCAATCACGATACTTTGTTACATTACATGGAAGGATGTTAACAAAATAGTTTATTATTATATCCTGAAATCAGTAACCCTTTGTTTAAAATGTAATATAAATAATAATTAGTCTGAAAATCTAACTCAAAAGACCTTCAGACTTGCCCCAGGTCATGACAAAATCACAAACAAAGCTCTCAAGAAACTCCCCAAAAAACAGATCTCCGAAACCACCAACATCATTAACAGCATACTGAGACTCAGCTACTTTCCTCCCTACTGGAAGAAAGCTGAGGACATTATGATAAAAAAACCAGGCTCCCACGAGGCAAACAGCTACCGCCCGATCAGCCTACTTCCCGGACTAGCCAAGGTAGCTGAAAAAGTCATTCTCGAAATCCTCAGAGCAAAGTCTACAGCACTACGTGTTTTGCCTGACGAACAATTCGGTTCCCAACCTCTTCATGGCACCACTCATTACACCACTATTCTCGCCCAAATCATTTCTAACAGCTTCAACAAACACCAGAAAGTTGGAGTTGTGTTTCTCGACGTGTCAAAGGCCTTCGACCGAGTCTGGCTTGAAGGCCTCGTTCTGAAACTGATTCGACACGGCTATCCTCCTGTCATAACAAAACTCATTCAGTCCTTCGTCTCTGGCAAAACCTTTCAAGTCAGAGTCGAAACGGCCATTTCCGAAGTCAAGGCCATCAGAGCCGGAGTCCCACAAGGCTCCGTCTTCTCCCCTCACCTCTAACATTTTCACAGCTGATATTCCCAAATCGGATCAGACCAACCTCCTCCTTTATGCTGATGACACCGCCATTATCACCCACTCCAGAAGTAGCCGCCTCATCACCAGCAGACTTCAGCGCCACCTGGCAGATTAGTGCACTGGACTTAAACCCCAAAAATGAAGTTTATTCTTCTTTTAGAAATTTCAACATGAAAGACTTTATTATTACAACCTGGATTCCTGGTTTGACCGCCGGAGGATCAAACTCAATCCCGCCAAAAGTCAAGCCATCGTCTTCTCCAAGGGCAGCGGCACTTCTCATGGACATCTTCAACTCCCGTATCCAATGGGCCAAGGCCATCACATACCTGGGCGTCCATTTCGACCGACAACTCGTATGGAAGGACCAGGTCTGCACTGCAACCAAGAAGGCGAAGCAACTACTGGGGAAACTCTACCCCATCCTAAACCGCTCCAATAAGTTGCTCCCCCGGACCAAGCGACTAGTTTATAACTCTATCGTGAAGGAAGGCCTCACGTACGCCTGCCCCACCTGGTGCCAGCTCTCCAAAACAAGGAGAGCTCAGCTTCAAGCAGTGCAGAACAATGCCCTGAGGATGATCACGGGAGCCCCGTGGTTCATAAGGAACCGTCAAATTCACAGGGACCTCGATGTGCCTACCATAAAGGCACACATGAGGCAAACTCAACAGAAGTCCCTCGAGAAGGCGTCCCAGCACCCCATGTGCATCAGAGACGCCTTCCGACTCCCACCTCAAGCTAGCCGCCAGTTCTCTAGACCGTCAGACCCGCTGCTGTCCTAAGTCCTAATTTAAGTCTTGTTGCATCCTAGTTTAAGTTAGCGTAAGTCTTAGTCTAAGTTAGTTCTAAGTCCTAGCTTTAAGAAACTTCATGTATATACAAAACACATTTCCTAGGTTAAGTTAGCATAGGATTCCTATTGTAAGAACTTAGATTAAGATAGAATAAGTTTACATTTAGTTATAGAAATTATTTTTATATACTTTCACAAATTATAAGAAAGAGGCATAGCCTAACTTAGAATCCAATAAAGACAGTGATACCTTCAGACTTATTACTGAGCATCCTACATACATAAAGCGCAAGAGAAGAAACGTTACTAATTTTGTTTCATAAAACATACTGACGTAAAGACTAATATTCAGTCATTTTAGGCAAAATAAACACAGAAAAATTAAAACGCAATTTGGAATTTACAAGGAAACATTTAGACCTATACTGATATATATATATATATATATATATATATATATATATATATATATATATATATATATATATATATATATATATAGCGGAAACTTGTCCCAAAATATAAAAAATCAACGAAATACTAATGGATAGAGACGGAAGTGACTAAGATATGCAAAATAGGTAATATAAATGGTTGGGCATTAAATAGATAAATAGAATGGAGTAATCATATAAATAAAATAACACAAGGAAGGGGAAATATGAGTAAACCTCGAAAATATTCCAGCGACAAGTTGTCCAAATTAAGATAGGACATATAAGATAATAAATTCGAAGCCACGCTCTAATCATCTTTCTCGCCCATCTTCTTATAAGTTTAACTGAAAGAAGACACCAGGAGAAATACAGAGTATAAAATAAAAAAATACAATTGAAGAAAATAAGAGGTTAAAACTATTGCAAAGAAAATTAAACAAAAACATCAATAGCGTTAATTACCAAAAAGGAAAGTCGAAACACTAATAAATTATTGGGAAGAAATTATTCAAATAACAAAAGTGTTAACAAAACCTTTATAGTTCTAAGGCGGACTATTCAAAATTCATTAACTCCCACCTCTTTCACCCTCTTCCTCTGAAGGGTGTCACTTAAAAAAACTACGTTTTTCATTCCTTGTTTAAGCAGTATATGTGTGCCAAATGATATATCGATTTCATAAATCGATATATCATTTGGTTTGAGAGTTTTCGTATCGATAGACAGACAGGCGAAAATGAAAAACTATGTTTCTCATGATTCTGGAACCGGAATATATGCAAAAATCTCGAAGGATGATATTTTCACGAAAACAATACTTCCATATAATAAAACAAAATTAGGTCTTGCTGAGATCGGAGAATCGCTCGTTCATAAACAATAAGTATCGTTCTTTTTGCACTAAAAAACTATTATTATTTATAAGAAAATTCTGTAATTCTCACGATTAAAGCATTTGCAATTATCTTAAAAAGAGTCTTGTTTTAGGACTCTTAAATATAGTTAATCAATAATCCAAAAAACCCAATTAGGCTAAGCGCCAATACACACATATACGGGCCGTAAGGCGATTTAGACAAATTGATTGAAATATGTCTTAATAAAATACGTATGAGGTTTTATATAGGCCTAATTTAAATGTTTTATTAATTCAACAACTAAATTCGATATATCAAATTAAGAGAGAAACCCACATCTTATTAGATACCCGATAATTAAGTAATGAAAAATGAGAAATAAAAACGAATTATTGCCAGTACACATTACAAAATAGAGGAATTTGTTGAATTAGAATTTTTTTTGTATTCCACTACTATAGTTATTTACATTATGGAGAAATGTATACTTAAATCTTCTGAAATATGTATGTACCTTAAGCAATATCACTCGAAAACTTTCCTACTCCAACTATTATGTCTGCCAAATTTGAAAAAAATATTTCTCTCTAAAGAGTGCAGTAAAAAAGGGTCAAAATAATGATAAGACAGGCATAGTTTAGGTACTCTGAGGTATCACCAGGAGTATTGTCCTGAGCTTTAGACCTCGAAAAACTTGTGCTCTTTTGTTTATAAATAATTTAAGTTTTTAAAACGCGGTTTTTGAGCTTAAAATGTGAATAACTCCGGTTATATAAGTCGGATCGAGACAAAAAAAAAACAAACTATTCATAATGAAATTTCCAATAAGTCCTCGTTAGTTTTAAGGCGCTTAAATGCGTACATAACCTACAAAATTAGGAAAACAGGCAAAAAACTGTTTTTTTTTCATTTTGTTGTACAAGTCGACTAAGTGAACCGATCGGCTTGAAATTTTTAGAAAATATGCCTTTGTTATAGCAAAAATACTCTGAAATCTAGGTACAAAAATATGGTACCCAGTGGGCACAATTGAATTTTTTATTTAAAATTTAAACTGCCCGCCATTTTATGCCATTTGGTCCAAAATGGATTTTTTTTTCAAAATTTCGGTCTCGACGCCAGCTTTCCGATGTTTTTTTTTTTACATTTATATATTAATCAAATAACAATAATTGCGTTTTTTTTTTTTTTTTTCGGTCATTTTGACAAAAAAAAATTGAAAATTGTTTCTCACATCTAGTAAAAAGGACCTGTATTAACAAAAAATCATTTTCGTAAACGTGAAAATGACCGAAAAAATGCATTTGTTGTTATTTGATTAATAAAGAAATGTAAAAAAAAAACAGTTAAAATGATTTCAACATTTTTTTTTCTTTGCATCGGAAAGATGACGGAAAAACCTAAATTTTGAAAAAAAGATCCATTTTGGGCCAAATCACATAAAATGGCGGGGGTTCAAATTTAAAATTACAAATTCGATTGTGCCCACTGGGTTCCATATTTTTGTACCAAAATTTCAAGATATTTTTGCTATAACAAAAGGCATATTTTCTGAAAATTTCAAGCCGATCGGTTCACTTAGTCGACCTGTACAATACATTGAGAAAAAAAAATAATTTTTTGCCTGTTTTTTTTCAATTTTGTAGGTTATATACGCAGTTGAGCGACTTGAAAACCAACGAGGATTTGTTAGAAATTTCATTACGAAGAGTTTGGTCTTTTTTATTTCCATCCGACTTATATAACCGGAATTATCACATTTTAAGCTTAAAAAACGCGTTTTGAAAACTTAAATTGTTTATAAACAAAAGATCACAAGTTTTTCGAGGTCCAAAACTCAGGACATTACTCCCGGTGATACTCCAGAGAGGATAAAATTATAATGCTGCTGTATCTAGACTGTGCAATTTCAAATGCTTTTTTTACTGCACTAAAAACCAACATAACTAACGTTTTTGACTATAAATAATTAAGCTTTAAGTTTGTGTATTTTCTCAATGAAAAAATCGGAATGATCTATGACCTCTACCTCTTTGACTTCTTTCTCCTGAAGCGATATTCCTCAAAAACTAGTTCATTCCATAATCCTAGCCCAAAAATGTAACAAATTTAAGATCGACATCTCAACATGAAAGACCGAGATATCAATAGACAAACAGAGGGACAGACAGAGATTGGAAATTTTGTTGGTTCCATCAAAACCATTGCAAATATTAAAAGTATTAACGTAAATTTAGTTGATATTCTCGCAAAAAACGGTCCTCATTATCTTGGTATCGGGCAATGCACGTGCAAATTGAAACGCTCTTTTCTTAGGTAGGTAATGCGAAAAATGTATATTCTATTTTACAATGTTTAAAGTTTCTTAAGAGTGCCCGTATACATTTTAGTGTAAAGAATATAAGTATATCAAACGCGGAAATTTAACTATTAAATTACAAACTAAAATTTTTAATTGTTATAAAAAAAATGTAATTTGATTAAAACTGGTACCAGTGGAAATTTAATCCCCCACTTGAAAAGTTAATTATAGGGGTATCACTGCATAAAATAATTAACTAATAATCGGATATATCCCCTATACTTGTCTATTCTTATAATATTTACAAACATGTTGCTTAACTACAGGGCCTAAAACCAGAAAAACGGAAATTAAACTTGTTTTTTTTTTAAATTTTTACAGGTTAATTATGTTGCACAGGGCAAGCAAGGCGACGTAATTTAAACAAAAGTTGTCCTACCAAAATTGCCATGCGCCATCATCTTACATACAAGGGTGGATTGATGAGTTTGATAAATTTCTACGAAATGGTGAGAAATTTTATTAAGTGGCATGACTGTTGGTAAACGTGATTCTTGTAATGGCTGCTGAACCATTTGCATAGTTAATTGAAGCAGAAGCGATCAATATTACCCCGAAAAGAAAACTCAACAAGGCCCTGCTCACACATCGGCCGCTTTGCTAAGCTTTGGAATATAGTTCCTCGCCCACCCTCAAAAATTGGCGTGGGGGAAAGAAATTTTCCTCAAGTCAAGAGGTTATCTGTAGTCTAATGGAAACAATTTTTGTTTTTGAGGGAATGAAAAATTGAAATCTTGCTGAACCAAATGTATTGAGCTCAATGGCTATTATGTCGAGAAATAAATTTTTGTTTTCCCAAAAAAATGTTACTTACCTTGTTTTACAAGACTTTTGAATCAACGTTCGTATGGTAATTTTCTCTACTATTGAAGCAGTCAAGCCAGCCTCATAAGATGTGCATTTTATTCAAAAAAAGCAATGAAAAAGAGGAGGAACGTGCATGTTATACAGAAAAAATATGAAACATACACGTTTTTATAATTGATGAGTCTATTTGTTTCAATCGATTTACTCAACAGAAACCATTTTTTTATATTACAAAGGCTACCTTTTATTTTTTACAAATACAATGAAACAAAAAAAAAATTCTGTTATAAATCGTTTTATTGTTTCTCAAAATATTCACCTTTAAGACACACATATACTTTTGCATGCGTTCGAACCAATTCTCAAAACATTTTTTCCAGTCTGAAGTTGGTACCTCAAAAACATGGTTTTAGCTTCTTTAGGTGATGAAACTCGCTGTCCACGCTTTTTTTTTGATATTCGAGAACAAAATGCGATGAATCAAGTGAATACAGCCAATGAGACATTAATTTGTGTGTCAAATAATCAATTGTTTGAGTTGCTGTGTGAGAGTTGGCTTCGTCATGATGAAGAATGATGCGACGTTTTCGATTGTTTTTCCTGATTTCATCAATGACTTCTAACAAACAAATTGTTGTATACCATTCAGCTTTAACTGGTCTTTGATCGTCTAAAGCAATAGTTGCAACCTGTCCAGTATGACTAAAAAATCAAGCGATCATTTTCTTGGAAATGCTTCACGAACGAACCACTTTTGTTGGACTCGGTTCATCTTGAAGCACCTAAACAGTTGGTTGTTGCTTAGTTTATGGCTCTTACGAATTTACCCAAGTTTCGTCTCCTGTTACGAAGTTGTATACGAATTTTGCATGTCCTTGGTCGAATGTTTTGAGCATTTCGTTACACCAATTGACACGAGCCTGTTTTAGAATTTAAGTCAAATTTTTAGGAACTCAACGGGAACAGATCTTTTTCACAGCTAAATGTTCATGCAAAATCAAATGTACTGCTGTCTTCGATATGCCTAAGCATGTCTCTATCTCACGGGCATCTTCAATCATGTTGCGTACAGCATCGATGTTTTTTAGAACAACCCATTTTGGTCAACCAAAAATCATGGCTGACGGAAGCACGACCATGACAAAATTTTGCAAACTAATTTTAAGGAGTCTTTTCTGATGGTGATTCATTACCAAAAGTTGAATGAAGCGAACTGCTGTTGAGTTAGGCTTTTGCTAAAATTATAAAAAATTATCCAATGAAAACCTTCACCTGAAATTTTCGTTTGCTCACAAAACTTTTTTTTTTTACACGCTGACTGTAAACAAACTACTCTGCCAATTTATGAGCTGCCACTGTTTTAATAATGACAGATGTCAAATTTTACAACAGTGGTAATGTCACATCTTACTAGCAACATCTAGTAGTCATTTGTAAAAACTTAAAAGGCAGCCCTCGTACAATGGTAAGTGAATTGGAAAAATTAACGCCGGAATCCTCTGCTGTAAATTTATTTAATTCCTTGATAATAAGCTTGACCTCTTATCAGAGAATTGATTAATAAAAATGCAGGTGTACGCTGACATGGTAGGTTCCTTATTTGGACTAAGCAAAGTTAATTTATTTGATTTTTCGTTGAATAAACACTATGAAAATAGGAAGCAATAGTAAAGTAAGTTGATGTTAGTAAATTTAGTAAATGTGTGGGATATTCAGAATTTAGGGTCCTAAAATAACTTTTATTCAAAACTAATTGAAATTTATTATAAATTTTCACAGTAAAATTCGGTTGGGAACTTTCGAAGCTTATATAGACTCAGGTGGCGTAGTGCACCAATGCTTTTAATGAATTAAGTAGAAGATCACCATTAATATCAATTGGAAGTAATGCGAATTAGCATATTATGTCGCATCCTAGTTTATATAATTAAAGCTCCCTACACTACATATACGAAGGTTGTATGATAAGTACCTTGCCTTGACAAGAAAAAAACATTTTTTGATTCTTTAACATAGTCTCATTTTAGCTCGATATACTTAAACCAACATTTTTGTATCTTTCGTATTCCATCTAAAAAATACGATTTCTCCAACCCGTCAAAATAGGCGTTTGTTGCAGCAATCACCTCATCGTTTAAGCTCAGTTTTTTTCCGCTGAGCCATTTTTTCATATTCAGAAAGAGAAAATAATTGCTGGGGGCTAAATCTGGCGAATATGGTGGATGTGGAAGCAATTCATATCCTAACTTATGGAATTTTACCGTGGCGATGACACAAGTGCGCATACGTGCATTGTCTTGATGAAAGACATTTTTTTCTTCGCTAAAGCGAACTTTTTTCTTTCACGGCATGGTTGAAATGATCCAACAGTTAACATAATACTCACCATTAGTCGTTTTGCCCTTTTCAAGGTAATCGACGTGGATTATGCCGCGTGCATCCCAAAACATTGTGGCCATGACTTTGTTGGCCGGAAAAGTCGCCTTAGCCTTCTTTGGCGCCGGTTCGCTACGTAAAATCCACTGCTTGGACTGTTCTTTGATCTCTGTGATAATTCTATGTTTCGTCAACAGTTATGAATCGACGCCAAAAATCATTCCGATTGTGCTTTAACATCGCCATACATTCTCTAAATTGCCTCACGTGCGCTTTTATTGTTAATTGTGAGCTATCGCTGCACCCATTTTGGGCAAAGCTTTCTCATACCCAAATGAGCTGGTTAAAATGTTCTGCACCTGGTCAGTTGAGATGCCCACAGTCTCAGCAATCTCACGCAATTTCACTCTCCGATCATTCATCACTATATCGTGTATTTTTACAATCATTTCTGATGGTGTGACCTCATTTGGACGACCTGGACGTTCTTCATCAAAAATGCTGGTACGACCGCGTTTGAATTGAGTTGTCCAATATTTTCTGGACGATAACGAAGGTGCAGAGTCCCCATAAACTTGGTTGAGTTCCATTTTAATCTCATCATTCGTTTTTTTTTTTTACAAAAACAAATATTTTATCACTGCTTGATATTAAATTTGTCCATTGCTGCAAAATAATAATAATATTCTTTATTATCTAACAGATAGAATATCCATTTACAAGACTAAATGTATAAATTACAAAAAATTAAAGAGAAAAAAAAAGAAAACTACAATAATTGCATAAAATCTCAAAGATGTGGACACGTCCACCGAGCATCAAGAACCTTCATCTTCATCAATTTAGTGAATTGAGCATGAGTTAAGTTGTGCATATCGAAATCGCTACAAACCACATTGAAAATATTCATGGATTGATACAAAGGAGTGCTTCATTAAAATATTAGTTCTTGGTGTACTCAAACAAAAAACATGAGGAAATCTGGTAAGTCGAAAAGGCACTTGAAAGCTGATCTGGGAAAGCACGTCAGGGCAGTCAATAAAGGATTTACATATCTTGAACAAAAATTGAACCAGCAAGTAAATCCTGCGATTCATCAATGACGGCATGTTGAAACGCGCCGACAAGATATTGCATTCTATACCTCTAGGAGGGTAAGTACCGCCATCTCTGAAGCACAGAAACTTAAGGAACTTTCTCTGTATGTTCTCTATTCTATCAATATACGAGTATTTGTGATAGATTGGGTGCCAAATCACTGCGCCATATTCCAGCTTAGATCGCACATAGCAAAAGTAGAGCACCTTGAGCGACCCTAAATCATAAAAGTTGTGCTAGTTAAATGGCTGCCACTCACGTAGCGATTTGAAAATTTGACAGGATTCTTGTGAAAGGTTATGTTTACGAAAAATATAACTTCTTAAATAGTAGTAGCGCCATCTCTGGCTGAGACTAGGTACCGTCAAACGGGGTGAAGTCGATCAAAAAAATACGTTTTTTTTTGAGATAACTGAATAATAAATAATTATATTTTAATGCAATTAAAAATATAACTTCCTTGATACTTAGGTTGTCGATTGGTGACTGGAGTAAGGTCATAGATGCAAATTTTTTTTTTTATTTTGAATTAAAAGGTGATCGACTTCACCCCAGGGTTCGGGGTGAAGTCGATCGCCCATTTTAAAATGCATATTTCCCACTTTAGGATTGTTCGGGATGAAGTCGATCAGTAAAAAATTAAAAAAATTACATGTAGGTACCAAGGTACCACCTACATTTGCAGAACTTTGCAATAAAACACAAATTAAGGAAATATAAACGTTTATTCTTTGGACAAGCTTTACACAGCCATTGATTTCTTAATGACATAAACCTTAAATAAACAAACTATGCTTAAAAATAAAAATACAGGCAAAAATAAAACTAAAAAACAGAATTCAAAAAATTACAAAATGAATGAACACACAAAAATTTCTCACTGGAGTGTTTCCATTTCGTTTTTTCTAAGCGAGAAGAAATGTTTGCTCCGCTTTAGTGATTTTAAATTAACTTGTCGGACAATCTGTTCCCTGTTTATGACAGACTCATCCGGAATATTTGGATAAATGAAAAACAAAGATTTCATGGATGGATGTTTACGCAATGTACTTACAACTATCTCAGTCCCTGATATTTCAATAATTTTAGCGATATAAAATCGATCTCTCTTATTTGTTTCATATTTTGTGATGATAAATTGTCCTATATCCCAGTTCCTGGATGAATCAAGAATAATGTTGGCTAGCTCAGCAGAACTTTCTACAATTTCATAATCATTTGTGTTGATATGCTGTTCCTCCGCCTCCAATGTCTGTAAGTCATCTTCCTCTTCGCTGTCGCTTATTTGCCTCTTACGTGTTTTGGGTTGCTTGCAACTGCTCTGGTTCTCTTTTTTCCAAATCTTCTGTGCTTATGCTTTTGCCAGCGGCTATGTTTAGTCTTTTTCCTCGCTTTGGAGCATCATTAGGCCCAGTCTTGAGCTCGTGTAGATAATCTACAAGCACTGCAGTCATTGAAGTTTCTGCCACGTTTCCTTCCTCTGGTGTAGTAGGCTCTTTTCTTTTTATTTTTGCAAGAACAGCATCGGGATTGAAGGGGACTAGGCCGCAGGCTCTAAATCCAGCTTAAATATTGTTTATTTCGCGATCCCCAAGTCCTTCAACCATGGTTTTCAACATCCTAGGAAATATAGTTTTTGGTAAAACCCCCCTATTCTTTAGTTTCCATTCCTCCAGTGCTCTTTTCCATGATGCTTTGAGAGGACGAAAATATGCCACGTCCAGTGGCTGGAGCATGTGGGTCGAATTGGGGGGGAGTAAGACAAACTTAATGTTGTTATTTTCGCACTCTTGAATGACACTGACAGTAATATGACTTTGCAAGTTATCTCCAATAAGCAACTTGGTTCCTTCTAATTTTCGGAAAAATGGAAGTGCTACGGTCCTGAACCAATCGTCAAACAATTTCGAATCAAACCATCCCTTTGGAGACCTGGTGTAAATTGCTCCTGGTAATCCGCCCTCCTTCCAACCTTCATAAATATGTTTGGCTTTGTACACTGTATAAGTAGGGAGACGAGTTCCATCAGCAGCTATTGCGAACATAACTGTTGTGCTGCTTTCGGTGGTGTCGAGTGTCCTGTAGGCGTGTTTACTTCCTTTCTTCATTACCACTTTAACCGCTCCGGGATCTTCAACGAAGTTTGTTTCGTCATAGTTTACAACGTTTTGTGGTGGGATATCTCTGATTATATCCGCCACATTTCGGAAATATTCCTCAACAATCTCGTATGTTACAGCGGCTCTCACTCGCTTTGTATTCTCCGCAAGCTTGACTGTAAACTGAGGATGCCTCTTCATCAGACCATTAAACCACCCTTCTCCTGGCATATTATTTTTAAATCGCTTTTCAGTGATGCCGCGACTATTTAAATATTGCTGCGTGATTCGCCTAATATCAATGGGCTTTAATGGGAAACCTCACTCAGCACAGGTTTGCAAAGCATTCACTAACAAAGTTTCAGAATGCTCGTCAAGAGCAGGTTGACCACCATATGTCAAGAGAGCTGCCGCATGATAGTGATTGTTAAGTGTCGTATATGGCACTGCAAACCTTTCTGACGCTTTTGGCATGCTCAGTCTTTTTTGCGCACTGCATCCAGCGCTCTCTCTAAATACACGGGATCGTAGTTTTTTTTGCCATAAGCACCCAGCTTCTTTATGTATTTTCGTGGCATCTATAAAAAAGAAAATAATAAAATAGGATTCGCCCCCACCCTGCCCGACACCCCTCATATGCTAGCACACAAAATTAATATATAAGAAAAATCATACAAAAACAAATTGCTTTAAACATAATCTCAAAACCTAACAAAATACAGCGAAAACCAAGTGATCCATTTCATCCCGTTGTTTTGTTTCTACACACAAAAAATTGCAATTGAAACCACACAAAAAATAAATTAGCATGTCTGATTGTGAATACCTTTTCTTGAATATATTCCTTATCACCTAGAGGAGCTCGGACGGGCTTAGTTTTCACTGTGCAACTATTTGATTTCACATATTTTAGAGATTGAGAAATTTTGCTCTTTTACTATTTAATTATTTTTGGAAAACTCACTTTACACGATTCACCAACAACACCGGTATAATAGATGTTCATCTGTTCGCCACACGAATGTAAATAAGAATCAGCTGATTTGTAATGCAGTGTTGCCATTATGCTTAAACACAAATGAAAATACTGGTTTGATCGACTTCACCCCTGCCGATCGACTTCACCCCTGCCGATCGACTTCACCCCGTTTGACGGTACTTAACATTCAACCCTCGTATATTGGTCTAAACGGCAGTTATGTAGAGAAATAGCTTTCTTTCATAAATAAGTAAATCATTTTTAAAAAACCATCATAGAAGAACAAAGATATCTGAAAACGTCTCATGAATCGTAGGAAAAATGTCGGAAAATCATTTTAATTAACATTTTCTATTTTACACAATTTTAATAACAAAGTGAAAACATTTAATTTTCTTTGAATTTGTACATCGGATAAACATAATCAAATTATTTGTCTTTGGACTTTAATAAAAATGTTTATCTAGTTAAAAACAGTCAGTGAAGTTCACAGCTAATAATCTTTCCAAATCGATCAACCTAATTAAGAAGTTAATTGTTTTATTACTTCTGCCAGCACAGGACATTGTCAACAACAAATTTAACATCAATTATTTTATTAGTTGATTAGTTTCTGATTTAGTTTATTTACGTTGCTTAAACGATTTAAAACATTTATTGATAAATTAAATTGGCCTTATTTTGGTGGTCAAATATATTGAAAATTAATTATACGAAATAACAATAACTGTCATTCTGAAGGTTTTTACCTTTAATAACTTTTTTTCACTGTCCTATATATATATATATATATATATATATATATATATATATATATATATATATATATATATATATATATATATATATATATATATATATATATATATATATATATATATATATATATATGTATATATATATATATATATATATATATATACTAGCCGTGCCCGCGGCTTCGCTCGCCTGGACTTGATTCACTATTATCGTCTCTGCTTGTTCCTTATGTTACCTAACGTAATAAAAAATCAGATAAGTGGTTCTCAAATGATAAGCACACTAACGGACACACAGACAGACAGAGAGAAGTTGCGTTTTATATGTATATTATATAGATCATTATTATTATTATTATATAACCTGGCCGGAGAATATATATTAATTTAAAAAAAAAAACACGCAAATCGGATAAGTGGTTCTCGAGTGATAAGCGCACTAACGGACAAATGGACAGAGAGACGTTGCATTATATATATACATATATATATATATATATATATATATATATATATATATATATATATATATTTATATATATATATATATATATATATATATATATATATATATATATATATATATATATATATATATATATATATGATCATAGATAAGCTGGCCAGAGAACAAAAGTATGACTTAAAAAAAAACATGTAAGTCGGATAAGTGGTTCTCAAGTCATGAGCGCTCTAACGGACAGAAGACAAACAGAGAGATGTTGCATATATTATGTTCTTTGCTATATGATATTGTTCCATATTTAATGGTTTAGGCAGTGTATTGAAAGAGAACGCGCTAGCGGCAAACTTTTTTCCGACTTGATTCGCTATTATCGGCACTGCTTATTCCTTATGTTACCTAACATAGTAAAACATATGTATGTATGCACGTAAATCGAATAAATGGTTCTCGAGTGATCAGCACACTAACGGACAGACAGACAGGCAGACAGAGAGATGTTGCATTTTATATATATTATAGGTAGAAGGCTATAGATAACCTGGGCAGAGAACAAATGTATGAATTAAAAAAGACACGTAAATCGGATAAGTGGTGCTCCCGTGATAAGCGCACTAACAGACAGACAGATAGACAGGGAGACGTTGCAGTTTATATATATATATATATATATATATATATATATATATATATATATATATATATATATATGTATATACGTATATATATATATACGTATATACATATATATATATATATGTATATAACTTTTTTTCCGACTTGATTCACTATTATCGTCACTGCTTATTCCTTATGTTACCTAAGGTAATAAAATATAGCCAATAACCTGGCCAGAGAACATATGTATGTTTAAAAAAAAAAGCACGTAAATCGGATAAGTGGTTCTCCAGTGATAAGCGCACTAACGGACAGACAGACAAACAGAGAAACGTTGCATTTTATATATATTATATATATATATATATATATATATATATATATATATATATAATATATATATATATTATATATATATATATATATATATATATATATATATATATATATATATATCGCATGTATATATATATATATATATATATATATATATATATATATATATATATTTATATATATATATCGCACCCTGGCGGAAACAGTGACACAACTCGAAAATGCAGTATTTCTAAAATAACGCAAATATGAAAACTATTATTAAGTTTACCATATATGGAAATAATATAAGCTTCTTTTACCTTTTAGATAAATATTTTTGGGTAGTAAACTTTATTATATTTTATAGAATAATACTATGAATCTCTAGAAACACTAAAGTGATACTGTTCTTGCCTTGATGAATAAGAACTAGCCTAAAAATAAAACTGACACAATAAATACAAAATATATATTTTTTTGAGTTGTATTACCATTTCTGCCGGGGTGCGATATATATATATATATATATATATATATATATATATATATATATATATATATATATATATATATATATATATATATATATGTATATATATATATATATATATATATATATATATATATATATATATATATGTATATATATATATATATATGTATATATATATATATATATATATATAAAGATTCTACTCAAAAAATTTTAAATTTGTGTTGTTTTTTATAATTATAAACTAAAACGTACATTGGCTGTAAGATTAATATTTTTAAATGCACCATTTTTGATTAACGGCCATTTCTGAACAAAAAGTGGCTAAAATCTGACTACAACTTGGAAGCGATATCCTAATATCAACAAGGTACATAAAAAATTCAAAGTCAGCAGGTTAAAGAACATAAGAAAAGTGTAGCTGGAGGTTTACTTGATTAAAGAATATAAAATGGGCAAAAAAATGGACAAAAATGTCCATTATATAAAAGAAGAAAACGTTATCAAGGTTCATGATGAATAATTTCGATAAATCGCATGAATAACCTTATGATACGTTACATTATACCTGTATATTGATTTTTGACGCTTTTTTTACGACGATTTAGCCAGTTTTTTCATTTTTTTCGGAAAAAATTTGCATATTCAGCTGTAAAAAAAAAGGTTCTTAAAAAAGTCGTGTTCAGCTGTGAATAATTGTTTCTGGAGGTCCACGGAACGATTTAAATCGAGTCTAATAAGCGTCGATTTCAAAAAAATTCTCTCTTTTTTGAACCGGTAACATACCAGCAATTTATGGAAATGCTCATATTTATATATATGGCCAGCTCATAACTCCCAGAATATGTAAATATGCAATAAAAGAACGAAGAAATACGGAAAAGGGCATATCAAGGTACATAGAACTAAATAAGCAAATCAAGAGGAAGATAAGAGAAGGCGTAAGAAAGTACAACAGCTGATCAAGAATATAATTGAAAACAATAAAAAACATGGGAGCAATGAAATCTATAAATTTAATTGGAAGAACTCATATAAGGCAAATGAAAAATACACAGGGAAAGGTAAAAAGCGATAAGACCGCAATCAGCAATGTATTAGAGAATTTTTACAAACGGTTGTACTCCTCAGTAAATCCAAAGCCAGACAATGTACAAGTGCTAAAAAAACTTACAAATATTGGCTCGGAAGAAATTCCAGATATTACAGAGGATGAAAATATATTGGCTTTTTCCTAAATCAAGAAAGACCGAGCTCCCGGAGGAGATGGAATTACTCGTGAAATGATTCAACTAGGAGAAGCTGCCACAATAAAATCCATGAAAATCCTTTTAAACAAGTGTCTATAAAAAATATAAAAAAGGGTACAAACTAAATATAGAAAATTATCGTCCAATAAGTCTCCTCCCACACCCATATAATTTGCTAACAAAGATAGTAACCAACAGACTCACAAACAAATTAGATGATTATCAACCACCAGAACAGGCAGGGTTTCGAAAAGGTTAAAGTACCATCGAGCAAATACAAAACATCAAAATTCTAATCGAAAAATGCAATGAGTATAATGTCCCAGTTCATTTAGTTTTTATTGATTACAATAAAGCTTTCGATTCTGTAGAGCTATGGGCCGTATTTCAAGCTATGAATAATGGTAGAATAGATTAAAGATATCGAGACCTTCTTAAATACGTATACGAATAGGCTACACTACAAGTTAAGATCAATGACGGATGAAATAGTTACAGGAGATGGTCCAAGATCTGAAGGCAGTTTCAAAAAAAGCTGAATATGAATTGAACAAAAACTAAAATCCTGTCTCCAGACGAAACATCAGTCTAATAGAAAAAGTAATAGAATAGGTTTATCTAGGTCATGAAATAAAACTTGATAAAGAGAGGCAAAAAGCCGAATTGAGTAGGAGAATTAGAATGACATGGGCAGCCACTGGAAAACTGGGTCACGTCTTAAAAAGTACCTGATATCCCGATCAATCTGAGAACCAAAGTTTTTAACATGTGCATTCTCTCTGTGATGGCGTATGGATTAGAAACCGCAACATTAACTGTAAAAACAGCCAATAAACTTCGAACTACCCAGAGAGCTATAGAACGAATTATGCTGGGAGTAACACTTAGAGACCACTTACGTAACGAGGAAATATATCTACGAACCATGGTCGAGGATATCATACAGCGTGTGGCAACTCTAAAATGAACTTGGGTAGGACACATCGCTAGACAGGAGGCGGATAAGAAGGGGCCGAAACACTGGAGACCTAGAAGACATAGGAGAAAAAGATGGATCGATGACGTAAAACAACAAGTCGGCAGAACTGGCACCATGTAGCCAAGGATAGAGTGGAGTAGAAAGGACAGGAAGAGGCCTACATACAGGGGGTGGTTGGCAAAAAGTTGCTAAAAGAAGAAGCAGAAAAAGAGATATGTATATATATATATATATATATATATATATATATTATATATATATATATATATATATATAGGTATATATATATATATATATATATATATATATATATATATATATATAGGTATATATATATATATATATATATATATATATATATATATATATATATATATATATATAGATATATATATATATATATAATATATATATATATATACATATATATATATATATATATATATATATATATATATATATATATATATATATATATATATATATATATATATATGGGACATTTCGAGTCAAAGGGCTACCCCAATACTCAAAAAAAGAATTAACAAAAAGAAAATTCAAGGATGTCAATTTCTTCATTGAAACATATGTTAAGCTTTCAAATACAACTTGGCTCGTTTGAAAAAAACAAGATGGTGGCTCAATATGGCGGCTAGAAACAAAAAAAAATGATTTTCTAAGTGGAATTAAGTTAACTGAACTTTAAAACTGAGACAAAATGCAATATTGATGTAATAATTAGAGTAATCAACATAATTTTATGTAATACTAATATGGCGTATCCAATATGGCGCCTAAAGCCGAAAATTACTCCGGTCAGCAAAAGTGCTATCTCACTGCGAAATCTCCATAATTGCTCATTTTTCGTCTAATTTTCGGTTTTAAGCTCCATATTGGATCCGCCACGTTGGTATCACATAAAATTATGTTGGTTACTCTAACTATTACATCAATATTGCATTTTGTCTCAGTTTTGAAGTTCAGTTAATTCCGCTTAGAAATCATAATTTTTTTGTTTCTAGCCGCCATTTGAGCCACCATCTTGTCTTTTTCAAAAGGGCCAAGTTACATTTGAAAGCTTACGTTTCAACGAAAAAATTATCACCCTTGAACTTTTTCTTCGCCAATTCTATTTTTGAGTTTTGGGGTGGCTCTGTTGACGCGAAACGTCCCATATATATACACCATTAAACAACATGAAAAAAAGTACGGATAGTTTTAATAACAAAAGAAGAAAATTATGAGAGCTGCAGTCATAATATAACAAATTCGAGAATTACATCCCTTACATCCCTTTTTACTATTCTCGAGAATACAATTCCACGGTATAATCATGTTCGTATAACATGAGGGACGCAATTTGTCTACCAAAAGTCTCTATTAGCCAGTCAGATTCTAATTTAATTTAGTGCGAGCACCCCTATCTTTAACATCTCAAACAAGTGGGTCTGTTGCATAAATTAGGCAAAGCTGTAATTTAGTAGCTCTCACTTTTAGTGGGTTGTATAAATGAATGATAAATGTTAATTTTGATTAGAATTCATAATTGATGATTAGAATACGAGCATAAATTTATCTGATTATCTGATAAATACACTGAAAAAAAAAAAGTCATTGTCATTATAAAATTCAAGAATTATGCTATACAAGGTGCTTGCAACTGCACGAGTGGACTGCTTACGTCATTAAAGTAATGAAGGACATGAAGAAAGTCGCCGAAGTCCCATTACCTAACCCGAACTAACACAAACTAATCTTCCGTCGCTTTATCATATACGTATTTGCAACAAGGATTACCCACCAATTTTGTACAAAAATATTGTAGCTGAAACTTAGTTGATACACTTGACGTTCAGCCTACCATCATCATCATCAGCTATGCAGTCCATCGTCGGATATAAGCCTCTCCTGAATACGTCCATTTTCTTCGGTTTTGGGCCTTGTTTATCCAGTTGTTGATGTCGTCAGACCATCAGGTTTGCGGGCGTCTTCTACTTCCTTTCTCATTCTAGGGCCTCCAATTGATTAGTTTATGGGTCCATCGATTATACTGGTCAATATGATTTTTGTTACACGTAAGCTAGTATGTGATGCTTACTTACCTACCCCAATTAAAAACCCGCAAAAATTTTTATGCGATCACCCTCATTTGTTTGTGATAGTGACAGTCACTTAAATTACGTTATAAGAGGAGATCGTTGAGAGCATTGTTTTGAACGTCAGCCATCTTTAGAAATAATAATTATTTTTTGTTTTCATTTGAGTAATCTACGTTCAATAACATGCCGAGAACTTGTGTAAATAATCCTGATCGATTCTGTTACGTGTGTGGTGAACTTACATTCACTAGTCAGCTGAGAAATTTTACAGACTTGGTGAAGAAGTGTTGTTAATATTTCGGATTTTAAGTTCGCCACCAAGATAAATTGAGGGTTCCTCATATATGTTATGCATCCTGTGTTACTCTTTTGACTGGATGGGCTAACGGAACACGTCACATGAACTTCGCAATTCCAATGATCACAAATCAGACTGTTATTTTTGCTTGACTACAGTTAAGGGCTTCAGTAGTAAAACTAAACAAATAATCAAGTATCCAAACTTATCGTCTGCAAGGAGACCGGTCCCCCACAGTGAAGTGAAGCCTGCACCAACACCTCCTACACTTAGGAACCTAGCACTTCTTTTACACCACATTTAATAACACAAGGTGACCTAATTGACTTGGCGCATGATTTGAGTTTATCCAAAAAGCAAGCTGAAGTTTTATCATCTAGATTAAAAGGATGGAATTTACTTCATTCAGAAACGAGAATTGGCTATTTCCGCAATCGTGATGATGAGTTCAGAAGTTATTTCCCTTAGGAAGGTTATCTTGTTTACTGTAATGACATTAATTCTGTAATGAATTTATTAGGGAACACCAACTATACCAATACAAACTGGCGACTATTTATAGACTCTTCAAAAGTAAGTCTAAAGGCTGTTCTTTTGCATAATGGAAACAAAATTCCGTTTGTCCGTAGCCCATGGCACTAACATGAAAGAGTTATATGATAACATGAAGCTACTTATAGAGAAAATAAAATATTGTATACATTCTTGGAAAATAAGTGGAGATTTGAAGGTGATTGCTATTTTATTAGGGCTACAACTTAGTTACACAAAATATTGCTGCTTCCTTTGTGAATGGGACAGTAGAGATAGAAAAAATAATTATATTAAAAAAGATTGGCCAAAACGTAGCTCACTTACTCCTGGACAAAAAAACGGTTTGTTTCCACCTTTAGTGAAACCAGAAGATGTACTGTTGCCACCACTACACATAAAACTAGGTCTTATCAAAACTGTTATCAAAGCGATAGACAAAGCTGGCGAAGGATATTTATATTTGAAAAAAAAGTTCTCTAAAATTAGTGAGGAAATACTGGTTGGGCTACAAATTAGAGAATTAATTAAACACCTATCTTTAAACAAAAATTAAATTCACTGGAAAAACCGGCCTGGATATGTTTCAAAAATGTGGTTAAAGATTTTCTTGGAAACAATAAAGCTGAAAACTACAAACACTTGATCAGTGAACTGTTGACGATCTATAAAGCACTAGGATGTAACATGCACTCAAAATTCATTTTTTGGATTCTCATTTGGACTTTTTCCCCGAAAATCTGGGAGCAGTAAGCGATGAGCGTGGTGAACGTTTCCATCAGGATATTTCAGCCATGGAGAAGAGATACCAAGGCAAATGGAGTCCAAATATCCAGATTACTGTTGGACACTGAAGAGGGATATTCCAATATCCAAGAAAGTCGTAAAAATCTTTTTTTTTCTATACTATCACTATAAAATACTAATATTTGATACATTTTTTTAAAAAAATATTACAATAAAACCTGATGTGTTAGACAAATTCTACTTTTATTTTATTATTTCTCTCTTATACTAGATTTAAAATATGACAATAGAATCCGTGTAACAAAAAAAGTTGAAATTTTGTTGACCAGTGTTATCAGAAAGTCTTGCTATATGACCTGCCCAGCTGCACTTCAACCTGCTTACCCTCTGAGTAACACTAGTTATCTTGGACCTATCTTTCTTCATTATTCAGCCTATCCCCCAACGATATTCCCAACATCCTCCTTTCCATCTCTCGTTGAACTAGTTTGTAGGCCATTTATAATTTCTTGATTCAAAGCCCATGATTCCGTTTTGTAAGTCAATACTGGCAATACGCATTGATCAAATGTGTGCGCTTTTAGTGTATTTGGGATATTGGAAAGGAAGATGTTTCGCAATCTGCCAAACGCGGGCCAAGCCAGTGATAACATATCTTATTATTTTTGTTATGAGTATAGCACACGTGCTACCAGGAAAACCTTAAAGTGCCACAGAAGGGACGTATGCAGATAAAGCGATTCATGCAATTCATGGTCTTGAATCGATGTAAATTGTACTCGATGGGAAATGCAGTCTTGTTCAAAGCATTCCAAAGGGATGAGGTTCTCCATATAAAAGACTGCATGAAAAGGGTTGTACGAGGAGTAACAAGCCAAACCTGAGTATATTCCTAGTAAGCACAGCTCTAAGAAGAATTAAGTAGGCTCCATCTATCAAACACTTTCCATGAAAATATTTGTGAATGGACTTAAATCACTAATCGTTCTTCGATTTTCCAGAAAATCAAGGTTGCTTGTGAGTTCTGGGTATCCAGTTAGTCCAACAGCTCTCTTCTGAAATGTTTTAGAGCCCCAAACATGGAAGCAGGATTCCATCGTTGATCGAATTTAAGGTTCAGCGAAAAAACCGCCTGGGTTTTTGTAGCGTTAAATTCTATTTGGTTACTGGCACCTTAAGATAGAATTTCTTTCAGGTCTTTGTTAAGTTGAACGACTTCCTGCTGTCTGCGGATATTTGAACGATTAGCTGATGTTCGAGGGTTCAAAGTAAATGAAGAAATAAGCGTGCTATCATCTGCAAAGCTGAAAATTAGATTCGTGGTCCTTTCCAGTAGATCATTAATGTAAATGAGAAAGAGACAGTATGAAGCCTTGGGACACCTCTGCCGCGATATGCATACGTATATAAATATATATATATATATATATATATATATATATATATATATATATATATATATATATATATAGAGAGAGAGAGAGAGAGAGAGAGAGAGAGAGAGAGAGAGAGAGAGAGAGAGAGAGAGAGGGTGGGAGAGAGAAAGAAAGAGAAAGATTATTCGATAAAGAATATTGCTGTAATAAAACTATATAAAAATGAATAAAAACAATTTCTGTGTATCAACTTGATCTAGGCAAAACTCCGTTTCTTATTTTTTTATATTTTTAAAAATTATAGACTCACTCAGGGACGGTGGCAGCTGACAGAAATTAATTTTAGGCATCGTACGTGATACACGCATTGAAATAAAATTGCCTAAAATTATTTTTTTCTTTTACCGAAGACCTAACCAACGTAACTACCGCCAAAATGATTAGGTGACAAAACATAACAAAATTATCGCAACAACAAGATCATGATTTTTCAGTTTCAATTACTGGGTGATGATGTTGGGAATTTGCGATGATTTTACAATTTTTGAGTTATTTTTTAACAATGAGAAAGTACATTGATCCAGGGCGCAAGAATATACATAAAAGAATGGGGGTTAGAGGGGTCATGTTATGCGTCTGTTTCAGGGATCTTCATCATTAAACGCATTAAAATAGGTTTAGGTTAATTCGTTTAGACTCTAGGTGGTAACAATTTTGAAATGACATTAATGATCGGGCATTGTTTGAAATTAGTGTATCTGAAATGATGTCAATTAATCAACACTTCCCGAACTTTTTTATATTTTATATTCATTTACACCACAGTTCTAATTCATAATAATTCATAAGATATGTAAATAATCATGCAACCAGTAATCAGAAAAAAGTTTATTTCTATTTATTTATTTATGTTTACACATCTACAAGTTTTTGAGATATCTTTATTTAATATACGCACACATTTGGTTCACAGCAAGCATACACATGGACATACCATTATATGTTATTTTCAGAGCCTTTCCTTTCGGATCACTTATAAAATCTCTTTGGTGTCTATTTGTCCGTCTGTCCGTCTGTCACACCCGATTTTCTCTGAAACTATTTGACATAGAAAGTTGAAATTTGGTACTAATATAGGAATTAATGGCCTCATTAGAACCTTGTAGTTTTGAAAGTTAAATTTTGACTTAAGGGGTTAGTTTTAGGGGTGAACTCGGAAGTGAAAAAAAAAAATACCAGGTCAACGAGCTTGGTATCAAATGAAAGTTTGTAAAAACACGAGTTCAAAAATATATATAATGTAATACTTGCGCACAGTTTTCTTTGTATTATTTTTAACAAATTGCAAAAAATCGCTGTCCCCCCACCTTATCTCGAAAAGTACTAATCAAAAAATTTTAGAATATTCTCCATAGGGTGTAGATTGAACGAAAATTATCATGAGTGCGTTAACTTTAATAATTTATCTGGTATATATATATAAAACAATTTCAGGATCTTCAGTTTTCAGTAAAGATCGTAAAAAACTCTGTTGAAAACTCATTTGGGCTGTGTTTTGTAAAGCGATTGATCATTTTATACCTCCGTAACAAAAAATTTTATTTTAAAAGCAATCAAGGTACGGAACACTAATTGCACAAATCCAACTTACACTTGGCCAGTTATTTTTCGTGATTAATATCTCACTATGAGGTACCAGTTATCACACTGTAATGCTATTCAAGTCATACTTTAGTGTGATAAAGCCAAATTCAATATTTATTTTTGATTTATTACCGATTTTTCTATAAATTCGTTTCCTACCTATTCATAATGCAGAACAATAATCTTAATCAATACTAGTTTAATATAAAAAGGCAAGACTCAATATATTCCGACAGTAATTTTATTAGAAGTCAATTAAAGTTTCCAAGCCCATGACTGTCACGTGTTTTCCCACCCGCGTTATATTTATTTAATTTCACCCTTGCAGAAGTGTCATTCATTCTCTAACCAGCTGGATAATTCAATTGAAAACTACTACAATTGTGATTTTCTCTACTTGAAGTAATCCGCAATCAAATAAGGATTGCCGATTTAACCCTATTACATGCTTACATGCATCATTTGATCTGTTAACAGACCTAATCGGTTTTAAAACGCGCAAAAGGCGAAAAAATAAAACAAGCTGAAGAAATAAAATGTTTATTTAGTAACTATGTGGGGTGGGCAGTCTCGAGACTTTTGAAGAAAAAACAATATTTTTGCCTAAATTCAAGAACGATACACTTGTTTCAGCGAACTTCCAACATTTGGATACCTTTTATATAGTATGATTCGTCAAGCTCCCATTCGACTTTTTCATTTGAGCCAAACCTCTTTCCCTCAAATTTAAATAGAGGTAGTAATCGCTGGGGTCAGATCTGGCGAATATGGCGGATAAGGAAGCAATTCGTAGCCCAATTGTTCCAATTTCACTCTCGATTTTAATTAGTCACGAGTTGGTGCATTATCTTGGTGAAATAACACTTTTTCCTTCGCGAAATTCGACTTTTTTTTTCGATTTCACCATTTAAACGGCCCAATAAACAAACGTAATAGTCTCCAATAATTGTTCGCCCCTTCTCAAGATAATCGACCAGCATTATTCCATGCGTATCCCAAATAATACTTGCCCAAACCTTTTCCGCTGATATTTATGTTTTTACCCGCTTCGGTCGGCTTTCATGAGGTTTCCGCTAATCTGGAGACTGCCTGTTGATTCAGGAGTGTAGTGGTGGATCCATGTTTCATCTATACATTGCGAATCAACGTATAAACTCCTTTGAATTACGCCGAAACAGTGCCAAACAGCGTTCTGAATCTTCGACACGTTATGTTTTTGATCAATGGTCAGAATACGCGGTACATAGCTCTTTTATACGCAAATATTCAGCAAAAGACCCCTCACACGTTCTGTTGATATCTTCACGATACTATCTCTCTCTCTCACTTTCACTTTACGGTCATTCAGAATAATATGGTGGATTTTTCTTTGCGTTTTTTGGAGTGACTGCCTCATTTGGACCTCCGGAAAGTAGTGCATCATCGGTGCTTGTACGACCGCATTGAAGTTAACTAAACCATCAACATATAGCTGCTTTCGACGGAGTAGATGTGCCGTTTGCCCTTCTCAAGCCATTTTTGGGTTCTGGCTGTATTTTTCCCCCTTAAAAGGCAGTGTTTAATCAACACACGAAATTCTCTTTATTTCATCGTTTCGTAAAAATCAAAAGTAACGTTACTCGAACAGCAGTAACTCGCAAACTAATAAGCAAAATGCCATGAAAATTTTACACGAATCTTCTAACAGTTGGCAGTAACTGAAAATCATATGGTTTTTGTTTGTGCTACCATTTCTCGGAAAGTCTCGGGACAGTTTACCCCATGTTAGTAAATAAGTAGACGTAAGAATAATGGTATATTAATTATAAATGTGGTAATTTCACAAATTCTTTAGACCTTATTGGAAAATAACATTAAAATCCTGGGCAATTCACAAATGGGACCAAAAAACACGTTCGTAACTAGAAAAGTCGTATTTGGTACCAATGTTCTAGTGCAAAAAGCTGTGATTAGCGGAAATACATATTTGCTTGTATGGTCGATTCCAAAAAGGCTTTTGATCGAGTCAAATATGTCAAACTCTTTGATATATTAAAATGGTTTTGGGTGGACAGCAGACGTTTCTGTTATAGAAAATGTATGTAAATCAAAGATGGTAACAAGACCTTATCAAGAGGTGTTCGCCAAAGGTGTATTCTGACAGCGATTCTGAGCAACCTATATTATGGCCAAAGTTTTAATCAAGAGACGGAAAATATGTGAAAATGAACGATATTTTACTGAACAACATCTGCTATACAAACAATGCGCTAGTTGTTTGTGATAACATCGACGGACTATTAGATGAAATGTACACAGTCAATGAAACAATAGGGTTAAATATAGATGTGGCGAAGAATTAACCAAAGATCTTTATTCCACCACTGCTTGAGATTGTAAATGCTACCATCTATTGCACGGGTCGAAGTCCTGGGGATGTATAATTTTAAAAATATCTTTGAGAGAGTTACTTTTTTCATCCTCTCATAATAATTCTATAGACCTGAACATACGACAACGAATGGTTCCGTATTGTTTTTGGCCGATTCTACTTCTGGAATGGAGGCGTGGAATATGAAAGTTAGTTCGTCTAATCAACTGGAAGCTTAGGATATCTTGGACAACAATCCGGATCCCCAATGCTAAATGCCAATTCCTGCAAACACAGAACATTAGCTGATAACAAATATACAATACCAAAAAATCGGACAGCAGCAGTATTTTTGTGTTGTTACAAAAGAAATATTGATTATTGGAAATAAAAATACCGCATTATGCATTTAATATCAATAAAAAGTTTTCCTAATCTAGTACTGTGCAGCTCCATAATTTATTATTTACATCGGTTTGTCTGTCAGTATAATAATCCTTGAACAAAATATATATCGGTGTCAAATTTGTTCCACATGTAATTCTCGAAGTAGGAAAGGAACCTATTGCTTTTGAGCTATATTACTTCAGGGAAAATGGATAAAATTAGTATGTATAGTTTCTTTCAACATATTATATTAATTTTTCCTGGTTTTAGCAATAATTAGCAAATTCTAGGCATAATTATGTACAACTATGATGGCAGTTTTGGCTCGACGGTAAAGTTAGCGTCCCCATAATCTCAGATTCGATCACCGGTAGATCTGTACATTTTTATTGTACAGTATATTTGGCTAGGCCACATTGAATTTAATGCTGCTTGCCAACCTGGTACGCTGTCGGTGGGGACTGCTCGAACGATGAAGACAGCGAAGACAATAGCCAACGGCATGTTGGAGTGCATAGTCACTTGAAGGGAAAGGTAGATGATGTAGTAGGCTCTCTTAAGTATGAGACGCAGGTCTAAAGTCGAGTTGGACGGTTCGAACGCCGTTGCTAATAGAAGTATTAAAGCTTGGCACAACGCTGAGATTTGTGGCTAGCGGGGAGATGGGGTTACTATATGCGGGGAGTTGGGGTTACCATATATATATATACGAGTATATATATATATATATATATATATATATATATATATATATATATATATATATATATATATATATATATATATGGTAATTTGACATAATAGGCCGTTCTGAAACTTGGTTATCTCCACTTGATGATTACGACTCGTATTCGATTCCCGGGTACACCTTTGTTCGAAAGGATAGGAATGGTAGAGGTGGTGGGGTTGGCTTCTATATTAAAAACTATATTAAATTTAAACAAATAACATTAGACATTAGTTACCCTGATCTCGAATATATTAGTATTACAATATTACTCAATCATAAAAAAAATATTGCTTACAAATATATATAGGTCTCCATCATATGATATAGAAAATTTCTTTGAGAATTTAGATGACATGCTTGCGGTTGCAGTTCCGTCATATGATATTGTTGTTTTCAAGGGAGACTGGAATATCGATCTTCTAAGCGTCTCACCTGCTCAAAGAAGATTAGAAGCACTCTTTAACATTTATGATTTGGCACAACTAATAACAGAGCCAACTAGAATAAATTTAACAACAGGAAATTCAAGTCTTATTGATGTAATGGTTACAAATAAGAATACTCCTTACTTGGTTACTAAATCAATACCAATTTCACAAACCCTTTCTGATCATAACTTAATATATTTTACTTTGAACCTTCCTAAAAAACAAAACAACAAAAGAATTATTCATTACCGCGATTATAAAAATATTGATTTTAACGAATTTCATAATGATGCACTTCGGCTGGATTGGGATTCAATTTCTTATATTGGTAATATTGAAACCAAATTGGAAGTGCTTAACTCTTTCATTTTATACCTTATAAATAGGCATGTGCCCTATAGGCATACAAAGGTCAAAGAAAGGAATAGTGTCCCTTGGATTACTGATAATATAAAGCTTTTAATGCGGTTAAGAGACAAAGCTCATTCCAAATATCTAAAGAATAGATCACCAGAGCATCTCCAATATTACCGGGAGCTTAGAAATTTTGCAAAGCACGCTATTATAAGGGAAAAAATTTCATATTTTAATCATTTTTCTCGAAAAAATGGTCAAGCCTTCTGGAAAGAAGCAGCTCAGCTAAACTTGACACGTAACAAGTTGAGTCATATTCCGGATGATTTGTGCGATCCTGTCTTATTAAATAATTATTTTTCTTCGTGTACTAGAGGATTGAATAACGTATCAGCAAATAAAATGATTTATTATAAATCTAATACTCATCCAAAGGTAACAAATGAAAGGAAATTCAGTTTTAATCTAATTACCGAGGAAGAGTTGTTAGCCATCATAAATAAAATCTCTACTAATGCCATAGGAGAGGATGGTATTTCTGTTAAAGATCTTAGACTCTGTCTTCAATACTGCACGCGTCCGCTAATAAATATAATTAATTGCTGTATACTGGAAGGGTACTTTCCGAATATCTGGAAAAAGGCTATTATTAAACCATGTGCCAAAGTGACAAACCCCATGGAACCAAAGGACCTACGACCAATTAGTATACTCCCTGCTTTATCAAAAATTCTGGAGCGACATGTATATCAGCAAATGTTTTTATATGTAAATAGTAAACAAATAATACCCAATTGTCAGTCGGGATTTCGACCTTATTTTAGTACTACTACCAGCTTGGTTAATTTACTGAACGATATTCGTTTCAATGAAGATAAGAATGAAACCACCTGCTTAGCTCTTTTGGATTTTAGTAAGGCGTTCGACACCCTAAATCATGATCTGCTCTTGGCAAAGCTTTACTATTTTGGCTTCTCAGACCAGTCAGTTATTTTTATGGAACATTTTCTAAAAAATCGATCACACTGTGTAGAAATTAGAAAAGATTTTAAATCCATTAAATCTAATTACATACCGCTTACTAAAGGAGTGCCTCAGGGCTCCATCTTGGGTCCACTATTGTTTTCTCTTTATGTGGCAGATATTGATAAGGCGATAGAATATTCCAAAATGCAACAGTATGCCGATGATTCTCAAGTATATATGCCATTTCCTTTAAATAAGTTACGCACATCTTTAGTATATTTTAATAGGGACCTAAATAACATATATAATTTTTGTAATGATCATAGCCTTAAGCTTAATGCACAGAAGTCTTGTTTTATGCTGTTTAACGGTAATAAAAATGCAGAGGGTATACTTTTTGATACCTTCAGACCTTCAATTGACAATACTTTTTTGCCTTTAATTCATGAGGCCAAAGTATTAGGAGTAATTTTTGACAAATCTCTTTCATTCCAATCACATATTAATATTAAATTAAAGGCAGCTTATATTTGTTTAAAAAAACTGTATAATCTAAGGAATCTTCTGCCATCAAAAACCAAATATTATTTATGCAACAGCTTGATCTTATCTTTATTTGATTATGCTGCTGTTGTGTATGGCGACTCTTTGTCAGCGCAGTATGTTAGATTAATCCAGAAAATACAAAACTCTTGTATGCGCTTTTCTTTTAACATTCCATTCAGAAATCGAATCACACCCTATTTAAATAACAGCTATATTTTAAATATGGAAAATCGTAGAAAGTGTCATTTTGTATAATTTCGTCTATCGGATTTTTAAATTTGGACAACCCCAATACCTCAGAGAACAATTTAGTGTTTTTCTGTATCCGCACGATACGAGAAACATTAATTCTTTTAGAGTTCCTCAACACAGGAAGGCAGCCTTTCAAAAGTCCTTTATTTTTGTTGCTGTGCATTTGTGGGATTCTTTGTCACAAGAGGTTAAACAATTATCACCAGGCAAGTTTTCTTCCTATGTAAAACACCAACTTATTAACCAGCAAAAGAATTCTAATTTAACATAATATTTACCTATTTTGTATATAATTTTTTGGGATCCTTTTAGTGGTGGTACCACTTGCCCACCATATTATATTATGCAAAATTTACTCTGTTTATGCATATACATCTCCCCGCGTCTCCGCCACCCGTTTCGCTGCGTGCTCGCCGATCCCTCTTTACGCTCTGCTATTTTTTTAGAATTTTTATTTTTAGAATTTTTTCAATTAGTTTTTTATTTATTTTTAAGATATAGGTTCGCCACTGGGTGGCACTACACATGCCCAAATAGTGAAGGGCTTGTGGTATCGGCTATTTATAGTCGCTGTGCCATCCTTTTTGTCGTATTTCGAGCAAATTTAATTTCTGTCACATTATGAATTTGTAGATATTGGCAAATAAACTGATTTTGATTTGATTTGATTTGATATATATATATGTATATATATATATATATATATATATATATATATATATATATATATATATATATATATATACATATATATATATATATATATATATATATATATATATATATATATATATATATGTATATATATATATATATATATATATATATATATATATATATATATATATATATATATATATATATATATATATATATATATATATATATATATATATATATATATATATATATACATATATATATATATATATATATATATATATATATATATATATATATATATATATATATATATAATAGAAACACAAAATTTTTGGGGTACAATATTTATTTTTTCTCTTTCGAAACCCTCTCCATAACTCTTTTACAACCAGGAACCTTTTTTCTAATTAAATACTGAAGCAAATTCTTCTGTAGGTTTTATTAATTTAAGTCGATTAGCTTATTGTGATATTATTTACCATAAAAAATAAATCAACTATAATGACAAACAAAACTGCAAATTCTACATAATAATGGTGTCAGATATTTTTGAGGGGCTCACCAAATATGAACATAAACACCAACATTCAATAGACCTGAAATCCATCTGACTTATTTTATATATAACCGGTCAAGTGCAAGTTGAACTTGCGCAATTAGTGTTCCGTACGTTGATTGCTTTTAAAATAAAAATTTTGTTACAGATGCATAAAATGATCAGTGACTTCACAAAACACACCCCAAATGAGTTTTCAATAAAGTTTGTTTCCAATCTTTACTGAAATCTGATGACCTTGAAATTTTTGTTTTTTTTAAATACCAGAAAAATTATTAAAGGTAATGCACTCGTGATAATTTTCGTTCAATCTACACCCGTGGAGAATATTCCGGAATTTTTTCAAAATTTTTTGATAAGTACTTTTCGATAAGGCGCGGGACAGGGATTTTTCGCTATTTTTTAAAAATAATACAAAGAAAAGTGAGCAAGTATTACATTATATGTACATTTTTTACTCGCGTTTTCACAAGCTTTCATTTGACACCACACTCGATGACCTAGTAAAAATTTTTTTTTTCACTTCCGTTTCACCCCTCAAAACTAACCCCTTAAGTCAAAATTTAACTCTTAAAACTACGTGGCTCGATGAGGCCATCAATTCCTATATTATTACCAAATTTCAACTTTCTATGTCAAATGGTTTCGGAGAAAATCGGGTGTGACAGACAGACAGACAGTGATCTTATAAGTGTTCCGTTCGGAACACTAATAAATACAGAGTTTCTTAGAAATATGTTTTAACTATTAACTAACTAATATGATATCACACGTAAAATAAAGAAAGAATATGAAAGAGCAAGTCTATCCATATATCTGAACAAAACTAAATATTTGTGTATAGGAGAGAACTTACTTCAGGAAACTCAGAGAAAGTACCATTAAGCAACGGATATAAATACTTAGGAGTGAAAACAGCGGAAGATCGAAGAGATAAACAAAAACTTAGACAAGTACTCTGAGAAGAAAGAAAGGCAATAAAAAGGTTAAACAAAATTTGATGGAGTAATGTAATAACAAAAAGAAATACAATATTTATAACACAATCGCAAAAAGGATTACTCTCTATGGTAGAAAAGAATGAAGAATAAGTCGATAAAGGAAAACTAGTAATATTAGAAATGGACGCTTTAAGAAGCAAAATATCTAGAAGAGAAAGAGTACCAAACGAGACAATAACAGAAATAATTAAGATTAAGATGTGGTACGACCACGTTAAAAGAATGTGACACAAATAGGTTCCCGAAAACAACATATGAATGGATCCCCAAAAAAAATGAAAGAGGGAAGGCCACGAACAACTTAAGATAACAACATAAGGAAAACCATTAACGAAAGCTGATATGACAGGGGAGGATGGATATAGGATATATATATATATATATATATATATATATATATATATATATATATATATATATATATATATATATATAAATATATTATTATTATTATTGATAGATCTATCTACTATTAATTGATTAAATACTTGAGCATCCGAATATGAGATCTACGGATAATATCTAATTTTTTGTGAAAAGTCAAATAAATTACCAATTGCCTTGTTAACCATTCAAAATAACCTGGTCGGCAATTTCAAAACCCTTGGACCCCCAACCTCAGGATTAGCCTAATTAATTTTAAGTTTAATTTCAGTTTTATATTCATTGAATAGTTCTCTCAACATATGTATATAAAATCCTTACTTAGGCTAAGTTTGTTAGATCCCTGACCTGTATATGTCTTAAGATTTAATATATAAACACACTTTTTACTCAAATCATTGTATAATAGTGGTAGCTGTAAGCTACCTAATAGCCGTTAAATAATAAATGACATTAGACATTAGACTAGTAGATAAAGCGATCTACACTGAACTCAAAAACAGTTTCAAAACTCCGTTAGTTTAAATCAGTTACTTTGTAAGTATTTTAACACGAAATATCTTTCTTGGTGTAATGGGGTTACTGTTTTAATTGGCTATCGATGTCGTTTAAATTTCAACCTTATATCTCATGGGTTTTTTTTTTTCCGTAATTTGACATTTTTCTTATATTTAAAACTATTTTGAGTAATTACTTGGTAATAACCTTTTGACACGTTCCCTTAAATTTGAAATTTGCAAGATAACTTTAATAAAATCAATTCAAATCATACGGTTTTATTTTGGTGTAAGAAACGAATTTTTGGTTTTTTCCCTAAATTTTTTATAAATATTAATTTATAAAGTAGATGGCAGATACAGCATTCAAAATAGCTAGAAATATAAATTTAAATATTCTATTTGAAGAAAAAAACAAGTATAGAAGTTAAATCATAAGCGTGTGCCGTAGTGTGTGAATTTAAATATAGTTTCCCCAATTTATGATTTTTTTTCTTCTAATAGATGATTTTTTATAACACATTTAAGGGAAAAACCAACCATTCCCCGGAAATAATAAAATCAACTTGAACTATTTTGAATAAACTTCCAAAAAATATTTAATTATTATATCTTCCGAAACTCGGGTTTTACATCCGAAATTTAAGAACAAAAATGCATACGAAAACTATTCCCACGTGCTTTAAAATAACAAAATTTCTTATCATTGCAGAATAGAATTTACAAGGTGTTTAACAAAATCTTAATTAAAACAGTAATTTAAATATTAAAATTTGCTATTTGTAAATTAAATTTAAAATAAATGTGCGTGTATTTACCTTATGACTGTCCCCAAAAATCGTGATGCTGCCTGTGGGGAAAAACCCCAAATCTTCCCTACAATACAAACTTGAGAAAAACCAGTCTTTAGCAATATTCACATGCTAGTCCGTCATCTTCATCCACAAAATAATAAAATATTAGAGCCTAATCAGTAATCACAGACGAAAAAAAAATCGTTTTCCAATTTAAAACGTAACAGAAAAAATGCGAAATTCGCGCGAGAAATACGAACAGCAAACCTTTTACCGCCAAAGCTGATAAAAAGCTTTTACCGTAACCGAGACGTATCTCGAAAAGCAGTGCACGTTGCTATGGGAGGTCCGATCACAGCATCCCGATGATCCTGCGTCGGAAAACCCGGAGTAAGAAGGCGGAGCTTAATCGAAAAGAGCGAGACGGAGCGTTTGTTTCCCCATTGCCCGGAAAAAAGATCCACAATGGCAATTCTCTTCCGGTAAACCGGATCTTTCTTAATAGTGGGGATACCGATACAGTTTATGGCTAAACACTAAACACTTTTTTTACGAGCAGATTAAAGCGAGATGGGTTTAATAGATTTGTTTGTCCGCCTAAGCAAGAAGGATGGAGTGGGGCGCAGATTTGCGCCTTTCTTTCGCTACGATGCACACCGCCCGCTTTTCTTTCGCGTTATGCGATTTTTATTATTCAAAAGTAATTATGCGCCTTTTGTGTCTTTCGCATTTTTGATTTGGAAAATGGGGATAATGTAGTCATAGGAAAGCAAAAACTGAAATTTTGTATATAGGGTTGCAGTGTCGGAATAAAAATAACTTCCTTAAAGCACTAAAAAGAAGAAAAAAAAATTATGTATACCTTGAATGTTTCGAGTATAAATAGACTTTCTTTTTTATCGTCGCAAGCTCCGTCAACATTGTCCGTCAAATCCTTATATCCAAGTATACCAATCGATGAAGCACCACAACTCCTCACAATTACAGGCCCTTTCTAATATATTAGTTTCCAGGTCAATCATATCAATATAATAAATATCAATATCATAAAACGTATTTTAATGAAGCTAGACACCAAAAAAGCTTCTGGCGCTGACGGAATACCTGCCATAGTTCTCAAAAATTGTGCGAGGGAACTGACACTAGTTTTCTATCGACTTTTCAGCCTATCCTACAGAAAGGGAATATCTCCTTCCTGCTAGAAATGTGTCACAGTTCAGCCGATACCTAAAAAAGGCAAGAAGACCTTGCCAAATAACTACCGACCAGTCGCACTGCTTTCAATAATATCGAAAGGAAAAGGCTCAATGGAAAATATCTTGAAGAATTCAACAATATTAGCTACCAATCAAACATAGATCAACAGGAGATCTTCTAACTTAACATACTCTCAATTGAACACTTTGGAGAATTTCATCCTTGACATATCCAAGGCATTCAATCGTGTTTGGCACGATGGGCTGTTGGCTAAGCTACGTTCTTGTGGTATGTCTGAAAAGTTCTGTTTGTGGCTCTCATGTTTCCTCAGTGAGCGTTCTTTACGAGTGGCGGTCGACGGATTTCTTTCTAACACATTCACTATCAACGCCGGTGTGCCCCAAGGCTCCATACTATCTCCTATTCTCTTTCTCATTTACATTAACGATCTGCTAGAACAGATCGGAAATCCAATCTACAGCTTTGCAGATGACAGTACGCTTATCTCTTCATTCACTTTGAACGCTCGGACATCGGCTGCTCAGGCGGTTGTCCGCAGATAGCGGGAAGTTGTTCAACTTAACAAAGACCTAAAAGAAATTCTATCTTGGGGTGACAGTAACCAAGTGGAATTTAACGCTACAAAAACCCAGGCGGCAGTTTTTTCTAAAAAAATTAACGTTGCTGAACCCGACAAAGTGATGACGGGGCACTCCATTCCTCTAACATCGTCACTCAATTTGTTGGGCGTTAATTTGGGAGCAAATATGTCCTGGCATGAGCATGTTGCAGGCGTAGCAAAGAAAACTTCTCAAAAGTTGGGAATATTATTTCAAACCAGAAAGCTTTACACTCCACAACAACTGTTAATTCTTTACAAAGCTCAAATTCGACCAACTATGGAATACTGCTCCCATGTTTGGGGCTCCGCTCCCAAACATACACTGCATTTGTTGAATTCTATTCAGAGAAGAGCTGTTCGTCTGATTGGAGACCCAGAACTGACCGGCGACCTTGATTCGCTGGAACATCGAAAAACGGTTGGCGACTTGAGCCTATTCTACAAGTATTTTCATGGAAAGTGTTCGGAGGATGTGGCCCGTTTAATTCCTCCCAGAGCGGTGCATGTTAGAAATACACGTCGCGCTGATACTTCACATCCGTATGAGGTTCAGCTTGTTACTCCTCGTACAACGCTTTTCAGGCAATCTTTTATATGGAGAACATCATCCCTTTGGAATAATTTGCCCGTGACTGTGTTTACCCACCGAGTACAATTTACAGCGATTCAAGCTCCTGTAGCGCTTTAGGGACCTCCCTGCAGCACGTGTGCTAAACCCATAAAAAAAAAAAATCCGCCTCACAGACAACTCTAAGAAACCAGAGAAGCTAGAAAAGATGTCAACAACAAGCAATAAACAGGGCTATAAATCAACAGAAAAATCAACGAAGAAAATCCAATGAAGAACCGGATAACAAGCCCAAAGCCGTTCTGCCATGCATTAAAGAGATCACCGATAGGATTGGATGCCATCTGCGTAGACACAACATATTAGCTGCAATGAAACCTCCACGGAAAATAAGATCTATTATAAGAAGTCCCAAAGACAAAATCCAACTGGAAAGCGAGGATGTTTTCAGCGTATCATGTGGAATTTGCAGCAATGTATACGTTGGACAAACCAACAGAAGAATATCTGCCATTTTGTGTTTCACGGTACTTTTAACAACGCGGTAGTACTGCCACGGCCGTTATTACATTTCTACAACTACCAATGTATGTGGTCAAGTCAAATATATTTAAATAAATAAATACACTGACCTGCCTGGACTGGAATCTGGGACCCTTGATACCGTATGTCGGCACGATAACCATGGGGCTAGAGTCACCAAGGTCCTTGAAGAACCTCTCCTGGTTTAACAAAGGGTGCAAAATTATTAAACTTTATAAACAGCCCTTTGGGTGTACTTAAATAGATTATGCTTGTTTTATTTAACCTTTTTAACCGCACGTAGAAGTCTCCTTCAAATTTGAAACCAAAAAAGCGAATACAAAAATATAACTTGTGGAGTTCCGCATCAATCTATTCTGCGATCTGTATTACTCTTAAGGTATGTTCACGTTATTTCTAAACTAAAGTTTAAAAAATTTAAATTATTTGCTGTTACAACTCTTATTGTTTTTATTAATAATTATAATAATATTCAGGAAGAAATAAAACATAATATAAAACTATTAATAAAATGGCTCCAGTCATATAAATTTTTGAAAAACCTACTTTTATGTTTATTGGTACAAATATACCCATTTTCTAAAAGAATTATATTTATATATACATATATATATATATATATATATATATATATATATATATATATATATATATATATATATATATATATATACATATATACATATATATATATATATATATATATATATATATATATATATATATATATATATATATATATATATATATATATATATATGTATACACCCAACAAAGGGTAGAAATCTAAATTGGGAAAAACATATTGAATATATAAGGACAAACATATCAGCATTTAAAATTTTGTATAAAAATTAGACATTACACATACTTAAAATATAATATATAGTCTGTCAAGTAAAAACGTGTCCACGGGTCGCGGCAGTCTTTCTTTATTCCTATCCAAAGAGGCCTAAAGTGGCACATGACGCAGCAGCTAAATATATTAAAAAGTCTGTTTCGTTAGTGGAGGAGTGGATAAATAATTTTAACGAAACGAAAAATATCGACTACTTGCCGAAACGTGGCTCAGTAGGCAAAATCACTCCGAAAGTCGAAAAAACGAATCGTGTCTTTGTTTTCACAGGACCCGAAATTGACGCTTCGTCAAGAAGCTGCAAAATTAATAAAATTGGGTTTGAATGTGACCATTTGACATCTTCCTGCTCATAGGTAATGTCTAATTCCGAAGCACGTTGGAGAAATCTTTGCTGGGCGAAAACATCGCAAAGCGGCTCGCTTGGGCCCATGATAAGATACTAGAGTGGTACTCACAATCGCCAGACGCCAGCCCTATTGAAAACGTTTGGTCAATTGTAAAGAAAAAGCTCAGAGGAACGACTCTGAGGACTTTGACTCAGTTTTCTCGCGAGATTAGAAAAATTTGCAGCCCGTTGCCGCGCAAGTATATCGAAAATCTCGTCGCCAGCATGCCTCAAAGATCCCAGGCGATTTCATTGATGCAGGAAGCGATTGGACAACTTACTAAGGTAGTTGCGCCGTTGTTACCCCCCAAAAAACACACTGATGGCAAGAAATGTTCTCGAAACACATTTTTCAAGAATACGAGCGGTCATGTTCTTACCTGGCAGACTGTATATTCATTAGTTTCTCTCTCTTTAAAGTTTCATCCAAGATAGGCCTAAAATCTATGCTCTAGTACTTAGTAATTAATACTTATTTATTATCTTCGTTGGGCTTTATTGCCCCGCCGTAATAACGATTTCTTTGGTCGCAATGGGCGAGACATGTGGCTAGAACGAATGTCGGTAGATGGACAACAAAGTTACTTAACTGAATACCTTGGGAAAGGAGCAGACGAAGTCTGGGAAGACCAATGAGTAGATGGTTTCATCATGCCCAGGATAGAGACAATTTGGAGAAACTTGAAGAGGCCTATTTTTTGCAATGGTGGCTTATAAAGACGAAAGACGATTAAGTTTTAGGGTGTTTACTTACTTTTAAAAACTTTTGTTTTCTCTTTTTTTCATCTAATATGGTTTATAGTCACTAGTCAATTAGAAAGATCTAGAAAATGTTTGGGAAATCTCATAATTTTATTGTCATCGTAAGAGGTCTAGAAATGTTTTGAAAATTACTATGTTGAAAGGTCATAATCCAAATAGATATTTATTTTAAAACATCTAAACATTTTTTTATAATATATTGCTCATTCGAAAAGATAGTTACACATTTTCAAACTATTTTTTTCAAAAGACACTTTTTTAAATTTTAAAACGATCTTTCCTTTTCTCGTAAAGATAAATATTGTATTCGGTGGGAAAAATATTTTCCATTAATTAATTTTATTCAAAATTTCAATTTGGGGAATCCACATCATCCGCAGTATTGACTACAAGATAGCCAGACTCACTTAAATGATCTAAAACTCGTTATATTTTATAGGGTGAATATCGCCGAAATACGTATTCATCCAAAAATGAAAAAAAAAACAAACGGAAAAGAAATCTTGGAGCATATAAACCCCCAATTATCCTATTTAACCTACTTTAAGTTAGACTTTGTTAGTGAATTGGTGAATGTATTAATCAGTTACAATTTATAGAATCTACTAGAGATCTATGCATACCACAAGGATATCTTGATTGATGAAAATAGGGCTTATAAATTAAGATTATGTCATCATCATCATCAACATCATTAGCTTATTCCATCCATAGTCGGATGCAAGTCTCCCCAAGTTGTCGCCACTGAGCTCTGTTGTTTGATTTTTGCATCCAATCTTATCACGCTAATCTTTTTATGTCGTCCATCCATCTTTTATATTCTCTAGGCCTCCATTCAACCATATAGCATCATTCATTCTTGCGGTATGCCCCGCCCAATTCCACCTTAATATACATATTCGTGTTATTACATCTGTCTCTTTTGATCTTCTTAGTATCTTAATGTTAGGAATACGATCTTGGAGTCTAATATTTAACATTCTCCTCTCCGCTGCTCTTTGGGTTACCTGGAGTTTATTTATTTTATTTAAAGCCCACGTTTCAGTGCCATATGTTAATACCGGCAGTACAGGGTGAGTCAACGACAGAGTAAAGTTCATTATCTCATTTGTTTCGGGAATGACGAAAAAATGTTAAATACAATAGTTTTTCCGTTTCGTATACTTAACGCTACCACTACCATCAAACCGTTCCATGAAGCACTGAAAATATTTTCTAGATGGTATACGTCTATTGGGGTACTTCGCTCTGTAAAGCCTTACTCTCAAAAGACAATTTTTTCCCGCCTCGCCCAGTATATAAACCATATCAATTAATTAATTTTTATCAAAATCCATAACTCTTACCTTTATACCTCACTTACTGCAACAAATTAAACTATTTTTACTTGTTTAATAGACATGTCAAAATTTGATATTGCCTACATTTTTGTTTTGTCTTAGCAACTATGATGTGATAGCGTAAGTGTACTAAAAACAAGGGTAAAAATTAAAAAATTTAAAATAAACCAAAAACTATTAGAAATAGGTATATGACATTCTTAATAAAAGTTGGAGGGTAATAATATATAGCGTGCCATTTAAAAAAATTGAGATTTTTCAATTTCAAATAGTCGAAATGCATAATTGTATTTCGGACACCTTGTACCATTTAACTCAAATTTCTTTATATATGTGTTTTTTTTTCATCTCTATAGAACGCTCGTACCAATTATGAGTATTTCACCTTCGGAAACAATGGCACTACTGGCAATTTTTTACAAAACTGAAAAAAATTGAAATATTAGAAAAACTACTAGGTTTACGTATATAACATTACTAATAAAAAAGTTATAAAATTTTATGCAGAATTTAAAAATAAAGTAGAAAATAGGATGTTCCATTTAAAAAAACATATGTTATATCGGCCACACTTTTTTGAAGTACCCTGTATACTAAAAAATAATTTTAAACTGTGCACCTTAACATTCCCTAAAACTATTGTATTCAACATTTTTTCGTCATTCCCGAAACAAATGAGATAATGAACTTTACTCTGTCCTTTACTCACCCTGTACATATTGATCAAACACTCTGGCTTTTATTGTATTTGGGATTGCCAATTTAAATGTAGATTGTAACCTTCCGAATGCAGACCAAGCTAACGAGACTCTTCAATCGAAGTCCGCCTTTAAATTATCTTTTTATATTTCGATTTTTTGTCCTAAATATATGAATGTTTGTAGCTTTCCTATTCTTTCTCCTTTTAATAATAGTTCGTGGCTGTTATCTTCAGTTTCGTTGTTCAAATATTTGGTTTTGGTAAAGTTCATGTTTAGATCTATTTCTTGAGAGTTGTTATTTAATTCCATCAGCATTCCTTGAATTCAGTGTTGGCGATCAGAATGACATCATCTGCGAACCTTAAGTGATTTAATCGTTCACCGTCTATTAGTATTTCCTTATTTTCCCACTTTAACGATTTGAACACGTCTTCTAGAGTCAACGTCAACAGCTTTAGGGATATTGAGTCGCCTCGTTTAATTCCTCTTATAATTTTGATTTTAATTTTTTTCTTCAAGCGTTATTTGGGATGTGGCATTTTTATATACGTGGTCAAGCGAGAGAGAAGAAACAAAATATGTACTTAAATTTATTTTCGAATGATAAATAAAAACAGATCAATTTAAATTTTGCAAGAAAAATGTCATAATGGCACACAAGACAAACTTAAACGATATTAACTAATAATCAATTTTTGTATAATGGTATTTCAATTTATCCTGTTTTACCAAAAAATTTACAAAGTATAAACAAAACCATCTTTTGGAAAAAACCGGGACTTTATTATGTCCCTCTGCTCCCAAACATACCCTGTATTTGTTGTTGTGTTCCAGTGTTCGATGGGTGTTACCCACTTAACTTCTGACAGAGCGATCCATGCTAGGAATACACGTCGAACTAATACTCACATCTGTATGAACTTCAGCAACTCGTAGAAAATTCCGTCAAAGTACAAGGAATTATCTTGTATGACGTCATTTTCAGGGCTAGATAACTCCAAAAAAACACCCTTATAGAAAGAACCTCATACTTTTGAAATAAACTGCCCATTGGATTCAATCTAGACTGATGCAAGATTAATTTGAATCACTACTTTCACACATAATCTGCTACTGTAGTGATTTAGGCGCGTGTGCTGTGCCCATAAAATATTTTATGTGAATTTATGCGATCACACAGGAAGTTTTCTACGCATTATGTAAGGAAAAAAATATGCAATACAACTCGAAAATTTGCTTATGCATTCAATAAAAGACCCTAAAAAGGCATGTACGTCCAGTATTCTAAACAATTTTTAAAAATAACTTTGAAATTTTAATTTCAGAAAATAACCACGACAAAAACAATTACCCAGAAACCTCCGGATCGAGTTAAAAATATTTCCCAAGGCTGAAATTCTTTCCTCTAGAAATTATAAGTTTTTAATAAGATTTTCAGCAGTAATTTATTCGTGATGAGGATTTTTGGATTATTTCGATTTAATCCGCAACTTAATTACCAAGCGAAACTTGTTTTACGAATTTTCGGTCTCATTTCTATTCATTTTACTAATTACCAAGTCTGAATAAAATTGTTTTTAAATTATTTAAAAAGTTTTATTAAAGAAAATTTCTAATCTTATAATGTTGCTTGGATTTTCTTTTCTTTCATTTAACAAGTATTTTGCAACTAGAAGATAGCATTCTTGAGAAATCTTTAAAGACAATGTTCTTTTTTAGTTTTCTTCTTCAAAGATAATACGTCAGTAATGTTCGATCTTCAATTTGCAGCAAATTACAAAATATTATTACTTATTATTACAGTCTGTCAAGGAAGAACGTGACCGGTCATATTCTTGAAAAAATGTGTTTCGAGAACATGTTTTGCCATCAATGTATTCTTTGGTGTGCTAACAATGGCGCAATTACCTTAGTAAGTTGTCCAATCGCCTCCTGTATCAATAATAACCTGACATCTCCCAGACATGTTGTCTACGAGATTTTCTGCGTACTACGGCAATGATCTCCAAATTTTTCGAATTTCTCGAGTCAACTGAGTCAAAGTCTCAGAATATTTTCTCTGAGCTTTCTCTTTACAAGAAACCAAAAGTTTTCAATACGGTTGGCGTGTGGCGATTGTAAGGGCCACTCTAATATCTTATCGTGGGCTCAAGCGAGCCGCTTCGCGACGTAGTTCTCGTCCAGCAAAGGTTTCTTCAACGTTCTGCGAAATTGGACATCATGAGAACGAAAATATTGTCGAATATCTCATGGGACATATTCAAACCCAGTTTTCTCAATATTGCCGCTCCTTGACGCAGCGTTAATTTCGGACACGTTCTTACTTGACAGACTGTACATTAGGTAACTGAGAACCGCAAACATCTTCAATATTTTTTTACCTGCAAAGGTCAATATCCTTGTTCAAATTTTGTCTTCATTGCGGAGGGACATCGTATCTTTAGACTTTTGACCGAAATAATTGGTTTGTTGTGCAATCAAAGCACTTCCTGAAGCTCTACAACCATAAATGTCGTCTTTTTCTAACACTTCTTCGAGCTTTAATATCTCCTGCATTATTAGCTGCAGCAATGGCATTTCTCTCCCCACATAACGTGTTTCAAGTACAGCAATTTTTGTCTCGTTACTATAATTTTAATTTTTCTTTCTTCTTTTCTATTATGAATTCTGCGTTTGTTAATTTCTTTACCCATTTAATCTTCAGTAATTTGCGGTGTAACCACCACTAGAATGCCACTAATTTTCTAATTTTCAATTTCTTTAGCATTCATAACTACATCCAATAGAATAACAATGAGAGAACATAACATCTTACCTTTAATCCTAGACGAATAGCGCTAGAGAAATACTCTTTTTATTCTCATAAAAGTTGTTCCTGCCTGTATTACGTTGAGAGCAGTGGATGTTTACGAGGGTATTTAGAAGAATCTTGTAAAAAATTAAGGTAGATAACATTTTTTTGCGAAAACAAAGATTTATTTCTCAAGATAATCTCCATTAAGCTAAATACATTTAGTTCAGCGAGATTCCAGTTCCAAAAAAATAAATTCAAACTGTGCATAATACTCGTTTACAGTACAAATAACCTTTTCATTCCATGAAAATTTTGTTTTGTTTCCTATATATATATATATATATATATATATATATATATATATATATATATATATATATATATATATATATAGATAGATAATGTTTTTATTTATTTCTTGTAAATTACAAAGCGTGGACCGTGGAACAATATCAAAAGTTCTTAAACTAAAAAATATTGCATTCCATCAAATATTCTAGTTACACACATACAAATAACCGTGATTCATCCGCATAGAACTCCTTTAAACCATAAAACGCCTTACGGACTAAATAATTCTTAATTACTAGTTTCAGATAGTTCGTTCTTAAAATTTTAACATAATTTGGAAAACTATTGTACAATCTTAGAATAAAAAAATGTACATTGTTTTGTATATAGGAATATTTACTTTTATTTGGTTTTAAATCATTTTTTAAGCTAGTGTTATGTTCATGAACTCTTATGCATTCTTGAAATAGGTCTTTATTATTATAAACAAATAATACTGCTTCATATATATACAAACTTATTACAGTAAAAATCCTTTTTGAAATGAATACATTTTTACAACTATCCTTTGCCTTCGTTCTGTATAGTACTCTTTACACCTCTTTTGCAAAGCCAAAATTCTGTTTATTTCACAGGAAATCCTCCAAAAGATGATTCCATATCTCATACGAGAATGAATGTAGGCGTAATTAGCAGACAGTGCTGCGTCTTCACCAACATAATCTAAAATGACTCTTAGCGCATAACAATACTTAGCCATATTATTGGCCAAGCACTGACATAACACCTCCAGTCAAGTCTCCTGTCCACACGTTCATTACTTCTGTTAGAAAATAAAAGTAAATCGTTCCTATTTTTGAGGTTAAGAAACAAAAAAAAATCATTTAGGGCCGAATTTTGGGAATAGGGTGGATTTTTTTTTATGGGTCTAGCACACGTGCTACAGGGAAGTCCCTAAAGCGCTACAGGAGCGACACGTGTGCGGAGAAAGCGATTCACATTGTTCTTAAATCGCTGTAAATTGTACTCGGTGGGAAACACAGTCCTGGGCAAATTATTTCTAAGGGATGATGTTCTCCATATAAATGACTGCTTGAAAAGCGTTGTACGAGGAGTAACAAGCTGAACCTCATACGGATGTGAAGTATTAGCGTGACGTGTACTTCTAACATGCACCGCTCTGGGAGGAATTAAACGGGCCACATCCTTCGAACACTTCCCATGAAAATACTTGTAGAATAGGCTCAAGTCGCCAACCGTTCTTCGATGTTCCAGCGAATCAAGGCCACCTGTCAGTTCCGGATCTCCAATCAGATGAACAGCTCTTCTCTGAATAGAATCCAACAAATGCAGTGTATGTTTGGGAGCGGAGCCCCAAACATGGGAGCAGTATTCCATAGTTGGTCGAATTGGAGCTTTGTAAAGAATTAACAGTTGTTGTGAAGCGTAAAGCTTTCTGGTTCGAAATAATATTCCCAACTTCTGAGAAGCTCTCCTTGCTATGCCTGCAACATGTTCATGCCAGTACATATTTGCTCTTAAATTTACGCCCAACAATTTGAGTGACGATGTTAGGGGAATGGAGTGCCCCGACATAACTATGTCGGGTTCAGCAACGTTATCTTTCTTAGAAAAAAACTGCCGCCTGGGTTTTTGTAGCGTTAAATTCCACTTGGTTACTGTCATCCCAAGATAGAATTTCTTCCAGGTCTTTGTTAAGTTGAATGACTTCCTGCTGTCTGCGGATATTCGTCTGAGTAGCCGATGTCCGAGCGTTCAAACTGAATGAAGAGATAAGTGTACTGTCGTCTGCAAAGCTGTAGATTGGATTCTCGGTCTTTTCCAGCAGATCGTTGATATAAATTAGAAAGAGAGTAGGAGACAGTATGGAGCCTTGGGGTACACCGGCGTTGATAGTGAAGGTGTTAGAAAGAAATCCGTCGACTGCCACTCGCAAAGAACGCTCTCTGAGGAAACATGAGAGCCACAAACAGAACTTCTCAGACATACCATAAGGGTGCAAGTTAGCCAACAGCCCATCGTGCCAAACACGGTCGAATGCCTTGGATATGTCAAGAGCGACCGCTCGAGATTCTCCAAAGTGTTCAATTGCGTTGTTCCAAACATGTGTTACATAAGTCAGGAGATCTCCTGTTGATCTATTTTTACGAAAGCCATATTGGTGATCGCTAATAATGTTGATTCCTTCAAGATATTTTAGAAGATGCTGATTGATAGCCTTTTCCATGACTTTCGATATTATTGAAAGGAGTGCGATTGGTCGGTAGTTATTTGGCAAGGTCTTCTTGCCTTTTTTAGGTATTGGCTGAACTGTAGCACATTTCCAGCAGGAAGGAAATATTCCCTTTCTGTAAGATAGGTTGAAAAGTCTACAGAAAACTGGTGTTAGTTCCCTCGCACAGTTTTTGAGAACTATGGCAGGTATTCCGTCAGCGCCAGAAGCCTTTTTGGTGTCTAGCTTCATCAAAATACGTTTTATGATACGCTGCCTGAAGACAATATCGGGCATCCTTGACTGCACTATGGGAATATTAGGTGGTGTTTTTTTTGGAAATCGACAGTAGAATGTGAAGCAAAGAGTTCAGCCAACAAGTTCGCTTTCTCAACAGGTGTCTTTGCAATAGAATTATCTGGCCGTGTGAGTGGTGGTATGGTGGATTTGGTGAAATTTTTGACTAACTGCCTTAGCGACTGACCAAAAGGACTTGGAATTGTTGGGACAAGCGAGTAAGTTTGTTTCTAATCCGTTGATTGAAAACAAACGTCTAACCAAGTGAAAGTTCGAAAATATTCCATGAGATCTTCCCATTTAGCAGATTTGTAGTGACAAATCTTGCGCGGTTTAGGCGCGTCTCTGTCACTGATTGGTAGGATACTCGATGTCGATAATAGTTTATGGTCGGAAGAACCTAATGGCGGATTTACGCTGACCGTGTAAATCTCCGGATTGGTGGTTAAAAACAGATCAAGAAGACTGGCGAACTCCCCGTGTCGATCAGGGATCCGTGTTGGTTCGTCAATAAGCTGAGTTAAGCCACAACTGATTGAAAATGATTCGGCTTCACAATCTTGTTCATCGGTAGTATTGAAATATTTAAGCCAGTTGATGTTGTGGACATTAAAGTCGCCCAGGATGGCAATTTCGGCATTTGGATAGTTAATTTGTAAATGATCGATGGTGTCTGCAAGAGAAGCGAAAAGTGCTCTAAAGTTAGTATCGCTTGGTGGATACAGATGAACCTTGTGGTTGGTTGAGTCGTTATTTTTAGCCACATAACATCAAAGTTTGGGGGCTCCAGAGCCTCTTCTCGTTGGCAAGAGAGGTCGCTTCTGACAATAAGACAGATTCCCTAAATCGGGAATAGAAGTCGTACCCAGGAGTTATAGTTAACCGTGCTGGTCGATGAACTGACCTTGGTTTCACAGAGAGCGAGTAGATGAGGTTTATTTGATTGCAGGTGTTGGTGCACTGAATTTATGTTCGAGTTTAAACCTCGTATGTTGCAAAAATCCATTTTAAAATTCTGATCTCTGCATGTCGACGCACCTGAACCCGGAGATCCGAACGGGGGGCTATTTTACCTCCGGAATTTTTTGTATCCAGGTGCCTCATCATGCTATTTGGTCCCACAGTCCGGGACATCGGCACAGCCACGAAACGTTAAGCAACTTCACGCAGCCTATGCCGATGCGATGGTATCACACCGGGCGATGCTGGTGGGATCTGGGCATCTACCATCTAGATTGTCCTTTAAGTCGCCTCCTACGACAGGCAGAACGTACCGGGGGAGATATTCTATCCCGCTCCCCCACGGGTAAAGGTAAGAAACGATGTTGAAGCGCCCACTGAACTGGTGCATTGTCCTGATGAAGGAACACTTTTTTGCGTGCTAATCTTGATCGCTTCTGCTTCAAGTTACTATGCAAACGGTCCAATAACGTTGCGTAATAAGAACAAGTCACTGTTTCACCGTTTTCCAAATAATCATTTATGATGACTGCCATTTTATCTCCGGGGTGTAATGATGAATCAATATTTTGTCTACAAAATGACACCTAAAGTCTTTAGGATTACGCTGTAACTTTCACAAACACAATTTTGAAATGTCCTTCCTCGGACGTTTTTGGTCTATAGTCCATAACCTCGACACCCATCGGTCGCTCAGCTTTTTCACTTTTAGAACTTCATGCATGATATTATGTACTCGTCCATTTAAGAGGCCTACCATCTCAGCAATCTCATGAAGCCTAATCACATGCTATGAATCTTTTTAGAAAAAGCCTATATCGGGCGTTCTGAACGCGCAGCATCTACAGTGGTCGTAGCCAGGTTTAAATTTATTTATCCAGTAATAAATGGTCTTGAGTGCTGGTGTAGAATTCCCATGAACTTCGTTTAATTCAGTTTCTATCTGGGCCGCAGTCCATTGTTTGAAACAAAAATGTTTTATCACTTAACTATACTCGGCTTTATTCATTTTCACGAAACGTGTTACAGCAGTTACTTACGATAGCTGCCAACAATCAACTGTGCATTGCATCTGTTTAAATCAATCCACAGTCGTATGTTTATAATCGTGCCCAGATACTTGTACATGCCTTCTTTTTCTATAGGATAGTTAATCACATTGATATGCCAATTATTTTGTGTTCATTCAATAATTAACATATATTTCTCCTTTTTTACGTTGACGCTGCGTGAAGTAGCGGCAAAATTAAGAGAGTCGGGTTTGAATGTGTCCCATGAGACCATTCGACAACATCAACGTGCTCATGAGGTCAAATTCCGAAGCACGTTGAAGAAGCCTTTGCTAGGCGAAAATCACGTCGCGAAGCGGCTCGCTTGGGCCCACGATAAAATACTAGAGTAGCTCTCAAATCGCCGGACGCCAACCCTATTGAAAACGTTTGGTCCCTTGTAAAGAGAAAGCTCAAAGAAAAGACTTTGAGGCCTTTGATTGAGTTGTCGAGAGAGATTCGAATAATTTGCAGAGTATGCAGAAAATCTCGTCGACAGCATGCCTTGAAGATGCCAGGCGATTTTTGGTGCAGGAGGCGATTGGACAACTTACCGTAACTGCGCCATTATTAACAGACCAAAGAATACATTAATGGTAAAAAAATGTTCTCGAAACACATTTTTTCAAGCATACGAACTGTCACGTTCTTACTTGACAGACTGTATAATATATATTTCGAGTGAATCTCCCTAAAATATTATTATTAATCCAAGGATACCATATAAATGCAGGGATACTCCTTTTACGCTACTTGGGTCTATCAAGGCAACTTAACTAGCAGATTGGACAGTTAAGTTCACTTAAAAAGAACTTACACATAAGAATAGACAAGGATGTGGACGGTTGTAAATATATGTGCGTTAAATATTTAAATTGTTCTTGTTAAGAAAATTACAGATCTCCGAAAGAATCTCTACGTTGTTGCTTCTTAGTCTTTCTGGAATCCATAGATACCTGGACATTCCAGTGCATTCTACTCTGACCTATGAGTATGAGTTAAAAATTGTCGAAGATGACACACATCACTTCAACAGTGGTTTCTTCTATTCAAGCAATTCTTGACTAACATGGAGATTTCAAATAATTATCTTTGTTGAACACATCTTTAGCACTAAGTACTATTTCCTTAAGAAGCGGAATCAGCTAATCGTGGCTTATCTTATGAAAGGTCTGTTGTAAAAATTGGATTCCTTTAATTGCTTACTTTGAAAGCTTTTTAATATTTATCATATTAATATTATTCTCGGTTCAGGCATATTCCCACCATAACAACCACGTCAATATACCGATTTACCGTTACTGGAGTTCGAAAAACATCGCAAGCCTTAACATTCCCAAAAATGTCTGCGCGTAAAATAATCAGTCGGTATTTCTTTGAGGATGGCAGATACAGCACAACAACTGTTAATTTTGACCGATATATGGAAACACACCTAATTTGGAAAATTTTAACGATTTTAATGAAATATTAGTGAGCCCAAGATCCAGTGAGCAGTGATCAATAATTTCATCGCTTGCTTATAAGAGCACCGCGAGCGAAACGTTTCACGTTTAAATGACAATATTTTTCAGATATCATTTCCCTAGGATTGTAATTTGATGTATATATAATAAGCGTTAGTTTTTTTGTTTCATTTACCAATAATTTTTTTTTGCTATCAACGTTTTAAAATTAGAACTTTTTGTAGAATGACTGTATATTTTTTTTGGAAATGTTAGTCCTATAGCGGTAGTGTTTTAGCGAAGAAATACTGGTGTATTTATAATATGCAAATAAGATAATCAACAATGGTGAAAAGTAATAAGAATTGATATTAGTAATATAATATATATTTCCAGTGTATCTCTCTAAACTATTATCATTCTAATATACCCAAGGATACCATATGTGAGTAAATCCGAAAAAAAAAAGTATTTAGAGCAGTTAGAAACCAAAAAAAATTTCTTGACAGGCGCACTAGTTTAGCAGTATTTTTCCGAAAGTCTGGAATGTTTGGATCATGATGCCAGGATGGTGCAAGGCTATGTTAATGCTCGTAAAACAAAAATCAAAAATATTTAATAAATCAATATATTTGTTTTTTATCAGGAGAGCAGCGTAACTATACCCTAAAATTAATTAGTGTTTTAGTGTTGTGTGCAGAACACTTATGGGATCACTTCGGTGTCTGTCTGTCTGTCTGTCACACCCGTTTTTCTCTCCGAGACTATTTGACATAGAAAGTTGAAATTGGGCACAAAATATAGGAATTGATGGCTCAATCAGAGCCGTGTAGTTTTGAAAGTTAAATTTTGATTTAAGCGGTTAGTTTTGGGAAGGTGTGAAAAAAAAATTACCAGGTCATCGAGGGGGGTGTCAAATGAAAGCTTGTAAAAATATGAGGTCAAAAATATATATAATGTAATATTCGCGCAAACTTTTCTTCGTAATATTTTTCAAAAGCCACCAAAAATCGCTGTCCACTTCCCTTATCTTAAGAAGTACTGATAAAAAATTTTTTAAAGAAATTCTGGAAATATTCTCCATAAAGTGTAGATTGAACAAAAAATGATCACCAGCGTTACCTTTGATAATTTATCTGGCATATATATATATATATATATATATATATATATATATATATATATATATATATATATATAAAAATAAATTCAAGATCATCAGAGTGTTTTGTGAAGTCACTGATCATTTTATACCTCCGTAACAAAATTTTTTTATTTTAAAAGCAATCACCGTATGGAGCACTAATCGCACAAGTCCGACTTGAACATGACCGGTTTTTAATATTTAAATACTTAAGAATGCCAGTTGAAAAAAATTTATTCTATGATGTGGTCAAAAAGGGCGCGAAATAATTTGAATAATCGAAATTAGAGCTATTCAGTCTATTTTTAATAATATTGCTCTGTTTAGCCCTTTTATTCTATTTACAACTTTTGTTTTGTATATTACAAATTTTTAAAACTAAAAAAAAAAAAATTCATTCCCAAATATACTTTGTACTTCCAAAAAAACACTCAGTTTTATTAAAATATTTAAAAATCTTAATCTAATAATATTTATTTTTTATTTCGGAATATTAACAAAACAAGATTTCTAAGAGTTTCAGAATGTTGAGTTCTAAAAAAAATAACTGGTCAAGTTCAAGTTGAACTTGCACAATTAGTGTTCCGTACGTTGATTGCTTTAAAAATCTTAATTTAATAATATTTATTTTTTATTTCGGAATATTAACAAAACAAGATTTCTAAGAGTTTCAGAATGTTGAGTTAAAAAAAAAAATAACCGGTCAAGTGCAAGTTGAACTTGCACAATTAGTGTTCCGTACGTTGATTGCTTTTCAAATAAAAAATGTTGTTACGGTGGTATAAAATAATCACTGACTTCACAAAACACACCCCAAATGAGTTTTCAACAAAGTTTGTTTCCAGTCTTTACTGAAAACTGATGACCTTGAAATTTGTGTTTTTTATATACCAGATAAATTATTAAAGGTAATGCACTCATGATAATTTTCGTTCAATCTGCACCCCATAAAGAATATTCCAGAATTTTTTCAAAATTTTTTGATCAGTACTTTTCGAGATAAGATGGAGGGACAGCGATTTTTCGCAATTTTTTAAAAATAATACAAAGAAAAGTATGCGCAAGTAATACATTACATATATATTTTTTACTCGTGTTTTTACAAGCTTTCATATGATACTACACTCGATGACCTACTAAAAAATTTTTTTTTTCTTTCGATTTCAACCCCCAAAATTAACCCCTTAGTCAAAATTTGACTTTCAAAACTACATGGCTCTGATGAGGCCATCAATTCCTATATTATTACCAAATTTCAACTTTCTATGACAAATAGTTTCGGAGAAAAATCGGGTGTGACAGACAGACAGACAGACAGACACCGAAGTTAGTCTTATACGCGCTCCGTACGGAACATTAAAAATGTTGAAAAAAATATTATCCACTATTTTAATAAAAAGGGCGAGAAACATAAATCTTACAATTCTCAAAATGGAGATTTTTTGGTCTATTTTTTTAAAATATGCCCCGCCTAGCCTTTTTTTTCGTTATTTAGACTATTTCAGAATTTTTTCAAAGTTTTCAGTACTTTTTGAAATAAGGGGGGAAACAGTGATTTTTGGCATTTTTTAAAAAATAATACAAAGAAAAATGTGCGCAAGTATTACATCTAGATATTTTTAAACTCGTGTTTTCCTTTGACACCCCACTCGATGACCTGGTAATTTTTATTTTTACCTCCGGTTTCACTCCCCTAAACCTAAACTAAGTGAAGTTTAACTTTCAAAACTACACAGCTCTGATTGGGCCACCAAGTTCTCTGTTTGTGCCAAACTTTCTATGTCAAATAGTCTCGGAGAAAATCGGATGTGACAGACAGGCGGACAGGCACTAGAGTGATTCCATAAGTGTTCCGTACGGAACACTAAAAGCACTAAATTATTTTAGGATATAATTACGCTGCTCTCCTGATAAAAAAAAATATATACTGATTTATTAAATATTTTTGAATTTTATTTTACGAACATTAACATATAAAAATGTCTGTACTGTTTTGATACCTTCAATTTGGGCTGGCATCATATTCCAAACATTCCAGACTATCGAAAAAATACTACTAAACTAGTGTGTTTGTCAAATTTTTTTTTATTTTCTGACTGCTCTCAATATACTTTTTTTTTCGGATTCACTCATAAATGCAGAGATACATGTTTCATGGGTCTATTAGGGCGACTTTACTAGCAGACAGAACTGTTAAGATCACTTAAAAGAACCCAAACATAAGGACAAACAATACAAATAAATACAATATGTGCGAAAATAATTATAATTATTCTTGTTAAGAAAATTACAGATTTCCAAAAGAATCTCTACGTTGGTACTTCTTAGACTTTCTGGAATCCAGAGATACCTGTACGTACCATAGAAAATATAATTATTAAATTATTGAGAAAAATGTTACCGATAGAACGACAAACATCAGTCTAGCAATGTAAAAATATTGTGCATCCTGTGCATTTTCAAAGCTACATTTTTAAGAGTTTCTGTCTTATTATTGAGTAATAGTATATATATATATATATATATATATATATATATATATATATATATATATATATATATATGTATATATATATATATATATATATATATATATATATATATATATATATATATATATATATATATATCAATCGGTTTTATAACGTCTTCCGTCTTCCGATGCCTAATTTCCACTCCTCCCGGTTTCTCCATTCCTCCTCCTCCAGATCTCTCTCTAGTACTTCCTTGTTGATTCCTGCTCTCCAGCTTTGGCGTGGTCTTCCTCGCTTTCTTTTTCCATGAGGGTTCCAATTTAAAATCTTTTTAGGTAGTCGGTCTTGTGACATTCTCTGTACATGTCCGTACCATACCAACTCTTGGGTTCTGATTTCGTCCACTATATCGTGCTTTATTTCACTTAAAAGAACCCAAACATAAGGATAAACAATACAAATAAATACAATATGTGCGAAAATAATTATAATTATTCTTGTTAAGAAAATTACAGATTTCCAAAAGAATCTCTACGTTGGTACTTCTTAGACTTTCTGGAATCCAGAGATACCTGTACGTACCATAGAAAATATAATTATTAAATTATTGAGAAAAATGTTACCGATAGAACGACAAACATCAGTCTAGCAATGTAAAAAATATTGTGCATCCTGTGCATTTTCAAAGCTACATTTTTAAGAGTTTCTGTCTTATTATTGAGTAATAGTATATATATATATATATATATATATATATATATATATATATATATATATGTATATATATATATATATATATATATATATATATATATATATATATATATATATATATATCAATCGGTTTTATAACGTCTTCCGTCTTCCGATGCCTAATTTCCACTCCTCCCGGTTTCTCCATTCCTCCTCCTCCAGATCTCTCTCTAGTACTTCCTTGTTGATTCCTGCTCTCCAGCTTTGGTGTGGTCTTCCTCGCTTTCTTTTTCCATGAGGGTTCCAATTTAAAATCGTTTTAGGTAGTCGGTCTTGTGACATTCTCTGTACATGTCCGTACCATACCAACTGTTGGGTTCTGATTTCGTCCACTATATCGTGCTTTATTTCTAAAGCTCGCCTTATCGTGTCATTTGGTATGCGGTCTTTTCTGGATTTTCTGACTGCTCGTCTCCAGAAATCCATTTCTGTAGCTTTTAGTATTTTTTTCTGTTCTTTCCTTTATTATACTTTTCACTATTGAGTTGTAAATTCTCTTCTTATTTTCAGTGGTTATGTTTTTGTCCCATAGTATACTATTAAGCATTGCAATCGCTTTTCTTCCTTAGATATTCCTCTCGAATATTGCTTCTTCCAGTGTTCCGTCCCTAGATATTCTCGTTCCCAAATACTTATAACTGGCACAGTGTTTGATGGTGTATCCTGTGGCCAGTTTCAAGTCCTGCTGTTGTCCTCCGACGCACATGTCCTCGGTCTTTTTAATATTGACTTCTAGGCCCCATTTTTCATATTTCTCCATAAGTTTTCGTGTCATGTATTCCATATCAGCCATGTCCTGAGCGACTACTACCTGGTCATCTGCGAATGATAGCGTGTACAATGTAGTATCGTCATCCAGTGATAATCCCATACTGCTGCATTTCCTTTTCCAGTTCTTCAGTGCACTCTCCAAATAGATTTTAAATAGCGTTGGGGATATACAGCAGCCCTGTTTGAGACCCTTTATGACCGGGAACCCTGTTGTTATACCATATTTGGTTTTCACACTACTTCTTGCGTCTTGGTATAAGGATTTTTTTTAATTATTTCGGTGCTTACATTACTCTGTTGTAGTGTTTCCCACAATCTCATTAGGGGCACGCTCTCGTAGGCCTTTTTTAAATCAACAAACAAGACATGGACTTCCTGATCAAATGCGGTTTTCTTTTCTAGGATTTGTGTCAGTGAGAAGAGATGGTCTATTGTGGATCTTCCTGCTCTAAAGCCTGCCTGTTCTTCAGCTTCTACGTCCGCGTATTCCGTTTCTATTCAATTTTTAAGTATTTTTCCGTATATTCTGCTAATAGATCCTGTAACCGTTATTCCCCTATAGTTATCGCAATTATTTTTGTCTCCTTTCTTATGAATTGTTGATATGTATGTATGTTTTCCATTCCTCAGGTACTTCTGATGTGTTAATGCATCTTTGGAATAAGTTCCTCAAAGCGCTAAATAGCTTTACAGTTCCGTATTTTACTATCTCTCCTGGGATGTTTCCTGGTCCTGGAGCTCTACCATTTTTTAGCGTTTTACATACTTCTTTAACTTCTGATGTTGTTATCCTTATTGGGGATCCTCGTATAACTATATTTGGGTTTCCATGTTGGGTACTTTTGAACTCTGGTCTATCTTCTGTTAGCATATTTGTAAAATATTGGTTCCATTTTTCTGGTGTTTATTGGTGAGAAGATTTCTCTTTTCCGTTCTATTTCTCATATTTTTAAGAAGTCTCCAGCTTTCTGTGCTTTTTCTTCCTCCTATGTAAGTGTTGAGTCTTGAGCATGTCTTTTCCCATTGGTTGTTCTTTTTGTCACTAATCATTTTGCGTACTCTAGCTTGGGATTTCTTGTATTTTACTTTGTCGTTTGTGCTCTTTGAACTTAAGTATTTGTGATAGCTTTTCCGTTTTTCTTCAATTTCGTATTTAATTTCTTCATCCCACCAATATGGTTTTTGCTGTTTTTCCCTTTTCTCTTGGTACCCTAATGCTTCCAGTGCGGCTGCGTGTAGGCATTCCTTTATATACTTATATTCTTCTTCTATATTAACAAATCCCGTCCGTTGTATCTTTTGGTCTAGTCTACTCTTGTATAGATTTCTGATACTTTCATTTTGTAAGCTGTCTGTATTATATCTTATTGTTGTTTCACTTGTCGTGTGCTGTGTACTTGTATCTTCCAGTTTTGCTTTCCCGTGTTGTTCGTGAGGTTATCTTTCCTTTCACGAGGTAGTGGTCGCTGCCACATGAAGCCCCTCTTTGGACTCTTACATCTAGGAAGTCTAATCTAGATTTCTGACGTATTATCATATAGTCGATAATACTTTTTAAATCTCTTGTTGTTTGTCTCCACGTATATTTATGAATATCCCTATGCTGGTAGTGTCCGTTTAATATTGTAAGGTTGTTTTGTTCACATATCTCTATAATTCTTCTTCCGTTGTCGTTAGTAACTTCTTCGCCATATTTTCCTACCACTTTATCGTGTTCTTTCCTTCCTATTCTTCCATTTAGATCACCCAAAAGTAATATCTCTCTTGATGTTCCAATTTTGCGTATTTCCTCATTTAGTTGTTCAAAAAATGAATCCTTGTTATTAGCCAGATCGTCGTCGTTCACAGCGTATACCCCCAGTAAGGTTGTGTTATTACCTAGTATTTTGAAATTCATCTTTATGATTCTTTCACTAATCGGTTCCCAGGTGGTTATGAATTTCCTCAGTTTTCTGTGTAATAGTATGGATACGCCTTGTTTTGCTCTCTCTTCTTTGGGCACTCCACTATAAAAGTGATCGTAATGCCCCCAACTTTCGGAGCCTTTTCCTTTCTTCTTTGTTTCCGTCAGTACTGCAATTTCGACTCGAAGATTTTCTAATTCATTTACAACTTCATTTACTTTCCTGGAGAGACCTTGTATGTTCCATGTACCACATATCGTTGTCCTTCTTCTTTGCTGTTTTCGTCTTCATATATCCGTTCGATTCCGCGGCTTTGGATTAGGTTTTTTAGCAGAGGCTTTTTTTACATAGGGTAGGGAGCTGGCCTACCGCTACAACCCTCCTCCTTTGTCCGGGCTTGGGACCGGCAGTGACAACTGTAAGTAATAGTTAACCTCTTTATATATATATATATATATATATATATATATATATATATATATATATATATACATATATATATATATATATATATATATATATATATATATATATATATATTCATTTATATATATATATATATATATATATATATATATATATATATATATATATATATATATATATTCACTTAAAAACATAACGAATTCGCCATTAATATAAAAAATAAATTACTTTTCAACTTTTTATTTATTTAGAATCTAAAAATCCATTTAAAAAAATAAAACGGTCTGCACGTTGATGTTTTTAAATACCTTTATATTTAATTTATACAATAAAACGTATAAAAATATAAATATTGTATAATACCAGTTAAAAATATTTTAAGGGTGTCGATAAAATTTCTGATTATTCTGTTATTGTGAGGCGTACCGAAATTGTAGACGAATACTAGTTTTTGGAGAACCGAGGTACAAGAAACCTCTCTATTAAAGCAAAAAAGGGGATTTTCCTTTATTACTAAGGTTTAAAAAAAAAGTTAATTTATAGGTGGATTCTAAATCACTGGGTCCCAAAAAATTATTTTGCTGTGCCGATTGTCGTTTAGCAACAAATTTCAATTTTCTGAAGAGGAGTTAGACAGCTCTTATTTAATTTATACTTAGAAGAACTGTTTGCTCTAAGTGACTGTAGAAAAATGTAAAAATGAATGGTGAAACCCTGAACAATATTACGTACGCTGACGATACTGTCATAATTGCTGAGAGCCAAGAATATCTGCACCATTTTGAAATGTGAGTGTTCCACCGATAGTCAAAATTTCTTGGACTGAACACATAACCAATGAATCCGTTCTGCATAGAGTTAATAGCAAACGTGAACTTCTAAATATTGTTAAATTAAGAAAAACTTCATACGTTGGGCATATATTCGTCTTACTACGTCTTACTATCAAGGGCAAAATGGAAGGAAAACGAGGCAGAAGATAAATGTCTTGGATGAAAAATATTAGGGCTGCTACCATGGGCGTTATTGCATTTCTGCATTAATTGCTGAATCGGTAAATTTCGACTTTAGTTATATCTACCGTTTCTGTACTAGCATAGTAAGTACATTATGTAATTTTCATAAAAAATTTATGGTATTATCTCAAATCTTGTAAATGAAAATAACGTGTACATTATGAATACATTTTCGAAAAGCCCAGATGGTATAACAAAAAACGAAATTAATTATGTTTTATCAAATGACAAAAATATTTTAATTGACACGACAGTTCTGAACATGATAAGCATTGGCATTGGATCAGAGCAAAAATAAAAATAAATCTGAAGCAGGAGAGGCGTGAATTGATAATGCATACAAAGATACCAACAGAAATAGTAAAGCAAAACACAGACGAATATCGATAAGCATTGGAAAATCATATAAAACACATAAACTACCAAACAGAACTTAATGAACTAAGCACAAATAACCAACAGCCTACTCATGACTACAAAACAAATAGTTACATCGAAAACACAAAAATTAAGTAAAGAGACACAACATCTTATGAAACAGAAAAGACTATTAAGAAATGATCCTACACATGGAAAATTAGAATTGGCAGAAATAGACAAAAAAATAAAGAAAAATATCAGGGAAGACGTCAGATAGTATAGAAACTCGAAAACAGAAGAATCTTTGAAAGTTTGAAATATCCAAACAAACAAATAAATGAGGGGAGGCATCAAATAATGAAACTTATAAATAACGGTAACCAAGAGATCGCACAAATCAAAAAGAAAAAGGTAGTTACAGAGACATATTATCAAACACTATAGGACACGAAAATATTGCTACCGCCCGGAAAAGAAGAAGGAAATAGAGTGATAGTAAGAAATCTGGGATCTGAAGAAATTCCCGATGTAACAACGGATGAAATAATGAACGCCCTGCAACATATGCACAATAACAAAAAACCAGGAGACGATGAAATAACTATAGAAATGATAAAGTATGGAAGGGCATCGATAATATAATCTCTTCAAGCTCCATTTAATAGATGCCTAATAGAAAGTAAAATACCAACACCTTGGATAAACGCCTTGATTGTGCGTATTTTTAAAAATAAGAACACATTTAAATTGAAGAATTACATACCCATCAGCCTGTTAACGGTACTATACAAAATCATCACTAGAAACATATAGATTAACGAAAAAATTAGACAGTTATCAACCACGTGAACAAGCTGAAATTAGACGGGAAACACATACATAAAATCAAAATTAAAAGAGGAATTAGACAACGCAATTCGATATCCCCAAAGCTGCTTACGTTGACTCTAGACGACATGTTTCAAATCGATAAAGTGGGAAAATAAAGGAAGACTAATAGACGGTGAACGATTAAATCACTTAAGGTTCGCAGATGATGTCACTCTGACCGTCAACACAAAATAAGAATAACAAGAAATGCTGATGGAGTTGAATAACAACTCGCGAGAAATAGGTCTAAAAATAAACTTCACCAAGACCAAAAATTTGAACAACGAAAGTGAAGATAATAGCCAAGAACTGTTAATAGAAGGTGAAAGAATAGGAAAGGTACAAACACATTCATATATTTAGGACAAAAAAATCGAAATATAATCTATAGGGTGACTTGGCTGGAAGAGTCTCGTTAGCTTGGTCTGCGTTCGGAAGGGTACAATCTATATTTAAATTAGACATCCCAAATACAATAAAAGCCAGAGCATTCGATCAATATGGCACTGAAACGTGGGCTTTAAATAGAAGTATAATAAATAAACTCCAGATAACCCAAAGAGCAATGGAGAGAAGAACACTAAATATTAGACTCCACGATGGTATTCCTAACATCGATATACGAAGAAGATCACAAGTGACAGATGTAATGCAATAAATATGTATATTAAGGTGGAGTTGGGCGGGGCATGTTGCAAGGATGAATGATAACAGATGGACACGCCGTATAGTTGAATAGAGGCCTAGAGAACACAAAAGATACAGAGATAGGCCACAGACAAGATGGACAGACGACATACAAAGATTAGCAGGACACGATTGGATATAAAAAGCAAAGAACAAAGCTCATTGGAGACAACTTGGGGAGGCTTACATCCGATTATGGATGGAATAAGCTAATGATCATAATGATGATAATGATGATGATTATCTCAAAAAGTCGACTTTTCTTTAGTTATTCACCTCCAAAAATGTATTATTTTAAAAACATTTTAGTTTTGTTAAATGAACCTAATTCATTTTAAGCCGTTTAAAAGAGTATGAAATTACCATCGACAAATTAATTACCACTCCGACTTGCACGGTGAAAATAAAAGTGTGCAAACAAGAAAAATTGTCAAAGCAAAAATATCGGTAACAACGTAAAAGCGCCGGATTAAAAAGACTCGACAAAATTTATATGCAATTTCGTCACCGATGTCGCTCGGGACCATCCCCGGCTGTTACCGAGCTTTATTCAATTATTTTAAAGTAGCTTTGATTTTAAATTCTACCAATTACTTCATTCTCTTTGCCATTTATTGCTACTGACTTTTCGAGAACAAAAAGGAATTTATTATTTATTTAATGAGGACAATTTTAAAATCAGCATAACTAACTAATGGAATCTTTTTTTTAAGATTTGTCATTTTTGCGAGAACACTGCTTATATTTATTATTTCATTAAACAAATAAGTGCGAAAATTACAGTTATTTCTCAAATATTAGTTGAGGGTTAAGTTACAACGTGTACAATTAAAATTTTAATGAAAAAAACCGTCCAAGTGCAGGTCGGATTTGCGCAATTAGAGTTCCGTACGGTGACAGCTTTTAAAATAAAATAAGATTATATCTCGGTACAAGAGCGACTTTCCACTCGGTTACAGTTGCCTTCACCATATGTCAAGAAACATAATTTTCATAGTTTTTTTTATACCGGACAAATTATCAAACGTAATGCAGTCGTAATAATTTTTACTCAGTCTGCACCTTATGGAGAATATTCCAGAACTTTTTCAACATTTTTTGATCAGTACTTTTCGAGGTAAGGTAGGAGATTTTTGGCAATTTTTTTTAAAATAACACAAACGAAAGTGCGTAAAAGTAGTAACTCATATATACTTTTAAACTCACATTTGCACATGCTTTCTGACATCCCACTCGATGACCTGATAAAAAAAAACCTTTTTTTCACTTCCGAGTTCACCACCGAAGACTAACCCCTAAAGTTAAAATTTAACTTTTAAAACTACACGGCCCCGATTGGGCAATCAATTCCTATATTTGAGCCAAATTTCAACTTTCTATGTCGAATAGTTTCGGAGAAAATCGGATGTGACGAACAGATGGACGCCTATGAGAACAATATTGGGTTTCCGGATCTAACTTTTAGCGTACAACCTCTTTTACAATATGTATATACACTGTGCAACCATTAATTTCCGGGACTGTAAAAAATTAAATGAATCATTTTTTTTAGTCAGTTTACTCATAGATCAATTAAACTTTCTAGTACATTTTGTGAAAATGTACGCATGGAAGCCTTTGGTGACAGAATACATGTAGAGCGTGTATGACTCTAGAAGTATTGCCACATTTATTGCTATATTTATAAGAACTTAATAATATATTATTGCAGGCATAAGCACTCTAGGTTGACGATCACTGTTGAATCTGAAATTTGTTAGTAAATTTTATCCTACAGCCGTGTCTTACCACACACAGATTTTATTCAAAATCTGGATTTTTGCTGACTGTCTGGACCCCTTTTTATGGCTACTGCTGAGACGCGACGCTATATGGACCCGAAATTCTCATGTTCTGACTAGAAAAATAACACAACCAACTTTTTAACAAGACTTAAACTATTTATTACAAAAATTAATAAAAAGAAAAAAACATTATTAAAACTAGTGGTCAAATTATATACGGTAATTTGAAAAAAAAACAAAATAATCGGAAAGGAATATAAAATCAACAAAAAGAAAATTTAAATTTAAGTTCCCTTAAAATTTTATTAGTGAGAATCTCTTCAGCATTAGGATAATCTCCTGATTCCAAATGAAATTTAAGTAGTCTCCTTCGCGTCGTATCGCCAAGAGTTGCAACCCATCTTGTTTGTTGTTTCCTCGTATTTTCTTAGAGCTTTTTCTCCATTATCTTCTTTTTTTCTGTTTGATTACCCCTTTGTATTTTTTAAGAAAAGTTAAACTTCCATTTTTAGACAGACTGATAAATTAATAAAAATATGTTTCTTCAAATAAATTAAATAAACCCTTTGCCTATGTCTAGAAAAAAAGTATTCTTTTACTTTAATTTTAATTTCCAGGAATAACCCCCGTTGATTGTTGCCACTGACAATTTGCATAATTTAAACAAATTCAAGATGAATAATTTCTTTGTATTATAGAAATCTTTCAACTTTATTTCGATTTATACTGGAACTTTTTGTATCTTTTTGACTCCCGGTGTTTATTTTGACTTCCAGTTTATACATCTGATCTTTGTTTGTGGATCACATTGAAAATATCACATCTCATCATCAGTAACGATTGATTTCAGGAAAGTTGGAACAAGTTCTCAAGACTCAATTGAATGTGACCAAAAATGAAATGTTTTAAAATTTCTAGGACATAATGTAAGATAGCTACTAGAAAATGCATAAATATATTAATAGAAATAGTATCTAATAATCGTACTAGGAAATTTTGCTATAATTTAACTAAAAAGTCTGATTTTTATCGGTATTAATTGTTTTATTCAAAGTTATTTAAGACAAAAAGGAATAACGCAATATATTATATTTCCATGTGATTTATGTTTCAATTTTAAAATTAATACCAGTGTAATCATTAGTCTGTCGACTTACTCTTTCCTCCAATTATCTGCTTTATTCTTCCAAATTCTTTAAGTTAAGTACTTGTACCAAACACAATTTAACAACGCAGTTTTCTTTGAGGGTTTCAAAGTGCCCTTAAGGGTCGCATCGAGCACTAACATTGTATCATCCAATCAAGCTGCAGGTACTACGTTCTAGAATTTTCTAATCTTTTTCTTCTACTAATTCAATATAACTTTTTATCTATTCTATCATAATAGAATTAATTTTTATTAGATTAGTATAGACTTACATACAAAAGGTAGTTCATAGAATAAGCAATTATAAAATAATACATTAAAAATAACTTACTACATTAAAATAATTTAAATCCTTGAAAATATATTATTTATTTAATTTTGTTGACAGCGCATGTTCATAGTTTAAAAGTAAAAGTAACCAATTATTTAATTACAACTAGCGCATCAAGAGATATTAAATTGTGCAATAGGAAAATTAAGTAAACATCTTTTTTTTTACTCTATAAAATCCTTATATATTTTAATATAAAGCTCACATTGTATTACTACAGTAAACATAAAACACAGTAGCGACGCCCAGGAAAATTTTTAGGTCCTGTTTTTCATCACACATGCGTCCCCTATCATACCAACAACATGGATGCCTGCGCTGTCGCGGGTTGTGTTTACATATGTCTTTTAAGGAGAATCTTTTTATAACGACCTTCGAAATTCATTATTAGTATTTTTCCAATAAGTAAATGACTTATTTGACATTATAATGGAAAATAATTAGAAAAAAATGTTAAGAGGAAGTTTTTGTTGTGCGGTTAGAGCTTGTAAAAATATATTAGGTTTCCTAAAGATCCTAAAAGATAATTTATTCATAATTCTTTAATTCTGTTCTGAGAAAGCTCAAAGGAAAGACTCTGAAGATTTTGACTCAGTTGTCTCGCGAGATTCGAAAAACTTGGAGATCTTTGCCCGAATATGTAAAAAATCTCGTCGACAGCATGCCTCGAAAAAAAAAGGGATTAATGATGCATGTAATTGCACTATTGTTAGCACACCAAAGAATACATTGATGGTAAAAAATTCTCTCGAAACACATTTTTTCAAGAATACTAGTGGTCATGCTCTTGCTCGAGAGACTGTATATTCATTAGTTCCTCTCTCTTTAAAGTTTCATCTAATGTAGGTCTAAAATCCATGGTCTAATACTTAATCATTAATACGTATTTATTATCTTCATAAAGATTCCGTTTATCAGTTAAGAAATTAGGAGTGTAGTACCGTTATAGACAGAGATTAAAAATGACCTGGAACAAGCATCTGCATATTTACATTAAAGCACAATAAGACATCTAACCTATCTTGAAAATGGGTTAATTGGGTCGACTGCTAACAAATTACTCCAATGTACAATGTTGTCAGACTTTCAAAATTTAAAACAAATCTGTGTTTTACTGGCGTTCTCAATATCATTAAAAGTTAAATCTAATAAAGTGTATAGTTTTATCTAATAGAGGAGAAAGCAAATAACTGCATATTTATGAGCAAAAGCTAAATATTTCCTAAATTTGTATTTTAATAAGTTAGATATAGCCACATACAACCATTAAAAACCAACTAATACGAAGCCATTAAAATTAATAAATAAGTGGCAACACTTGTACATATCCCAGGCAGGTTTCAGAGCAAGATAGCTAGCGACCATTTAGTTTTTTTAGCAGTTTTACATAAAGCAGTGTTGCAATTTACTCCATCATTATCTACCTATCCTAACCGCTCATTGAAATTTTATATAAGTAATCAATTTGGCGGAGAGTGAGTTCATAAATGATATGGTTTGTCTCCTATTAAGTAAGGTTTATTTTTTTGAAATATTTCTCTATAGCGCATAAGGTCATTGAACAGAATTATACTATCAAAGTAAAATATCTACCTATACCAGCCAAATCAGGAACGCAGCACTTCTATCGAATCTCGCAATCAAACTTCAACAAGATTTGGCTTGGCGTGTTCAGAATACTCCGGAACGCCTTTGCCTTGATCACACATAACTGAGTGGAGAAAACGAATTTGTTAGTGTCGCTACACTGCACTGGATTGGAGAGAATTGGTTTAGAATCTTAGATTTAGTTAGCTGCGCATACACTGTAATAAAGCAGCTTTGTGTTTGTATCTTGAACATAACATGTATTGTTCAACTTAAGATTATAACTGCCTATATATAGCTTAACGTATATGAAATATTGAACAATTTAATTATTTATACAATAATCGGTTATGAAAAAAATTACAAGCTTACATAATTATCCAAGAAATATATAATTTATCGAACGGAAGCTGTGTGTTTTTCCTTGAAAATCGGCAGTACAATTTTAAACAAGCTCAGCTAACAAATACAGATAATAATATCTGGCCGTGTAAGTAGTACTATAGTGAATTTAGTGATATTTTGACTAATAGCCTTAACGACCTGTCAAAAGAACCTGGAATTGCTGGGGCCGACAAGAAGTTTGTTTTTAATTCTTTGTTTGTGTGCTTCCTTGGTTTCGTCGATAATTTCACGCCATTATCGGTAGGCAACACGTTTAGAAGCAACAGCTTCTTTGCATTTTCAGTCGAACCAAGGCTTGTTGTTGAAAGGGAATTTCATCCCAAAGGGGATGTAAGCTTCCATGCCAACCAAAATGACATTGGAAGCCTTCTTAGCGCAGTCAGATGGGTCGTCGGATTTAAAACAAACGTCTTACCAAGGGAAAGTTCGAACATATTCCATGAGTTCTTCCAATTTGGCAGATTTGTGGTGCCAAATCTTATGCTGTTTTAGAGCCTCTCTGCCACGAATCGGTAGGATACTCGATGTCGAAAAGAATTTAGGATCGGAAGAACCTAATGGCGGATTTACAGTGACAGTGCAAATGTCGGTTTTGGTGCTTAAAAACAAGGCAAGAAAACTGGCGAACACTCCGCCTCATTCAGGATTCCCTATTGGTTCATAAATTGGGCATAATAACTTTGATTCACCTTTAGTGGAATATATATTTGTAGAATATACTAACACTAATATGGAAGGTGAAATTTTTTTTTGACTATTTAGAAAAAAATTTCAATAAGACATTCGCAGACAGTTTCCTCGCTTTATTTATTTCGCGCCATTTTTTTAATTGTTAATATGTATTTGGTGCATCTCAATAATTTCCATTATTTCACAATAAAAATATTTGACACTAAATTCAAAAACCTGAGCACATATGACTTTAGATTCTTGTTGTCAAACCTATTTTTTAAACAAACTTTATTATGTCAATCATAAATTGCCTTAATAAAAAAGTATATAGTTAACTCTGTTTTCTAATTAATTAAAAGTAAGACACAAATAATTTGCACCTCTGCCTGATGTAAGCCTCGTTTTGGAGGCGTAGCTGCCTTCTGTCGGGAGCTGTCCAAAACGACAGACCGCCATTTGCTAAGAATTACCGATTGCCATGACAAAACAGTGACTAGAGAATATTATTTTTAACTAATTTTGAACTAAACTTCGTCAAAAAATTGTAGAAAAACGCAAAGGAAAAGTATCTCAAGGTGTGCTGTTTTTTGCAAGATAATGCGCCTGTTCACAAATCGCTGTCAGTTCTCCTGACTTAGCTCCGTGGAACTATTGCTTTTTTACAAAACGGAAAAAATCTTAGAACGGACACAAATTTCATTTAAATTAAGTAGTAATAAATATTCTCTTAGAGTGATTTGTAAACAAAGACAAATAATTTTTTTGAAAGGTCTGGAGTTACTTTATAATCGTTGCACTAAGTATACAATATTGAAAGAAATTAAATTGAATAAACCATTTTTGTTTTTGAGATTTTCCTTGCTTTGTCTTTGCTGGGCTAGAAACTTATCAATACTCCTCGAACTAGAAATTTTTTTTGTCAAAATTAAAAATGATTTTGAAAAAAAAAACAAGTAAGAAATTTTTAATTTATAGAAGAAATATTATGACTTAGATTTTTGGAATAAAATTTATAGCCTTAACAGTCATAATTTTTTTTTAGCAGTACATAGGGCAAATCTTCTCCTTCTGGTTATCGATAAATAACACCACTTGGTAAAACAAATGCTTCCATTTATCTTTATTGGAGTAACCTGTAAATTTTAAAAACTAATATTATCAATTTACGACATAACCATTTTTAAGAATTAATGAGACGATCGGCGTTCTTAATATTAGGTCCGATTGTTATGTCAAAGATTGTTATACTGTATAACACCTAGGCTGAAAAGCTTTGACACATAGATGTCGCCGTTTTCAAAAAATCCATATGAGTTTTAGGAAGTATCAACCGTCAAACGATACGCATCAAAATTTCATGACATTTCGAAGATTAGTTTACAAGTTTCATTGAAAAAAGAACGTTCAAGCAAAGCCATGGCTTCATAAGTGTTACGGGGACTCTGCCCCTGGAGAATCACTCATTATTTACTGGTGTGCTAAATTTAAACGCAGTCGTACAGACACCAATGATGCTGAACGCTCTGGACGCCCAAATGAGGTGGTTACACCGGAAAATATCAAAAAAATCCACAAAATTGTTTTGGATGACCATAAAGAGAAATTGCGTGAGATAGCTGACACCCTAAAGATATCAAGAAAACGTGTTGGTCATATTTTGCATGAACACTTGGGCATGAGAAAGCTCTGTTCGAAATGGGTACCGCGTTTGCTCACAGTGGACCAAAAACAACGTATTGAGCGCTGTTTGGACCTGTTTAAGCGCAATAAAAAAGATTTTTTCATACGATATGTGACAATAAATGAAACATGGATCCGTAACTATACACTAGAATCAAATTGGCAGTCAGCTAAGTGGATAGCTGCCGGTGAAAGCCACCCGAAGCGACCAGACACAAGTCGGCTGGGAAGGTTTTGGCTTCTGTATTTTGGGATGCGCATGGAATAATTTTCATCGACTATGTTGAGAAGAGAAAAACAATCAATAGCAAATATTATATAAAGTTATTGGTACATTTGAAGGCAGAAATCGGAAAGAAACGGCCCCAAATAAACAAGAAAAAAGGGCTCTTTCATCAAGACAATGTATCGTGTCAGAAGTCAATGATTACGATGGCAAAATTGCCTGAATTGAAGTTCGAATTGCTTCCTCATCCACCGTATTCTCTAGATTTGGCCCCCAGCGACTATTATCTATTCGCAGACCTCAAAAAAATACTTGCGGGAAAGAAATTTGGCTCAAATAAAGAAGTTATCGCCAAAACTGAGGCATATTTTAAAGGCAAAGACAAATCGTTCTACAAGAAAGGTATAGAAATGTTAGAAAAGCGTTGGACTGATTGTATCGCTCTTGAAGAAAACTTTTGCAAAAAAATGTGTTTTAAATAGCTAGACCAAAAACTTTTTAGCCTACGTGTTAAGTTTGTTCTTTATTATCCCCTGATAAACATTCCTAAAGGTCGGTCACTTGTACCAAGTGTAAATGCTTTATATGTTTATTTGTGTTTGATTATAGTATTCACTAAATACTAAGTCATTTCACCAAATATAGTCCCCCTAAGAATTTTTTTGTTTAAAAAAAAAAGATAAATCCATATTAAAAATATATTTAGACCCTCTTAGAGTAAATTTCTATCGTTTCTTTAAATCGCTTTTACAATCACAACTTATTTTCAATTTGTTGATAATTAAATTTCCTATCTGTTCAATTCGATTTTATGGTGACAAATATAATGTTCATTCCTCATCAAATACATTAAAATGTTTTATTAAATTTAAAAATAAATTATTCCGTACAACCGATAAACGTGGCCCGATGTTAGTTTTACACCTGAAAGAAAACAGCATACGCAGAGGCAAACACATATATGTGAGTTTTATGTATAGAGACTAACTTATTTAGCGAGTAATACAACCTTTCAAAAAAAGCTTCAACTTTGCAAATTAATGTATGAAAAGATAATTTTTTATTCAGCTAATGATACAATTTTAATTTGAACCCAACTCAAGAATCAAAATAACTAAAATATTTTTTACAGATTAATTAAGAAGTTCTTATATCTAAAAATAAATCACTTCTGAAACTATCTTAGCGCTCGATATTATTTTTCAAATGAGGTTTTTTGATTTCACTTGTTATTATTAATCTGCACAAACGTAGATTTTACATTTTGGAAATAAGTTATAACTAGAGGCCGGATTCCGTAAATCATCCCCATAAAATACTATAAAGCGAAAAATATTATCAAGAGCACCCAACATTATTGTATATTTCAATTACTGAAAAAAAAAAATTGTCACGTTATTTATTTAACGAAAATGATAATACTGTTCATTTGTTTTTATCTATCAGACAGTTTGCTGCTCAAAATCCGACATTCGCTATTGTAAATGCCCAATCACTGAACGACATAATATTTTGTATGTTCGTCAGAAAATACGATGCCTAGTTCTAGAGAATTAATGAATTTCATAATATACAGAGTTAATTATTTTTATTAAGCAAAAGATATGGCATTATTTTTGTTATATTATGTATTAAGCTGACTTAATTTATGTTTTTCGGAAATTTTTACCGCTAACCTGAACTAACCGTTTTTATATTTCTCAAGTAGATTTAGCTTTTTACAAAGAACACATTTCAGTTCTTTTCTGAGCACATCTCACCACGCTGAACCTGAAAAAGAAAAAAAATTATACATTAGAACAAAAGAAAATTTTAAAATTTGTAACAAGCTTTGATTTTTCCCACACAATTTTAATGTATTATTGTATACTATTCTGATGTCCCTCTATATATTACACAGAAGATGTGTCCAACTATAAAATGAATATTTTTTACTAATATATAACTTTAGACACGCCCGTGTAAGATATATATATATATATATATATATATATATATATATATATATATATATATATATATATATATATATATATATATATATGTATATATATATATATATATATATATATATATATATATAAATGTATGTATATATATATATATATATATATATATATATATATATATATATATATATATATATATATATATATATATGTCCCAAAAATTTTATACAAATGAAGAGAAAATTTATCTTATATATTAGAAAAAAATTTATTCATAATAAAAAGTTCTGCATCACATGGAAATCCATAATCAAGCATCAAAAGTTTAAAATATCTTATAGTATACAGGGAAAATAAAAAATAATGATTTATAATGAAGAGTAAAGTGTGTTTAAATTTACATACAGAGCAAAATATTAATTAAAAAATGTTAATAGGAACTAAAAAATTATGCTCACATTTAGATTTGTGGCCTTTCTAGTTAAAAATCCAGTAAACACGTCAGTAATTGTCAGATTACTTATTAAATAAAGGAAAATGAAATTAATTAAAAACTAGCGCACTGATTTTGATTGTATCATATTTTTGTTAAAAATTTGATAACAGTTTTATCTGCGTTGCAACAATTACATCCATAATAAATTTGTGTTAGTATCATTTTATTTTGAAATTGCATCATTACTTAATTACTACGTAGATAACATAACAACTAAACATAACTTTATTGCACAAGTGCTTCAATGTATCCACCGGCCCTATCTTAACAGGTGATTGTTTATATATATTTTATTAAATCTCTAATTACGTCAGGAGTTATAGTTTCACATGTTTCCCTAATGACTCTCTCAAGATGATCAACATCTTGAATTAGCCTTTTAAGATAAAGCTTTGCTTTTAAGTAGCCCCATAAAAAGAGTCTAGAGGGGTGATGTCCGGAGACCTTGGGGGGCCAAGTAAACTGCACAGACCTCCCTATTACTCTACCGTTAAAAATATGAAGGAGATAACCTCGAACATTTCTCGTACTCTGACATGATGCACATCATATTGGCACCATATACGTTGTTTTTCAATTATTATTGATTGATTGGTTATTTTAGTTTGGCGCGTCGATATCGAGGATCATTTGGCGCCATAAGTAGGATGTTTAAATCTTAGAAAATAATTGTGTTTCTTTGAAGAATTTGATCAAACTGGAGATATTTGTAACATTTGGAATCAATATTTGATCGAGAGGTTTTAATAGATCTAACCTTGTCTTAATGTCTAAATATTCATTTGAAGTTAAAATATGGTTAATAGTTAGAGTATTGTAGCAGTTTGGACATCTGGGTGGCAGATCACCTTTCAACAAATAAGAATGAGTGAGGAAGGTGTGTCCGATAGCTACCCTTCTCCATATTGTATTCTCTCAACGTGACAGAACATCGAGCTGAAGGGGCGGAAAAACTAGAGGTTTAACCCCCCACAACTTGCACGAATCCTCCCGCAGGTCGCACTCCAGCTGAAATAGATTATCAAAAGTCTGTTTGAAAAAGTTTTTTAGATCTTTTGGAGTGAGCATTGTGTTAATTGGAGTGCCCGAGGTGATGGCAACCCTAGCTTGTAAATCAGCACTTTCATTACCTTTTATGTTAATGTGGCTGGGCACCCATAAGAAAGATATAGTAATACCCCTATTGGATGCCATTTGTATAAGATCAGATATGGAAGTAGTGATAGGGTGAAAATGCGTGGAAGAGCTGATTGATTGTAATGAACTCAAGGAGTCTGTTATGATTAAAACTTTAGTATCTAGTTTGGTGGATATTAACCATCTTAACGCTTCTTTGATAGCAAATAATTCCGCTGAAAAGACAGAGGTGTAATTGTTTAATTTGAATTTAATGGTAGTGTTATTGTATACGAAAGCGGCCCCCGTTCCCTGGGCAGTCTTAGAGCCGTCTGTTTTCAATTATTAGTAGGCGATTTAGAAACTCAGGGAACTCATCATTTAACAATTCTAGGTAACGTTCAGCATTGATATTATTTCGAAAAAAGAATGATCCAACTATTCTATCTTTAAAAATTCCACACGATACATTGGTTTTAAACGAGTATTGATCTCGTGTTTGGATATTGAAGTTAATATTAACCTCGCTCTACCAGAGATAGTTTTGAGAGCTTACTGTCCCATTAGACGTAAATGTCGCTTCGCCAGAAAAAAGGATTTGTCTTGCCATAAACCTATTATTTTCCAACTCTCCTTGAAACCGAGAACAAAATTCAAATCTTCGTTCAAATTCTCCTGTTTTAAAATATGGGTAAATTAGGGTTTGTATGGTTTAAATTTATTTGATCTTAAAATTCTCGCAACTGTAGTTTTACTCACATTCAATAAAACTGATCTTTTCCGAAGAGAATCTTTTGTCTTTTTTACTACTGATAGCATTACTTGATTTTGATCATCTTCATTTGAAAACCCATCCCCGATGTTTCTTTTTAAATTTTTTTTTTTTCAACAATTCCATAAATCTTGAATTTATTTATTAGATGTCTTACAATTGTGAAGTGTATAGTTTTATCAGGGGTATTATTAAAGATTTCTGCTGCTTCTCTAAAAGTTTTATAATTATCTCCAACTATGAGAATAATTTCAATTTTATCTTCAATACTCAATTTTACTGGCATTTCTAATTATTGCAAATACAGACTGACGTTAGCTTTGAAGTTTATTGACAGTTGTTAGGTATTTCTAAAGGTATGTTCATTTATTAAAAATCCGTTTTCAGTTGTTTTGCATTAATTATATATGCCTGAGGAGGATCCCTCCCACTACCTGCTTTTAAGCATTGACTGTTCAACCACTCTGTCGGCTGAAAGCTGCTGTGTCAGTTTTTGATGAAGTAATAGGTATGCCTAACTTCTGGAATAAGTACCATTAAATTCTGTTCTCTTATCAATTCTAGCCTGACTGACGAGCCGTGATATGACGAAATGCATCTCAGGTGGATTTGACGAATAAGAGAACAGCGGATAAAGTGCTGAAAGATGGACTTCGTTCGTTTTCAGTCGTTTTAAATAAATTTTATAGGGTTTTACTGCAAATATATTAAAATCAATACAACTCAATAAAATTGGACAAAGTCCATCCTCTGGTTGATGTAAACCTAGTTTTGAAGACATACCCGACATCTGTAGGGGAATTAAAGGACACATACTGATAAAGGAATTGTTCAGCGAGTTACTAGCAATTATACCGCTTGGCAGCGCTTCATTGGGTTTTACCCCAAATACAGGGTGTCCCAATATTTTCGTATACGTAGAGTTACTGTGAATTTCTGGGATGTAAATTTGACCATTTAACCCAACTTACCTTAGTTCAAAAATTCGTAATTTTTGAGATACAAGGTGTCAAAGTTATATTTTTATTTTAGTTTTTTCTTAAGTAGCTTTCTTAATAGTTGTATTATTTGTACAAGATTCGGTGCTAGGGGGTTTTCTGAGATGCGAAATATTATTCAGCTCACAATTTTGTTGGGAGCGCCACTTATTGTACTGTGTATACTTTTAAATTGTCACAATTTTTTTTATACCACTCTGTATGATATTTTTAATTAAATATTCGTATGCTCCCGCCTTCCCTTGTCTAAAAAAGCTCTCTTGGTAAATGTTGCTCGGAGCAACAGTTTTCTGAAACAGTGGGATGTTTGTTTCCATTTTTTAATTGCATTATTAAATGCGCAAATGCGTTCCTTCTTATATATGTGCATCTTATTATTTTTGTTAGCCTTATATATATATATATATATATATATATATATATATATATATATATATATATATATACATAATAATATATATATATATATATATATATATATATATATATATATATATATATATATATATATAATATATATATATAAATATATATATATATATATATATATATATATATATATATATATATATATATATATATATATATATATATATACTCGTATATACGAGGCATGTTTTTTAAGTAAGTACCGTTTTGGAATTAAAAAAAGACGTGCAAAGATATCGCTATAATTTTATTTTTACATGAAAGCCTGTACCTTAATCTACTTTTCTACATAATTTCCGTGAATATTGAGGCACTTGTCATAACGTGGCACCAGTTTTTGAATACCCTCCTCATAAAATTCTGCCGCCTGACTTGTTAACCACTGTATCACAAATGTTTTGACTTCGTTATCGTCTTGAAGACGCTAACCACCCAGGTGCTTCTTCAAGTGCAGGAACAAATGGTAGTCGCTGGGCGCCAGATCAGGGCTGTATGGAGGATGATCTAGAGTTTCCCATTTAAAAGATTTGATGAGATTTTTTTTTTTTTTTTTTTTTTTTATTGTTCTAGCACACGTGCTGCAGGGATGTCCCTAAAGCGCTCCAGGAGCGGCACGAGTGCGGAATCTTTGGTCCGATTAGCCACATGTGGACGGGCATTGTCATGCAGCAAAACGATACCCTTACTCAACTTGCCACGTCTTTTGTTCTGGATTGCACGACGCAGATTGTTCAATGTCTCACAATAAGACGCTGCATTGATTGTCTCATTACGAGGCAGAAACTCCACTAGCAATACTCCTTTTCTGTCCCAAAAAACTGTGCACATGATTTTGCGGGCAGAAATTGTTTGCTTAAACTTCACTTTTTTGGGTGATGATGAATGTCGCCATTCCATGGATTGTTGTTTCGATTCTGGTGTGACGTAGGCCACCCATGTTTCGTCACCAGTAACAATTTGGTCTAAAAAATGTTCACCTTCATTGTGGTACCGCGCTCAAGGAAAGTCAATGCACTGCCTAAACGTTCGGTTTTGTGCAAATCCGTCAACATTTTTGGAACCCAACGTGAACACAATTTCCGGTAATTCAAGTTCTCGGTCACAATGCGATACAAAACACTACGAGAATATTGAGGAAAGCAGTCGCACAATGATGAAATTGTAAAGCGTCTGTTTTCTCTCATCTTTTCGTTCACTTTCTGCACCAAATCTTCATTAACGACCGAAGGACGCCCACTCCGTTCTTCATCATGCACATTTGTGCGGCCATCTTTAAATGCTCTCACCCATTTCCTTACCATTCCATCACTCATAATGTTTTGTCCGTAAACTTCACAGATCTCACGATGAATATCGATCGGTTTTACGCCTTTAGCACTAAGAAATCGTATAACAGCCCGTACTTCACAATCGGCGGGACTCACGATTGTCGGAGGCATCTTAAACACTCAGTAAACAACGTATACAATGAAGAATCAGACTGTAATGGCGTCAGTGCGTAGACATGAGATGTAGGTTACCAGCGCGCATGCGCGGAACGCCGACCGTATCGCTGCGGCGGCGGAATCGCAAAACGGTACTTACTTAAAAAACATGCCTCGTATATATATATATATATATATATATATATATATATATATATATATATATATATATATATAATTATTATTATTGTTGTCAGCCTGTTTGCCTTTAAGGGAATTTGACAACGGAATTAAAAAATGGAAACAAACATCCCACTATCTCAGAAACTGTTACTTGGAGCAACATTTACCAAGATAGCTTTTTTACACAGGAGAAGGCGAAGAATACGAATATTTAATTAAATATATCATATCATAGAGGGGTATAAAAAAATTATGACAATTTAAAAGTATACGTAGTAGAATAAGTGGCGCCCCCTACAATTTACAACAAAACTGTGAGCTGATTTCGACTTCTCATATCAGAAAACCCTTTAGCGCCGAATCTTGTACAAATAGTACAATTATTAAGAAAGCTACTTAAGAAAAACTAAAATAAAAGTAAAACCTTGACACTCTGTATCTCGAAAATTGCGAATTTTTGGACTACGGTAAGTTCAGTTAAATGGTCATATTTTCATCCCAGAAATCCACAGTAACTCTATATATACAGAATACTGGGACACTCTGTATATAAAAATCAATACAAAGCACTAAAATTGGACGAAGCCTATTTTTCAGCAGTTTTTGACTGTTCTCGTTTACCGAGATTGATTGGCGGATAAGAGAACAGTCAAAGACTGCTGAAAAATGTAATTGAACAATTTTCGTGGTTTATATTAATTAAATGCTTCTTCTGATATTTATATTAAAACCTAACGGTTGTAGAAAAATATGATTTGCAAATAGTGTCTGAAATTTTTACGGTTTCCTCTCCCTCTCACCAAATTATTATTTTGCACATTAAATACAAAAATATCTGTTTTATACTTACTATACTTTTTTACTGAATATATAAATGAAGCCAATCCCAATTTGATAAGTATTTGTCTTTATTTTAAGGAATAAGTTTATAAAAGCGCGATCGTTTCTTTGTATTCGCATCGCCATTTACTAATTTACTATCTTAATTCGATTTATGTTTGCTGCCTTGTTAGGGTCCAGGATTCCGTGATCAGTTGATGAAATTAAAACCTCTGGAATCGATACAACAATTCCGCACCAACACAAATAACTCAAATAAGACTTTGGAGTTTCTTAAGTTAATTTGCAGCTCCAAACTGACTTATAGTCTGCACGATAACAACTAATTCCAATAAAGTTGTTATCTAATTTTCTTTGGCTATTTTCTCACTGGTTGAGGAGAAAATCAAAAATGTCGGTCTGGTAAAAATCTAATTTAGTAATTCTTCTAAAATTGTATTGTTAAAATTAAAATAAGGCAGGATGTGAATGGTTATTAGAATTCAATCGGGTGCAACTGCTGTAACTTTCTGACGTTTTGCTCAACACACTGCATGTTTCTTAATAAAAGATCACAAACTGGTCCAAACAATTATAGGGCTATAAACTTTCTCAGCTCAACATCAAAACTGCTCACCAAGATCTTTTGCGAAGACGAGTACAGTATCAATAGGGAATAGCGGGAATTTAGACAGAACAAATCCACTATAGAAGCTGTCTTCAATCTTCTTTGAATCTTAGAAAAGGCTGCTTTCTTAGACTTTATTGCTCTTGCTCATCTGATCGACGAGATAAAACTAGTATGTGGAGGCAAATGCAAAATTTTCATGTTTTTGGAAAAGTTTCGGGTACAGCTTGGAAATCGATTTAAGTACTTTGAAACAGTGCCAACATAATGTAAACGAGTTTTCTCAGCCTAATTTTGACCGCAAAGCCACTTCTTTCTATTTTAGTGCATTTTTTTACGTTTTGACGCTTTCAGCTCACTATTTCTTAAATATCTCAGCTTCTGTTCGTTATTATGCGACAGAAAAAAAATTGTTTTACTCGTCATAAAATTGTCTAAAATACTGCGTAAATTGCATTAAGAAATATTAAATTCGTAACCTAAAAAAGATCCTTACTATAACAATTTGAAAAATGGTTTTTACTGGCAACTTCCGTTCAATTCGACATTACTGATTCAAATTATAGGAAAGTATAGCTTTTATACTAACAAAAAATTATGCCAAACTTTATTAAAAAATATTAACAGGATGGGTCAAAATTCACATTTTAGTCCAAATCTTATCATGGATTTTTCTTGTGGGCAAAAGGTCGTAGGAAGCCCACAAAACGCAAAAAAATCAAAAAAAAACTAGACAAAGAGTAAAAAAGCATGTAGGAGAAACAAAAACTAGCACATTAGTAAAATTTGTCAAGAGATAGAAGATCATACGAACAAAGGCGGAACCCACGAACTCTACAAAAAAGTTAAATACCTGGACAGAGAGTTTAAACCATGCACACAGCTAATAAAAAATAACAGAAACGAAATCGTTACAGACAAAGCCGGAATAGCCGAAGTCTGAAAGAAATACTGCCTCAAAATCTGTATACAAAAAAGACCGGGGAATTTCTGAAAAGGAGCCCCATATATTAAGATCAGAAGTAGAAAAAAAAAACCCATTAACACATGAAAAAATCACAAAGCCCAGGGAATAGATAATATAACTAACTTCAGAACTATTAAAAACTACGGAAGATCTGGGAGTGCAGATTTTTGTAGAGTCTGTACCTTAATATGGGAGTCTGGCAAATGGCCTAATGACTGGACCGAAGGAGTGTTCATCACATTTTTTAAAAAAATATCGCCTTCAGAATGCAACAATTACAGTTCAATTTCTCTAGTAAGCCACGCTAGTAAAGTAAAGCTGCAGATGATTAACAACCGGCTAAAATCATTTATACTACCGGAAATATCTGAGGAACAGACAGGTTTAATTCCAGGGAAAGGCACAAAAGAAAACATTCTTAAAGTACAACAGGTCATAGAAAAGACGTATCAAGGCTTATTTATGCTTCGTAGATTACACCAGAGCGTTTAGATCCTTATATGAAAATAGTAATGCCAGAGTAAAAGTCGATCAAACTCTATCAGATTCATGCGAAATGGAAGCTCGTGATAAACATCTTATCTCCACTGCTTTTTAACGCATACTCTGAACACATTTTGAGACGAGTTTTGGAGAACTGGGATATAGGTATTATAGCATCTAAACTACATCGAATTGTAATATATCATGAATAGATTAAATACAATAAAACTAAAATTATGGTCGTAGATCGAACCACAATGAACATCAAGGAAATAGGTAGTTTTGAAGTAGTTGATGAATTTGTATACCTCGGATCATTAATAACAAATAGAGGGGGGTTTCGACTAAACATAGCTCGAAATGCAGTAACCAGACTGACCAAGACTTGGAAGGGCTCGGCAATATCTCAAAACAACAAATTAAAACTTATTAATGCACTAGTATTACCGATAGCTACCTATGCCTCAGAAACTTGGACGATAAATGTTGTGGCTTGAAGGAAAATTGACGCCTTTGAAACATGGATATACAGAAGAATGTTAAGGATACTCTGGACATAATACCAAGCTAATGTCTCTATTCTGAGTATAAAGAATCATCTATCCACCAAAATAAATCAATCATACTTGTGATACTTTAGCCACATCTCTAGAAGAAACGATCCAGAAAAACTTATGGTGGAGGGAAAAATAAATGGAAAACGCCGAAGAGGAAGATCTTCTAATCGATGGGCAGACCAGGTGAAGCCGCTCATAGGATATTCCGTGTACGAAGCCATTCATGCCTCTCAAAATCGTGATTCATGGAGGGGCACGATCCTTGCAATTGAAACATAACACCACTAAACTCTTGCTAGAGTAATAGGACTGAGGAGCAGTAAATTACCAAAAATGGAAAAAAAAAACGGTAAATTATCGGTATATTACGGGTAATTTTCATGATTATTTTTAAATCTTTTTCTTGGCTGTAATTTAAATGTAATCCGATGGTCTACGACTACAAGATGCCACTATGAGATAAGAGCCACTATTTCGGGGACTTTTATGTATAGTGGTTGATCAAAAATGATTATACACGTTCCACATTGATGTTTCTTGGAATTTTCTTCATCACACTTTAAAAGCTATATAGATTGTGTTAAGATTACTAGCATGGCTTGAATGGTAAAAATAAAATTCGAGTCATTGAAAAGTGTACATTTGTTTTGTAAGATCTTCAATGAAACCATTCCATCCTGGTAAATGAGAAATACCTTTTGACTTTCCAAAGATCTACAATAAATCAATTATATTAGTTGTTGATACTCCAGATGGTTCTTCGTAATTTCGTAATTTTTCATTTCAATTTTACTCAATCCACATATCCCAGGGTTCTCGTACATCTCAAGAGGCACATGTGCTATCATAGCTAATTCTTTTACACGTGGAATTTGTCAACGTTTAACTATCGATTCTTCATTAATAAATGCATGGAGTCATTACTTTCATAATTCCCATAATATGAATTGTATTATAACCATCAATAGTGTAGATGTTAGTATCTGCATTATCTGCAGTATATTGTTTCATAACATCTGACTGAGGTGAGCGAACAGCAGACTGAAGATGATATACAGCTGAAATTTCATATGTTACTGCTTCTTTATATGAGGCAGTTAGTTAAATCTACAGTTGATAAAATATCCAGTAATCGTTCCGAACTATACCTTCGATAAGACCGACCAATAATGGTGATGAGAAAGATCGTATGCGCACAGCAGCCATAATAGCATGGCTTATTGCTGTGCACTTAGGCTTCAATTTCTCTTTAAAATAATTTCTTCTATAAGAATAGATAAACTTTCTGGAATGTCACGTTATCAATTTTATTTGAAGGTGGAACAAACTCTGTATTGACGATAGCTAAAGTTATAATAAATGCAGCAGTCTCAATAATTCGAAGTTGTTCTTCGGGATTTTTTTCCTATTGTGATACCATGACGCGCATAAAACATTTACCCGAGTATCGCGAGAGCAAATACCATAATTGTCATCGATTTAGATTTGGGGGTAATGATATCCTGACCATATCGTTCAATCAATTTAGGTATCCTTGTTTTATCGGCTGGAACATAACTTTTAAATATATCTCTTAGCTCTCCTAGAGTGAACTGACAATCATCATTATTTTCTATATAATAAAAAATTTCATCCATTGCATTGGAAATATCCTCGTCTGCTAGATGACCTTTCTTTCGATCAGAAGTTGGCAAAATAAAATGATCAAAATATGTATTATGGTAAATAGCATTAGCAGCAACTAAATCGAATTCAAAGTTGATACGATTCTTTATAACTCTCCCATAACTGTCGTTGCGCACATCTTCTGCTCGTAGTACAATATCCTTGAATGATAATGTACTTACATGTCGGATACTTCGTCGATATTTTTTGTCCTTTTTTTGCTCTACTTTCTCACTAGCTAATTCACGACAAAAAATACACACAACGTATCAAAGTCAAATGAGGTTGATCTATGCTTACGAGGAGAGTATTGAGACGTTGAAGGAGAACCACTCATACTACATTTCTTTTACGATTCAATGTTGAATTTCGTCGTATAGTTTTTACGACACTCAACATCCACAGTCACAGTAATTACGCTTTGTAAATAATCGATATGTTCATCACCCGCATATCTAATTGTTTCTAAACCGCGAACAACACTCACGATCGCGCCACTCGACAAAGTTTCATTACAAATGAGTGTGAGCCATTGGAATAGAGTTATGAGCCATTGTAATAGAATTATAGAATGTTTCGAATAAAACCTCCGAGCTCTACGATACGTAGCGTTAAACTGAGATTTAAAAGAGATAAAATACTTCGTCAAATATTTTCAGGTATACATCGACCCATGAGATTACAATAAAATTCTAGATAGTTGCAACTCAAGGTCATTACTATCATTATCATGAAGAAGGTTCCACTTCAAAGACACTTCAGATAGGAAAATTATGGGTGTGTATACTAAACGGCTTTGGTGATTTATTCTTCGAAGCGATCTAGTGGCGAAAGTGTAACACAATACAACAAACCATAAATTTTACCAACGATTTACCGGATTCCCACTGGTAGTTAAAATTACCGCCTATCATACTCCAGAACAGTGTCTACTCATATTTTTATATGAGCTAATCTTAAATACAAAAGACAAGAAAATTCAAACGTAAAATTGACCGAACGAATTATCCATCAAGCGGGGACAAAGAAAGGGGTCGAAAAGTGCGGCGTATGCATGCGCGGCGCGGGGGTGGTGAGCCGGCTTTGATCTCGCCATATCTTTTACGAATGCAAATTTCATTTTGCCCGTGCCGTACCCCATCAAAAATATGAACTAAACGATAACTTTATTCATTATTCATACCTCGGGCACTAACCGCCGCGTTCCGCCTCCGGAAAGAATGCGTCTGGGGAGAGAGTTTTAACGCGCCAAGGAATTTACGTATGATTTCATTGCTGTTGGTTGGATTTTAGAGGTTATTCTTGCGAGAATCTTTAAAATAATAGATCACAGAACTTATAGTGAGATATAAGGCAAAGTAGAGGAGTATCGACCATCTAAAATAAAAACGAGGGTTGTTTCATAATTAAATCATGCTGGTGCCTTACTTACGTCATTATTTTATTATAGACGGTATCTCTTTAATGTCCTTCTATAAAGTCTCTCGAAGACAGTATTCCAACCTTTTGGAAAGTTTATTATACCACTGACGGCACCCTGGACGTGGAAAATCTTTGCAGAAGAAGGAAAAAAACGATGTTGTCGCATAGGCTTTCTCAACCTGGGGAATAAAAACAATGTCAGCTGGACTGTATAACGATAGTGACTGAGATAACATTATTTAATTTGCATGGCTGATACATACAAATAATACTATTCTGGTAGCATCATTATCTTTTATGCTTACCTTTGCAAACGGATTTTTCTTATGTCTGAGAGTAGATTTCAGCTATTTAACACACTGCTGAGTATGTTAAAAAAATTTAGCTACCTGTTCTACGTCTAACAGTTGAACCTGCCTAGCGTAAAAATAAGAAATGTTAGGTCTCAGCTATATTGTTGAACTAAAGAAATTGGTGTCTTATTAACTAGACAGTGAAATCAAAAGGTAGTATTTAAATATTAGTTTATTCAAGTTCTTAAAATCTATTGGAAAACATTCCTGTCCTGTCCGTTTGTCACACCCGATTTTCTCTGCAACTATTTGACATAGAAAGTTGAAATTTGGCACTAATGTAGGAATTGATAGCCTCATCAGAGCCGTGTAGTTTTAAAAGTTAAATTATAACTTAAGTTGTTAGTTTTTGGGTGGTGAAATTGGAAGTAAAAATTATTTTTTTTACCAGGTCCATCGAGTGGAGCGTCAAATGAAAGCTTGAAAAAAAACAAAAAAATATATATAATGTAATACTTGCGCACACTTTTCTTTGTATTATTTTCAATCAAAAATCTTATCTCGAAAAGCACTGATCAAAAAATTTTGAAAAAAATTTGGAATATTCTCCACAGGGTGTAGATTGAACAAAAAATATCACGAGTGCATTACCTTAATAATATATCTAGTATATAAAAAAAAATTCAAGGTCATTAGTTTTTCAGTAAAGATCGAAAAAAATCTTGTTAAAAACTCTTCTGGGATGTGTTTTTGTGAAGACATTGGTCATTTTATACGGAACACTAATTGCGCAAGTTCGCATTTCGATTTATTTTGAATTTTTCAATTTTAAACCCTTGTTTTAATACACTATTGGTGAAAACATAAACAAATAGTTAATAATAATTTTAATTCAGTTTAACTTATCTAATGATTAATTATTATGACGTAATAAATGTTCAAAAATATGTTTGTCTACTTGAATACACATGTTTTAGTCGCTTTACTATATTTTCTTCACTTTCCTTAGCATAAAGGGCCTTATTGTCCTGCACGCATCCCGTATCCTATTTTCCATATCTACTGGTGTTGTAGGAGGATTCACATAAACAACGATCTTTAATGTAGCCCACAAAAAGAAGTTTAAAGGTGTTAAGTCACATGATCGAGCGGGCCACTGAACGAATCCATCCCTACCGATACATTTTTGTGGGTAACTATGGTTTAAAAAAATTCCCGAACTGCCCGGTGGTAAATGAAGCAGGAGCTCCGTCTTGTTGAATCCACATTTGTTCCCTTTCAAAGTAATCAACAAGCTGGGGTAATATGTTTTGCAAAAAATTTAGATATCTATGCCCGTTAAGCGGTTCGCGGAAAAAAAATGGACCAATAATTCGAAAATTTAATATTCCACACCATATATTAAGCGACCAATGGTTTGGGGGTTTTGAACTTTTCGGACTCAAAATAGATTAAACTGTTGAATAATAACGCAAATGTTATGGCTGTTAACTGCTCCATTACTGCGAAAATGGCTTCACACCAGAAAACATTATTTTGATTAAAAAATTTGGATCGCCTCTATTGCTCCATTCATGGTGGTACAAAAGTTTAATCGTCGTTTAAAATCACGGTCTTGAAGTTCTTGGTGTAGTTCCATATGAAAGGGATGATACTTGTATTTTCTCGTGGCGTGATTAGCCGTAGATTGGGATGCGTTAGATAAGTCAGCTGTAGACGGCTGTTAAACTGGGGATTATCTTCAACATGAAGTAAAATCTCCATTTCTTTTTCCTCATTGGTAGCATTCTGATTTACTACTTTCCGTTTCGTCTACTCAACGCTACCACTACCATCAAAAAACCGTTCCATTAAGCATTGAAAAAATTTACTAGATGGTTAAAACCTTACTGGCAAAAAGATAATTTTTTCCCGCCTCGCCCAGTATATAAACTATATCAATTAATTCATTTTTAGGAAAATCCATAACTATTACCTTTATACGTCACTTACTACAACAAGATTAAACTAGTTTTACTTTCTTAATAGACATGTCAAAATTTGACAGTTGCCTACATTTTGTTTTGTCTTGGCAACTATGATGTTATAGCGTAAGTGTATTAAAAACAAAAGGGTCAAAATTGAAAAATTCAAAATAAATCGAAAACTATTAGAAATAGGTATATGATATACTTATAAAAGTTGGAGGGTTTTGTAAAATCTATCAGATAATATACAGATGTGTCATTTAAAAAATTTGAGATGTTTCAATTTAAAATAGTCGAAATGTATAAATTTATTTTGAACACCCTGTAGCATTTAACTCAAATTTCTTTACATATATCTCTTTTTCATCTCTATAGAACGCTCGTACCGATTATGAGTATTCCACCTTCAGAAACAAGAGCGCTACTGGCAAGTTTTTACAAAACTGAAATCTAGTATTTAAAAAAAAATTGAAATATTTAAAAAACTACAAGGTTTAGGTATATAACACTATTAATAACAAAGGCCATATAAAATTTTACGCAGAATTTAAAAATAAATTAGAAAATGGGATGTTCCATTAAAAAAAAAAAACATATGTTATATCGGCCACACTTTTTGGAAGTATACTCAAAAATAAATTTTAAACTGTGCACCTTAAAATTCCCTAAAACTGTTGTATTTAACATTTTTTCGTCATTCCCAAAACAAATCAGATAATCAACTTTACTCTATCGTTGACTCACCTGTATATAATTGAGTTTCTAAAAACGTACTTTCTTTTCGAACGCTCTGGACCTTTCTTGAGACACGGGCATTACATTACCATAAACAGATTCTAGTAAAAGAAAATTACGTGATTTTTACCAAGGCCATTTCACAATTAAAATATTAAAGGTTAAAAGATTTTTACTTGGTAAATATTTCGTTTCTAATTTTTACTTTGCAAATATCACGGTAAAAAGCAAAATAATTAGTGACAAAATCATTCTTTCATTAATGACTTCAGTAGAACAATTCACAGGGGAAACCAAACAACATTCCTACATTAAGTCTTTTCGCAAATATTTACATATCTACAAATCTCAGTATGACACTAACTGAAGAAAAACTTGAAGAGAGCAACTGCAGAAAAAGAAACCACCGATCTAACCTCTAAACTTCAACAAATATCTGAGCTTTAAAGTAAATCGTAATACTGAGAGATTCACACGCTCTAATGAAGTAATGAACCTCCCATCTAAACTGCACAACAGACTTAACTTCAGAGTTATAGCGACAAAACACAGGTGAACACCCTGCTTATAGGAGACTAAGCGGTTCGACATGGGAATTTAAATTCTAAAAATAAGTTGTAGACATTAACTCAGTATGATTATATGTTAGCTGAAAATAATTCCAGACAATAAGGTGCGTTCAACAACATTATTAAAGGTAAATGTAAATAAACGAATAGAACCATGCTGTCTCGAAACGGTAAATTATAAAAAAAAAAAAAATAAATAAACAGTAATATTCACAATCACCTACACTTTCTAGATGCGAAAATATGGCTCCTATGTAGCTCAATAGAAAACGTTTAAAAAAACTGAGACTATCAAGACTTAACCTAACTAAAACATATACGTCATTAATAATGGCAATACTGAAGGTAAATCCAAATAGTTGAAGAATCAAGCAGAAACACAAGGGTAAAATCCAAAACAAGTTAATTCTTGGACGCTATTTACTTCCATTAAGCAGGAATTGTGCACGAAACAACGATACAACTGTAATTTGGGTTAACAAGTGAGAGACAACTGCCGAGTAGTGTTATGTAAATTGTAAAAAATAAACTCTACATTATTTTTAAATTATATTTACTTCATTTACAAAATTAATGGTAAAAGAAAACAACGTACACTCTTAAGTTTTAACTTCAATTGATAAAATTATAAAGTAAATATAGTTTTTTTTGTGTGTTTTATTGGCTCGGCTCCTTTCTGGGCACGTTAGCCAGTATATCCATTGTATACATAACGCAAACTTACTAAGAACAAAGACACAACACCAAGCAGTTTGGCGGACTCGAACTGCCGACCATTCGGTTCACAGCAGACTTCCTAGCCCACTGCCCTAATGGTCGCGCGTAAATATAGTTTAAAGATTATGTAATATACGTAATTAGGTTAGGCAGTAAACTGTATTTTACTACATTAACTACGTTCTCAATGCCGATAGACGTATTTTGAAATGTGGATTACGGATATGTAAACGTTGTAACTACACTGATATACTTTTGCCTAATTTTTGGATTTTTTTTTAACACAAAATTCATTCTTCTGCTTTGAACTAAAATTATTAAACTCTTATTTTTTAGTGTTCCGTACGAAACACTTTCAAGGGTCACTCGGTATCCATCTGTCCGTCTGTCTATTGGTCGGTCTGTCAAACCCTATTCTCTCCGAAACTATTTGACCTAGAAAAAGTTGAAATTTGGCACTAATATAAGAAATTGATGGCCTCATCAGGGCCGTATAGTTTTGAAAATTAAATTTAGACGTAAAAGGGGCGGTGAAATCGGAAGTGGTCATCGATTGGGGGGGGGGGGGGTGTCAAATGAAGTTCAAAAATATATAGATGTATAATGTAATACTTGCGCATAATTTTTTTGTATTGTTTTTAAAAAATTGCGAAAAATCTCTGTCTCCCCCCCTTATCTTTAAAGTACTGATCGAAAAACTTTGAAAAAATTTCTGGAATATTTTACACGGGGTGTAGATTGAATGAAAATTATCACGAGTGCATTACCTTTAATAATTTACCTGGCACATAAAAAAAAAAAGAAAAGTTGCAAGGTCAGTTTTCAGCAAAGATCAGAAAAAAACTTGGTTGTATACCTACGTAACAAAAATTCTTATTTATAAAAGCAATCAACGTACGGAACACTAATTGCGCAAGTCCGACTTGTCTTGGCAGGTTATTTCATAATTTAAATAAGTTTTGCTACAAATTTAACTTGAAGAAACAAAAACACTATCGACGAACATCATTCTTGACAAGTACAATTGTTTATTTTGTCGTTGCCAAAGTTACGAAAAAAGCTAATAGTATTCGGAAAAAAAAGTTTAGAGTCAAATACATCTTAATTTATTTTTATATTTTATAGAAAATTCTTATTAAATTACCAGAAATTGACAATAAGCCAAAAAAGGCAATGTTTTTACAAAATTATTTGAAATGTATTTACTCACGTCAGAGATATGGAGTAAATAAGCGAGATAGGATTACGTTTATATTTGTATCTGCTATAAGAAAAAAAAAAAACTATTTTTACATAATATATCTCAATTTTTTTAATACAAAGTGAGTTATGACTAGATTAATGGAATCTTTTGCGGTTGACAGGACGGTGCGAAACTCCGGCCTATCGCCCTCTTTGTTCTGAATAAGCCGGCGCAGGCACCAAGTAACCTGAACTATCTACCACCAGGTGTAGGACATCTTGGTTAATTAAACACAAAAATATCGGTATCGTAATTATGACTAACATAGTCAAATATTAAGATATATTTTAATGACCTTCTAAATGTAAATATAAATAAATAAATTTTAATTTCAAAAAAAATTTTTTAGGTTTATTTTAAAGCACGATGGTAGGATACAACGAATTGTATAAAGTACGCATACCTATTACTCCATCGAAAGCTGACACAGCAGCTTTCGAACCGACAGAGTGGTTGACACAGTCAACGCTTTAAAAGCAGGTAGCGCTTTTTCGAGGAATCCTTCCTCAAGTATATATAATTATTGTAAAGCAACTGAAAATAGACAGAAGTCCATATTCCAGCAGCTTACTAGCTGTTCTTTCTTGTCTGTCAAATCCATCCTGAGACGCGTTTCGCCGTATCACGGCTCGTCAGTCAGGCTAGGATTGACAAACAAGAGAACGGTATCAAGTGGTACTTATCCATAAGTTACGAAGCACGGATGGTAGGATACAACGAATTGTATAAAGTACGCATACCTATTACTCCATCGAAAGCTGACACAGCAGCTTTCGAACCGACAGAGTGGTTGACACAGTCAACGCTTTAAAAGCAGGTAGCGCTTTTTCGAGGAATCCTTCCTCAAGTATATATAATTATTGTAAAGCAATACTGAAAATAGACAGAAGTCCATATTCCAGCAGCTTACTAGCTGTTTCCCTTGTCTGTCTTTTTCGAGGAATCCTTCCTGGATGGATTTGACAGACAAGAGAACAGCTAGTAAGCTGCTGGAATATGGACTTCTGTCTATTTTCAGTTGCTTTACAATAATTATATATACTTTGAGGAAGGATTCCTCGAAAAAGCGCTACCTGCTTTTAAAGCGTTGACTGTGTCAACCACTCTGTCGGTTCGAAAGCTGCTGTGTCAGCTTTCGATGGAGTAAATAGGTATGCGTACTTTATACAATTCGTTGTATCCTACCATCGTGCTTCGTAACTTATGGGATAAGTACACAACTTGATACCGTTCTCTTGTTTGTCAATCCTAGCCTGAACTGACGAGCCGGTGATACGGCGAAACGCGTCTCAGGATGGATTTGACAGACAAGAGAACACAGCTCGTAAGCTGCTGGATATGGACTTCTGTCCTATTTTCAGTAGTGCTTTACAAGATAATTTATTTTAAAGTATTTTTTACGAGAAACAGAGAGAGTAATTATGTTAGAGAAAGACGCGAACTAATTTGGCTTTCAGGGTATAATGAATGTGGCAACGTAGCTTCGCGCTAGCTTCCTGCCACACGCAATCACGTGTTATTTATTTTTTATTTTAGTTTCGATGTACAGTGACTTCACAGCTTAAATGATGCAGTTGCTATAATAAAAACTTATTGAAATTAAATTAGTAAAGAGTCTTCTAAAAAAAGAATGAATTACTTTTTATCTTAAATAGCCTTACTTAATTAACAGCAGTAAATAATTAATTAAATTATATGCGATTTTAACGTCACAGCTTAAATGCATTGCAAATTCAATATACTCAAAATTATTAAGAGAAAGCAAACTGTAGAATTTGAAATAAGCCTGCTAATATTTGGTCAGGCCTCCCTCATTATCAATAACGGCT
>CM032455.1:138157099-138244481 GCA_019049505.1 Pachyrhynchus sulphureomaculatus
GCCGTTGACCGCGCACGTATATCGAAAAATCTCGTTTCGCCGCATGCCTCAAAAGATCCCAGGCGATTTCATTGATGCAGAAGCGATTGGACAACTTACTAAGGTAGTTTGCGCCGCGTTGTCCCCCCAAAAAAACACACTGATTGTTATAGGCGAGCAAGAAAATGTTCTTCGAAGAAACCACATTTTTTTTTCCAAAAGAATACACAATAGAGGCGAGATAGTCATGTTACATGACCTGGCAGACCGTATATTACATTAGTTTCAAACTCTCTTTAAAGTTTTCATCACACAAGATAGGCCTAAAAATCTATGCTCTAGTAGCTTTAGTAATTAATACTTATATATTCTCTTTCAGTTGCGAGGCATTTATTGAGCCCGCCCGTAATATTTAAACGATTTTCTTTGTAGTCGACAATGGGCGAGGACAGTGTGGCTAGTAAACGAATGAACGTAAGCGTAGTTATGGATCATAAACGACCATATAATCAAAAGTTATCTATATAACTTAAGTACCTTATAGGGGGAAACATGGTAGGCTAGACACGAAGGTGTGGAGTAGAAGATAGTAAAAATTATACCAAATAAAATGAGTAGTGAACAAATATGTAGGAGTCTTCATCATTGCCAGGATAGAGAACAATATTGAAGAAACATAACTTGAAGAGTTGCCTATTTTATTTGTCAATGGAGAAGCGGTGGCATATAAAGACGAGCCAAGACGATTAAGTAATAGGAGTGTTTAATACTTACTTTTTTAAACCATATTGTTTTTTTCTCTTTTTTTTTTTTCAACTAATAAGTATCTCTCTATAGTCAAGCTAGATTCAATTAGAAAGACTCTAAGAACATATTTCGGTAATCTCATTCAATGTTATTGTCAACATCGTACGTAGGTCTCAGAAACGTTTTTGCAAATTACTATTTGAAAGCTCATAATCCAAATAGATATTATATTTTAATTAAAGCAATACTAATACATTTATTTTTTATAATATTAGCATTCGAAAAGGATATTTAGCGATGGCTTAAAACGATATTTTTCAAAATCCAAATAATATTTTGGCTTTCAAAAGAACAAACTAATTTAATTAAATTTTAAAAACTATCTTTCGCTTTTCTCGTAAAGATAAATGAGGTATTGGGTGGGAAAAAACCATTTACTGTCATTAAATAATTAATTTAATTCAATGAAATTTATCAATTATGGGGGACTCCACATCCTAATTCAGAAACCGCAGTATTAAGAACTACAAGACTAGCCAGGAACTCACTTAAAAATGATCTAAAACTCGTTATTTTTTAGTAGGGTGAATAATCGGCCGAAAATCCGTTAATTGCATTCCAAAATATGAAACAACAAAAAGCATAACCGGAAAAGAAAACCTCGTGGAGCATAATAAAATGAATAATTACAGATTACTATGACCCCAATTATCCAATTTCAGCCTACTTTAAGTAAGACTTTGTTAGTGAATTGGGTGAAGTGTAAATATATAATCAGTGTATAAACAATTTTTCGAATCATACTGAGATCTATGCATGATATTTATTACTCACATTGTAAATTAATACAGGCTCTCTTGATTGATGAAAAATAGGGTTTAATAAATTAAGATTATTTCATCATCATCAATCAACAATCATAAGTCTTATTCACATACCATAGTGCGGATGCAAGTTACTCCCCAACGTTGAGTCCGCACACTGAAGTCTCTGATGTTTGGCTTTTTGAAAGCATCCAACTCTTTATCACTGCTTTAAACTATCAATATTTTATAGTCGAGTCCCCATCGTGCATCTTTTTATGTTCTCTAGGCCTCCCAATTATACAAAATCAACCATTATAGATCATCATTCATTCTTGCGCGTATGGCCTCACGGCCCAATTTCCACACTTAAATATACATGATTCGAGGTATTACATCTTGTCTCTTTTGTATCTTCATAGTATCTCCAATGTAAGGGCTATCGATCTTGAGAGTCTAATATTTAGCATTTTCTCTTCTCCATTGCTCTTTGGGTTAACCTGGGTTTATTTATTATTATTTAAAGGCCCACGTTTGCAAGTTGCCATATGTTAATACCGCGGCTGTACAGGGTGAGTCAACGGACAGAGATTACAGTTTCATTATCTCATTGTTTCGGGAACCATGTACTAAAAAAGATGTTAAATAGCAAATATAGTTTTTATCCGTTTCGTATAGCAGCACAACGCTAGCCTACTATCCATAGAAACCGTTCCAAGAAGGGCAACTGAAAAGATTTTCTAGATGGTATCCGTCTATTGGGTTACTATCGCTCCTGTAAAAGTGGACCTTAGCATTGAGGGACCAAAAAGAACAATTTTTTTTTTACCCGCCTCGTGGCCTTCGGCCATCAGTATAAATAAACGCATACATCAATAAATTACTTTTCTTTATCAAAATCCATAACCTCTTATGACCTTTAATAAGCCCATCACTTACTGGCCAACAAAAATTCAACTAATTTTACAGGGCTTGTTTAAGTATAGACATAGTATGAAGTCAAAATTTGATAATATATCGGCCTACATTTTTTTTTTGTCCTTGCGCCCAAACTAAGATGTGATAGGGGCGTAAGTGTAGGACTAACAAAACAAGGGTAAAAAATTAAAAAAATTTAAAATAAACCAAAAACTATTAGAAATAGGATATATGACATTTTTCTTAATTAAAAATTTGGAGGGTATAATATAATATAATAGGCGGTTGGCCATTTAAAAAAAAATTGAGGAGTTTTTTCAATTTCAAATAGTCCGTAAAATGCATAAATTGTTATTTCGGAGCACCCTGTACCATTTACACTCAGTATTTTCTTTATATATGTCTTTTTTCATCTCTATATAGAACGCTCGTACCAATTAATGAGTATTTCACCTTCGGAAACAATGGGCAGCTAACTGGGTCAATTTTTTACAAAACTGAAAAAAATTGAACATATTAGAAAAACTACTAGGTTTACGTATATAACATTACTAATAAAAAAGTTATAAAAATTTATGCAGAATTTAAAAATAAAGTAGAAAATAGGATGTTCCATTTAAAAAAACATATATGTTAAATCGGCCACACTTTTTTGAAGTACCCTGTATACTAAAAAAATAATTTTAAACTGTGCACCTTAAACATTCCCTAAAACTATATGTAATTCAACATTTTTTCGTCATTCCCCCCGAAACAAATGAGATAATGAACTTTACTCTGTCCTTTACCTCACCCTGTACATATTGATCAAACACTCTGGCTTTTATTGTATTTGGGATCGCCAATTTAAATGTAGATTGTAACCTTCCGAATGCAGAACCAAGCTAACGAGACTCTTCATCGAAGTCAGCCTTTAAATTATCTTTTGATATTATCGATTTTTTGTCCTAATATATGAATGTTTGTAGCTTTCCTATTCTTTTTCTTTCTCCTTTTAAATAATAGTTCGTGGCTGTTATCTTCAGTTTCGTTGTTCAAATATTTGGTTTTGGTAAAGTTCATGTTTAGATCTATTTCTTGAGAGAGTTGTTATTTAATTCCATCAGCATGACATCATCTGCGAACCTTATGTGATTTAATCGTTCACCGTCTATTAGTATTTCCTTATTTTCCCACTTTAACGATTTGAAACACGTCTTCTAGAGTCAACGTCAACAGCTTTAGGGATATTGAGTCGCCTCGTTTAATTCCTCTTATAATTTTGATTTTAATTTTTTTCTTCAAGCGTTATTTGGGATGTGGCATTTTTATATATGTGGTCAAGCGAGAGAGAAGAAACAAAATATGTACTTAAATTTATTTTGCGAATGATAAATAAAAACAGATCAATTTAAAGTTTGCAAGAAAAATGTCATAATGGTACACAAGACAAACTTAAACTATATTAACTAATAATCAATTTTTGTATAATGGTATTTCAATTTATCCTGTTTTACCAAAAAATTTACAAAGTATAAACAAAAAACCATCTTTTGGAAAAAACCGGGACTTTATTTATGTCCCTCTGCTCCCCAAACATACCCTGTATTTGTTGTTGTGTTCCAGTGTTCGATGGGTGTTACCCACTTAACTTCTGACAGAGCGATCCATGCTAGGAATACACGTCGAACTAATACTCACATCTGTATGAACTTCAGCAACTCGTAGAAAATTCCGTCAAAGTACAAGGAATTATCTTGTATGACGTCCATTTTCAGGGCTAGATAACTCCAAAAAAACACCCTTATAGAAAGAACCTCATACTTTTGAAATAAACTGCCCATTGGATTCAATCTAGACTGATGGCAAGATTTAATTTGAATCACTACTTTTCACACATAATCTGCTACTGTAGTGATTTAGGCGCGTGTGCTGTGCCCATAAAAAATTTTTATGTGAATTTATATGCGATCACACAGGAAGTTTTCTACGCATTATGTAAGGAAAAAAAATATGCAATACAACTCGAAAATTTGCTTATGCATTCAATAAAAGACCCTAAAAAGGCATGTACGTAGTCCAGTATTCTAAACAATTTTTAAAAATAACTTTGAAATTTTAATTTCAGAAAATAACCACGACAAAAACAATTACCCAGAAACCTCCGGATCGAGTTAAAAATATTTCCCAAGGCTGAAATTCTTTTCCTCTAGAAATTATAAGTTTTTAATAAGATTTTCAGCAGTAATTTATTCGTGATGAGGATTTTTTTTGGATTATTTCGATTTAATTCCGCAACTTAATTACCAAGCGAAACTTGTTTTACGAATTTTCGGTCTCATTTCTATTCATTTTACTAATTACCAAGTCTGAATAAAATTGTTTTTAAATTATTTAAAAAAGTTTTATTAAAGAAAATTTCTAATCTTATAATGTTGCTTGGATTTTCTTTTCTTTCATTTAACAGTATTTTGCAACTAGAAGATAGCAGTCTTGAGAAATCTTTAAAGACAATGTTCTTTTTTAGTTTTCTTCTTTCAAAGATAATACGTCCAGTAATGTTTGATCTTCAATTTGCAGCAAATTACAAAATATTATTACTTATTATTACAGTCTGTCAAGGAAGAACGTGACCGGTCATATTCTTGAAAAAATGTGTTTCGAGAACATGTTTTGCCATCAATGTATTCTTTGGTGTGCTAACAATGGCGCAATTACCTTAGTAAGTTGTCCAATCGCCTCCTGTATCAATAATAACCTGACATCTCCCAGACATGTTGTCTACGAGATTATTCCTGCGTACTACGGCAATGATCTCCAAATTTTTCGAATTTCTCGAGTCAACTGAGTCAAAGTCCTCAGAATATTTTCTCTGAGCTTTCTCTTTACAAGAAACCAAAAGTTTTTAATACGGTTGGCGTGTGTGCGATTGTAAGGGCCATTCTAGTATCTTATCGTGGGCCCAAGCGAGCCGCTTCGCGACGTGGTTCTCGTCCAGCAAAGATTTCTTCAACGTTCTGCGAAATTGGACATCATGAGAACGAAAATATTGTCGAATGTCTCATGGGATATATTCAAACCCAGTTTTCCTCAATATTGCCGCTCCTTGACGCACCGTTAATTTCGGACACGTTCTTACTTGACAGACTGTACATTAGTCTAACTGAGAACCGCAAACATCTTCAATATTTTTTACCTGCAAAGGTCAATATCCTTGTTCAAATTTTGTCTTCATTGCGGAGGGATATCGTATCTTTAGACTTTTGACCGAAATAATTGGTTTGTTGTGCAATCAAAAAACCACTTCCTGAAGCTCTACAACCATAAATGTCGTCTTTTTCTAACACTTCTTCGATATTTTTAATATCTCCTGCATTATTAGCTGCAGCAATGGCATTTCTCTCCCCACATAACGTGTTTCAAGTACAGCAATTTTTGTCTCGTCACTATAATTTTTAGTTTTTCTTTCTTCTTTTTCTATTATGAATTCTGCGTTTGTTAATTTCTTTACCCATTTAATCTTCAATAATTTGCGGTGTAACCACCACTAGAATGCCACTAATTTTCCAATTTTTCAATTTCTTTAGCATTCATAACTACATCCAATAGAATAACAATGAGAGAAAACATAACATCTTACCTTTAAATCCTGGACGAATAGCGCTAGAGAAATACTCTTTTTATTCTCATAAAAGTTGTTCCTCTGCTGTATTACGTTGAGAGCAGTGGATGTTTACGAGGGTAGGTAGAAGAATCTTGTAAAAAAATTAAGGTAGATAATATTTTTTTTGCGAAAACAATAATTTATTTCTCAATATAATCTCCATTAAGCTACATACATTTAGTTCAGCGAGATTCCAGTTTCAAGAAAATAAATTCAAACTGTGGCATAATACTCGTTCACAGTACAAATAACCTTTTCATTCCATGAAAATTTTGTTTTGTTTCCTATATTATATATATATATATATATATATATATTATATATATATATATATATATATATATATAGAAAGATAGATGTTTTTTATTTATTTCTTGTAAATTACAAAGCGTGGAGCGTGGAACAATATCAAAAGTTCTTAAACTAAAAAAAATTATTGCATTCCATCAAATATTCTAAGTTACACACATACAAATAACCGTGATTCATCCGCATAGAACTCCTTCAAACTATAAAACGCCTTACAGACTAAATAATTCTTAATTACTAGTTTCAGATAGTTCGTTCTTAAAATTCTAACATGATTTGGAAAACTATTGTACAATGTTAGAATAAAAAAATGCACATTGTTTTGTATATAGGAATATTTACTTTTATTTGGTTTTAAATCATTTTTTAAGCTAGTGTTATGTCCATGAACTCTTATGCATTCTTGAAATAGGTCTTTATTATTATAAACAAATAACACTGCTTCATATATATACAAACTTATTACAGTAAAAATCCTTTTTGAAATGAATTCATTTTTACAACTATCATTTGTTCTTCATTCTGTATAGTACTTTTACACCTCTTTTGCAAAACCAAAATTCTGTTTATTTCACAGGAAATCCTCCAAAAGATGATTCCATATCTCATACGAGAACGAATGTAGGCGTAATTAGAAGACAGTGCTGGTCTTCATACCAACATAATCTAAAATGACTCTTAGCGCATAACAATACTTAGCCATATTATTGGCCAAGCACTGACATAACACCTCCAGTCAAGTCTCCTGTCCACACGTTCATTACTTCTGTTAGAAAAAAAAAGTAGATCGTTCCTATTTTTGAGGTTAAGAAACAAAAAAAATCATTTTAGGGCCAAATTTTGGGAATAGGATTTTTTTTTATGGGTCTAGCACACGTGCTACAGGGAAGTCCCTAAAGCGCTACAGGAGCGACACGTGTGCGGAGAAAGCGATTCACGTTGTTCTTAAATCGCTGTAAATTGTACTCGGTGGGAAACACAGTCCTGGGCAAATTATTCCTAAGGGATGATGTTCTGTCTCCATATAAATGACCTGCTTGAAAAGCGTTGTACGAGGAGTAACAAGCTGAGCCTCATACGGATGTGAAGTATTAGCGTGACGTGTACTTCTAACATGCACCGCTCTGGGAGGAATTAAACGGGCCACATCCTTCGACGAACAACTTCCCATGAAAATATTTGTAGAATAGGCTCAAGTCGCCAATCGTTCTTCGATGTTCCAGCGAATCAAGGCCACCTATCAGTTCCGGATCTCCAATCAGACGAACAGCTCTTCTCTGAAACTAGAATCCAACAAATGCAGTGTATGTTTGGGAGCGGAGCTCCAAACATGGGAGCAGTATTCCATAGTTTGGTCGAATTGGAGCTTTGTAAAGAATTAACAGTTGTTGTGAAGCGTAAAGCTTTCTGGTTCGAAATAATATTCCCAACTTCTGAGAAAGCTCTCCTTGCTATGCCTGCAACATGTTCATGCCAGTACATATTTGCTCTTAAATTTACGCGCCCAACAATTTGAGTGACGATGTTAGGGGGAATGGAGTGCCCCGACATAACTATGTCGGGTTCAGCAACGTTAACTTTTTTAGAAAAAACTGCCGCCTGGGTTTTTGTAGCTTTAAATTCCACTTGGTTACTGTCATCCCAAGATAGAATTTTCTTCTAGGTCTTTGTTAAGTTGAATGACTTCCTGCTGTCTGCGGATATTCGTCTGAGTAGCCGATGTCCGAGCGTTCAAACTGAATGAAGAGATAAGTGTACTGTCGTCTGCAAAGCTGTAGATTGAATTCTCGGTCTTTTCCAGCAGATCGTTGATATAAATGAGAAAGAGAGTAGGAGACAGTAATGGAGCCTTGGGGTACACCGGTGTTGATAGTGAAGGTGTTAGAAAGAAATCCGTCGACTACCACTCGCAAAGAAACGCTCTTTGAGGAAACATGAGAGTCACACAAACAGAACTTTTCAGACATACCATAAGGGGTTGCAAGTTAGCCAACAAGAACAGCCCAACACGGTCGAATGCCTTGGATATGTCAAGAGCAACCGCTCGAGATTCTCCAAAGTGTTCAGTTGCGTTGTTCCAAACATGTGTTACATAAGTCAGGAGATCTCCTGTTGATCTATTTTTACGAAAGCCATATTGGTGATCGCTAATAATGTTGAATCCTTCAAGGTATTTTAGAAGATGCTGATTGATAGCCTTTTCCATGACCTTTTTTTTAGGTATTGGCTGAACTGTGGAACATTTCCAGCAGGAAGGAAATATTCCCTTTCTGTAAGATAGGTTGAAAAGTCTACAGAGAAACTGGTGTTAGTTCCCTCGCACAGTTTTTGAGAACTATGGCAGGTATTCTGTCAGCGCCAGTAGCCTTTTTGGTGTCTAGCTTCATCAAAATACGTTTTATGATACGCTTGCCTGAAGACAATATCGGGCATGGTGAGTGGTTAAGGTATGGTGCATTTGGTAAAATTTTGACTAACAGCCTTAGCGACTGCCCAAAAGGACCTGGAATTGTTGGGACAAGCGAGAAGTTTGTTTCTGATTCGTTGATTGTGCGCCTCCTTGGTTTCGTCGATAATTCCTTTGCATCTGTTCCGGGCACGAACAAAGGTGTTAGGATTTTCACGCCAATGTCGGTATGCAAGATGTTTAGAAGCAACAGCTTCTTTGCATTTTCGGTCAAACCAAGGCTTGCCGTTGGAAGGACATTTCTTCGAAAAAAGGGGATGTAAGCCTCCATACCGGCCAAAATAACATCGGAACCTCCTTGGCGCAGTCAAATGGGTCATCGGATCGGAAACAAACGTCTAACCAAGTGAATGTTCGAAAATATTCCATGAGATCTTCCCATTTAGCAGATTTGTAGTGCCAAATCTTGCGAGGTTTAGGCGCGTCTCTGTCACTGATTGGTAGGATACTCGATGTCGATAATAGTTTATGGTCGGAAGAACCTAATGGCGGATTTACGCTGACCGTGTAAATCTCCAGATTGGTGGTTAAAAACAGATCGAAAAGATGGCGAACTCCCCGTCTCGATCAGGGATCTGTGTTGGTTCGTCAATAAGCTGAGTTAAGCCACAACTGATTGAAAATGATTCGGCTTCACGATCTTGTTCATCGGTAGTATTGGAATATTTAAGCCAGTTGATGTTGTGGACATTAAAGTCGCCCAGGATGGCAATTTCGGTATTTGGATAGTTAATTTATAAATGATCGATGGTGTCTGCAAGAGAAGCGAAAAGTGCTCTAAAGTTAGTATCGCTTGGTGGTCGATACAGGATAGAGATGAACCTTGTGGTTGGTTGAGTCGTTATTTTTGGCCACATAACATCAAAGTTTGGGGGCTCCAGAGCCTCTTCTCGTTGGCAAGAGAGGTCGCTTCTGACAAAAAGACAGATTCCAAAGTTACGCCTAAATCGGGAATAGAAGTCGTGCCCAGGATAAAGATAGTTAACTGTGCTGGTTGATGAACTGACCTTGGTTTCACAGAGAGTGAGTACATGAGGTTTATTTGATTGCAGGTGTTGGTGCACTGAATTTATGTTCGAGTTTAAAAACCTCGTATGTTGCAAAAATCCGTTTTAAAATTCTGATCTCTGCATGTCGACGCACCTGAACCAGCCCCCACCCGGAGATCTGAACGGGGGGCTATTTTACCTCCGGAATTTTTTGTATCCAGGTGCCTCATCTTGCTATTTGGTCCCACAGTCCGGGACATCGGCACAGCCACGAAACGTTAAGCAACTTCACGCAGCCTATGCCGATGCGATGGTATCACACCGGGCGATGCTGGTGGGATCTGGGCATCTACCATCTAGATTGTCCTTTAAGTCGCCTCCTACAACAGGCAGAACATACCGGGGGAGATATTCTATCCCGCTCCCCCACGGGGTAAAGGTAAGAAAACGATGTTGAAGCGCCCACTGAACTGGTGCATTGTCCTGATGAAGAAACACTTTTTTGCGTGCTAATCTTGATCGCTTCTGCTTCAAGTTACTATGCAAACAGTCCAATAACGTTGCGTAATAAGAACAAGTCACTGTTTCACCGTTTTTTCCAAATAATCATTTATGATGACTGCCATTTTGTCTCCGGGGTGTAGTGATGAATCAATATTTTGTCTACAAAATGACACCTAAAGTCTTTAGGATTACGCTGTAACTTTCACAAACACGATTTTGAAATGTCCTTCCTCGGACGTTTTTTGGTCTCTAGTCCATAACCGCGACACCCATCGGTCGCTCAGCTTTTTCACTTTTAGAAACTTCATGCATGATATTATGTACTCGTCCATTTAAGAGGCCTACCATCTCAGCAATCTCATGAAGCTTAATCACATGCTATGAATTTTTTTAGAAAAAGCCTATATCGGGCGTTCTGAACGCGCAGCATCTACAGTGGTTGTAGCCAGGTTTAAATTTATTTATCCAGTAATAAATGGTCTTGAGTGCTGGTGTAGAATTCCCATGAACTTCGTTTAATTCAGTTTCTATCTGGGCCGCAGTCCATTGTTTTAAACAAAAATGTTTTATCACTTAACTATACTCGGCTTTATTCATTTTCACGAAACGTGTTACAGCAGTTACTTACGATAGCTGCCAACAATCAACTGTGCATTGCATCTGTTTAAATTAATCCACAGTCGTATGTTTATAATCGTGCCCAGATACTTGTACATGCCTTCGTTTTCTATAGGATAGTTAATCACATTGATATGCCATTTTTTTTGTGTTCGGGTTTGAATGTGTCCCCATGAGACCATTCGACAACATCAACGTGCTCATGAGGTCAAATTCGAAGCACGTTGAAGAAGAACCTTTGCTAGGCGAAAATCACGTCGCGAAGCGGCTCGCTTGGGCCCACGATAAGATACTAGAGTAGCTCTCAAATCGCCGGACGCCAACCCTATTGAAAACGTTTGGTCCCTTGTAAAGAGAAACCTCAAAGAAAAGCCTTTGAGGACTTTGATTGAGTTGTCGAGCGAGATTCGAATAATTTGCAGAGTATGCAGAAACTCTCGTCTACAGCATGCCTTGAAGATGCCAGGCGATTTTTGATGCAGGAGGCGATTGGATAACTTACCGTAACTGCGCCATTATTAACAGACCAAAGAATACATTGATGGTAAAAAATGTTCTCGAAACACATTTTTTCAAGCATACGAACTATCACGTTCTTACTTGACAGACTGTATAATATATATTTCGAGTGAATCTCCCTAAAATATTATTATTAATCCAAGGATACTATATAAATGCAGGGATACTCCTTTTACGCTACTTGGGTCTATCAAGGCAACTTAACTAGCAGATAGGACAATTAAGTTCACTTAAAAAGAACTTACACATAAGAATAGACAAGGATATGGACGGTTGTAAATATATGTGCGTTAAATATTTAAATTGTTCTTGTTAAGAAAATTACAGATCTCCGAAAGAATCTCTACGTTGTTGCTTCTTAGTCTTTCTGGAATCCATAGATACCTGAACATTCCAGTGCATTCTACTCTGACCTATGAGTATGAGTTAAAAAATTGTCGAAGATAACACACATCACTTCAACAGTGGTTTCTTCTATTCAAGCAATTCTTGACTAACATGGAGATTTCAAATAATTATCTTTGTTGAACACATCTTTAGCACTAAGTACTATTTCCTTAAGAAGCGGAATCAGCTAATCGTGGCTTATCTTATGAAAGGTCTGTTGTAAAAATTGGATTCCTTTAATTGCTTACTTTGAAAGCTTTTTAATATTTCTCATATTAATATTATTCTCGGTTCAGGCATATTCCCACCATAACAACCACGTCAATATACCGATTTACCGTTACTGGAGTTCGAAAAACATCGCAAGCCTTAACATTCCCAAAAATGTCTGCGCGTAAAATAATCAGTCGGTATTTCTTTGAGGATGGCAGATACAGCACAACAACTGTTAATTTTGACCGATATATGGAAACACACCTAATTTGGAAAATTTTAACGATTTTAATGAAATATTAGTGAGCCCAAGATCCAGTGAGCAGTGATCAATAATTCATCGCTTGCTTATAAGAGCACCGCGAGCGAAACGTTTCACGTTTAAATGACAATATTTTTCAGATATCATTTCCCTAGGATTGTAATTTGATGTATATATAATAAGCGTTAGTTTTTTGTTTCATTTACCAATATTTTTTTTTTTTGCTATCAACGTTTTAAAATTAGAACTTTTTGTAGAATGACTGTATATTTTTTTTGGAAATGTTAGTCCTATAGCGGTAGTGTTTTAGCGAAGAAATACTGGTGTATTTATAATATGCAAATAAGATAATCAACAATGGTGAAAAGTAATAAGAATTGATATTAGTAATATAATATATATTTCCAGTGTATCTCTCTAAACTATTATCATTCTAATATACCCAAGGATACCATATGTGAGTAAATCCGAAAAAAAAAAGTATTTAGAGCAGTTAGAAACCAAAAAAAATTTCTTGACAGGCGCACTAGTTTAACAGTATTTTTCCGAAAGTCTGGAATGTTTGGATCATGATGCCAGGATGGTGCAAGGCTATGTTAATGCTCGTAAAACAAAAATCAAAAATATTTAATAAATCAATATATTTGTTTTTTATCAGGAGAGCAGCGTAACTATAACCTAAAATTAATTAGTGTTTTAGTGTTGTGTGCAGAACACTTATGGGATCACTTCGGTGTCTGTCTGTCTGTCACACCCGTTTTTCTCCGAGACTATTTGACATAGAAAGTTGAAATTGGGCACAAAATATAGGAATTGATGGCTCAATCAGAGCCGTGTAGTTTTTGAAAGTTAAATTTTGATTTAAGCGGTTAGTTTTGGGAAGGTGTGAAAAAAAAATTACCAGGTCATCGAGGGGGGTGTCAAATGAAAGCTTGTAAAAATATGGAGGTCAAAAATATATATAATGTAATATTCGCGCAAACTTTTCTTCGTAATATTTTTCAAAAGCCACCAAAAATCGCTGTCCACTTCCCTTATCTTAAGAAGTACTGATAAAAATTTTTTTAAAGAAATTCTGGAATATTCTCCATAAAGTGTAGATTGAACAAAAAATGATCACCAGCGTTACCTTTGATAATTTATCTGGTATATATATATATATATATATATATATATATATATATATATATATATATATATATATATATATATATATATAAAAAAAAATAAATTCAAGATCATCAGAGTGTTTTGTAAAGTCATTGATCATTTTATACCTCCGTAACAAAATTTTTTATTTTAAAAGCAATCACCGTATGGAGCACTAATCGCACAAGTCCGACTTGAACATGACCGGTTTTTAATATTTAAATACTTAAGAATGCCAGTTGAAAAAAATTTATTCTATGATGTGGTCAAAAAGGGCGCGAAATAATTTGAATAATCGAAAATTAGAGCTATTCAGTCTATTTTTAATAATATTGCTCTGTTTAGCCCTTTTATTCTATTTACAACTTTTGTTTTGTATATTACAAATTTTTAAAACTAAAAAAAAAATTCATTCCCAAATATACTTTGTACTTCCAAAAAAAACACTCAGTTTTATTAAAATATTTAAAAATCTTAATCTAATAATATTTATTTTTTATTTCGGAATATTAACAAAACAAGATTTCTAAGAGTTTCAGAATGTTGAGTTCTAAAAAAAAATAACTGGTCAAGTTCAAGTTGAACTTGCACAATTAGTGTTCCGTACGTTGATTGCTTTAAAAATCTTAATTTAATTATATTTATTTTTTGTTTCGGAATATTAACAAAACAAGATTTCTAAGAGTTTCAGAATGTTGAGTTAAAAAAAAAATAACCGGTCAAGTGCAAGTTGAACTTGCACAATTAGTGTTCCGTACGTTGATTGCTTTTCAAATAAAAAATGTTGTTACGGTGGTATAAAATAATCACTGACTTCACAAAACACACCCCAAATGAGTTTTCAACAAAGTTTGTTTCCAGTCTTTACTGAAAACTGATGACCTTGAAATTTGTGTTTTTTATATACCAGATAAATTATTAAAGGTAATGCACTCATGATAATTTTCGTTCAATCTGCACCCCATAAAGAATATTCCAGAATTTTTTCAAAATTTTTTGATCAGTACTTTTCGAGATAAGATGGAGGGACAGCGATTTTTTCGCAATTTTTTAAAAATAATACAGAGAAAAGTATGCGCAAGTAATACATTACATATATATTTTTTTTACTCGTGTTTTTACAAGCTTTCATTTGATACTACACTCGATGACCTACTAAAAAATTTTTTTTTTCTTTCGATTTCAACCCCCAAAATTAACCCCTTAGTCAAAATTTGACTTTCAAAACTACATGGCTCTGATGAGGCCATCAATTCCTATATTATTACCAAATTTCAACTTTCTATGACAAATAGTTTCGGAGAAAATCGGGTGTGACAGACAGACAGACACCGAAGTTAGTCTTATAAGCGCTCCGTACGGAACATTAAAAATGTTGAAAAAAATATTATCCACTATTTTAATAAAAAGGGCGAGAAACATAAATCTTACAATTCTCAAAATGGAGATTTTTTTGTCTATTTTTTAAAAATATGCCTCGCCTAGCCTTTTTTTTCGTTATTTAGACTATTTCAGAATTTTTTCAAAGTTTTCAGTACTTTTTGAAATAAGGGGGGAAACAGTGATTTTTGGCATTTTTTAAAAAATAATACAAAGAAAAATGTGCGCAAGTATTACATCTAGATATTTTTTAAACTCGTGTTTTCCTTTGACACCCCACTCGATGACCTGGTAATTTTTATTTTTACCTCCGGTTTCACTCCCCTAAACCTAAACTAAGTGAAGTTTAACTTTCAAAACTACACAGCTCTGATTGGGCCACCAAGTTCTCTGTTTGTGCCAAACTTTCTATGTCAAATAGTCTCGGAGAAAATCGGATGTGACAGACAGGCGGACAGGCACTAGAGTGATTCCATAAGTGTTCCGTACGGAACACTAAAAGCACTAAATTATTTTAGGATATAATTACGCTGCTCTCCTGATAAAAAAAATATATACTGATTTATTAAATATTTTTGAATTTTATTTTACGAACAATAACATATAAAAATGTCTGTACTGTTTTGATACCTTCAATTTGGGCTGGCATCATATTCCAAACATTCCAGACTATCGAAAAAATACTACTAAACTAGTGTGTTTGTCAATTTTTTTTTTTATTTTCTGACTGCTCTAAATATCCTTTTTTTTTTCGGATTCACTCATAAATGCAGAGATACTTGTTTCACGCCCCTTGGGTCTATTAGTGCGACTTTACTAGCAGACAGAACTGTTAAGATCACTTAAAAGAACCCAAACATAAGGATAAACAATACAAATAAATACAATATGTGCGAAAATAATTATAATTATTCTTGTTAAGAAAATTACAGATTTCCAAAAGATTCTCTACGTTGTTACTTCTTAGACTTTCTGAAATCCAGAGATACCTGTATGTACCATAGAAAATATAATTATTAAATTATTGAGAAAAATGTTACCAATAGAACGACAAACATCAGTCTAGCAATGTAAAAATACTGTGCATCCTGTGCATTTTCAAAGCTACATTTTTAAGAGTTTCTGTCTTATTATTGAGTAATAGTTAACCTCTTTAGATATATATATATATATATATATATATATATATATATATATATATATATATATATATATATTCACTTATAAACATAACGAATTCGCCATTAATATAAAAAATAAATTACTTTTCAACTTTTTATTTATTTAGAATCTAAAAATCCATTTAAAAATAAAACGGTCTGCACGTTGATGTTTTTAAATACCTTTATATTTAATTTATACAATAAAACGTATAAAAATATAAATATTGTATAATACCAGTTAAAAATATTTTACGAGTGTCGATAAAATTTCTGATTATTCTGTTAATGTGAGGCGTACCGAAATTGTAGACGAATACTAGTTTTTGGAGAACCGAGGTACAAGAAACCTCTCTATTAAAGCAAAAAAAGGGGATTTTCCTTTATATACTAAGGTTTAAAAAAAAAGTTAATTTATTAGGTGGATTCTCAAATCACTGGGCCCCAAAAAAATTATTTTGCTGTGCCGATTGTCGTTTAGCAACAAATTTTCAATTTTCTGAAGAGGAGTTAGACAGCTCTTATTTAATTTATACTTAGAAGAACTGTTTGCTCTAAGTGACTGTAGAAAAATGTAAAAATGAATGGTGAAACCCTGAACAATATTACGTACGCTGACGATACTGTCATAATTGCTGAGAGCCAAGAATATCTGCACCATTTTGAAATGTGAGTGTTCCACCGATAGTCAAAAATTTCTTGGACTGAACACATGACCAATGAATCCGTTCTGCATAGAGTTAATAGCAAACGTGAACTTCTAAATATTGTTAAATTAAGAAAAAACTTCATACGTTGGGCATATATTCGTCTTACTACGTCTTACTATCAAGGGCAAAATGGAAGAAAAACGAGGCAGAAGATAAATGTCTTGGATGAAAAATATTAGGGCTGCTACCATGGGCGTTATTGCATTTCTGCATTAATTGCTACCTAAAGATACAAGCGACCATCAGTTTCATATGCAGGCTCTTAATCCATTTACGCTACCGAAGCCGGCGAAGGAACACGAAAAATAATATGTTTCGCATGTGAATCGGTAAATTTCGACTTTAGTTATATCTACCGTTTCTGTACTAGCATAGTAAGTACATTATGTAATTTTCATAAAAAATTTATGGTATTATCTCAAATCTTGTAAATGAAAATAACGTGTACGTTATGAATACATTTTTCGAAAAGCCAGAACATGGCAAAGCCCAGATGGTATAACAAAAAAACGAAATTAATTATGTTTTATCAAATGACAAAAATATTGTAATTGACACGACAGTCTTGAACACGATAAGCATTGGCATTGGATCAGAACAAAAATAAAAATAAATCTGAAGCAGGAGAGACGTGAATTGATAATGCATACAAAAAAATAAAGACACCAACAAAAATAATAAAGCAAAACACAGACGAATATCGACAAGCATTGGAAAATCATATAAAACACATAAACTACTAAACAGAACTTAATGAACTAAGCACAAATAACCAACAGCCTACTCATGACTACAAAACAAATAGTAACATCGAAAACAGAGAAAACACAAAAATTAAGTAAAGAGACACAACATCTTATGAAACAGAAAAGACTATTAAGAAATGATCCTACACATGGCAAATTAGAATTGGCAGAAATAGACAAAAAAATAAAGAAAACGATCAGGGAAGACGTCAGATAGTACAGAAACTCGAAAACAGAAGAATCTTTGAAAGTTTGAAACATCCAAACAAACAAATGAATGAAGGGAGACATCAAATAATGAAACTTATAAATAACGGTAACCAAGAAATCGCACAAATCAAAAAGAAAAAGGTAGTTACAGAGACATATTATCAAACACTATAGGACACGAAAATATAGCTACCGCCCGGAAAGGAAGAAGGAAATAGAGTGATAGTAAGAAATCTGGGATCTGAAAAAATTCCCGATGTAACAACGGATGAAATAATGAACGCCCTGCAACATATGCACAAAAACAAAAAACCAGGAGACGATGAAATAACTATAGAAATGATGAAGTATGGAGGGGCATCGATAATACAATCTCTTCAAGCTCCATTTAATAGGTGCCTAATAGAAAGTAAAATACCAACACCTTGGGTAAACGCCTTAATTGTGCATATTTTTAAAAATATGAACACATTTAAATTGAAGAATTACATACCCATCAGCCTGTTATCGGTACTATACAAAATCATCACTAGAAACATATAGATTAACGAACAAATTAGACAGTTATCAACCACGTGAACAAGCTGAAATTAGACAGGGACACATACATAAAATCAAAATTAAAAGAGGAATTAGACAACGCGATTCGATATCCCAAAAGCTGCTCACGTTGACTCTAGAAGACATGTTCAAATCGATAAAGTGGGAAAATAAAGGAAGACTAATAGACGGTGAACGATTAAATCACTTAAGGTTCGCAGATGATGTCACTCTGATCGTCAACACAAAATAAAAATTACAAGAAATGCTGATGGAGTTGAATAACAACTCGCGAGAAATAGGTCTAAAAATAAACTTCACCAAGACCAAATATTTGAACAACGAAAGTGAAGATAATAGCCAAGAACTGTTAATAGAAGGTGAAAGAATAGGAAAGGTAGAAACATTCATATATTTAGGACAAAAAATCGAAATATAATCTAAAGGGTGACTTGGCTGGAAGAGTCTCGTTAGCTTGGTCTGCGTTCGGAAGGTTACAATCGACATTTAAATTAGACATTCCAAATACAATAAAAGCCAGAGTATTCGATTAGTATGTACTGCTGGTATTAATATATGGCACTGAAACGTGGGCTTTAAATAGAACTATAATAAACAAACTCCAGGTAATTCAAAGAGCAATGGAAAGAAAAAAGCTAAATATCGTATTCCTAACATCGAGATACGAAGAAGACCAAAAGTGACAGATGTAATACAATGAATATGTATATTAAGGTGGAACTGAGCGAGGCATGTCACAAGAATGAATGATAACAGATGGACACGCCGTATAGATGAATGGAGGCCTAGAGAACACAAAAGATGCCGAGGTAGACCACACACAAGTTGGACAGATGACATAAAAAGTTTAGCAGGGCACGATTGGATGCAAAAAAGCTAACAACAAAGCCCATTGGAGACAACTTGGGGAGGCTTACATCCGACTGTAGATAGAATAAGCTAATGATGATGTTGATGATGATGATTATCTCAAAAGTCGACTTTTCTTTAGTTATTCACCTCCAAAAATGTCTTATTTTAAAAACATTTTAGTTTTGTTAAATGAACCTAATTCATTTTAAGCCGTTTAAAAGAGTATGAAATTACCATCGACAAATTAATTACCACTCCGACTTGCACGGTGAAAATAAAAAGTGTGCAAACAAGAAAAATTGTCAAAGCAAAAAAATATCGGTAACAACGTAAAAGCGCCGGATTAAAAAGACTCGACAAAATTTATATGCAATTTCGTCACCGATGTCGCTCGGGACCATCCCCGGCTGTTACCGAGCTTTATTCAATTATTTTAAAGTAGCTTTGATTTTAAATTCTACCAATTACTTCATTCTCTTTGCCATTTATTGCTACTGACTTTTCGAGAACAAAAAGGAATTTATTATTTATTTAATGAGGACAATTTTAAAATCAGCATAACTAACTAATGGAATCTTTTTTTTAAGATTTGTCATTTTTGCGAGAACACTGCTTATATTTATTATTTCATTAAACAAATAAGTGCGAAAATTACAGTTATTTCTCAAATATTAGTTGAGGGGTTAAGTTACAACGTGTACAATTAAAATTTTAATGAAAAAAAACCGTCCAAGTGCAAGTCGGATTTGCGCAATTAGAGTTCCGTACGGTGACAGCTTTTAAAAATAGGATAAAATAAGATTATATCTCGGTACAAGAGCGACTTTCCACTCAGTTACAGTTGCCTTCACCATATGTCAAGAAACATAATTTTCATAGTTTTTTTTATACCGGACAAATTATCAAACGTAATGCACTCGTAATAATTTTTACTCAGTCTGCACCTTATGGAGAATATTCCAGAACTTTTTCAACATTTTTTGATCAGTACTTTTCGAGGTAAGGGTAGGAGATTTTTGGCAATGCGTAAAAGTAGTAACTCATATATACTTTTAAACTCACATTTGCACATGCTTTCTGACATCCCACTCGATGACCTGATAAAAAAACTTTTTTTCACTTCCGAGTTCACCACCGAAGACTAACCCCTAAAGTTAAAATTTAACTTTTAAAACTACACGGCCCCGATTGGGCAATCAATTCCTATATTTGAGCCAAATTTCAACTTTCTATGTCGAATAGTTTCGGAGAAAATCGGATGTGACGAACAGATGGACGCCTATGAGAACAATATTGGGTTTCCGGATCTAACTTTTAGCGTACAACCTCTTTTACAATATGTATATACACTGTGCAACCATTAATTTCCGGGACTGTAAAAAATTAAATGAATCATTTTTTTTAGTCAGTTTACTCATAGATCAATTAAACTTTCTAGTACATTTTGTGAAAATGCTTAAGTACGCATGGAAGCCTTTGGTGACAGAATACATGTAGAGCGTGTATGACTCTAGAAGTATTGCCACATTTATTGCTATGTTTATAAGAACTTAATAACATATTATTGCAGGCATAAGCACTCTAGGTTGACGATCACTGTTGAATCTAAAATTTGTTAGTAAATTTTATCCTACAGCCGTGTCTTACCACACACGGATTTTATTCAAAATCTGGATTTTTGCTGACTGTCTGGACCCCTTTTTATGGCTACTGCTGAGACGCGACGCTGTATGGACCCGAAATTCTCATGTTCTGACTAGAAAAATAATACAACCAACTTTTTAACAAGACTTAAACTATTTATTACAAAAATTAATAAAAAGGAAAAAAGATTATTAAAACTAGTGGTCAAATTATATACGGTAATTTGAAAAAAAAAAACAAAATAATCGGAAAGGAATTTAAAATCAACAAAAAGAAAATTCCCTTAAAATTTTATTGGTAAGAATCTCTTCAGCATTAGGATAATCTCTTGATTCCAAATGCATTTTAAGTAGTCTCCTTCGCGTCGTATCGCCATGAGTTGCAACCCATCTTGTTTGTTGTTTCCTCATATTTTCTTAGAATTTTTTCCCCATAATCTTCTTTTATTCTATTTGATTACTCCTTCGTATTTTTTAACAATAATTAAAATTCAATTTTTAGACAGACTGATAAATTATTAAGAATATAAATAAATTAAATAAACCTTTTGCAGGTCTCTATGTCTACAAAACATATATCCTTTTACTTTAATTTCTAGGAATCACACCCGTTAATTGTTACCACTGACAATTTGCATAATTAAAACAAATTCAAGATAAATAATTTCTTTGTATTATAGAAATTATTCAACTTTATTTCGATTTATACTGGAACTTTTGTATCTTTTTGACTTTCGGTATTTATTTTGACTTCCAATTTACACATCTGATCTTTGTTTGTGAATCACATTGAAAATATCACATCTCATCATCAGTAACGATTGATATCAGGAAAGTTGGAACAAGTTCTCAAGACTCAATTGAATATGACCAAGAATGAAATGTTTGATATTTCTAGGTCATAATGTAAGATAGCTACTAGAAAATATATTAATAGAAATAGTAACTAATAATCGTACTAGGAAATTTTGCTATAATTTAACTAAAAAGTCTGATTTTTATCGATATTAATTGTTTTATTCAAAGTTATTTAACATAAAAAGGAATAACGCAATATTATATTTTCATGTGATTTATGTTTTAATTTTGAAATTAATACCAGTGTAATCATTAGTCTGTTGACTTACTCTTTTCTCCAATTATCTGCTTTATTCTTCCAAATTCTTTAAGTTAAGTTCTTGTACCAAACACAATTTAACAACGCAGTTTTCTTTGAGGGTTTCAAAGTGCCCTTAAGGGTCGCATCGAGCACTAACATTGTATCATCCAATCAAGCTGCAGTTACTACGTTCTAGAATTTTGTAATCTTTTTCTTCTACTAAGTCAATATAACTTTTTATCTATTCTATCATAATAGAATTAATCTTCATTATATTAGTATAGACTTACATACAAAAGGTAGTTCATAGAATAAGCAATTATAAAATAATACATTAAAAATAACTTACTACATTAAAATAATTTAAATCTTTGAAAATATATTATTTATTTAATTTTGTTGACAGCGCATGTTCATAGTTTAAAAGTAAAAGTAACCAATTATTTAAATACAACTAGCGCATCAAGAGATATTAAATTGTGCAATAGGAAAATTAAGTAAAACATCTTTTTTTTACTCTATAAAATCCTTATATCTTTTAATATAAAGCTCGCATTGTATTACTACAGTAAACATAAAACACAGTAGCGACGCCCAAGAAAATTTTTAGGTCCTGTTTTTCATCACACATGCGTCCCCTATCATACCTACAACATGTCTTTTAAGGAGAATCTTTTTATAACGTGCTTCGAAATTCATTATTAGTAATTTTCCAATAAATAAATGACTTATTTGACATTATAATGGAAAATAATTAGAAAAAAAATGTTAAGAGGAAGTTTTTGATGTGCGGTTAGAGCTTGTAAAAATATATTAGGTTTCCTAAAGATCCTAAAAGATAATTTATTCATAATTCTTTAATTCTGTTCTGAGAAAGCTCAAAGGAAAGACTATGAAGATTTTGACTCAGTTGTCTCGCGAGATTCGAAAAACTTGGAGATCTTTGCCCGAGTATGTAGAAAATCTCATCGACAGTATGCCTCGAAAAAAAAAAGGGATTAATGATGCAGGTAATTGCACTATTGTTAGCACACCAAAGAATACATTGATGGTAAAAAATTCTCTCGAAACACATTTTTTCAAGAATATTAGTGGTCACGCTCTTGTTGGAGAGACTGTATATTGATTAGTTCCTCTCTCTTTAAAGTTTCATATAAGGTAGGTCTAAAATCCATGGTCTAATACTTAATCATTAATACGTATTTATTATCTTCATAAAGATTCCGTTTATCAGTTAAGAAATTAGGAGTGTAGTACCGTTATAGACAGAGATTAAAAATGAGCTGGAACAAGCATCTGCATATTTACATTAAAGCACAATAAGACATCTAACCTATCTTGAAAATGGGTTAACTGGGTCGACTGCTAACAAATTACTCCAATGTACAATGTTGTCAGACTTTCAAAATTTAAAACAAATCTGTGTTTTACTGGCGTTCTCAATATCATTAAAAGTTAAATCTAATAAAGTGTATAGTTTTATCTAATAGAGGAGAAAGCAAATAACAGCATATTTATGAGCAAAAGCTAAATATTTCCTAAATTTGTATTTTAATAAGTTACATATAGACACATACAACCATTAAAAACCAACTAATACGAAGCCATTAAAATTAATAAATAAGTGGCAACAGTTGTACATATCCCAGGCAGGTTTCAGAGCAAGATAGCTAGCGACCATTTAGTTTTTTTTTAGCAATTTTGCATAAAGCAGTGTTGCAATTTACTCCATCATTATCTACCGATCCTAACCGCTCATTGAAATTTTATATATAAGTAATCAATTTGGCGAAGAGTGAGTTCATAAATGATATGGTTTGTCTCCTATTGAGTAAGACTTATTTTTTTTTTAATATTTCTGTATAGCGCATAAGGTCATTGAACAGAATTATACCATCAAAGTAAAATATCTACCTATACCAGCCAAATCAGGAACGCAGCACTTCTATCGAATCTCGCAATCAAACTTCAACAAGATTTGGCTTGGCGTGTTTCAGAATACTCCGGAACGCCTTTGCCTTGATCACACATAACTGAGTGGAGAAAACGAATTTGTTAGTGTCGCTACACTGCACTGGATTGGAGAGAATTGGTTTAGAATCTTAGATTTAGTTAGCTGCGCATACACTTTAATAAAGCAGCTTTGTGTTTGTATCTTGAATATAACATATATTGTTCAACTTAAGATTATAACTGCCTATATATAGCTTAAAGTATATGAAATATTGAACAATTTAATTATTTATAAAATAATCGGTTATGAAAAAAAATTACAAGCTTACATAATGATCCAAGAAATATACAATTTATCGAACGGAAGCTGTGTGTTTTTCCTTGAAAATCGGCAGTACAATTTTAAGCAAGCTAAGCTAACAAATACAGATAATAATATCTGGCCGTGTAAGTAGTACTATAGTGAATTTAGTGATATTTTGACTAAGAGCCTTAACGACCGGTCAAAAGAACCTGGAATTGCTGGGGCCGACAAGAAGTTTGTTTTTAATTCTTTGTTTGTGTGCTTCCTTGGTTTCGTCGATAATTTCACGCCATTATCGGTAGGCAAGACGTTTAGAAGCAACAGCTTCTTTGCATTTTCAGTCGAACCAAGGCTTGTTGTTGAAAGGGAATTTCATCCAAAAGGAGATGTAAGCTTCCATGCCAACCAAAATGACATTGGAAACCTTCTTAGCGCAGTTAGATAGGTCGTCGGATTTAAAACAAACGTCTTACCAAGGGAAAGTTCGAACATATTCCATGAGTTCTTCCAATTTGGCAGATTTGTAGTGCCAAATCTTATGCTGTTTAAGAGCCTCTCTGTCACGAATCGGTAGGATACTCGATGTCGAAAACAATTTAGGATTGAAAGAACATAATGGCGGATTTACAGTGACAGTGCAAATGTCGGTTTTGGTGCTTAAAAACAAGGCAAGAAAACTGGCGAACACTCCGCCTCGATCAGGATTCCCTATTGGTTCATAAATTGGGCATAATAACTTTGATTCATCTTTAGTGGAATATATATTTGTAGGAAGGTGAAATTTTTTTTTGACCATTTAGAAAAAAATTTCAATAAGACATTCGCAGACAGTTTCCTCGCTTTATTTATTTCACGCCATTTTTTTAATTGTTAATATGTATTTGGTGCATCTCAATAATTTCCATTATTTCACAATAAAAATATTTGACACTAAATTCAAAAACCTGAGCACTTATGACTTTAGATTCTTGTTGTCAAACTTTATTATTTCAATCATAAATTGCCTTATTAAAAAGTATATAGTTAACTCTGTTTTCTAATTAATTAAAAGTAAGACACAAATAATTTGCACCTCTGCCTGATGTAAGCCTCGTTTTGGAGGCGTAGCTGCCTTCTGTCGGGAGCTGTCCAAAAGGACAGACCGCTATTTGCTAAGAATTACCGCTTGCCACGACAAAACAGTGACTAGAGATTATTTTTAACTAATTTTGAACTAAACTTCGTCAAAAAATTGTAGAAAAACGCAAAGGAAAAGTATCTCAAGGGGTGCTGTTTTTTGCTAGATAATGCGCCTGTTCACAAATCGCTGTCAGTTTTGCAAAAAATAAACGAATTAAGTTTCGAACTGATCATCCCTATATTCTCCTGACTTAGCTCCGTGGAACTATTGCTTTTTTACAAAACGGAAAAAAATCTTAGAACGGACACAAATTTCATTTAAATTAAGTAGTAATAAATATTCTCTTAGAGTGATTTGTAAACAAAGACAAATAATTTTTTTGAAAGGTCTGGCGTTACTTTATAATCGTTGCACTAAGTATATAATATTGAAAGAAATTAAATTGAATAAACCATTTTTGTTTTTGAGATTTTCCTTGCTTTGTCTTTGCTGGGCTAGAAACTTATCAATACTCCTCGAACTAGAATTTTTTTTTGTCAAAATTAAAAATGATTTTGAAAAAAAAAACAAGTAAGAAATTTTTAATTTATAGAAGAAATATTATGACTTAGGTTTTTGGAATAAAATTTCTAGCCTTAACAATCATAATTTTTTTTAGCAGTACATAGGGCAAATCTTCTCCTTCTGGTTATCGATAAATAACACCACTTGGTAAAACAAATGCTTACATTTATCTTTATTGGAGTAACCTGTAAATTTTAAAAACTAATATTATCAATTTACGACATAACCATTTTTAAGAATTAGTAAGACGATCGGCGTTCTTAATATTAGGTCCGATTGTTATGTCAAAGATTGTTATACTGTATAACACCTAGGCTGAAAAGCTTTTGGTCTGACACATAGATGTCGCCGTTTTCAAAAATCCATATGAGTTTTAGGAAGTACCAACCATCAAACGATACGCATCAAAATTTCATGACATTTCGACGATTAGTTTACAAGTTTCATTGATGGGAAAAAAGAACGTTCAAGCAAAGCCATGGCTTCATAAGTGTTACGGTGGTGTGCTAAATTTAAACGCAGTCGTACAGACACCAATGATGCTGAACGCTCTGGACGCCCAAATGAGGTGGTTACACCGGAAAATATCAAAAAAATCCACAAAATTGTTTTGGATGACCGTAAAGGGAAATTGCGTGAGATAGCTGACACCCTAAAGATATCAAAAGAACGTTTTGGTCATATTTTGCATGAACACTTGAGCATGAAAAAAGCTCGGTTCGAAATGGGTACCGCGTTTGCTCACACCAAAAACAACGTATTGAGCGCTGTTTAGACCTGTTTAAGCGCAATAAAAAGGATTTTTTCATACGATATGTGACAATAAATGAAACATGGATCCATAACTATACACCAGAATCAAATTGGCAGTCAGCTGAGTGGATAACAGCCGGTGAAAGCCACCCGAAGCGACCAAAGACACAAGTCGGCTGGGAAGGTTTTGGCTTCTGTATTTTGGGATGCGCATAGAATAATTTTCATCGACTGTGTTGAGAAGAGAAAAACAATCAAAAGCAAATATTATATAAAATTATTGGTACATTTGAAGGCAGAAATCGGAAAGAAACGGCCCCAAATGAACAAGAAAAAAGGGCTCTTTCATCAAGACAATGTATCGTGTCAGAAGTCAATGATTACGATGGCAAAATTGCCTTAATTGAATTTCGAATTGCTTCCTCATCCACCGTATTCTCTAGATTTGACCCCCAGCGACTATTATCTATTCGCAGACCTCAAAAAAATACTTGCGGGAAAGAAATTTGGCTCAAATAAAGAAGTTATCGCCAAAACTGAGGCATATTTTAAAGGCAAAGACAAATCGTTCTACAAGAAAGGTATAGAAATGTTAGAAAAGCGTTGGACTGATTGTATCGCTCTTGAAGAAAACTTTTGCAAAAAAATGTGTTTTAAATAGCTAGACCAAAAACTTTTTAGCCTACGTGTTAAGTTTGTTCTTTATTATCCCCTGATAAACATTCCTAAAGGTCGGTCACTTGTACCAAGTGTAAATGCTTTATATGTTTATTTGTGTTTGATTATAGTATTCACTAAATACTAAGTCATTTCACCAAATATAGTCCCCATAAGAATTTTTTTGTTTTAAAAAAAAGATAAATCCATATTAAAAATATATTTAGACCCTCTTAGAGTAAATTTCTATCGTTTCTTTAAATCGCTTTTACAATCACAACTTATTTTCAATTTGTTGATAATTAAATTTCCTATCTGTTCAATTCGATTTTATGGTGACAAAAATAATGTTCATTCCTCATCAAATACATTAAAATGTTTTATTATATTTAAAAATAAATTATTCCGTATAACCGATAAACGTGGCCCGATGTTAGTTTTACACCTGAAAGAAAACAGCATACGCAGAGGCAAACACATATATGTGAGTTTTATGTGTAGAGACTAACTTATTTTAGCGAGTAATACAACCTTTCAAAAAAAGCTTCAACTTTGCAAATTAATGTACGAAAAGATAATTTTTTATTCAGCTAATGATACAATTTTAATTTGAACCCAACTCAAGAATCAAAATAACTAAAATATTTTTTACAGATTAATTAAGAAGTTCTTATATCTAAAAATAAATCACTTCTGAACTATCTTAGCGCTTGATATTATTTTTCAAATGAGGTTTTTGATTTCACTTATTATTAATCTGCACAAACGTAGATTTTACATTTTGGAAATAAGTTATAACTAGAGGTCGGATTCCGTAAATCATCCCCATAAAATACTATAAAGCGAAAAAATATTATCAAGAGCACCCAACATTATTGTATATTTCAATTACTGAAAAAAAAAAATTGTCACGTTATTTATTTAACGAAAATGATAATACTGTTCATTTGTTTTTATCTATCAGACAGTTTGCTGCTCAAAATCCGACATTCGCGATTGTAAATGCCCAATCACTGAACGACATAATATTTTGTATGTTCGTCAGAAAATACGATGCCTAGTTCTAGAGAATTAATGAATTTCATAATATACAGAGTTAATTATTTTTATTAGGCAAAAGATATGGCATTATTTTTGTTATATTATTTATTAAGCTGACTTAATTTATGTTTTTCGGAAATTTTTACCGCTAACCTGAACTAACCGTTTTATATTTCTCAAGTAGATTTAGCTTTTTACAAAGAACACATTTCAGTCCTTTTCTGAGCACATCTCACCACGCTAAACCTGAAAAAGAAAAAAATTATACATTAGAACAAAAGAAAATTTTAAAATTTGTAACCAGCTTTGATTTTTCCCACACAATTTTAATGTATTATTGTATACTATTCTGATGTCCCTCTATATATTACACACAGAAGATGTGTCCAACTATATTTTTACTAATATATAACTTTAGACACGCCCGTGTAAGATATATATATATATATATATATATATATATATATATATATATATATATATATATATATATATATATATATATATATATATATATATATATATATATATATATATATATATATATATATATATATATATATATATATATATATATATATATATGTCCCAAAAAGTTTTATACAAATGAAGAAAAAATTTATCTTATATATTAGAAAAAAATTTATTCATAATAAAAAGTTCTGCATCACATGGAAATCCATAATCAAGCATCAAAAGTTTAAAATATCTTAGAGTATACAGGGAAAATAAAAAATAATGATTTATAATGAAGAGTAAAGTGTGTTTAAATTTATATACAGAGCAAAATATTAATTGAAAATGTTAATAGGAACTAAAAAATTATGCTCACATTTAGATTTGTGGCCTTTCTAGTTAAAAATCCAGTAAACACGTCAGTAATTGTCAGATTACTTATTAAATAAAGGAAAATGAAATTAATTAAAAACTAGCGCACTGATTTTGATTGTATCATATTTTTGTTAAAAATTTGATAACAGTTTTATCTGCGTTGCAACAATTACATCCATAATAAATTTGTGTTAGTATCATTTTATTTTGAAATTGCATCATTACTTAATTACTACGTACATAACATAACAACTAAACATAACTTTATTGCACAAGTGCTTCAATGTATCCACCGGCCCTTTCTTAACAGGTGATTGTTTATATATATTTTATTACATCTCTAATTACGTCAGGAGTTATAGTTTCACATGTTTCCCTAATGACTCTCTCAAGATGATCAACATCTTGAATTAGCCTTTTAAGATAAAGCTTTGCTTTTAAGTAGCCCCATAAAAAGAGTCTAGAGGGGTGATGTCCGGAGACCTTGGGGGGCCAAGTAAACTGCACAGACCTCCCTATTACTCTACCGTTAAAAATATGAAGGAGATAACCTCGAACATTTCTCGTACTCTGACATGATGCACATCATATTGGCACCATATACGTTGTTTTTCAATTATTATTGATTGATTGGTTATTTTAGTTTGGCGCGTCGATATCGAGGATCATTTGGCGCCATAAGTAGGATTTTTAAATCTTAAACTAGCAGTACACTCTTGCCAAGATCACTCGTCGAGACATTCGCCGAGGCGGCGAGACGCGAGGGGTGGTCCAGTTCACTCTCTTGTTTACCTCGTCCAATGTCCTCGAGACAAAAAAGTTGCGGAGAAGGTGAGACTCGAGTGGTGTTGAGTACACTCTCGCTCCTCGCCTCTTTACTAGTCTCGCCCGAGAGGGCTGCGGTGGATTGTTTATTAATTGTTTGTATTTTTTAAAAAAGCAACTTCCATTGCAAATGGAAGTTGCCAAATTCGCTGCCTCCGTAGCTGTATGTGCGTATGCACATTACAATTATTTGAGTATTTTGCATAAAAAAAAGACCAAAAAGTCGTGGAAAAAAAGAAAGATGGTGGATTACTGCTATTCATCGAAATAGAACAAGGTAATTACTAATCATTATTAATGTACTCAATTAATAATTAATTAAAAACAGTTAAGAACTTATTTAATTTGGATTTGTAGGCTCAGCATGGAAAAACAATTGTCTGAATTACTTGTCGAGAATTCTGGGGGAGTTTGAGAATTTCATGCGAATGTCATATATCGACTTCGAGTATTTATTAAATCAAGTCTCGTATATTATTTCTAAAAAAGATACCCAAATGAGAGAGGCAATACCAGCAAGAGTACGACTTGCAATTACTTTAAGATATTTAGCCTCTGGAGACAGCTACAGGAGTCTACACTTCCTGTTCAAAATTTCCAGCGAACTTATTTCGAAAATCGTACCTGAAGTATGTTCTGCTCTGAATAAAGTACTCAAGGATCAAATAAAGGTAGGAAAATATTTGTACACTGTTCTTTATTAAAAATACGTCACACAAGGAAATAAAGCTGACAAAATAAACTAGAGTTCATGAACAGGGGTTCATAATAGGTTCAAATCAAATAAAATTATTATTTATTATTTTGGTGGTAAAAAATGTCATTATCATTGCTTGGTCAATGATATTATCATTTCCCCTCACTCTGTACTGCATAACCACCGTGTTGGTAGTCAACAGTTCCAGAGCTTGAGGAGTGAGGTGATACCGCCTGATGATATATGGGAGTAGGAGGGGTGGAATACCGGGGCAAATTTTGGTTTCTATTCACAAGCATCCCGTGCATTTGATACATGAGTAATTCTCTCTCATGCTCTGGTAGTTTTCTCAAGTTTTTAGCCAGCATTTTTGCAAATAGATCACAATCATCTTCTTCCTGAAGTGGTTTTTGTTGAGTGATAACATGGCTTAGCATATTAAGTGCATTGTTCATTTGATTTCCCGCTTCCTGAAGTTCAGGGGGTTGTTTGCGGCGGCGAATTGTTTGCTGAGAATTTGATGGAGTTTGCTGAGACTTTGATGGTTCATTATCACCATTTGTTGAAGGGCATCTTGCTCCCCCTTGCTGACTATCTTCGTCAAGTGAAATCGTTGGATCAGTCTATAACAGAATAAAAAAGCGAAATAAAATACAAACAATTCTTGAAGTTTGCTAGTGTGTCCTTTTCCATCGACACCAAAACTCTCCATTAAAATTGTATGTTTATTTTTTACAGCTTCCTTCAAGTCAAGAGGAGTGGTTAGAGGTGGAAAAAGGATTTAGCGATAATTTTCCACATGCTATAGGATCGATTGATGGAAAACATGTCACAATACGGGCTCCTCCTCACACGGCAACGGATTATTATAATTATAAAGGGACATTTAGTATTGTCCTATTGGCCGTGGCAGACAGCAAATGTAGATTCATTTTTGCTGACATTGGTTGCAAAGGTAGAATTAGTGATGGTGGTGTTTTACGCAACTGCAATTTATGGAATCAGATTTGTAATAATAACCTAAACTTGCCAACCGAGCGACCTTTACCTGGGTCACATGTTCCTTTGCCCTACGTGTTTTTGGCCGATGGTGCTTTTGCACTAACTACAAACATCATGAAACCTTACCCAGGCACACATGCATAACTCGCCTCAGCGGATATTTAATGAGACATTATCACGATCTCGAGTGAAAGTTGAGAACACTTTCGGAATACTTGCTGCTAAATTTCGAATATTTGGAAAACCAATCGCTCTATGCCCAGAAAAAGTAAACATTGTTACAATGACATGCATTCTACTTCACAATTTTCTAATAAATAGCAAAAGCTCTCACAATATTTATACCCCTCCGGGCACCATTGACGAGTATGACGTCAATGGCATTTTGCACGAGGGCTCTTGGAGACAGGAAGTGTCAGATACTTGCGCCATAAGGCCGATTAATCCAGTCCCACGAAGACCAGCAACGAATGCTATAAAAATTAGAGAAGAATTTACTTCATACTTTTTTAAATTTGGATAATCAGTAAGTAATTTTACTGATTTTTTATAATTTTTTAGTTCGTTTAATACTTATAGTTTTTTGTTGTACTTAATAAATTATATTGTACTTAATAAATTATATTAGCAATAAAACAAAATTTAAAAAAAACTGATGATTAATTTTAACTTTACTTACCGTTTCCTGTGTGCTAATCGTTGGATTGCAGTCGTATATCCGCCCAAGAAAAGACTCCATAAGATCATAAGCATACCAAATTGGCTTATAGACATCTTCCTCTCCTGCTCCTGATTTTATGGAAGTCTTTTTTTTACGTAGATGACCCCTAAAAGTCGCCATCAGAGATTCTTTTCTCTTTTTTAAATCATCCACTCCTTCAACAAGATCATTACTTATTCGCAGCCAAGCATCACTAACTTTTTTTTTATTTTTATGATGAAAATGTGCAGGATCCCAAATGCATGGTTCCCTCTGATATGCTTCTATAAATTTTAAATTGAAATCATTTGACGAATCCATTATATATATATATATATATATATATATATATATATATATATATATATATATATATATATATATATATATATATATATAAATAATTTGAATTATTTAATATTAATATATTAGAAGTAAGTATTAAATTAAAATAATTGCTAATTAAAGAAGATTGCAACAAAACAAATTGAAAGCAAGTCAAGACAAGAGTGAACTGGAGGTGCTCTTGCCTCTCTGTCTCGCCCTCCGTTTCCTTTGACTCGTGTCAAAAAACCGACAGTGGACCGAGAGCACGAGGCGAGGCGAGACGAGGCGAGGGGACCCGAGGCCTACCCAGTACATTCTTGGTTCGAGAGGCCAAGGCGAGACAGGCGAGAGCACACGAGACTGGCCAACACGAGGCGAGAGCACAAGTACACTCTCGGTCTCGGCATGTCTCGGCGAGAGTGTACTGGTAGCTTTAGAAAATAATTGTGTTTCTTTGAAGAATTTGATCAAACTGGAGATATTTGTAACATTTGGAATCAATATTTGATCGAGAGGTTTTAATAGATCTAACCTTGTCTTAATGTCTAAATATTCATTTGAAGTTAAAATATGGTTAATAGTTAGAGTATTGTAGCAGTTTGGACATCTGGGTGGCGGATCACCTTTCAACAAATAAGAATGAGTGAGGAAGGTGTGTCCGATAGCTACCCTTCTCCATATTGTATTCTCTCAACGTGACAGAGCATCGAGCTGAAGGGGCGGAAAAACTAGAGGTTTAACCCCCCACAACTTGCACGAATCCTCCCGCAGGTCGCACTCCAGCTGAAATAGATTATCAAAAGTCTGTTTGAAAAAGTTTTTTAGATCTTTTGGAGTGAGCATTGTGTTAATTGGAGTGCCCGAGGTGATGGCAACCCTAGCTTGTAAATCAGCACTTTCATTACCTTTTATGTTAATGTGGCTGGGCACCCATAAGAAAGATATAGTAATACCCCTATTGGATGACATTTGTATAAGATCAGATATGGAAGTAGTGATAGGGTGAAAATGCGTGGAAGAGCTGATTGATTGTAATGAACTCAAGGAGTCTGTTATGATTAAAACTTTAGTATCTAGTTTGGTGGATATTAACCATCTTAACGCTTCTTTGATAGCAAATAATTCCGCTGAAAAGACAGAGGTGTAATTGTTTAATTTGAATTTAATGGTAGTGTTATTGTATACGAAAGCGGCCCCCGTTCCCTGGGCAGTCTTAGAGCCGTCTGTTTTCAATTATTAGTAGGCGATTTAGAAACTCAGGGAACTCATCATTTAACAATTCTAGGTAACGTTCAGCATTGATATTATTTCGAAAAAAGAATGATCCAACTATTCTATCTTTAAAAATTCCACACGATACATTGGTTTTAAACGAGTATTGATCTCGTGTTTGGATATTGAAGTTAATATTAACCTCGCTCTACCAGAGATAGTTTTGAGAGCTTACTGTCCCATTAGACGTAAATGTCGCTTCGCCAGAAAAAAGGATTTGTCTTGTCATAAACCTATTATTTTCCAACTCTCCTTGAAACCGAGAACAAAATTCAAATCTTCGTTCAAATTCTCCTGTTTTAAAATATGGGTAAATTAGGGTTTGTATGGTTTAAATTTATTTGATCTTAAAATTCTCGCAACTGTAGTTTTACTCACATTCAATAAAACTGATCTTTTCCGAAGAGAATCTTTTGTCTTTTTTACTACTGATAGCATTACTTGATTTTGATCATCTTCATTTGAAACCCATCCCCGATGTTTCTTTTTAAATTTTTTTTTCAACAATTCCATAAATCTTGAATTTATTTATTAGATGTCTTACAATTGTGAAGTGTACAGTTTTATCAGGGGTATTATTAAAGATTTCTGCTGCTTCTCTAAAAGTTTTATAATTATCTCCAACTATGAGAATAATTTCAATTTTATCTTCAATACTCAATTTTACTGGCATTTCTAATTATTGCAAATACAGACTGACGTTAGCTTTGAAGTTTATTGACAGTTGTTAGGTATTTCTAAAGGTATGTTTATTTATTAAAAATCCGTTTTCAGTTGTTTTGCATTAATTATATATGCCTGAGGAGGATCCCTCCCACTACCTGCTTTTAAGCATTGACTGTTCAACCACTCTGTCGGCTGAAAGCTGCTGTGTCAGTTTTTGATGAAGTAATAGGTATGCCTAACTTCTGGAATAAGTACCATTAAATTCTGTTCTCTTATCAATTCTAGCCTGACTGACGAGCCGTGATATGACGAAATGCATCTCAGGTGGATTTGACGAATAAGAGAACAGTGGATAAAGTGCTGAAAGATGGACTTCGTTCGTTTTCAGTTGTTTTAAATAAATTTTATAGGGTTTTACTGCAAATATATTAAAATCAATACAACTCAATAAAATTGGATAAAGTCCATCCTCTGGTTGATGTAAACCTAGTTTTGAAGACATACCCGACATCTGTAGGGGAATTGAAGAACACAGACTGACAAAGGAATTGTTCAGCGAGTTACTAACAATTATACCGCTTGGCAACGCTTCATTGGGTTTTACCCCAAATACAGGGTGTCCCAGTATTTCGTATACGTAGAGTTACTGTGAATTTCTGGGGATGTAAATTTGACCATTTAACCCAACTTACCTTAGTTCAAAAATTCGTAATTTTTGAGATACAGGGTGTCAAAGTTATATTTTTATTTTAGTTTTTCTTAAGTAGCTTTCTTAATAGTTGTATTATTTGTACAAGATTCGGTGCTAGGGGGTTTTCTGAGATGCGAAATATTATTCAGCTCACAATTTTGTTGGGAGCGCCACTTATTGTACTGTGTATACCTTTAAATTGTCATAATTTTTTTTTATACCACTCTGTATGATATTTTTAATTAAATATTCGTATGCTCCGCCTTCCCTTGTCTAAAAAAAGCTCTCTTGGTAAATGTTGCTCCGAGCAACAGTTTCTGAAACAGTGGAATGTTTGTTTCCATTTTTTAATTCCATTATTAAATGCGTATTCCTTCTTATATATGTACATCTTATTATTATTGTTAGCCTTATATATAAATATATATATATATATATATATATATATATATATATATATATATATATATATATATATATATATATATATATATATATATATATATATTTTATATATATTATTATTGTTTTTGTTTTTCTTTTTCACGTTTGGTCAACATGGTTCCATGTTTGGCTGACGGGCGCAAACCAAGTCAGCACAAACGCATTACCATTGTGTATTAAGGAATGACCTGACAATGTTACATGTTTTCAAAATCACTGACTTCTGAATGTTTTTGTGTATGTTTGTGTTGAGTCCTAATTGTACTAAGTGTGGTGTGAATGTTGCTGGTGTAAGGCCTGTGGCTGATACAATGAGGGGGACAATAATGACTTTTTCTTGCTTCCATAGCCCTTTTATTTCCGTTGCAAGGTCTGTGTATTTGGAAATTTTTTCTGTGTATTTCGTTTGGATGTTTGTGTCGTTGGGGACAGCTATGTCAATTAGATAGGTGACTTTTTCTTTTTTGCATTGAAAAGTAATATCGGGTCTATTGGCGGAGACCGTTTTGTCTGTATGGATACTGATGTCCCAGTAGAGTTTGTAATCTTTATTTTCAAGTACGGATGGTTGGTGTGTGTATTTGTAGTAGGGATCTGTGTTTTTTATGAGCTTGTATGTTGTAGCTAGTGCTTGGTGAACTACTTTTACCGCTGAGTCATGTCTGGCTGTGTATTCCGTTCCGGCTAATATTTTACATCCGCTTATTATGTGTTCGATCGTTTCTTTCTGCTGGTGGCATTTTCTGCATCTGTCTTCTGTAATAGTTGGGTCTTTGATGATATGCTTTTGGTAGTTTCTGGTTAATATGACCTTATCCTGGATGGCAAGTAAGAAGCCTTCTGTTTCCCGGAATAGCTGCCCATCCCGTAACCAGGTGTATTATTGTTTTTTTATTTACGTGGTCTTGTTCTATGTGGTATCTGTGTTTTCCGTGGAGTGTTTTTTCTGACCACTTTTCCTGTTGTAATTGGGTGTGACTGTGTGTATCTGCTGGGTGGTCTACCCGGGATAAGTCGAGTGGATTATAGTTTTTGTCTGCTTTGACTGTTGCTGTGTGAAGGCTGGTTTGCTTGGTGTGAAAGAATTTCCTGAGTGCTTGTATTTGTTTTGTGTGTAATGATCTGATGTCTATAATTCCTCTTCCTCCTGCCTTCCTCTCGATGGTAAGTCTTTCTTTACATGCGTTGGGGTGTAATTTTCTGTATTTGGTGAATTGAGATCGTATAAGGATGTGAATATTTTCTATGTTTGTTTGTGACCATTTGATGATATCAAATGAATATGTGAGTATAGGTATAGCGAACGTGTTGATGACTTTAGTGAGATTCTTAGAGTTGAGTTTTGTTTGTAAAAGTTTCGTCAGTCTGTTTTCGAATTCGGTTCTGAGCTCTGTTTTGATGTGAGTATGGTTGAGTTTGGTGCTTTGTTGGAAGCCTAGATATTTGTATGTTTCCTTGTCGAACATGTTATCGAGTGTTTCATTGTTGGTGGTTTCTGTCTCATGGTGGTACTTCTATTGGCCTTTGTTGATGTGGAGCACTTTGCATTTACTTATACCAAATTCCGTATTGACATCTAAGGTGAATATTTCTGTGATTTTGAGGAGTTCTTTCAGCTATGTCTTTGTGGCAGCGTAGAGTTTTATGTCATCCATATATAGGAGGTGGTTTATTTTATGTCGATTCACTTTTTGGTGTCTGATATTGAAGCCATGCTCTGTTCTGTTTAGTATATTTGAGAGTGGATTGAGGCAGAGGCAAAACCATAGAGCGCTGAGCGAGTCTGCCTGAAATATACCCCGTCTGATGTACAGCTCTTCTGTTTGGATGCGTTCGGTTGGTGTTTCTAGGCGTATTTTGGTTTTCCATGTTTTCATAATTTGAGCGAGAAATTGCCTGAGGTGTTGGTTGATTTTATAGATTTCTAGGGCTCTGATTAACCAGCTGTGGGGAATGGAGTCGAAGGCTTTTTTATAATCTATGTAACCGATGTGAAGGTTTCTGTGTTCTTTCTGGTTTGTCCCATAATCACGCTATCTATGATCAGCTGTTCTTTGCATCCTCGACTATTTTTCCTGCATCCCTTCTGCTCTTCTGTGAGAATATTGTTGTCTATTAGGTGTTGTTCTATTTTCTCGGAAATTGTGGCTGTGATGATCTTGTATAGGGTTGGAAGACAGGTGATAGGTCGGTAGTTTGACGGGTTTGTGGTGTCTGAACTTTTGGGTTTGATGTATGCTATTCCTTGTGTAAGAAAAGTGGGAAATGTGTGTGGTTGTAGAATGGCTTTGTTGATTTGTTGTGTGAGTGCTTCGTGTGTGGTGGTAAACTGTTTGTACCAGAAGTTTTGTATATTGTCTATCCAGGGCATTTCCAGTTGTGTATGTGTTTGATTGTTTCTGTAATTTCTTCTGTAGTCAGTGTGGAATTTTCTTGTTCTGTCACACGTTTGTGTTTATCTTCTTCGGCTTTGATCCAGGGAGTGTTATTATTATGTAGTTTGGGTTCTGACCAGACAGTTTTCCAATAATCTGCGAGTTCTTTTTGTTTGGTGGTTCAGTTACTACTGTCTACTGTTATTATTATTATTATTATTATTGTCAGCCTGTTTGCCTTTAAGGAAATTTGACAACGGAATTAAAATATGGAAACAAACATCCCACTATCTCAGAAACTGTTACTTGGAGCATCATTTACCAAGAGAGCTTTTTTACACGGGAGAAGGCGAAGAATACGAATATTTAATTAAACATATCATATCATAGAGTGGTATAAAAAAGTTATGACAATTTAAAAGTATACGTAGTAGAATAAGTGGCGCCCCCTACAATTTACAACAAAACTGTCAGCTGATTTCGACTTCTCATATCAGAAAACCCCCTTAGCGCCGAATCTTGTACAAATAGTACAATTATTAAGAAAGCTACTTAAGAAAAACTAAAATAAAAGTAAAACCTTGACACTGTGTATCTCGAAAATTGCGAATTTTTGGACTACGGTAAGTTCAGTTAAATGGTCATATTTTCATCCCAGAAATCCACAGTAACTCTATATATACAGAATACTGGGACACTCTGTATATAAAAATCAATACAAAGCACTAAAATTGGACGAAGCCTATTTTTCAGCAGTTTTTGACTGTTCTCGTTTACCGAGATTGATTGGCGGATAAGAGAACAGTCAAAGACTGCTGAAAAATGTAATTGAACAATTTTCGTGGTTTATATTAATTAAATGCTTCTTCTGATATTTATATAATTAAAACATAACGGTTGTAGAAAAATATGATTTGCAAATAGTGTCTGAAATTTTTACGGTTTCCTCTCCCTCTCACCAAATTATTATTTTGCACATTAAATACAAAAATATCTGTTTTATACTTACTATACTTTTTTACTGAATATATAAATGAAGCCAATCCCAATTTGATAAGTATTTGTCTTTATTTTAAGGAATAAGTTTATAAAGCGCGATCGTTTCTTTGTATTCGCATCGCCATTTACTAATTTACTATCTTAATTCGATTTATGTTTGCTGCCTTGTTAGGGTCCAGGATTCCGTGATCAGTTGATGAAATTAAAACCTCTGGAATCGATACAACAATTCCGCACCAACACAAATAACTCAAATAAGACTTTGGAGTTTCTTAAGTTAATTTGCAGCTCCAAACTGACTTATAGTCTGCACGATAACAACTAATTCCAATAAAGTTGTTATCTAATTTTCTTTGGCTATTTTCTCACTGGTTGAGGAGAAAATCAAAAATGTCGGTCTGGTAAAAATCTAATTTAGTAATTCTTCTAAAATTGTATTGTTAAAATTAAAATAAGGCAGGATGTGAATGGTTATTAGAATTCAATCGGGTGCAACTGCTGTAACTTTCTGACGTTTTGCTCAACACTGCATGTTTCTTAATAAAAGATCACAAACTGGTCCAAACAATTATAGGGCTATAAACTTTCTCAGCTCAACATCAAAACTGCTCACCAAGATCTTTTGCGAAGACGAGTACAGTATCAATAGGGAATAGCGGGAATTTAGACAGAACAAATCCACTGTAGAAGCTGTCTTCAATCTCCTTTGAATCTTAGAAAAGGCTGCTTTCTTAGACTTTATTGCTCTTGCTCATCTGATCGACGAGATAAAACTAGTATGTGGAGGCAAATGCAAAATTTTCATGTTTTTGGGAAAGTTTCGGGTACAGCTTGGAAATCGATTTAAGTACTTTGAAACAGTGCCAACATAATGTAAACGAGTTTTCTCAGCCTAATTTTGACCGCAAAGCCACTATTTTCTATTTTAGTGCATTTTTTCACGTTTTGACGCTTTCAGCTCACTATTTCTTAAATATCTCAGCTTCTGTTCGTTATTATGCGACAGAAAAAAAATTGTTTTACTCGTCATAAAATTGTCTAAAATACTGCGTAAATTGCATTAAAAAATATTAAATTCGTAACCTAAAAAAGGTCCTTACTATAACAATTTGAAAAATGGTTTTTACTGGCAACTTCCGTTCAATTCGACATTACTGATTCAAATTATAGGAAAGTATAGCTTTTATACTAACAAAAAATTATGCCAAACTTTATTAAAAAATATTAACAGGATGGGTCAAAATTCACATTTTAGTCCAAATCTTATCATGGATTTTTCTTGTGGGCAAAAGGTCCTAGGAAGCCCACAAAACGCAAAAAATCAAAAAACTAGACAAAGACTAAAAAAGCAAGTAGGAGAGACAAAAACTAGCACATTAGTAAAATTTGTCAAGAGATAGAAGATCATACGAACAAAGGCGGAACCAACGAACTCTACAAAAAAGTTAAGTACCTGGACAGAGAGTTTAAACCATGCACACAGCTAATAAAAAATAACAGAAACGAAATCGTTACAGACAAAGCCGGAATAGCCGAAGTCTGAAAGAAATACTGCCTCAAAATCTCTGTATACAAAAAAAGACCGGGGAATTTCTGAAAAAGAGCCCCATATATTAAGATCAGAAGTAGAAAAAACCCATTAACACATGAAAAAATCACAAAGCCCAGGGAATAGATAATATAACTTCAGAACTATTAAAAACTACGGAAGATCTGGGAGTGCAGATTTTTATAGAGTCTGTACCTTAATATGGGAGTCTGGCAAATGGCCTAATGACTGGACCGAAGGAGTGTTCATTACATTTTTTAAAAAAATATCGCCTTCAGAATGCAACAATTACAGTACAATTTCTCTAGTAAGCCACGCTAGTAAAGTAAAGCTGCAGATGATTAACAACCGGCTAAAATCATTTATACTACCGGAAATATCTGAGGAACAGACAGGTGTAATTCCAGGGAAAGGCACAAGAGAAAACATTCTTAAAGTACAACAGGTCATAGAAAAGACGTATCAAGGCTTATTTATGCTTCGTAGATTACACCAGAGCGTTTAGATCCTTATATTGAAAATAGTAATGCCAGAGTAAAAGTCGATCAAACTCTATCAGATTCATGCGAAATGGAAGCTGGTGATAAACATGTTATCTCCACTGCTTTTTAATGCATACTCTGAACACATTTTGAGACGAGTTTTGGAGAACTGGGATATAGGTATTATAGCATCTAACTACATCGAATTGTAATATATCATGAATAGATTAAATACAATAAAACTAAAATTATGGTCGTAGATCGAACCACAATGAACATCAAGGAAATAGGTAGTTTTGAAGTAGTTGATGAATTTGTATACCTCGGATCATTAATAACAAATAGAGGGGGTTTCGACTAAACATAGCTCGAAATGCAGTAACCAGACTGACCAAGACTTGGAAGGGCTCGGCAATATCTCAAAACAACAAATTAAAACTTATTAATGCACTAGTATTACCGATAGCTACCTATGCCTCAGAAACTTGGACGATAAATGTTGTGGCTTGAAGGAAAATTGACGCCTTTGAAACATGGATATACAGAAGAATGTTAAGGATACTCTGGACATAATACCAAGCTAATGTCTCTATTCTGAGTATAAAGAATCGTCTATCCACCAAAATAAACCAATCATACTTGTGATACTTTAGCCACATCTCTAGAAGAAACGATCCAGAAAAACTTATGGTGGAGGGAAAAATAAATGGAAAACGCCGAAGAGGAAGATCTCCTAATCGATGGGCAGACCAGGTGAAGCCGCTCATAGGATATTCCGTGTAGGAAGCCATTCATGCCTCTCAAAATCGTGATTCATGGAGGGGCACGATCCTTGCAATTGAAACGTAAACACCACTAAACTCTTGCTAGAGTAATAGGACTGAGGAGCAGTAAATTACCAAAAATGGAAAAAAAAAACCGGTAAATTATCGGTATATTACGGGTAATTTTCATGATTATTTTTAAATCTCTTTCTTGGCTGTAATTTAAATGTAATCCGATGGTCTACGACTACAAGATGCCACTATGAGATAAGAGCCACTATTTCGGGGGCTTTTATGTATAGTGGTTGATCAAAAATGATTATACACGTTCCACATTGATGTTTCTTGGAATTTTCTTCATCACACTTTAAAGCTGTATAAATTGTGTTAAGATTACTAGCATGGCTTGAATGGTAAAAATAAAATTCGAGTCATTGAAAAGTGTACATTTGTTTTGTAAGATCTTCAATGAAACCATTCCATCCTGGTAAATGAGAGATACCTTTTGACTTTCCAAAGATCTACAATAAATCAATTATATTAGTTGTTGATACTCCAGATGTTTCTTCGTAATTTCGTAATTTTTCATTTCAATTTTACTCAATCCACATATCTCAGGGTTTTCGTACATCTCAAGAGGCACATGTGCTATCATAGCTAATTCTTTTACACGTGGAATTTGTCAATGTTTAACTATTGATTCTTCATTAATAAATGCATGGAGTTATTACTTTCATAATTCCCATAATATGAATTGTATTATAACCATCAATAGTGTAGATGTTAGTATCTGCATTATCTGCAGTATATTGTTTCATAACATCTGACTGAGGTGATTGAACAGCAGACTGAAGATGATATACAGCTGAAATTTCATATGTTACTGCTTCTTTATATGAGGCAGTTAGTTAAATCTACAGTTGATAAAATATCCAGTAATCGTTCCGAACTATACCTTCGATAAGACCGACCAATAATGGTGATGAGAAAGATCGTATGCGCACAGCAGCCATAATAGCATGGCTTATTGCTGTGCACTTAGGCTTCAATTTCTCTTTAAAATAATTTCTTCTATAAGAATAGATAAACTTTCTGGAATGTCACGTTATCAATTTTATTTGAAGGTGGAACAAACTCTGTATTGACGATAGCTGAAGTTATATCTTTTCTGATAATAAATGCAGCAGTCTCAATAATTCGAAGTCGTTTCTTCGGGATTTTTTTCCTATTGTGATACCACGACGCGCATAAAACATTTACCCGAGTATCGCGAGAGCAAATACCATAATTGTCATCGATTTAGATTTGGGGGCAATGATATCCTGACCATATCGTTCAATCAATTTAGGTATCATTGTTTTATCGGCTGGAACATAACTTTTAAATATATCTCTTAGCTCTCCTAGAGTGAACTGACAATCATCATTATTTTCTATATAATAAAAAATTTCATCCATTGCATTGGAAATATCCTCGTCTGCTAGATGACCTTTCTTTCCGATCAGAAGTTGACAAAATAAAATGATCAAAACATGTATTATGGTAAATAGCATTAGCAGCAACTAAATCGAATTCAAAGTTGATACGATTCTTTATAACTCTCCCATAACTGTCGTTGCGCACATCTTCTGCTCGTAGTACAATATCCTTGAATGATAATGTACTTACATGTCGGATACTTCGTCGATATTTTTTGTCCTTTTTTTGCTCTACTTTCTCACTAGCTAATTCACGACAAAAAATACACAACGTATCAAAGTCAAATGAGGTTGATCTATGCTTACGAGGAGAGTATTGAGACGTTGAAGGAGAACCACTCATACTACATTTCTTTTACGATTCAATGTTGAATTTCGTCGTATAGTTTTTACGACACTCAACATCCACAGTCACAGTAATTACGCTTTGTAAATAATCGATATGTTCATCACCCGCATATCTAATTGTTTCTAAACCGCGAACAACACTCACGATCGCGCCACTCGACAAAGTTTCATTACAAATGAGTGTGAGCCATTGGAATAGAGTTATGAGCCATTGTAATAAAATTATAGAATGTTTCGAATAAAACCTCCGAGCTCTACGATACGTAGCGTTAAACTGAGATTTAAAAGAGATAAAATACTTCGTCAAATATTTTCAGGTATACATCGACCCATGAGATTACAATAAAATTCTAGATAGTTGCAACTCAAGGTCATTACTATCATTATTATGAAGAAGGTTCCACTTCAAAGGCACTTCAGATAGGAAAATTATGGGTGTGTGTACTAAACGGCTCTGGCGATTTATTCTTCGAAGCGATCTAGTTTCGAAAGTGTAATACAACAAACCATAAATTTTACCAACGATTTACCGGATTCCCACTGGTAGGTAAAATTACTGCCTAACATACTCCAGAACAGTATCTATTCATATTTTTATATGAGCTAATCTTAAATACAAAAGACAAGAAAATTCAAACGTAAAATTGACCGAACGAATTATCCATCAAGCGGGGACAAAGAAAGGGGTCGAAAAGTGCGGCGTATGCATGCGCGGCGCGGGGGTGGTGAGCCGGCTTTGATCTCGCCATATCTTTTACGAATGCAAATTTCATTTTGCCCGTGCCGTACCCCATCAAAAATATGAACTAAACGATAACTTTATTCATTATTCATACCTCGGGCACTAACCGCCGCGTTCCGCCTCCGGAAAGAATGCGTCTGGGGAGAGAGTTTTAACGCGCCAAGGAATTTACGTATGATTTCATTGCTGTTGGTTGGATTTTAGAGGTTATTCTTGCGAGAATCTTTAAAATAATAGATCACAGAACTTACAGTGAGATATAAGGCAAAGTAGAGGAGTATCGACCATCTAAAATAAAAACGAGGGTTGTTTCATAATTAAATCATGCTGGTGCCTTACTTACGTCATTATTTTATTATAGACGGTATCTCTTTAATGTCCTTCTATAAAGTCTCTCGAAGACAGCATTCCAACCTTTTGGAAAGTTTATTATACAACTGACGGCACCCTGGACGTGGAAAACCTTTACAGAAGAAGGAAAAACGATGTTGTCGCATAGGCTTTCTCAACCTGGGGAATAAAACAATGTCAGCTGGACTGTATAACGATAGTGACTGAGATAACATTATTTAATTTGCATGGCTGATACATACAAATAATACTATTCTGGTAGCATCATTATCTTTTATGCTTACCTTTGCAAACGGATTTTTCTTATGTCTGAGAGTAGATTTCAGCTATTTAACACACTGCTGAGTATGTTAAAAAAATTTAGCTACCTGTTCTACGTCTAACAGTTGATCCTGCCTAGCCTAAAAATAAGAAATGTTAGGTCTCAGCTATATTGTTGAACTAAAGAAATTGGTGTCTTATTAACTAGACAGTGAAATCAAAAGGTAGTATTTAAATATTAGTTTATTCAAGTTCTTAAAATCTATTGGAAAACATTCCTGTCCTGTCCGTTTGTCACACCCGATTTTCTCTGCAACTATTTGACATAGAAAGTTGAAATTTGGCACTAATGTAGGAATTGATAGCCTCATCAGAGCCGTGTAGTTTTAAAAGTTAAATTATAACTTAAGTTGTTAGTTTTGGGTGGTGAAATTGGAAGTAAAAATTATTTTTTTTTTTACAGGTCATCGAGTGGAGCGTCAAATGAAAGCTTGAAAAAACAAAAAAATATATATAATGTAATACTTGCGCACACTTTTCTTTGTATTATTTTTCAAAAATCTTATCTCGAAAAGCACTGATCAAAAAATTTTGAAAAAATTTGGAATATTCTCCACAGGGTGTAGATTGAACAAAAATTATCACGAGTGCATTACCTTTAATAATATATCTGGTATATAAAAAAAAAATTCAAGGTCATTAGTTTTTCAGTAAAGATCGGAAAAAAATCTTGTTAAAAACTCTTTTGGGATGTGTTTTGTGAAGACATTGGTCATTTTATACGGAACACTAATTGCGCAAGTTCGCATTTCGATTTATTTTGAATTTTTCAATTTTAACCCTTGTTTTTAATACACCATTGTGAAAACATAAACAAATAGTTAATAATAATTTTAATTCAGTTTAACTTATCTAATGATTAATTATTATGACGTAATAAATGTTCAAAAATATGTTTGTCTACTTGAATACACATGTTTAGTCGCTTTACTATATTTTCTTCACTTTCCTTAGCATAAAGGGCCTTATTGTCCTGCACGCATCCCGTATCCTATTTTCCATATCTACTGGTGTTGTAGGAGGATTCACATAAACACGATCTTTAATGTAGCCCCACAAAAAGAAGTTTAAAGGTGTTAAGTCACATGATCGAGCGGGCCACTGAATGAATCCATCCCTACCGATACATTTTTGTGGGTAACTATGGTTTAAAAATTCCCGAACTGCCCGGTGGTAATGAGCAGGAGCTCCGTCTTGTTGAATCCACATTTGTTCCCTTTCAAAGTAATCAAGAAGCTGGGGTAATATGTTTTGCAAAAAATTTAGATATCTATGCCCGTTAAGCGGTCCGCGGAAAAAAAATGGACCAATAATTCGAAAATTTAATATTCCACACCATATATTAAGCGACCAATGGTTTTGGTTTTGAACTTTTCGGACTCAAAATAGATTAACTGTTGAATAATAATGCATGTTATGGCTGTTAACTGCTCCATTACTGCGAAAAAGAGCTTCACCAGAAAACATTATTTTGATTAAAAAATTTGGATCGGCCTCTATTGCCACCATTCATGGTGGTACAAAAGTTTAATCGTCGTTTAAAATCACGGTCTTGAAGTTCTTGGTGTAGTTCCATATGAAAGGGATGATACTTGTATTTTCTCGTGACGTGATTAGCCGTAGATTGGGATGCGTTAGATAAGTCAGCTTGTAGACGGCTGTTAAACTGGGGATTATCTTCAACATGAAGTAAAATCTCCATTTCTTTTTCCTCATTGGTAGCATTCTGGTTTACTACTTTCCGTTTCGTCTACTCAACGCTACCACTACCATCAAACCGTTCCATTAAGCATTGAAAAAATTTACTAGATGGTATACGTCTATTAGGGTACTTCGCTCCGTAAAACCTTACTGGCAAAAGATAATTTTTTCCCCGCCTCGCCCAGTATATAAACCATATCAATTAATTCATTTTTAGGAAAATCCATAACTATTACCTTTATACGTCACTTACTACAACAAATTAAACTAGTTTTACTTTCTTAATAGACATGTCAAAATTTGACTGTGCCTACATTTTGTTTTGTCTTGGCAACTATGATGTTATAGCGTAAGTGTATTAAAAACAAGGGTAAAAATTGAAAAATTCAAAATAAATCGAAAACTATTAGAAATAGGTATATGATATACTTAATAAAAGTTGGAGGGTTTTGTAAAATCTATCAGATAATATACAGGATGTGTCATTTAAAAAATTTGAGATGTTTCAATTTAAAATAGTCGAAATGTATAAATTTATTTTGAACACCCTGTAGCATTTAACTCAAATTTCTTTACATATATCTCTTTTTCATCTCTATAGAACGCTCGTACCGATTATGAGTATTCCACCTTCAGAAACAAGAGCGCTACTGGCAAGTTTTTACAAAACTGAAATCTAGTATTTAAAAAAAAATTGAAATATTTAAAAAACTACAAGGTTTAGGTATATAACACTATTAATAACAAAGGCATAAAATTTTACGCAGAATTTAAAAATAAATTAGAAAATGGGATGTTCCATTTAAAAAAAAAATATGTTATATCGGCCACACTTTTTGGAAGTATACTCAAAAATAATTTTAAACTGTGCACCTTAAAATTCCCTAAAACTGTTGTATTTAACATTTTTTTCGTCATTCCCAAAACAAATCAGATAATCAACTTTACTCTATCGTTGACTCACCCTGTATATAATTGAGTTTTAAAACGTACTTTCTTTTCGAACGCTCTGGACCTTTCTTGAGACACGGGCATTACATTACCATAAACAGATTCTAGTAAAAGAAAATTACGTGATTTTTACCAAGGCCATTTCACAATTAAAATATTAAAGGTTAAAAGATTTTTACTTGGTAAATATTTCGTTTCTAATTTTTACTTTGCAAATATCACGGTAAAAAGCAAAATAATTAGTGACAAAATCATTCTTTCATTAATGACTTCAGTAGAATAATTCACAGGAAACCAAACAACATTCCTACATTAAGTCTTTTCGCAAATATTTACATATCTACAAATCTCAGTATGACACTAACTGAAGAAAAACTTGAAGAGAGCAACTGGCAGAAAAAGAAACCACCGATCTAACCAGAACTTCAAAAATATCTGAGCTTTAAAGTAAATCGTAAATACTGAGAGATTTCACGCTCTAATGAAATGAACCTCCCGTCTAAAACTGCACAACAGACTTAACTTCAGAGTTATAGCGACAAAACACAGGTGAACACCCTGGCTTATAGGAGACTAAGCGGTTCGACATGGGAATTTAAATTCTAAAAATAAGGTTGTAGACATTAACTCAGTATGATTATATGTTAGCTGAAAATAAATCCAGACAATAAGGGTGCGTTCAACAACATTATTAAAGGTAAATGTAAATAAACAAATAGAACCATGCTGTCTCGAAACGGTAAATTATAAAAAAAAAAAAAATAAACAGTAATATTCACAATCACCTACACTTTCTAGATGCGAAAATATGGCTTCTATGTAGCTCAATAGAAAACGCTTAAAAAAAACTGAGACTATCAAGACTTAACCTAACTAAAACATATACGTCATTAATAATGGCAATACTGAAGGTAAATCCAAATAGTTGAAGAATCAAGCAGAAACACAAGGGTAAAATCCAAAACAAGTTAATTCTTGGTCGCTATTTACTTCCATTAAGCAGGAATTGTGCACGAAACAACGATACAACTGTAATTTGGGTTAACAAGTGAGAGACAACTGCCGAGTAGTGTTATGTAAATTGTAAAAAATAAACTCTACATTATTTTTAAATTATATTTACTTCATTTACAAAATTAATGGTAAAAGTAAACAACGTACACTCTTAAGTTTTAATTTCAATTGATAAAATTATAAAGTAAATATAGTTTTTTTTGTATGTTTATTGGCTCGGCTCCTTTCTGGGCACGTTAGCCAGTATATCCATTGTATACATATGCAAACTTACTAAGAACAAACACAACACCCAAGCAGTTTGGCGGACTCGAACTGCCGACCATTCGGTTCACAGCAGACTTCCTAGCCCACTGCGCTAATGGTCGCGCGTAAATATAGTTAAAGATTATGTAATATACGTAATTAGGTTAGGCAGTAAACTGTATTTACTACATTAACTACGTTCTCAATGCCGATAGACGTATTTTGAAATGTGGATTACGGATATGTAAACGTTGTAACTACACTGATATACTTTTGCCTAATTTTTGGATTTTAACACAAAATTCACTCTTCTGCTTTGGACTAAAATTATTAAACTCTTAATTTTTAGTGTTCCGTACAAAACACTTTCAAGGTCACTTCGGTATCCATCTGTCCGTCTGTCTATTGGTCGGTCTGTCAAACCCTATTCTCTCCGAAACTATTTGACCTAGAAAGTTGAAATTTGGCACTAATATAAGAATTGATGGCCTCATCAGGGCCGTATAGTTTTGAAAATTAAATTTAGACGTAAAAGGGGAGTGAAATCGGAAGTGGTCATCGATTGGGGTGTCAAATGAAGTTCAAAAATATATAGATGTATAATGTAATACTTGCGCATAATTTTTTTTGTATTGTTTTTAAAAAATTGCGAAAAATCTCTGTCTCCCCCCCCCCTTATCTTTAAAGTACTGATCGAAAAACTTTGAAAAAATTCTGGAATATTTTACACGGGGTGTAGATTGAATGAAAATTATCACGAGTGCATTACCTTTAATAATTTACCTGGCATATAAAAAAAAAAGAAAAGTTTCAAGGTCAGTTTTCAGCAAAGATCAGAAAAAAACTTGGTTGTATACCTACGTAACAAAAATTCTTATTTTAAAAGCAATCAACGTACGGAACACTAATTGCGCAAGTCCGACTTGTCTTGGCAAGTTATTTCATAATTTAAATAAGTTTTGCTACAAATTTAACTTGAAGAAACAAAAACACTATCGACGAACATCATTCTTGACAAGTACATTGTTTATTTTGTCGTTGCCAAAGTTACGAAAAAAGCTAATAGTATCGGAAAAAAAAGTTTAGAGTCAAATACATCTTAAATTTATTTTTATATTTTATAGAAAATTCTTATTAAATTACCAGAAATTGACAATAAGCCAAAAAAGGCAATGTTTTACAAAATTATTTGAAATGTATTTACTCACGTCAGAGATATGAGTAAATAAGCGAGATAGGATTACGTTTATATTTGTATCTGCTATAAGAAAAAAAAAACTATTTTTACATAATATATCTCAATTTTTTAATACAAAGTGAGTTATGACTAGATTAATGGAATCTTTGCGGTTGACAGGACGGTGCGAAACTCCGGCCTATCGCCCTCTTTGTTCTGAATAAGCCGGCGCAGGCACCAAGTAACCTGAACTATCTACCACCAGGTGTAGGACATCTTGGTTAATTAAACACAAAAATATCGGTATCGTAATTATGACTAACATAGTCAAATATTAAGATATATTTTATGACCTTCTAAATGTAAATATAAATAAATAAATTTTAATTTCAAAAAAAATTTTTTGAGATTTATTTTAAAGCACGATGGTAGGATACAACGAATTGTATAAAGTACGCATACCTATTACTCCATCGAAAGCTGACACAGCAGCTTTCGAACCGACAGAGTGGTTGACACAGTCAACGCTTTAAAAGCAGGTAGCGCTTTTTCGAGGAATCCTTCCTCAAGTATATATAATTATTGTAAAGCAACTGAAAATAGACAGAAGTCCATATTCCAGCAGCTTACTAGCTGCTCTCTTGTCTGTCAAATCCATCCTGGATGGAGAGAACAGCTAGTAAGCTGCTGGAATATGGACTTCTGTCTATTTTCAGTTGCTTTACAATAATTATATATACTTGAGGAAGGATTCCTCGAAAAAGCGCTACCTGCTTTTAAAGCGTTGACTGTGTCAACCACTCTGTCGGTTCGAAAGCTGCTGTGTCAGCTTTCGATGGAGTAATAGGTATGCGTACTTTATACAATTCGTTGTATCCTACCATCGTGCTTCGTAACTTATGGGATAAGTACCACTTGATACCGTTCTTTTGTTTGTCAATCCTAGCCTGACTGACGAGCCGTGATACGGCGAAACGCGTCTCAGGATGGATTTGACAGACAAGAGAACAGCTAGTAAGCTGCTGGAATATGGACTTCTGTCTATTTTCAGTTGCTTTACAATAATTTATTTTAAAGTATTTTTTACGAGAAGACAGAGAGAGTATTATGTTAGAGAAAGACGCGAACTAATTTGGCTTTCAGGGTATAATGAATGTGGCAACGTAGCTTCGCGCTAGCTTCCTGCCACACCCAATCACGTGTTATTTATTTTTATTTAGTTTCGATGTACAGTGACTCACAGCTTAAATGATGCAGTTGCTATAAGAAAACTTATTGAAATTAAATTAGTAAAGAGTCTTCTAAAAAAGTATGAATTACTTTTTATCTTAAATATGCCTTACTTAATTAACAATAAATAATTAATTAAATTATATGCGATTTTAACGTCACAGCTTAAATGATGCAAAATTCAATATACCAAAATTATTAGAGAAAGCAAACTGTAGAATTTGAAATAAGCCTGCTAATATTTGGTCAGGCCTCCCTCATTATCAATAACGGCTTGTAATCTTCTGGACATTGATTCAACTAACTTTCTAGTATACTCCGGGAAAATAGTGTTCCATGCTTCAGTAATTTTTACTTTTAATTCAGTTTTATTTGATATTGGGGCACTATTTACTTTATTTTTTAATGTCAGCCACAAATTTTCAATTACATTTAAGTCTGGTGACTGGGCTGGTGTTTTAATAACATTTGGACAGTTATAAAGCAACCAATTGCGGACTCGAAATGACGTGTGCTTTGGATCATTGTCGTGATAGAACCGATAATTGTTTTCAATATCTAATTTTTGGGCACTAGCGACGAGATGCTGCCTTAGTATATCCAAGTACACATATTGATTCATATTCCCTTCGATGAAATGCATGTTACCTACTCCTGCAGATGACATACAGCCCCATAACATCACTCCACCTCCACCGTGCTTTACCGTAGCTTCCATATTTTTCAATTTTAATTCTTCGTTAGGCTTTCTCCACACTGATATTTTTCCATCGGACCCAAATAAGTTTATTTTGGTCTCATCAGCAAATATTACTGAATTCCAGAAGTTCAAGTCTTTAATTGATATGCTCTCTGGCAAATTCCAATCTCACGTGTCTATTTCTTCGGCTAATGAAAGGCTTATTTCTAGCAGTTCGACCATGTAAATTATTATTTCGCAAGATTCGTCGAACTGTTTCGGGGTTACACCTTTTTCCGAACTATCTTTCCACCTCGGCGCACAACTTTGGCGCACTTTTTTTTGGATTATTTGATACCTCTCTTAAAATCCATCTTTCTTCACGTTCATTGAAGATCTTATTTGGAGCCAACCTTGACTTATTCTCGACTCTATTTTCATTCCGGTAACGTTCAATGATATGCTAAACAGTTGACGGACATTTATTTACCATTTTGGCTATATCTCTTTGGCTGTATCCATTCCTGTAATGAGTAATAATTAAATTTCTCTCAGAAATTGTAGTTCGACGACCCATTCTTAAACAATTTCGTTTTATTGAATGAAAAAATGTCAAACTAAACAAAAAAACAATTGTACTAAGAAATCAAAGCAACGCCGCCTTCGTAAATTTCAAAATGCGATAAGTTTTGACTCCTGTTGTTATTTTGCATCATTTAAGCTGTGACGTTAAAATTGCATATGATTTGATTAATTATTTATTGTTAATTAAGTAAGGCATATTTAAGACAAAAAGTAATTCATACTTTTTTAGAAGACTCTTTACTAATTTAATTTCAATAAGTTGTTTTTTTTTTTCCAAATAAATAAAGAGGCACTGAGACCAGTTAGTCTTTTCTTATAGCGACTGCATCATTTAAGCTGTGAGTCACTGTATATTAAATAATGAAAACGATTATTTATTAAAAATATATTAAATATTAAGTATCGACAACTGAATTTTCATGACATTTCGACGATTAGTTTACAAGTTACAGTGATTTTACTGACGTTATTTTTGATATTTTTAAAACAATGGAAAAAATCGAATTTCGTGTGTTGATTAAACACTGTTTTTTGATGGGAAAAAATACCGTTCAAGCAAAGCAATGGCTTGATAAGTGCTACGGGGACTCCTGGAAAATCACTCATCATTTACTGGTATGCTGAATTTAAACGCGGTCATTCAGACACAAATGATGCTGGACGCCCAAATGAGGTGGTTACACCGGAAAATCTTAAAAAATCCACAAAATTGTTTTGAACGACCGTAAAGTGAAGTTGCGTGAGTTAGCTGACACCCTAAAGGTATCAAAAGAACGGGTTGGTCATATTTTGCATGAGCATTTTTGCATGAGAAAGCTCTGTACGAAATGGGTACCGCGTTTGCTTACAGTGGACCAAAAACAACAATGATTCTCAGAGCGATTTGGACCTGTTTAAGCGCAATAAAACGGATTTTTAAAACCACTTAGAGCTAATATTATAAAAAGTTATTGGTGCATTTGAAGGCAGAAATCGCAAAAAAACGGCCCCAAATGAGCAAGAAAAAAGTATCTTTCATCAAGCCAATGCATCGTGTCGCAAGTCAATGGTTACGATGATAAAATTGCTTGAAAGTTCGAATTTCTTCCTCATCCGCCGTATTCTCGAGATTTGGCCCCCAGCGACTATTATCTATTCGCAGACCTCAAAAAATGCTCACGGGAAAGAGATTTGGCTCCAATGAAGAAATTATAGCCGAAACTGAGGCCTCTTTTAAAGGCAAAGACAAATCCTTCTACAAGAAAGATATGTGTTTTAAATAGCTAGATCAAAAACTTTTTTGTCTACGTGTGATTTGATATTTCTTACAAAATGTGAAAATAGATTTCTTTCATATGTAACGATCAGCAGTGTATTTATTTTGTTCCGACACTATTATCTTTGGCAACGACTCATTAAATGGCGTCCTTTTTTTTGTCTGGCAAATTGTAAATCTCTCTCTAATCTAAAATTCCAAGAGGAATAAAAATTTTTGAATTTTTGTGAAGAAAAGAAGGGTTTTATAGTTATCCTGATATGACTCAGGATAACTATAAAATTACCACATACTTAACCAGATTTTTTAAATTTATCCAATATTATTGACAGTTGTTCCCAAACAAGCAATCACAAAATTAAAAAAAAATAATAATAAAAAATCGAAAAAAAAATTGTCACTCCAAAGTGTATTTCACTCTGGCTATAAACTTGTATTTGGATAAAAACCCATAAATCCTGGAAGAGAGTTGTTTGTCCGTCTTTCCCAGGGACTTATCCCGGCGTTATCCCGATCCTTTAAGAAACGGGGATATTTTTGCATGCGAATAGGATAAATGCCACAGTCTGAGCGATACAGACAGGCAATACATTGAAGAAACCTCCTGGGAACCATACAATATTCCAGGTTTTCAGGGCGAAGCTGTTCAGAGAATGTAGCGTAGTAAATAAATAAATTTTGCGTGTATATTTTGTACTTTAAATTTAAGTCTTTTATGCTTATTTCAATATCAATACATTTTCGGTTACAACGTGCTGCTTATATATATATATATATATATATATATATATATATATATATATATATATATATATATATATATATATATATATATATATATATATATATATATATATATATATATATATATATATATATATATATATATATAAAATGCAACGTCTCTCTGTCTGTCTGTCTGTCTGTCTGTCTGTCCGTTAGTGCGCTTATCACTGGAGAACCACTTACCCGATTTACGTACTTTTTTTTTAAATATACATATGTTCTCTGGCCAGGTTATAGGCTATATTTTATTACGATAGGTAGCATAAGGATTGAGCAGTGACGTAAAATAGTGAATGAAGTCGGAAAAAAGTTAGCCGCTAGCGCATTCGTTTGCAATACACATCCTAAACCATTAAATATGGAACAATATTATGTAGCAGAGAATATCTGTAATATATATATAAAAATGCAATGTCTCTCTGTCTGTCTGTCTGTCCATTAGGGCGTTTATCACGCTAGAACAATTTATCCGATTTACCTGTCTTTTTTTAAATTCATACATATATTCTTTGGCCAGGTTATATAATAATAATAATAATCTATATCTATGATATATATAAAATGGAACGTATCTCTGTCTGTCTGTCTGTCCATTAGTGCGCTTATCCCTCGAAAACCACTTATCCGAATTATGTGATTTTTTAAATTCATACATATGTTCTCTGACCAGGTTATAGATATATATTTTATTACGAGTACATCTATAATATATATAAAATGCAACGTATCTCTGTCTGTCTGTTCGTTAGTGCGCTTATCACTGGAGAACCACTTATCCGATTTTCGTACTTTTTTTTTTAAACATGCATATGTTCTTCGGCCAGATTATAGGCTATATTTTATTACGATAGGTAGCATAAGGAATAAGCAGTGACGATAATAGTTAATGAAATCGGAAAAAAGTTTGCCTGCCTAAACCACTAAATATGGAACAATATCATGTAGCAAAGGATATCTATAATATATATAAAATGCAACTTCTCTCTGTCTGTCTGTCTGTCCCTTAGTGCGCTTATCACTGGAGAACCACTTATCCGATTTACGGGCTTTTTTTTAAACATACCTATGTTCTCTGGCCAGGTTATAGGATATATTTTATTATGTTAGGTGACATAAGGAATAAGCAGTGACGATAATAGTGAATCAAGTCGCAGAAAAGTTTGCCGCTAGCGCGTTCTCTTGCAATACACTGCCTAAAGCATTAAATATGGAACAATATCATGTAGCAAAGAATATAATATATATATATAATGTAAGATCTCTCTGTCTGTCTGTCTGTTCGTTAGTGCGCTTATCACTCGAAAACCACTTATCTGATTTAACGTGTTTTTATAAATTTATACATATATAATTCGATATAAGCCTAGATAATGGAAGATAAGGTGAGATAATGGGAGATAAGGAGAAATAATGGGAGATAAGTCGAGATAAGCCTTGATAATGGGATATAAGGTGAGACAATGGGAAATAAGTATAATGGGAGATAAGGAGAAATAACGGGAGATAAGCAGAGATAAGTCTAGATATGGGAGTTATGGTGAGATAATGGGAGAAAAGAGAAATAGTGGGAGATAAGGAGAAATATTGCGAGATAAGTCGAGATAAGCCTAGATAATGGAAAATAACGTGAGATAAGGAGAAATAATGGGAGATAAGGAGAAATAATGGGAGATGAGCAGAGATAAGCCTAGATAATGGAAATTATGTAGAGATAATGGGAGATAAGGAGAAATAATTGGAGATAAGTCGAGATAAGCCTTGATAATGGGATATAAGGTGAGAAAATGGGAAATAAGTATAATGGGAGATAAGCAGAGATAAGTCTAGATAATGGGAGTTATGGTGAGATAATGGGAGATAAGGAGAAATATTGCGAGATAAGTCGAGATAAGCCTAGATAATGGGAAATAACGTGAGATAAGGAAAAATAATGGGAGATAAGGAGAAATAATGGGAGATGAGCAGAGATAAGCCTAGATAATAGAAATTATGTAGAGATAATGGGAGATAAGGAGAAATATTTGGAGATAAGGGGAAATAATGGGAGATATTTTATTACGTTAGGTAACATAAGGAATAAGCAGTGACGATAGCAGTGAACCAAGTCCACGCGAGCGGAGCCGCGGGCCCGGCTAGTATATATATATTAGAATATTATGAAAATCATTTGGTATATTCAGGATGATAAATGAACAAGTCCTAATATTGCGAAGGTAAGCTACATTCAATCTTTTATAAGAAGTTATTCACTAACGAGAATAGCATATACAAATAATTATCTACCAAGAATTTTAAAAAAGAATCCGGGATACAATTTATCCCTAATCGTTAAAACCGAGGTTACAAATTTTTAAAAATACTCGTCAAAAACACAAGCCAGTTTGAAAACAAAAAATAAAAGTTATTTCCATATAAAATAAATTTCATAATTCAAATTAAGAGAAGTACCACCACATGTTAGCTGACCTGCCAAGAAACGAGCAGCCTTTACGATTATGCTGTAGTACACGATCATAAAGGATATTACCTGTCAAATTTAACGTGAATGAAGTACATATCGTTTAAATGATTATTGCGATGTTTTGGTTGTAACTGTAATATGTTGTTAAATGTACCATTACATATTGTTATTTTATATTAGTAACAGTTTTTCTATGTTTTCAACTTTAAAATGCGGTTATTGTAATATACTAGTTTTCGTCAAAAACCATGTTACTTAAAAAAAAATAAATATCTGGTAACAGGGATCTGACAGTGGCCCAGCCTTTGCTGACAATGTACTCAACATATTATAATGCTTGTCTGTATGACCTCCATATCTGAAATGACAGGAAATCTCGAAAATTTCTAAGACATTACTCGTAGAAAAAGTCTCAAAAACTCTACACATCGTATATAATACGAAGCACCCCATGGCAACGAAAATAATAACGTGTTCTGAAGTTTGCCACTTGTTGACTACATCCACAACAACGCTTAAACTTTTATGAGATACTAATCAATTATTATCTATAATTTACATTAATATAATAAATATCTATTTACAATTTCACACCGAATCAATTCCCAAAAAGCATCAGTAGGCTGGACTGGTTTATACCGGTTGGTATAGCAGAATCCAAACATGTACCGAGCGGTGTTGTCAGGTCCAATAAAACTTCACTGAATCTACTGGTTGATTATGTAAAATGAAAATTTTTAATTTGTATTATTAAAAAACTTAATATTAGAATAGAATGAATCTGCTATTTTGATTTCACAAAAGTTAACCGCAAACAACCACCGAACAGTTTTCCTCTCCTTTATATAATAATCTACCTGTTAGTAGGAGTGTGCTAGCGTCGTTCCAACGTGATATATGAACACAATTTTTAAATTTGTACATTTAACCTTAGGCGCATACCGTTCACGGTAATCGGGTTGCAGCTACAAATGAGTTATTCATTTTAGATTTACGGTCGTTTCCAGTCAAATTTTCCCTAACACCATTTAGGATAACGTTCCTCGCTAGGATATTATGACTATCCTTTTTCTACGTCGGTTCGGGATTCAATTTATATTCTCCTTTAAGGTATATTAGGGGTAATATATCAATTACGGTCTCTATTAGGGATGTAAAACTTTAAAACACACTTATATATATGTGCGAAACGTTGTTGTAACCAATAGCAAATTTTGTTTTAAATGACAACCAAAACCCAAGAAAAATTTTACCTATTGTAAAAAATGGTTAAAAAAAAATCAAAGAGAAAATTTTATATATATTATAGATATACGTATATATATATATATATATATATATATATATATATATATATATATATATATATATATGTATATATATATATATATATATATATATATATATATATATATATATATATATATATATATATATATATACGTATATCTATAATATATATAAAATGCAACGTCTCTCTGTCTGTCTGTCCATTAGTGACCTTATCACTGGAGAACCACTTATCCGATTTACGTACTTTTTTTTAAAACATACATATCTTCTCTGGCCAGGTTATAGGCTATATTTTATTACGTTAGGTAGCATAAGGAATGAGCAGTGACGATAATAGTGAATGAAGTCGGAAAAAAGTTTATCCCTAGCGCGTTCCCTTGCAATACACAGTCTAAACCATTAAATATGGAACAATATTATGTAGTAGAGAATATCTAGAATCTATAATATATATAAAATGCAATGTCTCTCTGTCTGTACACTGGTGCGTTTATCACGCGAGAACCACTTATCCGATTTACGTCTTTTTTTAAATTCATACATATATTCTTTGGCCAAGTTATATAATAATAAATAATAAAAATAATCTATACCTATAATATAAACAAATTGCAACCTCCCTCTCTCTGTCTGTCTGTCCGTTAGTTCATTTATCCCTCGAGAACCACTTATCCGATTTACGTGATTGTTTAAATTCGTACATATGTTCTCTGTCCAGGTTTTAGATATATATTTTATACATCTATAATATATATAAAATGCAACGTCTCTCTGTCTGTCTGTCTGTCTGTCTGTCCGTTAGTGCGCCTATCACTGAAAAACCACTTATCCGATTTACGTACTTTTTTTTTAAAAACATACATATGTTCTCTGGCCAGGTTATAGGCTATATTTTATTACGATAGGTAGCATAAAGAATGAGCAGTGACGTAAAATAGTGAATGATGTCGCAAATAAGTTTGCCGTTAGCGCGTGCCTTTGCAATACACAGCCTAAACCATTAAATATGGAACAATATTATGTATCTGTATATGTATAATCTATAATATATATAAAATGCAATGTCTCTCTGTCTGTCTGTCTGTCCATTAGTGCGTTTATCACGCAGGAACCACTTATCAGATTTACCTGTCTTTTTTTAAATTCATGCATATATTCTTTGGCCAGGTTATATAATAATAAAAATAATCTATATCTATAATATAAATAAAAATGCAATGTTTGTCTGTCTGTCCGTTAATGCGCTTATCCTCTCGAGAACCACTTATCCGATTTACGTGATTTTTTAAATTTCATACATATGTTCTCTGACCAGGTTATAGGTACATATTTTATTACATCTATAATATATATAAAATGCAACGTATTCTGTCTGTCTGTCTGTCCGTTAGTGCGCTTATCACTGGAGAATCACTTATCCGATTTTCGTACTTTTTTTTTAAACATACATATCTTCTCCGGCCAGGTTATAGGCTATATTTTATTACGATAGGTAGCATAAGGAATGAGCAGTGACAATAATAGTAAATGAAGTCGGACAAAGTTTGCCGCTAGCGCGTTCTCTTGCAATACACAGTCCAAACCATTAAATATGGAACAATATTATGTAGCAGAGAATAGCTATAATATATATAAAATACAATGTCTCTCTGTCCGTCTGTCTGTCTGTCTGTCCGTCCGTTAGTGTGCTTATCACTGCAGAACTACTTATCCGATTTACGTGCTTTTTTTTAACCATACGTATGTTCTCTGGCCAGGTTATAGGCTACATTTTATTAGCAGTGACGATAATAGTGAATTAAGTCGGAGAAAAGTTTCCGTTAGCGCGTTCTCTTGCAATACACTCCCTAAAGCATTAAATATGGAACAATATCATGTAGCAAAGAATACAATATATATAAAATGCAACGTCTCTCTGTGTGTCTGTCTGTCCGTTAGTGCGCTTATCACTCGAAAACCACTGATCCGATTTACGTGTTTTTATAAATTTATACATATGTTCTATATAATTCGATATAGGCCTAGATAATGGGAGATAAGGTGAGATAATTGGAGATAAGGAGAAATAATAGGAGATAAGTCGAGATAAGCCGCGATAATGGGAGATAAGGTGAGATAATGGGAGATAAGTATAAATAATGGGAGATAAGGAGAGATAATGGGAGATAAGCAGAGATAAGTCTAAATAATGGGAGTTATGGTGAGATAATGGGAGATAAGGAGAAATAATGGGAGATAAGGAGAAATAATGGGACATAAGGAGAAATAATGGGAGATAAGTCGAGATAAGCCTAGATAATGGGAAATAAGGTGAGATAATGGGAGATAAGGAGAAATAATGGGAGATAAGGAGAAATAATGGGAGATGAGCAGAGGTAATGGAAATTATGTAGAGATAATGGGAAATAAGGAGAAATATTGGGAGATAAGGAGAAATAAGGAGATTAATGGATATTGTATTACGTTGGGTAACATAAGGAATAAGCAGTGACGATAGTAGTGAATCAAGTCCTTGCGAGCGGAGCCGCGGGCCCGGCTAGTATATATATATGTATATATATATATATATATATATATATATATATATATATATATATATATATATATATATATATATGCCAAGAGGGAGTTTAACTTAGGGATAGCCCTTGAGATTACAGAGAACTCAAAAAGGTCTTAGTAACTGTAGTTTTATTCTAATATCGAGCTTTCGATGTCAAATCGTATATCATCTTCAGGACCTGAAAGATACAGAAAGAACTCTCATCAGTTAGGGCACCCCCTGAAGGAATATGCCGTACTTTAATAAGAAAGAAAGTAGGAGACCCTATCATAATTTTTAACTTTCTTAAAGGACAGGGTTATTAGAATAAAATGGTACTTACTGAATATTTACAGTTAGCCCTCTGTCGAACGAGAATTCGATCTATATCAGCTGAGGGAAAGGAAGTGTTGATACATAATTTTAAACAATAATGCAGAAATTATTCTTATACATTTAAATTCACACAATCAAACACAAGGTTGTTTATTTAATTGTTAAAATAAAACACAATCATACTTGGAAATTATTAAGTTCTCAAAGTTACAACATAGCACGTAAGCTGAAAAGTTTTTGGTCTAGCTAATTAAAACACATCATCAACATAGTCTCCTTCAAGAGATACAATCAATCCAACGCTTTTCCAACATTTCTATACGTTTCTTATAGAAGGATTTGTCTTTGCCTTCAAAATAGGCCTCAATTTCGGCTATAACTTCTTTATTGGAGCCAAATCTCTTTCCCACGAGCATTTTTTTCAGGTGTACGAATAGATAGTAGCCGCTGGGGACCAACTCTGGAAAATACGGTGAATGAGAAAGCAATTCGAACTTCAATTCATGCAATTTTGCCATCGTAAGCATTGATTTGTGACACGGTGCATGGTCTTGATGAAACAGCACTTTTTTCTTGCTCATTTGGGCCCGTTTCTTTGCGATTTCTGCCTTCAAACGCACCAATAACTTTATATAATATTCGCTATTGATGGTTTTTCCCTTCTCAACATAGTCGATGAAAATTATTCCATGCACATCCCAAAACACGGAAGCCAAAACCTTCCCAGCCGACTGTTGTGTCTTTGGTCGCTTCGGCCGGCTTTAATCGGCTGCTGTCCACTCAGCTGACTTCCGGTATGTAGTGGTGGATCCATATTTCATCCAATGTTACATATCGTATGAAAAAATCCTATTTATTGCACTTAAACAGACCCAAACAGCGCTCGGAATCATCAACACGTTGTTGTTTTTGATCTACTGTGAGCAAACGCGGTACCCATTTGGACCAGAGCTTACTCATGCCCAAATGTTCATGCAAAATAAGACCAACACGTTCTTTTGATATCTTTAGGGTGTCAACTATCTCAGGAAATTTCACTTTACGGTCATCCAAAATAGTTTTGTTGATTTTTTTTATGTTTTCCGGTGTAACTACCTCATCTGGGCGTCTAGAGCGTTCAGCATCATTCGTATCTGTAAGACCGCGTTTAAATTCAGCACATCAATAAGTGATAAGTGATTTTCCAGGGACAGAGTCCCTATAACACTTATCAAGCCATTGCTTTGCTTGAACGGTATTTTTTCCCATCAAAAAACAGTATTTAATCAACACACGAAATTCGATTTTTTCCATTGTTTTGAAAGTATCGAAAGTAGCGTCACTAAAACCACTTTAACTTGTAAACTAATCGTTAAAATGTCATGAAACTTTGACACGTATCGTTTGAAGTTCGGTACTTCCTAAAAATCATATGAATTTTTTGAAAAGGGCGACATCTGTATGTGAGACTAAAAGCTTTTCAGCCTATGTGTATATATTGCTTAAAAATTCCTATCCAGTCAAGATGTTGAATAGACTATTATTGAACTCAATATCACTTATTTCTCAACAAGAGAATAATCTGACTCCTGATATCAGTACGTTTCTTTCTAAAAACCGAATCGTATATTATTACTTCTTCCCTTATTTCAAAGAATTTTCCACTAAAGTCACTAAACTAATTTAAAAATTGCTTTCAAACATTCAGAAACAATTAATAATATTTTCCCTAATTTAAAAGATGAGGATGAAACTATAAAAGTCTCGGAAGTAGTGTACAGCATCCCTAGCACTCAGTGTGACAAAGTATATATAGGACAAACATCAAGGGTCCTAAAAGATAGAATCACTTCTCACAAAAACCGATTGCAGACTTAAAAAAACTCATCCGCACTTGCTTTACAGAGTGGTCAATTTTCACATGAATTTAATTTTAATGAAACCAAAATCATGTGCATGAAAAGAAATTTCAACAAAAGAATCTTTAGGGAAATGGTGGAAATTCACCTTGAGGCTAATACATTTAATAAAAAAAAAACAGATGTTGAGGATTTAAGCTTAATTTTCTCTAATCTGTTGGCAAAATGATAATTCACAAAACATATCAGACATCTATAATATATATAAAATGCAACGTCTCTCTGTCTGTCGATCTGTCTGTCTCTCTGTCCGTTAGTGCGCTTACCACTTGAGAACCACTTATCCGATTTACGTGCTTTTTTTTTAACATACATATGTTCTCTGGCTAGGTTTTAGGCTATATTTTATTACGTTAGGTAACATAAAGAATAAGCAGTGACGATAATAGTGAATCAAGTCAAAAAAAGTTTGCCGCTAACGCGTTCTCTTGCAATACACTGCCTAAACCATTAAATATGAAACAATATCATGTAGCAAAGAATATCTATAATATATATAAAATGCAACGTCTCTCTGTCTGTCCGTTATTGCGCTTATTACTCGAGAAGCACTTATCCGATTTACGTGCTTTTTTTAATTCATACATTTGTTCTCTGGCCAAGTTATCTATAATCTCCTATAATATATATAAAATGCAACGTATCTCTGTCTGTCTGTCCATTAGCGCTTATCACTGGACAACCACTTGTCCGATTTAAGTGCTTTTTTTTTTAAACATACATATGTTCTCTGACCAAATTATCTCTAATTTATATAAAATGCAACGTCTCTCTGTCTGTCTGTCTGTATGTCCGTTAGTGCACTTATCACTGAAGAACCACTTATCCGATTTACGTGCTTTTTTTTAAAAAAAAAATACATATATTCTCTGGCCAGGTTATAACATTTATTTTATTACATTAGGTAACATAAGGAATAAGAAGTGACGATAATAGTAAATCAAGTGGGAAAAAAGTTGCCGCTAGCGCGTTCTCTTGAAATACACTGCCTAAACCATTAAATATGAAACAATATCATGTAACAAAGAATATAATATATATAAAATACAACGTCTCTCTGTCTGTCCGTTAGTGCACTTATCACTGAAGAACCACTTATCCGACTTACGTGCTTTTTTTTTTTAAACATACATATGTTTTCTGGCCAGATTATCTATAATATTTATATAAAATATATATAAAATCTCTCTGTCTGCCTGTCTGTCCGTTAGTGTGCTTATCATTCGAGAACCACTTATCCGATTTACGTGTTTTTTTTTTTTAATTCTTACTTAATATTTATCAAAAAAATCTATAATATTTATAAAACGCAAGGTCTCTCTTTCTGTCTGTCTGTCCGTTAGTGCGCTTAGCACTCAAAAACCACTTATCCGATTTACGTGTTTTTTTTTTAATAAAATACATATGTTCTCTGGCCAGTTGATAGGATACATTTTATTACGCTAAGTAGCATAAGGAATAAGCAGTAACGATAATAGTGAATCAAGTCCACGCGAGCAGAGTGCTAGTAGCTTTATAAAAATAACCTAATGTCGATATTTACAATTTTTACAAACATTTGAAAAATAAAACAGTGTCTTGGTTTTTCCTAGAATAAATCAACTACTACCTTACCAGAAGGTAAAAAGACGCTGACCTTAATAACAGGAATGTAAAACATATGAAAAAAAATAATAATAAAATCACCTTAAAAGCACACACTTGTTCGTATCCTATATAACAAAATGTATAGTAAACAATTTGTATATTCCTTAAAAGTATTTTTGGTCGAAATTTTCACATGTTTTCCCAATAAATATTAACAACAATGTGGATTTTTGTTGCAAGAATTTATCCTAAAGAGCACTATCTAGCAGTAGTTTTGAAGTTAATATTTTAGGCTGTTTTTCTTTTGTAAATCATAGAAACTGATAGCCTATTGTATTTGTAGCCCTGAAAAGGAAAATAAAGTGTTTTCGAAAGCTTGGTGTAGCTAAAAAAACGTGATTAAAAACTTTTTATTCCTATTCTCATGACCACTTACCCCAAGAATTTCAAGTTTGATATATATATATATATATATATATATATATATATATATATATATATATATATATATATTGTAACATTCAATTTTTCCTAGATTTTAAGATCTTATTACAATACTGTTTTTCTTTCTATAATTTATATTTTATTACATTTTTATATTTGATTAGGCAGTAATTTCAATTTTTGAGCAGTGTAACTTAAAACAGTGATTTAAATTTTTGTACAGTGTAACTCAACCATGTATAACGTGTTGCTAACAGAACGTATTTTGTTTGCATCGAATGCGTCTGATTTTGCGTCCCGGAAGTGAGCCATTTTAAAGACCACTTTGAAGCAGGGCGAAGATATATAAACGGCCACTTGGAATTTTTAAGGGACTTTTTCCTCCGTGATGCAGTAACGGCTTTTTCCTCCAGCAAGCCGTAGTGGCTTTATTCTTCCGTCATGCCGTAACGGCTTTTTTTTCTCAGTGAGAGAGTAGTTTTTTTTCTTCATCAAGCCATAGTAGGCTTAGTTTCCATCTTGCCGTAGTGCAGTGGCCTTTTTCCGTTCTAAAAATATTCTGCTCATCCTAAGACATTTCGGGTCAAAAAGTGATTAGCTACCTAAATGAGATTAGGAAAGTGGCAGGTGAGACAATATCTGGATGAGAATCTCACCAGGAGGGGCCAATCTGTTTATGGAAAACCTAGGAGGAGAAGCCAAGCAGTAAGTCAACACGTGAAATCCGCGAAGTTAATTTTACAAACTGTTAGATCGTGTTTTTTTGAGGCCTTCTGTTTTTTAACACTTAGGATCAGTAATTCATAGAACTCTAGTTTAAATGTGTACCCTCTCATAACATATATACAACACTCTTAGTTATAAATACAACTGATGACTGATGAACACCAAGATAATTTGGTTGAAACGTACTGTAATCTAACCTCAAGAAGTACTTTTTTTTATTTATGAACCTTAAAAAATTCCCAAGAAAACTCAAAAACTAAGTTTATATATATATATATATATATATATATATATATATATATATATATATATATATATATATGTATATATATTTATATATATATATATTTATATATATATATATATATATATATATATATATATATATATATATATATATATATATATATATATATATATATATATGTATATATATATATATATATATATATATATATATATATATATATATATATATATATATATATATATATATGTGTATACATATATATATATATATATATATATATATATATATATATATATATATATATATATATATATATATATATATATATATATATATATATATATATATATATATATATATATATATATATATATATATATATATATGTGTATACATATATATATATATATATATATATATATATATATATATATATATATATATATATTGGACTTCGCCTTCTTTGGAAGTGGAAAGCCGTTATCAACCTATTGCATCGACTTCTACTTTATGAAAGAATCCCAATAAAATATCTAAATCTCGAGGTTTATAACAATTAGCAAGTGGCCAAATGTTCTGCTCTAGTGTCAGCATTTGAGGAATCCGTTATGCAGAAACTTATTTTATTCCTAAAATTTCAATCGCAATCTTGAAAACTGTAGTTTTGGATACTATAGCTTCTTTAGCAAGCACAGGAGTTTTCATTTGTCAAGCCTAATAGTTTTCTCAGCTCTTGCCGGTCCTCCTTTTCTGAGGTCACCTCGAATTTAGTCTCGGCTCTCAACAATATATTTACTCATTTTTCGAAAAAAAAAAGTAAAAACTGCAAAATACAATGAAGTCGTACAAGACGTCATCGAAATACTTAGAACAACAAAGTAATTTTACGACCAGGCGATTCTTTTTAAAGTAGTTTTCAATCTCTTTTTAGGACAGTAAATTTTAACAAAATTTTTTATGTTGTCTATATACCAATTTCCCGATAAAGATATGTTTTTCCATTTTTGCCGAAATTCAATGTGAAATACATTTTCAATGAATAATATATTTGTTGCCTTCCAGGCACCGAAAGTTACATCTTTTCATTTGAAATGCATCGATATAAAACACAATAGATGTTACTTATAGATCGCAATTTTAGATTTTTCTTTATTGATACTATATATGATTTTTACTGATTGAAAAATGGAAACATATGTGAATAAATAGTTTGTCTGAATATAGATTTATATACTTGACCATAATAAAAAGAAACTTTTTTGTAATCCTAATGATTGCACTGGAAAATAAATTATTATCGAATAACTCATGATTCGAATCTGGCATTCAAGAGCAGTGATTTTTTAAATTTTAATTGTTATTGTTGCTAAAAATAAAACGATTTTCTTTGATTATAACATTCACATTCATTTATTCACATTCATGTAAGTACGGGGGGGGGGGAGTTCGCCAGTCTTCTTGATCTGTTTTTAACCACCAATCCGGAGATTTACACGGTCACCGTAAATCCGCCGTTAGGTTCTTCCGACCATAAACTGCTTTCGACATCGAGTATCCTGCCAATCAGTGACAGAGAGGCGCCTAGGCCGCGCAAGATTTGGCACTACAAATCTGCTAAATGGGAAGATCTCATGGAATACTTTCGAACTTTCCCTTGGATGGACGTTTGTTTTCGATCCGATAATCCATCTGACTGCGCCAGGGAGGTCTCCGATGTTATTTTGGCTGGTATGGAAGCTTACATCCCTTTTTCGAAGAAATGCTCCTCCAACGGCAAGCCTTGGTTCGACCGAAAATGCAAAGAAGCTGTTGCTTCTAAACATATTGCCTACCGACAATGGCGTGAAAATCCTAACACCTTAAATCGAAACATCTTTGTTCATGCCCGGAACAGATGCAAGGGAATTATCGACAAAACCAAGGAGGCACACAATCAACGAATTAGAAACAAACTTCTGGCTTGCCCCAACAATTCCAGGTCCTTTTGGGCAGTCGCTAAGGCAGTTAGTCAAAACTTTACCAAATCCACGATACCACCACTCACACGGCCAGATAATTCCATTCCATTGCAACCACACCTGTTGAGAGAGCGAACTTGTTGGCTGAACTCTTTGCTTCGCATTCTACTGTCGATTTCCAAGGAAAAACACCACCTACTATTCCCATATTGCAGTCAAGGATGCCCGATGTTGTCTTCAGACAGCGCATCATAAAGCGTATTTTAATGAAGCTAGACACCAAGAAGGCTTCTGGCGCTGACGGAATACCTGCCATAGTTCTCAAAAACTGTGCAAGGGAACTAACACCAGTTTTCTGTAGACTTTTTAACCTATCCTACAGAAAGGGAATATTTCCGTCCTGCTGGAAATGTGCCACGGTTCAGCCGATACCTAAAAAAGGTAAGAAGACCTTGCCAAATAACTACCGACCAGTTGCACTGCTTTCAATAATATCGAAAGTCATGGAAAAGGTTATCAATGAGCATCTTCTAAAATATCTTGAACGATTCAATATTATTAGCGATCACCAATATGGTTTTCGTAAACATAGATCAACAGGAGATCTTCTGACTTATGTAACACATGTTTGGAACAACGCAATTGAACACTTTGGAGAATCTCGAGCGGTTGCTCTTGACATATCCAAGGCATTCGACCGTGTTTGGCACGATGGACTGTTGGCTAAGTTGCGCTCTTATGGTATGTCTGAAAGGTTCTGTTTGTGGCTCTCATGTTTCCTCAGAGAGCGTTCTTTACGAGTGGCGGTCGACGGATTTCTTTCTAACACCCTCACTATCAACGCCGGTGTGCCCCAGGGCTCCATATTGTCTCCTACTCTCTTTCTCATTTACATTAACGATCTGCTGGAAAAGACCGGGAATCCAATCTATAGCTTTGCAGATGACAGTACGCTTGTCTCTTCATTCACCTTGAACGCTCGGACATCGGCTGCTCAGACGAATATCCGCAGACAGCAGGAGGTCGTTCAACTTAACAAAGACCTGGAAGAAATTCTATCTTGGGGTGACAGTAACCAAGTGGAATTTAACGCTACAAAAACCCAAGCGGCAGTTTTTTCTAAAAAAGTTAACGTTGCTGAACCCGACATAGTTATGTCGGGGCACTCCATTCCCCTAGCATCGTCGCTCAATTTGTTGGGCGTTAGTTTGGGAGCAAATATGTCTTGGCATGAACATGTTGCAGGCATAGCAAGGAGAGCTTCTCAAAAATTGGGAATATTATTTAGAACCAGAAAGCTTTACACCCCACAGCAACTGTTAATTCTTTACAAAGCCCAAATTCGACCAACTATGGAATACTGCTCCCACGTTTGGGGCTCCGCTCCCAAACATACACTGCATTTGTTGGATTCTGTTCAGAGAAGAGCGGTCCGTCTGATTGGGGACCCGGAATTGACCGGCGGCCTTGATTCGCTGGAACATCGAAGAACGGTTGGCGACTTGAGTCTGTTCTACAAGTATTTTCATGGAAAGTGTTCGAAGGATGTAGCCCGCTTAATTCCTCCCAAAGCGGTGCATGTTAGAAATACACGTCGCGCTGGTGCTTCGCATCCATATGAGGTTCAGCTTGTTACTCCGCGTACGACGCTTTTCAAGCAATCTTTTATATGGAGAACGTCATCCCTTTGGAATAATTTGCCCAGCGCTGTGTTTCCCACCGAGTACAATTTACAGCGATTCAAGAACAACGTGAATCGCTTTTTTTTTTTTTTTTTTTTTTTTTTTTTTTTTTTTTTTTTCCGCACTCGTGCCGCTCCTGGAGCGCTTTAGGGAATTCCCTGCAGCACGTGTGCTAGACCAATAAAAAAAAAAAAAAAAAAAAAAAAAAAAAAAAACGAGGGCCGCCTTTTAAGTTTTTATAAACGACCACTAGATAGCGCTATTGAGATGTGACATTACCATTTTCACATTTCATTTATTGACAAAATTAGCTAGTAACTAGACTATAACTAATATACATTGATAGATTAAGCGTGTATACATTTTGGATCTTAAGATATTGACATCGTATGGAGCTAAATACTTAGCCTAGGTATTGACAAACTTAAGATATTTCAACTTAAGATATTTCATGAATATACTTTAAAACAGAACTTAAACATATACTTAAGATATTTCATTAACATGAGCTTATAGTACTTAATATTAAGCTAATCCTGGGTCATCGGGTCGCTGGGTCTTATTAGACGTCGGCGGGCATGGCGTGGGGGGGGGGGCGGTAAGTGGTCCTGATTGTGGGGTTGACGTGACGGGTGGCTTTGTCCAGGAATCTCTGCTGGGTGCTGCTGATGAATTCCCGGATGGTTGGCATTTGGAGGTCCCTATGGAGTTGGGTATTTCTGACAAACCACGGGGCGTTGGCAATGGTTCGGAGGACCTTGTTCTGGATGGTCTGGAGGGTGGATCTGCGAGTGCATGACATCTGGCACCATGCGGGGCTAGAGTAGGTCATCCCTGCTCTGATGATCATCTTGTAGATTGACAACTTGTTTCGTGTTGACAATTTCCTGGACTTGAGTAGGGAGTAGAGCTTGCCTAGGAGTTGGTTGGCTTTCTTGGCGGAAGCACAGGTCACTGCCTTCCATACTAGCCGATATTACCATTATTATAACATTTGACATTTGTTATTGTTAAAACAGTGGCACCTTAGAAATTGGTCAAGTAGTTTATTTACATTGAGCGTTCAAAAGAAACAGTTTTGGGAAGAAATGGAAATTTCACGTGAAAGTTCTCGTTGGATGATTTTTAACCTTTTTAGTAAAGGCCTGACTCAACAGTAATGCCTCAAATCGTTTTATTCAACTTTTGGTAATGAATCAACATCCGAAACGACTGTTTGTAGAATTTCGTTATGGTCGTGCTTCCGTCAGTGATGAATTTCATGAAGATCGACCAAAATTTATTATTGTTCCAAAAAACATCGATGCTGTACACAGCATGATTGAAGAGGATTGGCATGTGACTTATCGTGGGATAGAGACATCCTTAGGCATCCTGCAACATATTCGATTTTACATGAACATTTAGCTGTGAAAAGATCTGTCCCCGGTGGATTCCGCATAATTTGATCGAAATTCAAAATCAGGCACGTGTCAATTGGTATAAGGAAATGCTAAAAAAATTCGACCGAGGGCATGCAAAATCTGTATACAACATCGTAACAGGAGACGAAACTTGGATATATTCGTACCAACCGGAAACTAAACAACTATCAACTGTTGGGGTGTTCCAAGATGAACCGAATCCAAAAGTGGTTCGTTTGCTCAGCACTTCCAAGAAAATGATCGCCTGTTTCTTTGGTTATACTGTGCATGTTGCAACCACTTCTTTAGAGGATCGAAGAAAAGTTAATGCGGAATGGTATACAACAATTTGTTTGTCAAAACTCATCGATGAAATCAGGAAAAACAACCGAAAACGTCATTCTTCATCATGACAATGCCAGCTCCCACACAGCACGTCAAACAGTTGGTTGTGTGTTAAACTCAAATTAATTCTGAAAAAACTAAATTTATGGTTTTGGGTACAGGGAGTAGGTGTGGTCAGTTTGATAATAATGCTCATTTTGTTTAGATAAACAATGCGGTTATTGAACGGGTCTATGAAATAAAATATTTGGGAGTGGTCTTAGACCCACAACTAAATTTTGTGCAGCATGTTAACTATTTATGTAAAAAGTTGGGAAAAAAGATTGGGTTTTTCAGAAGAATTGCAGAAAATCTTTCGGGGTGGTCTAAAATTTTAGTGTGTAATACAATCATCAGTCCTCACTTTACTTATTGTAACTCTCTATTATTGGCATGCCCTCAGGGGAGCTTGAGAAGGCTGCAAATACTGCAAAATAAATGTATGAGAGTACTGTTGAGTTGAAACATACATACTCCAATTCAAAGTATGCTGCGGCATCTTAATTGGGTGTCTGTTGCGAAGAGCATTAAATTAAGTAATTTAATATTCATTTATAAAATGGCTATCTGAACAAATGTCTAATTCAGCGTTACTAACTTCACCAGCACAATATAAGATCCAGGGATAACACAGGTCAACATTTGATCTAAAAAAAAACATTCGGAGCGATATGGTGTTTTTAGGGTCGCTGATTACGATGGTTAACCTTCATCACATCACATTCAAGGTCATTTGAAGGTCAAATAGAGAAAAAATCGTGGAAAAAAATCTGAAAAAAAAATCTATTATTTTTTCAGATCATTCAGTTCAAATCCTGCATGATCTTATGCTCAAAAGATATACGGTGGTCATTTTAAGTATCTTTGTATATATATTTGGAGTTTTACTTTGACAATAAAATGCTTTTTCATTCCTCGCGAAATTATTTATTCTCTTCTTTTTTATAAATATAGCTCAGTCTCGTTTTTAAACTCCAGTATTAAGGTGTAGTTGCACCCAGGGCACCTCCACGTGGTGACGGTTGTCTCACTATCCGGCGAAGTCCCTGGGTTACGGCGTTTATGCCGTCATGGCAACTACTCCTAAAAAAATTACGAGACAGGATCCCGAAAACCCAGAATCGGCGGCTGGTCAGGGTGGGAAAGCGGGCCCGCTGGCGTCGTCATCATGCGACCGTAGCTCTACATTGGTGGGAAACTTGGCCTCTGTAGAGTCAAATGCTACAAGAAATTCGTCATGTTCCATTAAACTCGACAATTTTTGTGTTGTTTGTGGGGAGTATATTCCACAAAAGAAATTCATGTTTTCAGATTCGTTAAAAGTAAAATATCACCAAATTTATCATATTGATACAAGCTCATTGGATAACTCTTACACACCAAAATCTATATGTCATAAATGCCGCAATGTTCTATATAGAATTAACAAACAGGTATTTTCTCGGCCAATGATATGGAGACCCCCAACAGACCATACCACCGACTCTTACTTCTGTTTAACAAACTTGAAAGGGTACAACCGAAATAATAAGGATTCTATTTCATATGCACGTGTAACATCTGTGACCTTACCAGTTCTTATTAAAACAAATTCTGATCATATTATGGAAATTAATGAATTGGGACAAGAAGTGGTAACTGATGAAGATATGCCAGATGAAACATTCGAACACGAAGAAAGAGAAAATTTCAGCACAGAAGAATCAGATGTTGAGGAAAATTATATATCGGAAGCCGAAACAATTAATCAAAACGAATTAAGTGATCTGTGCAGAGACTCTCGAAAGATAGATCAGAGCTTTTAGCATCTAGGCTAAAAGAAAAAAATTGTCTATCCACAGGAACAAAAATTTTTGTCTATCGTTCGAGAGAACGTCCATTCAGAAAATATTTTGCTAAAATGAATAATCTAGTCTATTGCCATAATATTGAAGGGTTAGTGCAAGAATACGGTATAGAATACACGGCAAGTGATTGGCGACTGTTTATAGATTCTTCAAAAAGAAGCTTAAAAGCTATCTTGTTACATAATAGAAATATTTATGCCCCTTTACCAGTCGCTCATTCTGTTGTATTAGATGAAGAATACCATAATTTTGAGTTGCTATTGCAAAAATTGAATTACGATCAAAACCAGTGGGAACTTTGTGGGGACTTAAAGATATTTACAATATTACTGGGACAGCAATCTGGAAATACTTCTTATCCGTGCTTTATTTGTGAGTGGGGCTCGAGATGAGCATTATGTGGGGAGAGACTGGCCGTTGAGACAAGAATTAATTACAGGTGAAAAAAACATCATAGGTCCAAGTTTGATATCAACCAATAAGGTCCTACTTCCACCTTTGCATATCAAACTAGGTATTGCAAAGCAACTTGTCAAGGCCATGAGCCGAAACGAAAGTCCTGCTTTCACGCATATTTTTAAAGTGCTACCTAATCTTTCTAAAGCTAAAATAAAAGACGACATATTTACTGGACCACAAATAAGAGACCTCCTAAAAAATGATGCATTTGAGAGGAAAATGAATGCCAAAGAGAAAAAGCAGCATGGCAAAGTTTTAGAGAGGTGACGACTAAATTTCTTGGAAATCATAAAGACCCTAATTACAAAAATAATGTTGGAAATTTAGTACAAAATTATAAAGAAATGGGGTGTTTAATGAGTCTGAAACTGCATTTTCTCCATTCACACCTTGATTGGTTTCCTGAAAATCTCGGAGATTTTAGCGAAGAACATGGAGAAAGGATGCACCAAGACTTGAGTGAATTTGAAAAAAGGTATCAAGGTGTTTGGGGGATAAACATGTTGGCAGATTATTGCTGGAGCCTGAAGCGAGAATCAAATAAATCTCATAAAAGAAAAGCAAGTCGAAGATCATTTCACCAGAAACGAAAGCGTTCTCGTTTAGAGTAGTACTTCAAACGTGCTTTGATAAATACTAAAACAAGCAAACTTTTATGCTTAATTCATATTAAATACCGACTGCGCGATTTCGAAAATCTACTTGGACACTCCAGACTCTTTACGAAGTATGAGCCGAATCATTTTTAGTAAACTTACGCATTGAGGTATTATATAAGAGAATATGAGAGTATAAGTAGATATAAGGATTACTGTACAAGTAAGTTATTGGGTTCAAAGGTATTCGGTATTAGAGTTTCTTTGTCGACAAGGATTAAGCATTGAAGTATACAGATTAAGGGTTACTTGATAACAAGGTTGTTCGACATTAGAATTATTAATTTGAAATGTATTGGGAATTGAGTCATAAAACGAAATTTAAACATAACATAGCGCACAATGTTTCATTTATACCTCAAGAAACACAGTCGGGCTGGACTTTAAATTTACTAGATATTTGGAACGAACATCGAGAGTACAAAAATTAGGTCAAATTTTTTTTTAGATTTTAAAAGTCTATTTCACAGTCACAAAACTAGTCAAAATATTTGTATAGTCTATTTTTGATATGAACAAAAATTTTAAGTTTTACTAATAAGTACCTTTAAACAGTATTAAAACATTTGCTTGTATCAGTCTACCTGCCATTATTTAGCTTATATTTCACATATTAATTCCCTTGTAATGACCGAGCAGCATAAAAGACATTTTTGATTGTGATATATTAACGTAAATGTAAAATGATATGTATAAGATATAATCAATAAAAATGTACCGTAAATTAACCTCTGTATGCTTCGCAAGTGTACGATAAAACAAAATTAAATTTAACAACGCAAAATGACCATACATATTTTTCAAATAAACATAAACTGATGATGAAATGACCTATAATGACCTCTGAAAGGCGGCTTGAGTCAAACAAACTACGGGTTCGGACTCAGGGACCTCAAAAACATACGCATGAATTTTTTCAGATTTTTTCCACGATTTTTTCTCTATTTGACCTTCAAATGACCTCTGGGAAAAGGCGTAAGGTCCAACAAACTACGGATTCGGACTCAGGGACCTCAAAAACATACGCGTACATTTTTTCAGATTTTTCCTAAGGTTTTTTTTCTCTATTTGACCTTCAAATGACCTTGAATCTGATATGGTGAAGGTTAACTAACCCGCTCATCGTAATCAGCAACCCCAAAACCCCATAAGGACCATACCGCTCCGAGTGTTTTTTTTTAGATCAAATGTTGACCTGTGTAATTTTCACATAGAACATACAACAAAATCGTTTTTGATGAGGTCATTGTTCCAGGAAGGAGTCCGACTTTTTAATGCTCTCCCCAATGAGGCAAAAAATGCAAGAAATTTGTCAGTTTCGAAAACTCATTAGTGGTTCAATTAGACAAGAAATTGCATAATATGTTGTAAATTTTAAATTTAAATATTGTAATGTATTAGCTAGTAGCCAAATAAAGTATTCATTCATTCATTCATTCATTCAATTGATTATTTGACGGAGAAAAAAATTGTCGAATTAATGTCTCATTGCCCGTATTCATCTGATTTATGACCTAACAAGTTCTTTTTGTTCCCGAATGCCGATTTTGATCACCTAAAGACGCTGTTGAGTCCTTCCAAAACCATGTTTTTGATAGTGGAAACAATGTTTCGAAAATTGGTTCGAATGCATGTCAAAGTGTACAAATCTCAAAGGCAAATATTTTGAGAAACAATAAAACGATTTTTACCAAAAACTTTTTTTCTTTCATTTTTTTTGTGAAAATTTAAAAAGTAGCCCTCGTACTAGAATTTTCCAAACAATAAAAACAATTCTGAATTTCAATAGACTGACTTTCAATTAATGGAAAAAAATCCGTATGGTAAAAAGTTATTAGAAATCTATTAAAAAGTCACAATATTTAACAACCCTAACTCCTTTCTTTTCTTTTTCTGAAGTGATATCGCTCAAAAACTATGGGTCCCGTCACTTCCTCCAGTGGCTGTTCGTTCCGGATGTTGGCGATCACTATAGTAGTATGTACAAAATTTGAAGTTCATATCTTATTTCGTTTGAGAGTTATGATACTAAGCAGTAGACAAACAGACCGATGAAAAGTATTGGATTTAAACGATAAGATGTAACAACATCCGCCGAGTAGATTCCAAACCGACATTTAAACGACATCTATAAGCATAACACAGCAAGTCGTAGTGATATTCTCTATCTTTTTATATACCATATTGTACATATTACCTAATTATTACTTGTGGCGTAGCCAAGGAGGGACCAGAGGAACCATATGCCCTCCGTTCTCATGGATATGGAAAATAGCGTGTTCTGAGAAACAGGTTTGGGGTTGGGGGAATTTCCTAACGATCCATTGCAAAACAGGGTCATTTTTTGTAAAAAATCTCCACCTCTAGGTTACAGATTTTTAAATTCAATTAATTTTTGAAAATTCTAAAGTCCTCGTTTTTATAATTGGGTGTACTTTTTTAAAGTTCCAGCGTACGAAAGATTTTTTTGTGAAAAATCTTCCCTTCCCGGTCATCAATCTTAAATTTACTGTGTTGGGAAGAGTTTAAGCTTATAGAGTTCTAGCGAAAGATTTTTTTTTATTAAGCAAGACCCCTATGGTCGATTTGCCCCCCACTCTTTTGGCGTCCGTCATAAACAGCTCCTCTTTTAGTATTCTCATCTTTTTATTTATTTAAAGAAACCCACTTTGTGTCCATATACCCCCCTGTCCCTGAAACCTGGCTACTTATTAACGATGTATTTGTTGGTAACAGGTACTACAATATATAAAGAGAAGGAGAATATCACTACACAAGTACCAATTAAAAAATAACTGGCCAAGTGCAAGTTAGGCTTGCGCAATTAGTGTTCCGTGCGTTGATTGCTTTTAAAATAAAAAATTTTTATAAGGGAGGTACAAAATGATCGATGACTTCACAAAACACACCCTAACTGAGTGTTCAACAAAGTTTTTTCCAATCTTTCCTGAAAATTGATGACCTTGACATTTTTGTTTTTTTTTATATACCAGATAAATTATTAAAGGTAAAGCACTCGTGCTAATTTTCATTCAATCTACACTCTGTGGAGCATATTCAAAAAATAAGGGTGACGACAGCGATTTGGCGCAATTTGCTAAAAATAATACAAAGAAAAGTGTGTGCAAGTATTACATTATATATATTTTTTAACTCGTGTTTTTACAAGCTTTCATTTGACCCCCCCACTCGATGACCTGATTTTTTTTTTTCACTTCTGATTTCACACCCCCAAAACTAACCCCTCAAATCAAAATTTAACTTTCAAAACTACAGATACTAAAGTGATCTTACAAGTGTTCCGTACGGAACACTAATAAGTATGTGGTTGCAGAAATAAGCAATAGCACGACGTTCGAACTCCTGAAATAATATGTCAACCAAGAATTGAACAAAGTTCAAAATCTGACAATCAAAATAGTTCTCTTCATCTGTCGAAGCATTTGCATCGGCAAATTAGGATCGACAGCGAAAAACATAAAACCCATAGCATTGTTGTCGTATAAGCGCAATATCGTAGCTAAATCTCTGACTAATGAAAACCCAAAAATAAGAAGCTTATCTGCCCTCTACCGTAAGCCGTTTAAACCCAGCATAAAACCGACGAGGGAATCACTTCAGCAAGGATACATAAGCGATAACAATTTCTGCACTATCCGTCAGATAGCCCAGTGTATCCTAGGTTCAATACCAAATATACATGAAATAATCTAACTATAAAAATTTTAAGTTTTTAAGTCCAAAATTTGGCCATCAAAAATTCTTCTCTTCATATGTGTTTAAGTCTTAATTTAAATTTTCTTAAGTTCACGTTTTTAAACTACACATAATGTCCCAAAATTAAGTTAAAATATGTTTGTCTTAACTGCATCTAAACATTTACCAATATCTGATTCTCGTAAGAGGCACTTTTCCACGGAAACGATAACGTCAATTAACTAAATTATCCTTGGAGTCCTCAAATGCAATTAAAACACGAGAAGCCTTTACATCTCTCTCAGCTCTAAAGTGGCGGTATGGGTCGCAATATCGACACGTGGAAAAATCGGCCCGTACTTCCTTAGAGATGATAGAGGCCACACAACAACTATTAATTCGGAGCGACATGTGTAAATAAATACGAGCCTTCACCTTGCTCCTAAAAATTGATATTTATAACCCACAAAATTTCAGTAGTTTCAGTAGGATGAAACCAGATTAAACACAGTTTTGCCAGACATTCGACGAATTTTCACGCATAAACTGATTTCTGACATAAGTTAACCTTCACATAATCTTTTTTTTCCCCATTAGGATATCTTAAAAATAAAATCTACAATAACAATTCTTGTTCTCTGGAACAATTAAAGCTCATAATAACCAAGACGAATATAATATATATATATATATATATATATATATATATATATATATATATATATATATATATATATATATATATATACTTTATATATCCACAAAGCTTAAAGGTATTTTTTAAAATACAAATGAACTTCTCAACAAATAATTCAAATTCTTCACCTCACTGTTTCTTCTTAGTTCTTAAGGTAGCTGCTGCCCTCTATAAAAGCTTCAAATAGTTATATATCAGTTCGTGTCTATTCTTACTGTAAATCAAATATGTTCTCGCATTACTATCGCAGTAAACAGACACAGAACAAGCCAAACGTCCATTGCAGGAATAAGATATATTTAAACTGAAAACGAATAGAGGGCACTACCGGTATTGTGAATAGGAAACCTATAAATTAAATTGATTTTTCATCTTGTGTGGATAATTTTACTACGATGTGTCATCTACTCTGACAAATTATCACTACTGTTAAGAAGAATTTGCTGCTTGACTGCCCTGGGGACATAATATTTGAGTTTTTTCAGAATAGCTAATAATACAGAGAAAACTCCAGACTCCCATTAATTTGTGGGACCTATGATCTACTATTATTAAAATTGTAACTTTTTTTGTGGAAAACTGAAAATAACTTATTGGAATTTATAAAATTTGTTTACATTAGAAAATTGATAAGAGCCAAATTTTGATTTTTCTTCTAGGAATTCTCCGTAACAATACTTTCTCTGTAATTTCTATGTACTTTTCTTGCTAAAGGCAAGTATTGTATACATGAAAAAAAAATCCATTCCAAGATTTTTGCATATAGGAACATCAGTCACACATTTCGGTCTGTCTGTCTATCGGCTTATCACTCTGTCAGACTGTTGGCACGATAACTTTCAAACGAAATGAGATATAAACTTCAAACTTGGTACATAGATAACATTTAGCAAGGAGATGAAGTCTATAGTTTTTAAACGCTATAGCTTCAGGCTAAATGGGTAAAGGGGGTAGGGGCTGGATACATTTTAAAAGGTTTTGATAGTAATATGGAAGTTTTTCCTGTTTTTTTTGTTGAATAACAAATTTTATACGTAAATATTTATAGTGAAACGAAAAGGGCTGACTGAGGAGATTAAAGAGGGTTGCTTCTTATATATCGTGTTATATATCCTTTCCTGGGTTTTTGAAATCTAGGAATCCAAAAATTAAGTTTTTTTTATCACTTTCAAGTTTAATCCAGGGGTAGTTTAATAGTACAATTTCAATACCAGTAGCGGCTCGTGACTCCGAAAGTAGTACTTGCTTGCGGTACAGAAGGTCTTGGTTGGTATACTTATTTATTAATTTATTTAAGTATATTTGGCCTGGTCACGTACACAGGTAGTAGTTCTTTGCAGAAAGGCAATAACGTCTGTGGCAGCACTACCGCGTTGTCTAGTAAGGTGCTGTGAAACACAAAAATGTATATTTCGGTACTTGGATGACGTTGATGGGTATTATGACATCCTCACCGATATTCATAGGATATAAAAAAAGGGTAAAATTTCTACTCAGGCGGGAGGTGCACGATAAAAAAAAAACATTTTGAGATATTTACAAGTCTTTTGGTTGATGTACTGGACAAATTTGTTTATAATAAAATATGTAAGGGGTTAAAAGGCGGGGTAGGGGGTTAATAGGGCTGCTTCCTGTATATGGTGTTAATGGTCTTGTTCGGGGTTTGTGGAGTGGAGTCCAATTTTAATGAGGGAGGAAGTGAAAGAGGTGAAGTGGTCCAATATTGTATGGTTTTAATAGTTTGGTTTTTGGTTGGGATGTTTTATAAAATTTTAGCTAATAATTTAATTAAAAATATTTAAGGTGAAAGGAATGGGGTAGAGGGTAAGAAGTGTGGTTGAACATATATCATAATATACTTGTATTTCAGTGTTCTGGCTTTTTCATTATTTCCAATTTTAACGGAAATACTCTGTAGAAGGGATCAAGATCCGGTTACAGATTTCTTTCAGCTCAAAGAATTCTGAATAATACTGATAGCACTATAAATACAAAATTACCCTTTTAACTCCCTCGTCACCTCTTATACGTTGCATAATTATGTATAATAAATAAATAATTACGCTTAAAACTTGTTCATTATCGCAATCAAAAACTTGGAAAAATCCCATAACACTATTAAAACCAAGCAATATTTCCCGCACTGAAATTGAAAGTAATGAAAAAATAACTTAATTTTGAGATTCCTTGACACTACAAATCCCGAAAAAGAATTAATTTTTTTCAGTACATCCACCAAAAAACCTGGAAATATTTCAAAATGCTGTAGAAATTATACAACATAGAACTACCCACGCCCTCTTCAGCTCCTTCCTAGGTTAATTTTGAAAGCAATGATAAAATAACCTAATTTTTAGATTCCTAGGCTTAAAAAACCTAGAAAAAGGTATATAACACGATATATAGTAAGCGACCCCCTCTAATCGCTTCCCCCACCCCTTTCGCCTCTTACATGTTTTACTTTAAATTTTTATACATTAAATTTGTTTATTATTTAACAAAAAAGGGACGGGCCAAGTGCAAGTCGGACTTTCGCAATTAGTGTTCCGTACGGTGATTGCTTTTAAAATAAAAATTTTTCTTATGGAGGTGTAAAATGATCAATGACTACAAAACATATCTTAAATGAGTTTTCAAAAAAGTTTGTTTCCGATCTTTGTTTGAAAACTCATGTTTTTTTTATATACCATTTAAATTATCAGAGGTGATAATTTTCGTTCAATCTACACCTCATGGAGGATATTCAAGAATTTTTTCAAAATTTTTTGTCCAGTACTTTTTGAGATAGGATGGGTTTTTTGGCCATTTTTTAAAAATAATTTAAAGAAAAATGTCAGCAAGTATTACGTCACATATAATTTTGAACTCGTGTTTTTACAAGCCGTCATTTGATGACCTGGTAAATTTTTCTTTCATTTCCAATTTTGCCCCTCAAAATTAACCCCTTATTAGAAAACATAAAAAAACTACATGTCGACTGAAGTTTCAGTTCTCGCAATTTTCTTATAAATTACTTTGAGTTGTTTCTAAATAACGTTTCAATTTATTAGAAGGCATACTTTCAGCAGCCAGCACCTTATGACAAATAACACATTGAGGAAGTTCCATATTTCCTTTGATAACGTAGGTAAATCCAAAATCTAAATATTGGTCATCATATTTTCTGTACTTTTTTCGTTTGTCTACACTTTCTTTTCTACTCTCTCCTGCGTCGTCAACACGTTTCCTATTTATTTGAATAAAGCTATCCATTTTAAGTAATGAATACGCGCGCCTAAATTAAATACAACACACTTGAAATCAAAACACTGCATTCATTAACGCTTTTAATCGACGAATAAATAAAGCACTGAAACAAAAGACAGAACGATGAACGAACGAAAGCGCGGGGAAATGAAAGGGCGGGCTTACTGAGTCGCTGTTGAGACGCGCACCGCGCCGCGTGTTAGCTGACTTCGATACGTGCAGGCGACCAGTGCGTATCGTCTTGCGACTCCCATAGGATAGAGTCACGACGCTCCAGGGCGTCGCGACGCATAGTTAGGGAACCCCTAATCTATGTACCAAGTTTGAAACTGATATCTCATTTCATTCCAATAGACCGACAGAGCGGCATACAGTGTGAGAAAAGTGCCATTTTTTGGACAAAAATCTGTTGACAATCGGCATTTTATCCGCTTTGAATAAATGAAATGGGAAAATGCTCTTAAAATATTGTACTTTAAGATAGTTCTGCGGCGAAGAAGGTTAAAATTAACATAACCTATAAAAAATTCCGTAGAATACACATATTCGTGATTATAAAAAAAGAGTTGTGAACAAAACAACTAAAACAATATACCTTTATGTTAACAGATAAATTTCAATAAAATATTTCAAAAAAAAGTTTTGAAAGTTTATTATTAACTAATCTAAACGTTTAATGATATACAAAATATTTTTTTTTATATATTTTATTGAAATTTATCTGTTAACATAAAGGTATATTGTTTTAGTTGTTTTGTTCATAACTTTTTTTTTAATATCACGAATATGTGCATTCTAGGGAATTTTTTATAGGTTATGTTAATTTTAACCTTCTTCGTCATAGTACTATCTTAAAGTATAATATTTCATGGCCCTGAAACGTGAAGAAAAAATAACAAAAAATTTTAAACGATGTGTAATTTTTTCCCGAATACAATACTTTCATTTAGCAAGGAAATTAACTAGATTTACAATGCTATTACCTAAAAAACTAACTATTGCAGCAATTGACAATTTTTGCCAAGTCCCAAATCAAATATTTGATTCTCCAACCTAAAATTAGGCGTTCTTACAAAAATAAATTTAAAAACAGTGATAAGTTAATTTGTATAACTTAACACAACAATGGAACTATTTCAGTCAGCTTTCCCCTAAGTTAGACTACTGTTAGAATGAAAATTACTAGCGTTCAATTACCCTACGTGCATGATAAAGATTGATAATTTTGTATCTACGTAAAAGATTTTTACAAATTTAATTCAGTCGCATAGTAATTATACCTCCTGCTCTCTTTTGAATCATTAAAGTTATTTTAACATATATACAGTGTGTTCTTTAAATTGCTACTTTCAGTTGGTTATAGCAGTTAGTAAGTAAATAATTTTGCAAATATAATTAGTCGGTCCTGAAAAAAATTTTCAAAATTCCGACCATTTTGTTATACACACAAACATCGTCTTAGGTATCCAAGGCTGATACCTATGGTTAATAATCTTACAACCGTTATTTTTAGTGTTCCTTACGGAATATTTTTAGGATCACTTCGGGTGTCTATCCATCTATCTATCTGTCTATCTGTCCGTCTGTTACACCCGATTTTCTCCGAAACTACTTGACATAGAAAGTTGAAATTTGGCACTAACACAGAAATTGATGGCGCCCATCACAGCCATGTAGTTTCGAACGTTAAATTTTGGGGTCATCTAGTGGAATGTCAAATGAAAGCTTGTGAAAACACGAGGTCAAAAATATATATAATGTAATACTTGAGCAGACTTTCTTCGTATTATTATATAAAAAATTGTCAAAAATTGTTGTCACCCCTTATTTCAAAAAGTACTGATCAAAAAATTTTGAAAAAATTCTGGAATATTCTCCACAGGGTGTGTAGATTGAACGAAAATTATCATAAGTGCATTACCTTTAATAATTTATCTGGTATATAAAAAAAAGATCGGAAACAAACTTTGTTGAAAACTCATTTGGGGTGTGTTTTGTGAAGTCATCATTTTATACCTCCGTAACAAACATTTTCATTTTAAAAGCAATCAACGTACAGAACACTATTTGCACAAGTCCGGTTTTTTTTTTGAGCTTAATACACATACTGCAAGGAGTCACTTAAAGCGCTACACACTGAACACTTTCCATGACAATACTTATAGAATAGACTTAAGTCGCCAACCGTTCTTGAAGGTTCCAAGGAATCAAGGTCGACTGGGGAGTCCTGGGTCTCCAATCAGGACGAACAGCTTTCTCCTAAATAGAACCCAACAAATACAGTGTATGTTTGGGAGTAGAGCCCCAAACATGGTAGCAGTATTCCACCACTGGTCGAGTTTTTGCTTTATACAGGTATTAAAACTTGTGTGGAGTGTAAAGCCTTGCTAGTTCGAAAAAATACTTCCAACTTTTGAGGAGGTCTCTTTGCTATGCATATAACATGTCCATGCCAAGATATATTTGCACCCAAATTAATGCCCAATAACTTGAATGACGAACGCTATAGGAATGGTGTGTCCCAAATAACTCTGTCGGGTTCTGCAATGTTAACTTTTTTTTTTTCAAAAATGCCTCCTGGATTTTTGTAGCGTTAAATTACAGCAATACTAGTACAGTTTTTGAGTACTGTGGCAGGTATTCCATCAGCGCCAGAAGTTTTTTTGGCCTCTAGCTTCAATAAAATACGTTTTATGATATGTTATCTTAAGACAAATGTCGGGCATTCTTGACGTCACATTTTTTAGGTTAATTTTTTCAAGTTAATTCATTGCAGTATTCATTATGATTCTATTCTATCTATCTAAGGCTTAGGCCGCACTACGGTTTTTCCAGCGAGCGGTTAACGCGCTATACCGCAAAATAAAACGCTCGAGGCGCACATTTTACGGTTAAAAAACGCGAAACTGGCCCGCAATTTTCACAGTTTGAAGATGGATTTCAAGAGAGACGCAGTATGTGGTGTTGCTCTATTATTAAGAAATAGAAAAAGAAGACGCCAACACAAATTTCGCAAATATTGGGTCCATCCACTGACTAGCGTTAGATTTAAGAAGGGTTTTTCTTTTCATGAAATATCAAGATTTAAGAAAACAATCTGAGAAATTTTTTAATTACTATCGGATGTCCCACCGTAGATAGCCAGCTTCGATAAATATTTTGCAAATTGTGCGTTCATACATCACCTTCATGGATACAAATAAATTTCACGAAATGTATTTTCACCAGTCTGTTACTTTGAGGTAAGTAAGAAAAAAATAGATGATATTGTACTTTATAGGTATTTTTATTGTTCAAAAAATATAATAACCAATTATTGTTCTTGAAATTGCGATAGACAGTTGGGAGCTGTAGGTTCTTGTTCATTATATTTGTACATTACTATTTGTAGTAGTTGTGGCTGATCGAGTTCTTGAGAGGATTCAAATGAGTGCTTGTGATGTTGATGGAGCAGATGATATTAACGGCAAATATATGGTTTGTTTTTGAGGTCCTTTAACAAACCAGTGCACTCTGTTTGTCTGCCCAGTCGATATTATATTTGACGGATGATCTGTAGGATTCTTAGTTACTGAAGGTGAAGTAGGCACTGGATGGTGGATTGAAACTGGTGACTGTATTGCATGGTGGGGAGATGGAGAAGGGGAAACTACTGTATTCAAATGATTGCTGGAGACGGCTACCCGTTTTGCGTATAAAATTGCACATGTTGATCTTGGTATCCCCATCTCACCATAAATTGGTGATTTGTGAACGGAGATATTATAAAACATTTGGCTTTTTTGCAACAAATATTCATAATCTCTAATTCTTGAGGCAATATTTTTTTGTAATCATCATTAAGTTTTGCGTAATGCATCAATCATTTGTGAGAAAGTTGATGTCTTCGTCATATTTCACACGTATTTTGCTTTGTATTCAAAAAATCTATACAATATTTGTTCATTAATCGTTCCATTGCTAAAACTTGGGTTTCTTTTGGGAAGCCTTCTTTACGGGATGGGGTTCGATTATTATCCGTTGGCGTGTAAGGTTTTGCAGTTTATGTCAATATTCATGGATAATTCTTGTAAAGGAGATGTTATATTGTGTGGTTCCTATTTTTTAAAGATGATTACTAAAACAACGTGAGAAATCAAAAATATGAATACATACTTTTCTTTTTCTATAGCACCTTGACCAGATTTACCCGTTTGCATAGCTATATTCTTTTAGCAAAACTGTTTTCCCCCCCCCCCCCCCCCCCCCCCTCCTCTCGCGCATATTCTTTCCAGTTTTCTTTTTGTATTGTTTTTTTTTATCTTTGGCCTGTTAACAAATAATAATAATATATTAATAGACGTATGTTTTTTTGTTCAAGGTATCTTGCGAGTTGGATACAAGTATGAAAATCGCTCTGTTTTTTGAATATTTGATTGGCACAACAACTCTAAGTGAAAATGATTTGAAACACACATGCAAGTTATTTGTGGATTATATTTGCAGCCTACATTTATGCCTAAAATAACAGGAAGATAGAGTTTGTGATAATTTTATAGCAAATTCTTATTTGATAAGAACCATTTTGCTAATTGCGTTGGTTCCATAGATGGAAAACACATAAGAATAGAAAGGCCAGAAAATACTGGTTTCAGAAGCCTTCAGTTACAAAAAGTTTTATCCTGTAATATTATTAGCTATTGCTGATGCAGGCTATTGCTTTACTGCTATAGATCTTGGAGCATATGGATCGAATGGTGACTCAAGCGTATTCAAAAACTCGAATTTTGGCAAAAGATTTTTTTGAACAACCAACTGCATTTACCAGAACCTGCAACATTACTCGATTATGAGGAAGTCGGCCCACTGGCATTTGTTTTCGTAGGCGATGAAGCTTTCCCACTTACGGAACACTTAATCAGGCCATATCCAAATAGAAATTTATCCATAAAAGAAAGAGTTTATAACTATAGATTATCCTATGCCAGAAAGACTGTTGAATGTGCATTTGGAATTATGGCAAATAAATGGCGTATTTTGCATAGACCATTAGACGTGAAATTAGATTTTTGCGACCACATTATTAAAGT
>CM032455.1:138244581-138334581 GCA_019049505.1 Pachyrhynchus sulphureomaculatus
TGTAGCACGTGTGCTAGACCCCTAAAAAAAAACACCATCAAAAGATGGTCGAGCTTTTTCAATTCTTGACTTTATTTCAACAGATTGGTCCCACTTTGCATTAACCACTGTCTCCAAGTATATATAGGATTCCATAGGCTTAATTATTTGCCTATTTAACTGAAGTATCATCACGAGTAACAAAGTGGAGGCATCTAAAAAAAGTATATTTTTAGAGACCTCAAGGCGATAATGTATTTCAAGAAAATTCAGTTAATTTAGAACAAGACTAACTTACACAACATCGATTATATTGATCCAATTGATAATTCCGTAAGGTATATAAGATCTTGTATACTTAAATAGTGATAACTGAGTACAAGATTCTTGAATTTCTTAATGTTTTCTTCTGTAGTTGAAGTGGATGATTCTCTACAAAACAATTCGTCTTAGACTACTGCTTTACCCTGCTTAAATGATTTGTATCACTTGAAAACTTTTAATCTTTCATCACAGTAACATCGTTTCTAACACAAACTTTGATGGGAATTCTCTACTAAGTAAAATTATTCAATTTACAAAACCCTAAACAAGAAATTTTCACAATTACAAAACACGCTTTAATTTCTAACCTAATAAAATGTCGAATATCGTCATCGATCGAACTTTTGGTTAGTTAATTTGATTTTCTCACACGAAGCGTGCTTAAACAGTAATTGTCCCTCTTAAGATTTGCTCTTTGATTCATCAACTACGTGACGCTATCCATTATCGAGGTTGTTAAACCACGATTTGAATTGGCATAATGAGACTAAATGGCAGCGTGTTCAGCCAAATACTGGCTTACATCAGATTACTCGGACTAAAAAACTCTCGAACACATAAACATGTGATTAGAATTCTACTCAGAATAGAGTTTACTTTATTAATTTTAGGTATCTCACGGCACGGGCACGTGTGAAACCATTAATGTAAATCATGTAGTCCGTACGAGCTAAAGCCACTGGCAAATTCTAGAAAGCAACATTAAGATCATTCAACCGTTTATTTTAAATTATTTTCTCAATGTGCTCCCAGTATTACGGCGCCATTTCGTTTTTTTTTCCTACTTCTTAACCGTTAGCTATCAACCAGCTCATAACAAGCTTCCAAGAAAAATCTAACGATTCGCATCGGCTTTAAAATTAACTAGAACCCAGTTAGTTCGTCTAATAGTCTCATCCTGTCTTTTCTAAATATTAATTTATTATAATTTATGCCCGTAGAAAATGTTATGGGAATATTTACTTTAATTTCTGCTTTGCTAGAGACGTAATAAGGACGACGGCAGTAAGTAAAGTAAATTGGTTTGATGCTTGACATAGGGGAATGTCATTCACATTGTACCTGCCACTGAATATTTTTAGAAATGCAAAAATACTTTTATTGTTTATAAAAATCATACAAAAAACCGGCCAAGTGCAAGTCGGACTTGCGCAATTAGTGTTCCGTACGTTGATTGCTTTTAAAATAAAAATCTTTGTTCCGAAGGTATAAAATTTTCAATGACTTCACAAAACACACCTCAAATGAGTTTCCAACAAAGTTTTTTTTCCGATCTTAACTGAAAACTGAAATTTTTGTTTGTTAAGTTAAATTATTAAAGGTAATGCACTCGTCATAATTTTCTTTCAATCTACACCCTGTAAAAGAATATTCCAGAATTGTTTCAACATCTTTTGATCAGTACTTTTCGAGATAAGGGAAAAAGACAGCGATTTTTCGCATTTTTTAAAAAATAATACGAAGAAAAGTATGGGCAAGTATTACATTATATATATTTTTTAACTCGTGTTTTTACAAGCTTTCATTTGACCCCCCACTCAATGACTTGGTAAAAAAACTCCCACTGTAAGTCAAAATTTAACCTTCAAAATTACACGGCTCTGATGAGGTTATCAATTCCTATATTAATGCCAGGGAAGTCCCTAAAGCGCTACAGGAGCGACACGTGTGCGGAAAAAGCGATTCACGTTGTTCTTGAATCGTTGGAAATTGTATTCGGTGGGGAACACAGTCCTGGGTAAGCCATTCCAAAGGGATGGTGTTCTCCATGTACAAGACTGCTGGAAAAGCGTTGTATGAGGAGTATCAAGCTGAACCTCATACGGATGTGAAGTATCAGCGCGACGTGTACTTCTAACATGCACCGCTCTGGGAGAAATTAAGCGGGCCACATCCTTCGAACACTCTCCATGAAAATACTTGTAGAATAGACTTAAGTCGCCAAACCGTTCTTTGATGTTCCAGCGAATCAAGGCCGCCGGTCAGTTCTGAGTCTCCAATCAGACGAACAGCCCTTCTCTGAACAGAATCCAACAAATGCAGTGTATGTTTGAGAGCGGAGCCCCAAACATGGGAGCAATATTCCATAGTTGGTCAAATTTGAGCTTTTTGTAAAAAATTAACAGTTGTTGTGGAGTGTAAAGCTTTCTGGTTCGAAATAATATTCCCAACTTTTGAGAAGCTCTCCTTGCTATGCCTGCAACATGTTCATGCCAGGACATATTTGCTCCCAAATTAACGCCTAACAAATTGAGTGACGATGCTAGGGGAATGGAGTGCCCCGACATAACTATGTCGGGTTTAGCAACGTTAACTTTTTTAGAAAAAACTGCCGCCTGGGTTTTTGTAGCGTTAAATGCCACTTGGTTACTGTCGCCCCAAGATAGAATTTCTTCCAGGTCTTTGTTAAGTTGAATGACTTCCTGCTGTCTGCGGATATTCGTCTGAGTAGCCGGTGTCCGAGCGTTTAAAGTAAATGAAGAGATAAGCGTACTGTCATCTGCAAAGCTGTAGATTGGATTCCCGGTCTTTTTCAAATGAGAAAGAGAGTAGGAGACAGTATGAAGCCTTGTGGCACACCGGCTTTAACAGTAAAGGTGTTAGAAAAAAATCCGTCGACGGCGACTCGTAAAGAGCGCTCTCTGGGGAATGATGAGAGCCACAAACAGAACTTTTCAGACATACCATAAGAGAGTAGCTTAGAGAACAGTCCATCGTGCCAAAACACGGTCGAATGCCTTGGATATGTCAAGAGCAACCGCTCGAGATTGTCCGAAGTGTTCAATTGCGTTGTTCCAAACATGTGTTACATAAGTCAGAAGATCTCCTGTTGATCTATGTTTACGATGTTGGTGATCGCTAATAATGTTGAATCCTTCAAGATATTTTAGAAGATGTTGATTGACAGCCTTTTCCATGACTTTCGATAATATTGAAAGCAGTGCGACTGGTCGGTAGTTGTTTGGCAAGGTCTGGCACATTTCCAGCAGGAAGGAAATATTGATATGAGTGTTAGTTCCCTTGCACAGTTTTTGAGAAATATGGCAGGTATTCCGTCAGCGCCAGAAGCTTTTTTGGTGTTTAGCTTCATTAAAATACGTTTTATGATACGCTGTCTGAAGACGACATCAGGCATCCTTGACTGCACTATGGGAATAGTAGGTGGTGTTTCTCCTTGGAAATCGGCAGTAGAATGTGAAGCAAACAGTTCGGCCAACAAGTTTGCTTTCTCAACAGGTGGCGTTGCAATAGAACTATCTGGCCGTGTGAGTGGTGGTATGGTGGATTTGGTGAAATTTTGCCTAACTGCCTTAGCGGCTGACCAAAATGACCTGGAATTGTTGGGACAAGCGAGAAGTTTATTTCTAATTCGCTGATTGTATGCCTCCTTGGTTTCGTCGATAATTTCTTTGCATCTGTTCCGGTGTTACGATTTATGGTATTAGGATTTTCACGCCATTGTAGGTAGGCAAGATGTTTAGAAGCAACTGCTTCTTTGTATTTTCGGTCAAACCAAGGCTTGCCGTTAGAAGGACATTTCTTCGAAAATGGAATGTAAGCCTCCATACCAGCTAAGATAACATCGGAAACCTCCCTGGCGCAGTCAGATGGATCGTCGGATCGAAAACAAACGTCTAACCAAGGGAAAGTTCGAAAATATTCCGTGAGATCTTCCCATTTAGCATATTTGTAATGACAAATCTTGCGCGATTTAGGCGCCTCTCTGTCACTGACTAGTAGGACACTCGATGTCGAAAGCAGTTTATGGTCGGAAGAACCCAACGGCAGATTTACGGTGACTTTGTAAATCTCCGGATTGGTGGTTACAAACAGATCAAGAAGACTGGCGAACTCCCCGTCTCGATCAGGGATCCGTGTTGGTTCGTCAATAAGCTGAGTTAAGCCACAACTGATTGAGAATGATTCAGCTTCACGACCTTGTTCATCGATTGTATTTGAATATTTAAGCCAGTTAATGTTGTGGACATTAAAGTCGCCCAGGATGGCAATTTCGGCATTTGGACAGTTAATTTGTAAATGTTCGATGGTGTCTGCAAGAGAAGCGAAAAGTGTTCCAAAGTTGTTCTATGTCACAATTTCGGAAAAAATCGGGTAAGACAGACGCACAGACACCGAAGTGATCTTAAAGTGTTCCATACGGAACACTAATTATTGAAAGCCATTTGGGAGTTTGAAACTTACTTCTAGTTCTTTAATAAAGTCATGTAAACATAGAGATCACAAACTCTTTGCCATATTTTTAACGTTCCGTACGGAACACTTATGGAATGAGTTCGGTGTCCGTCTGTCTATCACACCCAATTTCCTCCTACACTATTTGCCATAGAAAGTTGAAATTTGGCACAAATCAGAGCCGTGTAGTTTTGAAAGTTAATAAAATAAAAATTAAAAGAAAATTATCACGGGTGTATTACGTTTGACAATTTATCTGGCATAAAAAAAAACTAATTGCCCGCCAAAATAGTCAAGGTTTATTTCGTCGAAAGTTATGAATTAAGCTAGGACGGATAGCTACTGCTTTAAGCCTTAGGTACCGAGACAAAATAATGTTATTTTATTTGTTTATAATTAAACAAATATTTAGGTAGTAAAATATTTCTTTTAATCTTTTACCACTAGATTCTAGATTGAGTAAAATGGATTTATTGGCTATTAAAGTCCGTTTGTTTAGAGTTGATATCACACAACATGGGTTATAAATATGAAAATGTCATAAACCATAAGCGTACGAAATTTCTCTACCAATTATTTGCATTTTTAGTTTTAATCATCTTTATTTTCTATCTCTATACGCGACCTTTTTCTAAAAAAATATTTTTATTACATGCATACAATTTTACAATAAGCTATATAAATCAACAATCACACATAATAAAATCAGTTTATTATTAAATATGTATGCATAACTTGTCTTGAAATAAATTATTACAGTAAAAAGTAAAAAAATTACGAACATAGATTCAAAATAAAGAGAAAAATAAAAAAGGCTAAAAAAAAAAAAAATTTTGTTTATCTAAATGAAACCTAGTTGGCTACATCTTAAAAATTAACACTACCTAAGTGAATGATTAAGTACCTACACTTTAAAATCATAAGAACAGTTTCTAAGTACTAAGTTGAGAACGTGGAATCTTTGGCACAATGACACTACTCAGTATATATCACCACTACACCAAACACTTTATTTTTGCGCTCGACGCGCGTTTCGCTAACCATGTTAACTTCATCAGGAGCGATGATTGACTTTATATAGTTTCTAAGTACTGTAGAATAGAATAAATTTCAATAAAATTGGTTCTTGTTCCTCTTCATTTATAAGCTCAAGGTCATCGTTTCAAAGTTTATTTTAATAAATAAATGATGAAACTAAAAATGATATTTGTATGATAAAGGCCTAAACGAGTACAATTAACAATTCTTAAGAACTAGAAATGTGTGTTATAAGGCCTAATGATAATAGGTACAATAAAGTTATTTGGGATTTTAGCAGTTATTGGAATAAAATTAACCAAAGTACGAGTACTTATCGGTAGGTAGGTACTTAAGTACCGAAGTATTCAATATAAATATTCTGTGTAAGTATAAAAATAAAGCAAAAACCTATAATATGCTTAGTTCAAATCAGAACAGCGATGGCTTCAACCTTCAGTTTTGCCTGTTCTTATCGATAAAACAGAAATAATTTGTTGAGAAAGAATATCTACAAGCAATCAGAAAATTTCAAGCCGAAGAAAAAAATATTTTTTATTTAGATGAAACTTGGGTTCATAAGGGACACAAAGTGAAAAAATTCAGTCAGTCAACTAGATTACAACCACTTTCAGGAAAAAGTCGCAGGCTAATTATAGCACATATTGGTAGTGAAAAGGGATTTCTCCACGGTGGCTTGTAGGAATTCAAATCAATGTCAGCTAAAGATTACCATGAGGAGATAACGACCGATGTTTTTGAGGAGTACTTCCAACAAATGATTGAATGTATACCAGCAGAATCAGTTATAGTATTAGACAATGCCCCATACCATTCTCGATTATTAGAACGATTCCTGACAAATTCGTAGAAGAAAGCGAATATTTCTTAATGAATAAGAGACAAAAATCTCAAACATAAAGATGGTATGTTAAAAGCGAAATTTCTTAAAATTGCGAAACAAAATAAGGTACAGTTCAAGAAATACGCAGTCGATGAGATGGCAAAGGAACGGAATATTACAGTGCTTAGATTACATCCATATCATTGCGAATTGAATCCCACAGAGCTAATTTGGGCTCAAATGAAAGGTTTCGTTGGAAGGGAAAACACCACTTTCAAACTTCAAGATGTAAGGCAATTATTAGTCGCCGGATAGAGAGGATCAAAGAGGATAATTGGAAAAATGCCATACATCGAAGAAACTGTGGAAATAGAACCCTTAATTATCAATTTAAGAGAAGTCGAGTCTTTAGATGTTGAAGATGATGATTGTTTTTGATTGTAATTAAAGTACTTATATATCGTGTATTTCTAATGTAACAGATATTACGAATTTTTTTCAAATTGTCCTCAGCGGGTTGAAATATTAAATGAAGTTGTACGCTGTTATATTCCAAGAACAGAGAAGCACTTTTCGAATGTATGGAGAAGGTAGAATATACTCCGAAACAATCTGCCACAATTAATCAAGCCTCTGCAATCCGTAGAATACGATGCACAATTTGTATTCTAGCTAACATTTTTTCATAAAATTAGGCTACACGCCGATATCCTATATAACAGTTTGCAAAAATCGACTTCTGATCCTGCACAGGTAGCCACAGTAATTAATATATTTGAAAACTGTATAGCGACTGAAAGATAAAATGCTGAAGAAATTCGTACTTTAATTGAAGATGTAGTTTATTTTCAAAATAAAAGACGTAAGGAAGATTCTTATTTAACGAAAGTAGTTGCAGCAAAAACTTTTTAAAGAAGGATGACGTAAATGACAATGAACATGTTGGTCAAGCAAAATTAGTAATAACCAAAGAAAATATGGAAATTGCTCATGAATTCATCCAAAAAGAGGCAGAACATTGTAAAAACTTGATTAGAGAGTCAAAAAAAGGACAAAAACTCCATTCCATTACGATTGACGATGAAACGTGATGTTTTCAATATGATCCAGAAACCAAGAGCCAAAGCTCTGAATTGAAGCACCCAAGTGAAGAAAATCCGAAAAAAAGTCGTTTGGTGAAGACAAAAGTAAAAACAAAGTTTATTTGTTTCTACGATTCGCAGGGTATAGTGCACAAGGAATCTCTTTCACTTAGTCAAACGGGTAATACTGTGTATTATTTTGGTATTATGAAGAGTTTTTTGTTAGGTAGTTGTCTTGTGCCGCCACAGTTGACGACTCTTACACCATAATGCACGATCTCATCGTTCGACGCTTATTACTGTTTTTTTTATTCAAAAGATGTGCTAAAAAAACTCATTTATCATACTTATTGGCCGTGCAAAACACGAATCGAGTCCGAAGAACGCTATTTTAAACATAATAAATGAATTTTGCCAAAATAATAAGTTATCGTATTCATTTTGAAAAAGTTCTGTTTACTTTGAAACACACTGTGTATTACATAATTTTTATAATCTTATTTGCTATTTTCAGTTCGCGGCATTTAGCGTAACCTCATTTCGTAATAACTGTGGGCAGAATTTAAATGGGCACATCAGGAAAACCTGTATTCCACAAGGGCGACAAGAATTAAGAAACTTTGGGTCACTGGCCTAAATAATTTTTGGCACTAAGTGTCATTGGGCCTGTGGACAGATCCTGGCTCGGTTGGGATTGTTCCGTCTGTACATTGTCCTGATTGAGTTGAGGTGGGTTGCTATGCTGTCTATGGACTTACGCTATGCCTTGATGGTATATTCCTTCAGTGCTTCAACGTTAAAGCTCCCGTGGAGTGAGGCATTCCAGATATATCATGGTAATCATCCGAGATGTCGTATAACTGTGTTTTTAAGTCTGTATTTCACAAATCATGGTCTGATAACTGTTTTATAAATCTTCTGATTTTTAGTTGACATCTTGTTCATACATTCAAAAGTGAATAAAGTTGTGATATGGGAGTTTGTGGTAAATAAGGTTATTTTTTGTTGTTTTGCTTCGCAAATGTGGTTTCTCTATGTGGTATGACTACTGGGTTTGCATTTTGCCGAGACTGACCACTACACTATGGAGTATTGGCTGAAAAAAAAAACGTAAATAAAGAGCACTACAGACCTAAAGGAAATAATTTAAAATTTAATGGCATTATTTCTTCGATATACACAGTCTGTCAAGTAAGAACGTGACTGCTCATATTCTTGAAAAAATGTGTTTCGACAACATTTTCTGCCATCAATGTATTCTTTGGTGTGCTAACAACGGCACATTTATCTTAGTAAGTTGTCCAATCGATTCCTGCATCAATAATCGCCTGGCATCTTTGAGGCATACTGTCGACAAGAATTGCTGCATACTTTGCAAGTTTTTCGAATCCCGCGAGACAGCATGAATCTTTCCTCTGAGCTCTCTCTTCAAGGGACCAAAGGTTTTCAGTGAGGTTGGCGTCCGGCGATTGTGAGGGCCACTCTAGTATCTTATCGTAGGCCCAAGGGACCCGCTTCTCGAGCTGATTTTGACCAACAAAGGTATCTTCAACCGGAATTTTACATCATGAATATGAAGATGATGATTTTCTTAATTTTGGGTCCCGTTAAAACAAAGACACGATTCTGTTTTCGACTTTTGAAGTAACTTTGCCTGCCGAGCCACGTTTTGGCAAGTCATCGACATTTTTCGTCTCGTTTAAAACGATTTACCCACTTCTTCACAACCGACACCGACTTTTTAATATATTTAGCGACAGCGGAATGTGTCTTTTTAAGCCCTTTTGGATGGGAACAAAAAAAGACCGCCTCAAACCGACGCACAGTGCGAAATTTCTTGAGTTTACCGGAAGTTAATTATTTAAACCAGTAAAACAGTTTTATTTGTTGGTTTTTTAAAATTTTTAATAAAAATTAATGTGTTTTATTTAAAGTTTTTCAGTTTATTTGTGTTTTTTATTATAGAACAATTAAAAAAAACATACATTTTGTAACAACATTTTGAACATCTATTCAGAACGAGACTCATTGCAATCGTCTGAAGACTCGCAATCATTACATGGGTCTCCAAATCTTTCTAACAACTCTAAAACTTCTGGCGTAACTTCACTATGCTTGGTTTTGGACGCTTTACGAAGATTAGCGATGTACGGATCCGATGAAATAAGCAGTCGATTAAATAAATCCGTATTTGTGTCAATTCGGGATGTTTTTCTAGTAAAAAGTTCGCGATATTTTCTGCAGTCTTTGTTTCTTGCCTCCTGAGCTTCTTCAGAAAATTGTCCGATCGGAAGAATACAAGAGGCTATAATATCCTTTCCATGACAAAGGACTTTATGCACACTTACGGGCATTGAGTACCAGAAATATTCTTTCAAATACAATTCGAAAGTTTCTCTTGCATATTCGCCGAACTTTTCTGAATCAATTTTAAGACCACAATTTAGGCACTCTAACAGCACATGAAAACGCTTGATCAAATCTAAATTAACGCCAGTTATTTCGGAAGACTTTTCGGCATTTCTAAAGAATTTCCTCGCGGTATTACCATCGTTTGTGTTTCCGGTCTGCTGTTTTGTCATATCTATAAGCAAACCAAGCTCCTCTTTGAATTTTTGTTGAATGTATTTTTTCTTCTCTGCAACTTTTTTTTATTTTCTGCTCCACGAGCTTGCCATGCCTTAATATCCAGTTTGTACGATATATGTAAAATACATTCCAAAAACCTTATCCATGCATGGAGGGGTGATAGTCCAAGGGATAAAAAGGAATCATTTATATTTTTTTGAGGTATATCGCAGATGTTGTTCATTTCACTAGGTTTAGCCCCACATAAGTAGCATGTTTGTGATGATGCACAGGATGATACAGCATTGCATACTTTACCGTCAATCATACAAAAGATCATATTTGCTGTAACCTGAAATTGCTTGCCATCTACAAGTATAGTGGTTGGAGTAAGTTGAGATATTTGTTCTTTCACTTTGTTTACTTCTGAGGTAATTACACTGACTGTTTTTTTTTTTTGGCAAAAATGAACTTAATGGGGCGACAGTACCGTGTGGAAGAAGAAGCGGGGTTTTTCCAAAGTACTGACTGATTGTCACCATTATCATTTACGGAGCACATTTGGATTGGTACCATTGATACACTAAACATACTATCATCAGAGCTATGTTTGTCATATACTTTTGTCGATAATTAACTTGTTCCGCCCCATCACAACCCCAGTTTACGATAATATTTAGTGCTTTAACGTTTGATAAAGTTCTAAGAATCCCTTCTAGCCCTGTACAAAGTCTTGCTACGGTATGATTTATAAGCGACTGAACTGATACTTCAGCTGAAACTTCAGTTATTATTATGTCCTTTGGATAGCAGAACCTCTTTGCCTCTTTTACAACATAATAAGGTGGATACAAAGTGCGTCAGAGCCTGGTCTGGAGTTAATTTTCGTGGGCTGTTTGAAGAAGACATGCGAGCCTTCTTGATTTTGCTACCCCTTTCTGGAGAACCAGATGCCAGTTCCTTGACAATCGCTGCAGAGTTTCGTTTTCCAGATTGGTATAACTTTGTTGCAGTTGCTTTGGCTAACTCGTCTTGACTACCGGATTTCAAAAGATGATGCACTTTTCTGTTTTGAACTTTAGGATAACAATCCCTAAATTCTTTTTTAGGTCTGCCTGCATTGGTCCTCGATCCACTAGGCAATGCATCCCTTACAGCATTTGAAAATTTTACATTATTTTCAAGCCAACTAGCATTTTTATTCAGAAATGATGCTAAATTTCGACTGGATTCCCTCCACCTTTTTTGTATTTTACAAACCAGCGCACTTGCCTTTAAATTGCAAAGAGCGTCAGATGTTAGCATTGGTGAGCCAATTTTTTCCAAAACAAAACCAATGATGGCGTCCGAGGTCGGTTCTTCCTTCCACTTTTGGAATATGCAGTTATATGAAATTTGCAAAGTCATTCTGGAAAATGTTTAATTTTTAAAGAAGATCGCAAAATATCGCAGAAGATCTTTTGTGTTTCCAACAGAGGAAAAAAAACCTTTCAAATTTTGTGCGTTTCAAACTGGTATTATGTAGTATCACTTTTTAAAGTCTCCACTGAAGTTAAAAATGTAAATTTTACTTACTTCTTAAAAATTACTTTTTTCACGAACAAATCACACACGAGTAAGAAAAGATTTTTCAATTATTTAAATGCCAATAATTGACAATTCTCTTATAAAATAAATGAAGAAAAAATCATGGCCTACTGACTTGCCGTTTGTATGTACCACTCTATTAACTTAAACAAATCGAATAGCTTTCTGTAGGCAAAAAGTATGATTGAATAAGTAATGCAACTTTCAGGGGCATTTTGCAGTTGTTTCGCAGGGTTAATCCCCAAACTGAGTATGAGGTTTTAGAGGTGGGATATTAACCTACCAAAATAATGAATAATCTTATGCATTTTACGTATTTCAAAAATTAAATAAAGTTCCGCTAAACTTCCTAAATTTCGCACTGTGCGACGCGCAAACAAGTGACTCATTTTGGATTTTACGCGATTTCGACGAAAGTTCGGAATCGACTGATACTTTTACTAAAACGCGTCGTAGACAAAGGTTCCCTCTACCGATTTCTTGTTAAATCGCTAGAATCGCATCTACCAGAAATGAATTAGCGCGAACACGTTCGTACTTGAAAAACTATACCCGAAAACTTTATATTCTTATATACTTATAGAAGAAGATCAAAATGGCATTATCTTTAACTCTATAAGTGCGCCAAATAGGACAACAGAATATTATAGTAGATCAAATTATATAATATAAATAGAGTTAAGTTAGGGCTTGTAATAAACACAGTATGTTCTATTTATTTAAAATAACATGGTAGTAAAAGCCCCAAATTTACGAAAGGCGACTTCAACCAACTTTTCAATATAACATATTAGTAAATTTTCTATAGATACCTGACGCCCAATCTACTTTTATTTCAATTCGAAAACGACAATGAAAATCTGCACGATATTGCAACAAGGCAGGTACTGCCAAAGACCTGCTACAACCATTTGCTGCCAAGTCGGTATGTGTACTGATAGAGAGGACACCGCATGCTTTAATACAATTGTTGATCAGGGGAACGCGCGGAAGAGTACAGGCGTCTTCGGTGTTGTCGTTTCATGGAAAAAATCGTAATTTTAATTGTACAGAAGTAATGCTTTTCTCATTTCTCAAAATTTACTGGTGAAAAACCGGTCTCCATTCGGAGGGTCAGTCTATTCTTGTTTACGTTGTATTCAGTCAAGTAAGACCGTGACCGCTCGTATTCTTGAGAAAATGTATTTCGAGAACATTTTTTGCCATCAGTGTATTCTTTGATGTGCTAACATTGGCACAATTACCTTGGTAAGTTGTCCAATCGCCTCCCGCTTCAATAATCGCCTGGCATCTTCGACCCATGATGTCGAGGAGATTTTCTACAGACTCGTTTCGAATCTCGTGAGACAACTGAATCAAAATCCTCAGAGTCTTTTTTTAATTTTCGCCCAGCAAAGGTTTCTTCAACGTGATTCGGAATATGAGACCATGAGCACGAAGATCTTGTCGATGGTCTCATGGAACACATTCAAACCTGGTTTTCTTAATTTTGACGTTCCTTGACTCAGTATCAAATTCGGGTCCCGTGAAAACAAAGACACGATTCGTTTTTCGACTTTCAGAGAGACTTTGCCTACCGAGCCACGTTTTGGCAAATCATCGACATTTTACGTCACGTTAAAACGATTTACCCACTCTTTCACAAACGACCCCGACTTTTTAATATATTTAGAGGCCGCGGAATGTGTCACTTTAGGCCCTTTTGGATGGGAACAAAGAAAGACCGCCTCGAACCGACGCACGCTCAAACAGGTGACTCATTTTGGATTCTACGTGATTTCGACGAAAGTCCGGAATCGACTGATACTTTTACTAAAATGCGTCGTAGACAAAGGTTCCCTCTACCGATTTTGTGTTGAATCGCTTGAATCGCATCTACCAAAAATGAATTATCGCAGACAGGTTCTTACTTGACAGACTATATCATATCCAGCTGATCAAAGTGATGCCTACACCGGTAAATTTTGAAACATGTCCTACATGAACTGTTAGGTTTATTTGTAATAAAAGTAAACGTTCGTAGCCCTTTAGTGAGTCAGGTTGTATTTTCTCTTTAATATTAGAACAGTTTACGTTTTATCAAAATTTTATTTAAATAATTTTAAACAGAAGTAGGAATAAATTTAATTCAAGGTAATATATCCCAGAAAAAATAATTTTTGATCGATTCTCTTTTCTGTCACACAAAATGTAAAACAACGGTCGTAAATATCGTCCCTTTTAGGGCAAAATAGAAACATTTCTTTGGATTTTGCTGTAAATAAGGGCAAAAAATAAGTCCCTTTTAAGTGAGCTATTTTTACTGTGCACGATGACTCTCAAACAAAGTGTAATATCGATCTTAAGTTGCGTACACATATAATACATCAAGTACGACAATAAAGAGATTTTGCAACGCTTATTTTGGCTACTGTCTTTATCTTTATTTGCAGCATGTGCCCATCATTCCGAGCTTGCGCAGAATTGAAACAAAATAAAAGAATACTTTATTAAAGATAACGATTTCCCTTATTTAGGAACTTATAAGAGAGATTATATGAAGTTCGTTATTCTTATCGCTATTATGGTAGGGCTTATTTTTTTCTACTTAGATACACCAACAAAAATAGAGTAAAATTGAAATGATAATCTTTTATTGCAAATTACACTGACAACAGTTAATTAGTGTTGGGATTTTGAAATCTTTGGAACAATAGCATTACAGTGCGTGTAGTACTAATTTCAAATGAAATTTTATTTGTCGCACGTTGGTATTACCTTGGAAATATCGAAGGAAGTGATAGAAAATACTAATAACCTGAGTGCTTAACCATGAAAGGAATGAAAAACAAATCTCCTATGTTTATAGAAGATGAATACCAACCTAACCTTGCAATTCCTTCACATTAATACTGCGCATGCTTGAGATAACGATAGGGACTATAGCCGTAGAGGATGAACTGAGCGTTCCGTATCCCGCTGTAAAGTAAATATGGACGCAAGAGTGTGAGAGAGACAAAATGAATGTGCGGCCAGTAGCTGTCCCTTTCTAGAATGCCCCTAAGTTAAGGAGCTCTTGAAAATAATATTTTTAAGTTTTCTGTTTGAACTAAAATCGGGTGGGGGCTTTTCTCGCCTTAAATTCCGACTCGGGATACTTGGTTATTACAGGTCTACAGAAAAGAGACAGGTATTGGCCGCACAGTTGCTTTGTCTCTTTCTAGAGAGTGGTTAATTTTGCGAGGTTAATACTCAGTGTCTATGATAGGGACAAAGCCATGTGAAAAATAAGCGTTGCAAAATCTTTCTATTAACCTATAGTTTTTGAACTCTATTCCAGGCCGAGAGGGGGGGGGGAAGGGAACAATTTTGTATAGTCTCGAGAGTGTTTTGAGAATTATTATTGGTTCCTTAATGAGATAATAAACAAATTTAAAGCATAATTATTTATAGTTAAACATTTAATAGGCGTTCTTGAACTCAAGTAATCTGAAAATTGTTTATATTCTCGTTAATTTTAATTTTAATACAAAGAGTATGTAGAGGAAAATCTTAGGTTTCAGTTGTAAATATCCTTTAGCTGCCCAACTTTTATCCCTTTGTTTTTATGAGCATAGCACCCTTGCTGCAGGAATCTCCCTAAAGCGCTACAGGAGCGACACGCGTGTGGAAAAAGGGATTTACGTTGGTCTTGAATCGCTCTAAATTGTACTCATTGGGAAACATACTCCTGGGCAAATCATTCCAAGGGGATGAGCTTCTCCATATAAAAGACTGCTTGAAACGGGGTTGTACGAGGAGTGACAAACTGAACCTCATCCGGATGTGAAGTGTTAGCGCGACTAACATGCACCGCTCTGGGAGAAATTAAGCAGGCTACATCCATCGAACACTTTCCATGAAAATACTTGTAGAATATACTCAAGTTGCCAACCATTCTTCGATGTTCCAACGAATCAAGGTTGCTGGTGAGTTCTGAACCTCCTATCAGGCGAACAGTTCTCTTCTAAATAGATTCCATCAAATGCAGTGTATGTTTGGGCGCAGAGCCCCAAACATGGAAGCAGTATTCCATAGTTGGTCCAATTTGAACTTTGTATAGAATTAACAGTTGTTGTGAAGTGTAAAACTTTCTAGTTCGAAGTAATATTCCCAGTTTTTGAGAAGCTCTCTTTGCTATGCATGCAACATGTTCATGCTAAGACGTATCTATTTGCACGTTGACTTTTTAAGTCTTTTAATTGATTAATATCTCACTATAAAGTACGTATCATTTAAAATATCGATTTATAAATCTCTCATTAGATTACTCTTTAATGTGAGTAAGTGAAAACCAGTTTACTAAGGAAATATTGAATAAATCACTGTATCGATTTTCCAGCTACTATTTGTAAGTAGTTCACACTATATCACTATAAGCCTAGTTCTATCCAATGCTGGATGTAAGCCTTCCCCTGAATTTCCACCTCAATCTATTAGCAGCTGTTGTCTTCCATCCAATGCTCGCAACCCTGTGTATATCATTTCGCCGTCTTGTTTTGGGATGCTCCTTTTCTATTCTCGAGGTATTCATTCTAATGTTCGCTTGGTCCATCGATCATCGGTCGTACGTACTACATATGCAGCATATTGCCACTTTCTTTCTGCTACGTGTTCTATAATATCCTTTAATTTCGTTTGTTCACGTATCTACTTATTTCTTTTTCTATCTTTAAGTTTTATCCCGATCATCTGTCTTTCGTGTGCTCTCTGGGTCCGAGCTAGTTTTTGTATATAAGCTTTATTCAGTGTTCAAGTTTCCGCGCTATATGGAATTAAGGTTAGTATACACTGGTCGTAAACTTTGGCCTTTAACTTATTTGGGATTGCTTTATCTTCGAATATATAACTTAAATTCGGGAATGCGCACCATCCAAGCCTGATTTTTCTTGAAATTTCATCCGAGACACTGTCTATCGTAGTATTTTTTTGCCCCAGATACATATAATTCTTAACAATCTCGAGAACTGTTCCTTCCAAATTTATAACTATGTTGTTATTAATGTTGGTTAATATTTTTGTTTTACTTTTATTCATCTTAAGACCAACTTATCTCTGACACTCAAAGACATAAATAGGGACACGATATTAAATTATCATTTCGATTGTCTACATCTTATTTTAAATTTACTGGAAAATAACTCTTTACATAAATACAATAATTATTATCACTGATTACTTAATTATTGCATTTAATAAGTACTTGTCGACTCAATCTAACTTCTCGTGTAGAATATTAGTAGTTACAGCCACGATACAACCAGTGAATCTCGAAATAAACAATAAATATTCCTTCTTAAAAATTCCCATGCTATAAGTAGTACTAATTTAATATTAGAAACACATTCTGGGAATCGCGGCAACGCCGGGTACAATAATCGCGACTACACTCAACGAACAACTTCGGTGCCTGTGGCCGGCAAGCCAGCCTCAGTTTGTTGTTGTGTGTTCATCTTTTTCATTCAATTAAATTTCATTCATTGTAAATAGATAGCCATGTAACTGTTCAACTTGACGTTCGTAGAGCCCTTTTTGAAGCGCAAACTGGTCCAAAATGGACCGGTCCAGTCTCTTTTTAGATACTTTTTGATTAAGTGGACGTCGCGGTCGTGTGAAAAGAAATCGCGTTCCACGTGAATCAATTGTTTACGTGGTAGAAGTACCCACACGTGGATTTTGACAATAGTGTTGTTAAATTTAAACTAGTAAAAACAGTTAAAACAACTTGTTTACAGAGGAACTTTTGAGATTTGTTTCCAAATAAGTAAGTATGATTGATTTATCCAAAAATATTTTTATAATTATTATTGTCTGTGATTTGTTTGTTAATGATTTTTATGATGACTTTTCATTTATTTGATTCGGTTTTGGACACTACAATTTAATATTATAGAATCTTATTATTATAATTAACATATCTTTAAAATAATTTTTCAGTGTTACTGTACTGTACTTTTTCTTGAAAATCATTTCACTTACCGCTAAGAACAGGAGGAACATCTATATTTATACAGCCTTACCAGTCTGACATTTCTAGCTGAGCTTCATCTCCTCTATGCTATACCGGGCATTTTTAATGTTCCGTACGAAACACTTATAAGATCACTTCGGTGTCTGTCCGTCTGTCTGTCTATCTGCCCGTCTGTCACATTCGATTTTCTCTAAAACTGTTTGACACAGAAAGTTGAAATTTGGTATTAATTTAGAAATTGATGGCTTTATCAGAGCCGTATAGTTTTCAAAGTTAAATTTTGATTATGCCACTGTAGAGGCATGAAAATGAACCAACTTTTAAACATTTTTTTCGGATTGGAAAAAAAAATTATTCAAAAAATGAACTAACTAAACCACATGATTACATATATATTGAAGAACAAAAATATATATTTTTGATATAATATATTTTACGAAATGGCTGCACAGTGCGGCTTTTTAAAAGACATCGTTTTTAAAAAAGGGCTCCGGGGCTTGCAAAATACGAGGCTGGTTTGAAAAGTCCGTGCAAAAATAAAAACTACTTATGTATTTGGGGTAAACTTTTTTATTTTTCGACATAGTCTCCTTTTAGGCTTATACACTTCGTCCAACGATGTTCTAGTTTGTTGATCCCTTCCGAATAATAGGATTTGTCCAAGTCTGCAAAATATCCATTAGTGTCTGCAATCACCTCCTCGTTTGAATAAAATCTTTGTCCCGCCAGCCATTTCTTCAAATTGGGGAACAAATAGTAGTCCGAGGGAGCCAAGTCTGGAGAATAGAGGGGATGTGAAACGAGTTGGAATCCTATTTTCATTGATTTTGCGACCACAACTGCTGAGGTGTGTGCTGGTGCGTTGTCGTGATGGAAAAGGACTTTCTTGTGGGCCAATCGCGGGCGTTTTTCTTGCAGCTCGGTTTTCAAACGGTCTAATAACGATGAATAATATTCACCTGTAATAGTTTTACCCTTTTCCAGATAGTCGATGAGGATTATCCCTTGCGAATCCCAAAAGACAGTCGCCATAACCTTTCCGGCCGAAGGAACGGTCTTCGCCTTTTTTGGTGCAAATTCCCCCTTGGTAACCCATTGTTTAGATTGTTGTTTGGTCTCAGAAGTATAGTAATGTATCCATGTTTCATCCACAGTGACGAAACGACGCTTAAAGTCCTCCGGATTCTTCTGGAACAGCTGCAAACCATCCTTGCAACACTTCACACGATTCCGTTTTTGGTCAAGCGTGAACAATCGCGGCACCCATCTTGCAGATAGCTTTCTCAGGTCCAAATGTTTATGCAAAAATATTATGTACCTGTTCAGTCGAGATGCCCACAGCACTAGCAATCTCACGCACCTTAACTCTTCTGTCATCCATCACCATATCATGGATTTGATCAATGATTTCTGGAGTCGTAACCTCCACAGGCCATCCAGAACGTTCAGCGTCACTTGTGCCCATATGGCCAGTCCGAAAATTTTGAAACCACTTATAAACTGTTCTAATCGAAGGTGCAGAGTCACCATAATGTTTATCAAGCTTCTCTTTAGTCTCCTGAGGCGTTTTGCCTTTCATAAAGTAATGTTTAATCACCACACGAAATTCTTTTTCGTCCATTTCTTGAAAATCACTCGACTTCCTTGATTCACACGAATGCCAAACACAAAGAAATATACCAATATGGCTGAAACTTGGTGTGTGTTCATTCAAGAGATGCTACTAACTAAACTTGACCTCGATACGCGCCGGTGGTACCATCTCTCGGACTTTGCACGGACTTTTCAAACCAGCCTCGTATCTTAAGTAAATTTGACCCTGTAACAAAAAAAAATTCTGCGTAATCTACACGTAAATAGCTAGAAAAGTGCGTTTACGGATATATTTAAAATATTGGTTTTTCAAAAAATGACAAGTTTTTGAAAAAAAAAAATCTCGATTTTCGCGGAAAAAATTGACAGAAATTTGTTAATAACTTTTGCAATTTTTAAAATCTCCGGTAAAATTTCGGTACGTGGGCTTTCCAGAAAAAAGGGAGTTTTTTTTGAAACAGGCTTAATATGGCCTAATTTTGAAATACTTATGAGAAAAAATTGGGGGAAGGCCATTGTTTCTAACCTGAACTAACCGGAACTAACCTGAACTAAATAATCAGTAATACATTAAATAATGAAAAAAAAAATGTCCTACCTTAATGTGAAAAAATTATGTACATGCTATATTAATTACTGTTAAGTTAGTTGAGGTTAGTTCACGTTAGCAAAAACAGTCTTCCCCCGATTTTTTCTCGTAAATCTTTTAAAATTAAAAAAGCCCCCGTACCGAAATTTTGCCATATCTCGTAAAAATCCTACGTACTTCTCTTCAGAATCTAATACAGAAGCTACAGTTAAAATTTAAAGTGAATCGAATAAAAATTGTTTGAGTTATGCTGCATGCCGATTTGAAAAACATAGTTTTGAGATAAACGCACTTAAAGTTTCAACTACTGATTTCTAGCTTTTAAAATTGAAAATTGCTATAATAAAAAAAAAAATACCATTAATGTGCGATCCCGGCGCTATATAAGTGGCCTTCTAAATTCATATTTTCTTCGTCTTCTCTCCTTTTCGTAGATTTGGACGATTTTTTCCGACGATTTTAATTTTTTCGCAGATGTACTGACTCCCTCCGATTCCGCCTCCGCTTCGTGTCTATTCAGCGACCACGTCTTTGAAACGTTGCTCTTTCTTGCGCACCATGTGGAGCTTTCCGTGCTTTTTTTTGTTACGATAAACTCTAAAAATTCTGAAATATTCTCCACATGTATGTAAGATTGAACGAAAATTATCACGAGTGCATTACCTTTAATAACATAGGCCAACAAAAAAAATATTTAAAAAAAACTTTTTAAACCAATACATCTAAGTGTTATGTATTTTTGGGTGCTGAAACCGTATCTGGTATCAGTTTTTTTGTATCACCCACAGTCCTCTCACAATATGACATCGATTAAATTTCAAAATAGGGAAAATTTGATACTTAAAAAATAAAAACTTAAACCGTACTTTTATTTGATTAGGCTACAATTTTGATCTCTGGTTCTATGATGGTAAATAGATGTTCCAGATTCCAATAAATGTTTTTCTTTTAGCCTAGAATCAAGCAATTCTGCTTTTTTTCTTAGTCAAACCCAAGTCTCTCACTAAATCATTTAACTCAGCTTGTGTAAACAACTGTGGTTTTAAATTTTCTAGAGAACATTGAAATTCATCATCATCCGGTCGACTTTCATTAAATTCAGGACTGGACTATAAAACGTCATCAATAGACTAAGGTGGCTCAGGGAGAGGAAGTGCCGGTCCATGTCCTACCGGCCGATTAGCTGAAGTAAAGTTAGGATAGACAATTACTTTCTTATTTTTGGAGTTATATCCAGAAATATCAACGCTGCAAAAATAACAATCATTTGAATGATTTTCTTGTTCTCTCCATACCATGGGTACTGCAAATCTAAAAGCTTTTTTTTTCCTTTTTTATACCATTTCCTATGATCCTCGAGACAAACATAACATACTTTGTTAGGAGGCCAACATTTTTCTTGATTACCGATTTTTACACCAAAATATGCAAAGAATACCTTTTTAACAAAGCCAGTAATGTTTTTTTTTTGATGTTTTTTAACTGCAAACTCACCACATATATAACAAAAAGTGTTGGGAGAGTTTTTACAACCACGATTAGCCATACTTTGAGTGTGAATTAAAGTACATAGGTTAAATACTACAATGAAAGGTTATATTAACTGGAAAAAACAAACAGCTGTGACACTGATCGGAACTGCCAACCTAATAACATTTGATTTTACTGCTAACTTTATAAAATTCTGATTTTACTGCCGACATAATAACATTCGAATGATAAGAAATAAACTTTTCACATTTTGAATATTAAAATGTGAAAAATTGGTGGGTGATACAACTTTCTTATTATTATTTTAGGACTCACCAAAAAACATAGGAATCAGGTGGCCTGTGTAATTTATCTGATATAGTACAGGGTTACAGGGAAAGTCGTCCTAGATAATTAAGGACGTTATAGTTTAGGTCGTTTCTGACCGATTTGACTCTATGACATGATGTCCTAAACTTAACCGTTTTCGAGATATTGAAGTTTAAAGATTTTCTAAAAAAAATCATGTTTTTTTTTGCTTTTATATCGATTTTTTTTATTAGAGGTTCTCGAGTGCGATTTTTTGGTTATTTTTAGTTAGTCTGTATGTCAAGTATCAAAAATCATCAAAAAAATTTGAACTAGTTACTAACAGTTTCAAATGGCGGCTTGTTAATGTTTCTAAACTACGAATTTTTACCAAGTGTTTCCTACTTTAAAGCAATAAATAGAAAAAAAAATGTATGGAAGTTATTCGGCAAATTATTTTAAAAACTTTTACGTCTTTTTAGCTATCTAAAACGGTATAATATCTACTGGATCTATTGAAAATTCTAAGAAAATGAGATTTCAATAGGCCCAAATGTAGAGTAACATAATAATAGAATTTAGATACTACTAATTACCGGTTTACTACCTGCACCTTCAAACAATAAAAAGGGGTAAGCACTTTTTCCGGTCGGGGTACTCTCTGTGCGAGTGACATTTTCTGTTCACAAAACATTATTGAATGATTTTTAGTCTGCTCATGCGATTCGTCCGTGGTAGATGTGCTATACCGTGCTTTTCAAAAAATATCTGTGTTTCATCTTCTGACTGTGTGAATTGGCTCGTAACTGGATTTTGATCTCCGCTTGTGAATATGGCAACGTATACCAACGAGGAATATGCTGACATCCTAATGTGTTACGGATTTTGCGAAGGAGTGTCGTCGCGTGCACTTAATGAATACATACTGCGATATCCTACTCGTCGTGTACCTGATGTTAGCGTATTTGATGGAACTTATCGAAGACTACGAGAAACTGGTTCCGTACAAAGACGGCGGACTGACATGGGACGACAACGTATCTTTGACGAAGACGAAGAAAACGAAATACGACGTCTCTTTGAGGTGGACCCAACCACATCTACAAATGTTGTCGCACAACAGCTTGGTATTTCGCAGTGGAAGGTATGGTTTGTAATGCATACTGTTGGGCAACACCCTTACCACTATACGCCCGTGCAAGTCATTGAAGAAGGGGATCCGTTGCGACGATTAGAATTCTGCAGATTTATGCTCAATACCGATGTCGAAGATGCATCTTTTTTTAAGAAAATACTATGGACTGACGAGTCAAAGTTCGACAAAGACGGTCTTACAAACTACCACAATGCCCACTATTGGGCTTCTAACGAGGAAGGCAACCCAAACAAAAAAAGAACGAAAGGATCACAAGTAAGATTCAGCTTAAATGTGTGGATGGGTATAATTTCAAATTATTTGGTTGGGCCATTCTTCCTGCCAGATAATTTGAATGGCGAGGAATACGACAATTTTTTGCGGAACGATTTACCTAATTTGATGGAAGATCTACCTATTGGTTTGAGACAAAACATGTACTTTCAACACGATGGCTGCCCAGCTCACTACAGAGGAAGTGTTCGTGCATGGCTCAATGTCAATTATCCCAACAAATGGATTGGAAGAGGCGGACCCATACCTTGGCCGGCGAGAAGCCCAGACCTAACACCGATGGATTTTTATGTGTGGGGTCACATGAAAAGTCTCGTATACGACCAGATGACTCCTATCGAAAACGTGGATGTCCTAAGACAAAAAATAATTGATGCGGCTGACGAAATGAGGCGGCACTTCACAACCAGCGTTGTGAAAAGTAATTGAAGAAAAAGAATGAGAATTTGTGTTAGAAATAGGGGCGACCATATAGAACATGAATTATAATTAATAAAAAATATTAAATTGCAAGGTTTTTTGTTTTAGTTGTGTATTTTTCGTATTTTCACCTAGAACTAAAAATTTAACTTTTGCTACCCGAGCCCGCTTTAGGTGTCATTCTGTGTACAGTTTTCCTATTAAACTCCTAGTAATATACCTTTTTTGATAGCTAAAAGGACGTAAAAGTTTTTAAAATAATTTGCAGAATAACTTCCATACATTTTTTTTTCTCTTTATTGATTTAAAGTAGGAAACACTTGGTAAAAATTCGTAATTTAGAAACATTAACAAGCCGCCATTTCAAACTGTTAGTAACTAGTTCAAATTTTTTGATGATTTTTGATACTTGACATACAGACTAACTAAAAATAACCAAAAAATCGCACTCGAGAACCTCTAATAAAAAAAAATCGATATAAAAGCCAAAAAAAACATGTTTTTTTTAGAAAATCTTTAGACTTCAATATCTCGAAAACGGTTAAGTTTAGGACATCATGTCATAGAGTCAAATCGGTCAGAAACGACATAAACTATAACGTCCGTAATTATCTAGGACGACTTTCCCTGTAACCCTGTATAAAAAAAAAACAATCATCAGTTTTCAACAAAGATCAGAAACAAACTTTGTTGAAAACTCCTTTGGGGTGTGTTTGTGAAGTCATTCACATCATTTTATACCTTTGTAATAAAAATTTCTATTTTAAAAGCAGTCAACATACAAAACACTAATTGCGCAAGTTCGATTGGTTGGTTATTTTATTTTGCGAAGTTCAAAATAATTATTTTAGTAATTTGATAAATTAAAATGACTATGTTACAGTTTAATAGAGCACTGATTCGGATTTGTGCGATCGAACAACCGGTCAAATTGAACCGATCAGTGATATGTACTTTTGACATTGTGCCGTCAAAATTTAATTGCATAAGAAAATTAAAATAACTCTTCAACCAGTTCTTAATACGAACTGCTGCTTTTACTTAAAAGTAATTAAGTACGATTAACTTATCCAAAATATTTATTCGAAGTACTAATTAATTCTGTTCATGATTTGTTTACTAATGATGATTCTAATAGTAGACTACCACATCCTCTTAATGACGTTAAAGAGCACAGATATGTTTATATTCAGTTTAATACTCAATTTTTTGTCTATAATTTGGATAATGTTTTCATAGAAATTGCTTTATTTATGTGACTATAGATATAACTAGTCTCTTACAGAAAAATCATTACAACCGGCGCAAATATTATTCTTTGCCAAACAAAGAAATTGAAATGTAAAAAATGTTGGGACACAACCTAGTTTAATAGCAGAAAAATATATCGTCTATAAAGAAAATAACCGGTCAAGTGCAAGTTAAACTTACGCAATTAGTCTTCCGTACGTTGATTTGTAAAATAAAAATTTTTGTTACGGTGGTATAAAAGGATCAATGACTTTACAAAACACACCGTAAATCAGTTTTCAACAAAGTTTTTTTCCGATCTTTATTGAAAACTTATGACCTTCAAATTTTTGTTTTTTATATACGAGATAAATTATTAAGGGCAATGCACTCGTGATAATTTTCGTTCAATCTATACCCTCTGGAGAATCTTCCAGAGTTTTTTCAAATTTTTTAAAAATAAAGGGGCCTAGCGATTTTTCGCAATTTTCTAAAAACAGTATAAAGAAAAGTGTGAGCAAATATTACATTATAAATATATTTTTGAACTCGCGTTTTTACACACTCCACTCGATGACCCAATAATTTTTTTTTCACTTCCCCTTTCACCCCACAAAACTAATCCCTTAAGTCAAAATTTAACCTTCGAAACTACACGCCTCTGATAAACCCATCAATTTCTATATTAGTGCTAAATTTCAACTTTCTATGTCAAATAATTTACGGGAAAATTGGGTGTAACAGACGGACAGACAATCTTACAAGTGTTCCGTACGGAACACTAAAAATAAATTGTACAAACGTTGGTCGAAACGGTACAAACTGGAAGTGAATTATGGGCAATAAATAAAAGGAAAAGCTAATGGCCCTTAAAATTAACTATTTTCGAAGAAGTGCCGGGAAGTTAAGAATAGAGAGTATGAAATGAAGCAACGGGAAATAGAATGACGACAGCAAAAACAGTCATAGATAGAATGGGGTTAAAGGGACTCAAATAGTTTGAACACCTCGTGAGGATATCTAATTAAGATGGCCAAATAAGTTATTTCAATGGTCGTAGGATATTCGAAAATCAATGATGAGACGGGACCTGGAAGAAGAAACAGACAGAATAGAATACTTGGAGTCCTAGAGAAGGGGATTGGTAGATACTATTTTGTTATATAAATTTGTCGTATACATATATATATATATATATATATATATATATATATATATATATATATATATATATATATATATATATATATATATATAGCTATATATATATATATATATATATATATATATATATATATATATATATATATATATATATATATATATATATATTTTATTTTGTTGAGTGTAAGGTTCTTTGATCTTGGTATATATATATATTTTTATATTTTACGTGTTCTTGGAATTAGATCATTAAAACTGTTCTTGGTTTTGTTATATATTTATTAACGTTTCGACCTTCGGAAGAGGTCTTCTTGAAAATTTGCTCTAAAAGATTACATTAGAAGAATTAAATATAGCTAGTATTAATCCGTTTGTTGTATATTTCGGGGTTAAATATTTGTGTCTTTTCGTAGTTTTTAATTTAATAAAATTAACTGTATACATTAATGAGAGCCTTACCTTAGACAGTAGTTCATTTCGTGGGGTGTTGAGTTTAAAACACTATTAATATCACATTTTTTTTCTTTCTACAAACAAACCACTTAACTTGAGGGAATTTATATGACTGGTAGGTAGATACGATTTAGGTTATTTACATCTGTTTTTTCGTTTATTGCAGTGGGTGTCAACCGAATATGAACGGATTCGAGAATTTCTTTTTTTTTTTTTTTTTTTTTTTTTTTATTCTTCTAATGTAATCTTTTAGAGCAAATTTTGAAGAAGACCTCTTCCGAAGGTCGAAACGTTAATAAATATATAACAAAACCAAGAACAGTTTTAATGATCTAATTCCAAGAACACGTAAAATATAAAAATATATATATATATATATATATATATATATATATATATATATATATATATATAAATCGGATAAGTGGTCCTCGCGTCACGTGCACTAACGACAGAGAGACAGACAGACAGAGAGACATTGCATTTTATATATATTATATTCTTTGCTACATGATATTCTTCCATATTTAACGGTTTAGGCAGCGTATTGCAATTTTTTTTTTGACTTGATTCCCTATTATCGTCACTACTTATTTCTTATGTTACTTAATGTAATAAAATATATATCTATAACCTGGTCAGAGAAGATATATATGAATTAAAAAAGTCACGTAAATCGGATAAGTGGTTCTTGAGGGATAAGCACACTAACGGACAGACAGACAGACAAAAAGACGTTGCATTTTATATATATTATAGATATAGATTATTTTTATTATTATATAACCTAGCCAAAGAACATATGTATGAATTTAAAAAAGATACGGAAATCGGATAAGTGGTTCTCGCGTGATAAGCTCACTATCGGACAGACAGGCAAACAGGGAGACGTTGCATTTTATATATACTATATTCTTTGCTACATAATATTGTTCCATATTTAACAGTTTAGGCAGAGTAGTGCAAGAGAGCTCGCTAGCGGCAAACTTTTTTTCGACTGGATTCACTATTATCGTCACTACTTATCCCGTATGTTACCTAACATAATATTATACGAGTATATCTTACAACCTTGCCAGAGAACATATGTATAAATGAAAGAAAATCACGTAAATCGAATAAGCGGTTCTCGAGTGATAAGCGCACCAACGGACAGACAGACAGACCGAGAGAGACGTTGCATTTTTATATATATATATATATATATATATATATATATATATATATATATATATATATATATATATACATATATACATATATATATATATATATATATATATATATATATATATATATATATATATATATATATATATATATATATTATGGTTTATAGATATTCTCTGCTACATAATATTGTTCCATATTTAATGGTTTAGGCTGTGTATTGCAAACTTTTTTCCGACTTGATTCACTATTATCGTCACTGCTCATTCCTTATGCCACTTAACGTAATAAAATACAGTCTATAACCTGACCAGAGAACATATCGTCCCTACCATGTCAAACTATCGAATGTGAAAAAACTAATTTAAAGTAAAAAAAGATTAAACTGACTAAATCTTGATAATATCCTAAAAAGGTTTAAAAAATGTTTAGGAAAAGTATTAAACTTTGCAATTTTGGCAATGTGCTAATTTTGTTTTCACTATTAAAGTGGTTTTTTTTGCTCTCCTGAAAACTACCCATTTTCGTATTCGATAGTTTGACATGGTAGTGGGACGATATATATGTTTAAAAAAAAAGTACTTGATAAGCGCACTAACGGACAGACAGACAGACAGAGAGACGTTGCATTATATATATATATATATATATATATATATATATATATATATATATATATATATATATATATATATATAACCATCGATTGCTAACCAAGCTTTTCAAGATAAAAAAGTTCAAATTTTCAGAACTTATTTGATTTAAATAATAGCCGATTTGACCCTAAAAAAACAAGTGACTATTACTTCAATAAATTAAATGGAATGATATATAATTTGTGAAATATGTATGAGTCTATCCTACAGAGAATTTTAAACAAGTTTTGTATATATTTCCCTATATCTAAAATTAACAGTTTTTGAGACATACATAAAATAAAAGTTTTGCTGCGCTCTATATTTCATCCAGTCCATCTAAACAATACTTTAATGATGTGCTTTAATCTAAAGCTGCTATAACTGCGAAAAGAAAAACAGCTTAAATTATACAGTAATAATGGCACCATAAAACAAAAGACATCGTTGAAATCTAGTAACCCGCCCTTCAATACGCATAGCCACCTTAGATTAAAGCACAACATTAAAGTATTGTTTAAATAGAGTGGATGAAAAGTAGGGTGCGGCAGAACCTATATCTAAGAAACTATTAATTTTAGGTATAGAAAAATATACATAAAATATAAATATTTCAAATTGTATACTATGCTTAAAATTAATTATTGAAGTTATTTGACCTTAAGAACTGATTTCCATTGAACCGGAAATAATGATTTTGTCGCATTAGGTATTAATACTTATAATATAACCACAAATAACGGTATTATTTTTCTTCCTTCTTCATTTGTTTTCTGTCAAAAATACAATATTGATGTATTATTAGACTTTTAAACCAACACCGCCTTTTTTTCCAAAAACTTTCTGAGTAGTATAGGATGTGACACATATTATACGATTAGTTTTTGCCCAGAATTCAAAAATGATATAATATACAGAATTCCGTAAGAAATAAAGAAGTTAATTTCTTTCCACCTCAGCCGGTAGTCATAGTTACTTGTTTTTATGGGCAAATTCTGCACCTATTTAAACCATATAAGTTTCTAAAATTTTTATGTTAAAATAAGAACTTGGCTGGTAATCTCGTAGTGACCTGGTATACATATATATATATATATATATATATATATATATATATATATATATATATATATATATATACATATATATACATATATATACATATATATATATATATATATATATATATATATATATATATATATATATATATATATATATATATATATATATATATATATATATATATATATATATATATATATATATGTATATATCCATCAGCCGTTCTGATCCACTGCTAGATATACGCCTCCTCTAAGAACTTCCTCCTCTATGTTCTTTTCCAATGCCATCGCTCCATCCTGGTGGCCCACCTCTGTTCCTTTTGTCTTGTCTGAGTCTCCATTCTATTAGTCTTCTACACCATCGGTTATCGTTCCTTCGGGCTATATGGCCTACCAATCTCCATTGAGATTGCATGATTTTTTGGATTTGTCTGATAGTTATGTTTGTTATTCTGTCCTTCATTGTGATACCCAGCATAGCTCTCTCTCCATTGCACGTTGCGATACTCTCAGTTTGTCTGTTGACTGTTTTGTTAATGTTAGTGCCTCGGCGCCATATGTGATTACCGGCAGAATGCATTGTTCATAAACTTTCTTTTTTAAGCACATTGTCAAATTACCTTGCAGCATATCTCTTAACTTCCCAAAAGGCGTCCATCTCAAACCCACACGACGGTGTATCTCATGGGTTTGGTTATCTTTGCCAATTTGTAATTCATGACCCAAATACCTGAAATTTTGGACGTGCTCCACCTCGCTTTCATTATATTTCATATTACGGTTCGTAACTAGATTAGTCATAAACTTGGTTTTCTGAAAGATAATATTTAGACCAATATTTGCTGATATTAGTTGCAATTCGGTAAGCATTTGTTGAGCTTCACCTAGGTTGTCGGCAGTATCATCAGCAAAGCTCAGGTGATTTAGGTATTAGCCATCGATGTTTATGTCTTTGCCATCCCAATTAAGTTCCTTAAGAGCATACTCTAACACCGCCTTAAAAAGTTTAAGAGAAATCGTATCACCCTCTCTGATTCCACATTCCTCTCAGTATTTATTTGTGGATTCTTACACTTGTTCTTGGGTTATTATAAATGAATTAACTGATTATACCTGTAGTCTATTTTCATTTGCTGCAGGGCAGACAGTATCGCCGGCAACTCCACAGTGTCAAAAGCTTTTTTAAAATCCACAAATACTAATACGATTGGTTTGTTGTATTCCATAGAGTTCTTTAAAAGGATTTTGATGGTCTATAAATGATTGTTAGCACTGTATCCACCTCTAAAGCCAGCCTGTTGGCGTGGTTGATAAAAATCTAGTTTCCGCTCTAGACGTTTTGTTATGGTTTTGATGAACCACTTATACAATTGGGAGAGCAAAGTGATCGGTCTATAATTTTCAAGGTATATATATATATATATATATATATATATATATATATATATATATATATATATGTATATATTGGGTTGTCAAAAACGTTTTGAGCCTCTTCCTCGTTAGATAGGTTTAGTGTCACATATATCAGGTAATATAAAACGCATCGGGACATAATTAGCATCAGTTGACAGCCGATATTTGACAGCAATAGAAGTGTAAAAAACTGTTGGAATTTATTTATTCACACTTAATTTAGAGCTCTTTGAAGATCAGTGAAATTACTGCGAAGATTCGATACATTTTACAATTTTTTTTCTATAGTTTATTACTGTAAAGGCACAAATGCTGCGCAAGTTTTTGAAGAAATTTGTGTATGGTCAAGTATATCAAAAGCAATAGCCAAAAGATGGCTCAGTCGCTTGCGTTCTGAAAATTTCAATGTTAAAATATTCCTCGCACTGGTCATCTAATGACAGAAAAAGTTGGTACAATTTTAGCAAAAGTTGAGCAAGAAGTCATGTAAGTAGCAATAATATCGCCAAGGAACTAAACCTCCATCACCAAGTAGTTGTAAACCATTTGGAGAAAGCTGGCTACAAAAGGAAGCTCGATGTTTGGGTGCCACATTACTCGATCGAATTTCCATCTGCGAATACACCTATTTCTGAAGCGGTTGATTACGGGCAAGGAAAAGTGGATCACGTACGACAGTAATATGTGAAAAATATCGTGGATGAAAAATGATGAAGCTCCACAAACGATGGTAAAGCCTAATTGAGGCCAAAAAAGGTGATGTTGGGTGTTTAGTGGGATTAGAAGGGAAGCGTGCATCATGAGCGGCTGCAGCCTGACCACACGATTAATTTTGTATTCTATTGATTGAAAAAATTGACCGGAACTAGTCAATAGAACGGGTGTCGTCTTCCACCATGATAACGCCGGACCATATACATCTTTAATGACTGCAAAAATTGAGAGAGCTTGGCTGGAAAGTTTTAATATATCCACCATATATCCCGGACCGTTCACCGTCACATTCGTTTTGGTCTCTACTCTCTGAATGGTGTTAGTTTAAAAAGAGGTATATGAAAACCACTTGTCACAATTGTTTTTCCAGAAATTATGGAAGTTCTATAGTGACGAGATTATGGCGTTGTCAGAAAAACCGCAGAGAGTCATCGAACAAAATGTCATTCTTTCAAATATAAAAAACCTTAATTTTGATTTTAAAAGGCTCAATGCTTTTTTGACAACCAATATATATATAAATAGAGATAGAGAATACAAACAATAAGATAATAATAATGGGAGATATGAACGGAAGGGTGGGAAAGGAGAACTAGGGAATAGAATGGTACCTACGAAGGAAACAAGGAGAGACAGTGAGAAACGATAACGGCGAACGAATAATACAGATAAGTTTGGAAAACGAATTAAAGATCGGTAATACTCATTTAAAAAAATAAATAAATTCGCAAAATAACTAGACAAGTGATCTCGAGAAATGAAAAATCAATAATAGACTACTTTTTAATAAATAAAGAAGGTTGGGATAGAGTAAAGGATATTGAGGTAAAAAGAGGCCCGGAGCTAGGAAGCGAACACTTTTTTTTAAAAAATGGCATTAAAATTAGGAAAAGACAGTGTAAAGAAAAATAAACGCAAAATAATAAATTCAAAAATTAAATGTTATCAATTAAGACATAGTGAAATAAGAGAAGAATACCAAAGAATATATGAAGAAAAAATGAAGACAAATAGGAGAGGAAGGGGAGCGGAGGAGGGGTGGAAAGAATTTAAAGATACTGTTATAATGGCAGCAGAAAATACCTGTGGCTCATCAAAAATAGTAAATAGAAATATTAAAAAGACAAACTGGTGGGCGAATGGGGTTAAGGAAGAGATTAAAGACAAAAAGAAGAAATGAAAAAAATGTCTGCAAACAAAAGATCCAACCGATTATGAGGAATATAGACAACAAAGAACACGGGTTAAAAGAATAATACAAGAAGAAAAGGTAAAATCTTGGAAACAATTTGGAGAGCGAATGGAAATAGCCTATAAGGATAATTAGAAGCTATTTTTCGGTATGATTAAGAATATAAGAAGGAAAAAGGTAGAAACAATAGCAAATATAAAAGACAAAGAAGGAAATGTCATAAAAGAATAAGAAAAATTATGGAAAGATGGAGGGAATATTATAAAGAACTATTGGATGGGAGTGACATAGTAGATGAAAATCAACATAGAGACCAGAACAGACCAGAACAAGATATAGAACTCACACAAACAGAAGGGATTAATACAGAAGAAATAAAAGAGGCAATCGGCAAATTAAAATTAGGAAAGGCGCCCGGACATGATAAGATCACAGCAGATATGATGAAAGCGCTCCCTGAAGTAGCAATAGAAGAACTTAAAAATATAATGAACAACGTAATGAAGAACAATGCACCTACGGACTGGACAACAGGCATCATAACCCCAATATATAATAAAGGTGACACTAAAGATTGTAATAACTCCAATCAGCACTGTGTCAAAAGTATATACTAGGATACTAAAAAAAGATTAAAAAAGAAACTTGAGCATACATTGGAAGAAACGCAGTTTGGCTTTCGGCCAGGTAGAGGGGTGAATGACGCAATATTTATAGTGAAGCAATTATGTGAAAAACCAATAGGAGAAATTCACTTGGATTTTATAGACCTACAAAAGGCTTTCGACAAGATTAAAAGAGAAGACATATGGGAAAAACTGAGGAAAAGAGAAATATCAGAAATAATAATAAGACGCGTACAGAGTTTATACAAAGAATCAACAAATTATGTAAGAACAAGACAAGATAGATCTGATTTATTTGAAGCAACTATGGGCCTTAGGCAAGGATGCATCCTGAGCCTCATGCTTTTCTCAATAGTTCTGAATGAAGCAATAAAAAAAGCAAAGAAGAAAGGGGTAAGACCATACTAGATAGGCTATTGGAAGATGAAAAAGATAGAAATATGAGAACTATACTATGCAGATGATATGGTTATTATAGCAAAAGACGAGGAAATAAACATGAAAATTAATAAAGAAAAGACAAAGACTATGATAATAGGAAAGCAAAAGCGACATGAAATAAAGATAGGAGAGGAAAGGCTGGACCAAGTGGAGAAGTTTAAATATTTGAGATCAACAATAACGGAGGATGGAAGGATGGAAGAGGAGATCAAGGAGAGAATAATAACAGGAGGAAGATTATTTAATAGTATAAAGAATACATTCCTAGGAAAGAAAGAGATAGCAAAAAATATTAAAGCTCAGGTATTCGAGAAGGTTGCAACACCAAAACTTTTATATGGAGGAGAAACATAGACAATGACAAAAAGACAGAAAGGAACGATAACGGCTAGAGAAATGAGATTCATAAGGAAAATAGAAGATAAAACAGGGTTAGGAATATACATCTCAGAAGGAATTTGAACCTGAAACCAATAGTGGAAGAGGTTGAGGAAGCACAACTAAGATGGTATGGTCACGTCGAAAGGATGCCTGAACAAAGAATAGTTAGACAAGTGTTTGAAGCCAGAGTGAGCAAGAAAAGAACAAGAGGCCGAACTAGAAGGGCATGGTTGGGGGATGTTAGAGAGGCAGCGGCCCAAAAGAGGAATAGAGTGGGAACACGCAAGACGAGCCACACAGGATAAAGAGAGGTGGAAGGAAATATGGAAAAGACAAATATAGAATAACTCAACTCCACGGGCCTTACACCCCTAGTTGTCGGAACAGAAAATTGTTTCAAATATAGTGAAAAATTATATTTACAGAGACAGATTTTCCTGTCAAATTTGCTGCAAAGTAAATGGACAAATGTTAGAGATATTTTCTTGGTTCCTTTTGCCCACCAAATCTATTCTACAGTGAAGAAGCAACTCAAGGACCAAGACAAATAAATTGTAACGTATGTGAATCAGTTGTTTATATGATAGAAGTACTTACACGTAAATTTTGACGTCAGTTATTTGAAAATTTAATTAGACTACTAAAACTTGTGTTAGTTTACCCTTTTTTTAAATAATCTTATTTTTTCAATTTTTAAAGGAACTTTCCGTTTTAAATAAGTTAATATGATAATCAACATAAAAATATCTGTGTTATATTAATTAAATATATTTGATAGCGATTTGTTTATTAATGAATGTAATTTTGAAATGTTTCATATTCCATTGAGTGTTAACAGTGATTAATGCGACGTCATGTGATACATGTATGGATGTATCTATTGATTAAGACATTGGCATTTAATAAATATATTACTATATTTAAAAGGATGCTAAAGTTTTTATAATTTTCAAGTTTTTTTGGCGCTTTAAACATCAAGCTACTTTAGCAGCAGCGATAGAATACAGAGAGTCCAATAAACAAACTGAAATTTGTTTGGACTATTCCGCTAACGAGCGGGCGGAAGGACACACACATATCCTGGCTCCTTGAAGATTTAGTTGCTATGGAGCGTCCTACCGTAGGGAGCGTGGCTCTTATGTGCCGAAGTTTAGCAATAATTCTACGACTGTCGCATGGTGAAAATTCCGCTTTCAGTATCATGTACACCACACATATGAAGGCCTGGGTGTTCAACTGTTCACCGACAAGGAAATCAAACGATGTAAACGTGCCATGCGTTCTAGTGTTAGTTCGCGAGATGCCCAGTTTTTAAATATGTAAACCAGGGGTACTCAAACGGTCGATCGCGATCAACAAGTCGATCGCGAGTGCTTTTTGAGGAAAAAAATTCCGATATAGAATTATTCACAGATTTTGTTTTAGGTAATTAAAACAAAATGTAATGAATAAACTACTAAAATTTATTCGATCCACAATTAAGCCAGAAAAACCCCCTCATCACTTTCTTTTATCGTAATAACCCCCTGCTAGCGGCAAAAGGCGGCTTTATCAAAGGAACGCGCGGTACTTGTCAAAGAAAAGCTGCGTTTTTGATTCCCGCCGATTTTTCTAGAAACTTCGGGCGGCGTGTTTGACGGGAACATTCGAGACTTGGTTCGCGCCGATATAAATGTTGCGCCTGCAGGAATAGGAGTCAGCCTGAGTTGTAACTTGAAGGCGTTACATCGATACAAAGTTTATTAATAAATAGTCCAAAATGAGTGCGGCGAAGAAAAGTAAAACTTATCATTTTAATAACGATTGGGAAGAAGAATTTTTCTTTTGTATGGTAAAGGATAAGTGCATTTGTCTCATTTGCCGTGCGTCAGTTGCAATACCTAAGCATGGGAACTTAGAGAGGCATCATAAAACGGTTCATAAAAACTATGAAAAGGATTTTCCGTCACAGAGTGAAGAAAACGAAAAGTACGTAATTTGATAACTTGTTTGAAAAAAGAACAAACCATGTTCACAAGACCAGCCAAACAATCAAAAGCTGCAACGATCGCGTCATTTAAAATATCTCATATATTGGCGAAACACAAGAAACCATTTGATGATGGATTGATTTTGAAGGGAGCATTTATTGAAGCGGGTGAGACTTTATTTGGAGATTTTAAAAATAAAACAGAGATTATGTCTGCTATTAGAGAACTTCAGTTATCTCGTCCGACTGTCACAAGGCGTGTTGAAGTCATGAGTCAGGACATGGCAGATAAACTAAAACATGATATCATGGAATGTACATACTTTTCTTTACAGTTCGACGAATCCACCGATATGACAGATACTGCCCAGCTGTCTATTTTTATTCGAATGGTATTCAATGACATATCGGCTAAGGAAGAGTTTTTGACAATTATTTCTCTGAAAGGAAAGACCCGTGGCGAAGATATATATGACGTTTTCTTCAATTTTGTAACAAACTACAAGCTACCAATATATAAACTAGTGCGCATTACAACCGATGGAGCACCAGCAATGACTGGAAACGAAAACAGTTTTGTGGCATTGTGTCGAGCTAATGATGATTTCCCTTCATTTTTCTCCTTCCATTGCATTATACATCAACAAGTTTTGTGTTCAAAAGTTCTAAACATGGAGGAGATTATGGGCATTGCAATAAAAATTTTGAATTCTATCCGTGCACGTAGCTTGCAACGACGGCTCTTTAAATTGCAGTTGGAAGATAGAGAGTCAGCTGAACACACTGATTTAGTTCTTCACACGGACGTCAGGTGATTGAGTCGCGGAAAATTCCTAGAAAGGTTTCAAGAATTATTGCCCGAAATAACAGCTTTTCTGGACGAAAGAGGTGATGACACTCAGATGTTAGTGCAGATTATATCAGATATACATCTCAAAGCCACAGCATCTAATACAAAATTCTGCTATTTTATATCTGAAGATAAATATCCGAATCTAAGGCAAATTGCCCTTCAACTGACGGCAATGTTTGGGTCAACTTACTTGTGCGAGTCTGCATTTTCTGAAATGAAGATAATTAAGTCAAAATATCGCAATCGACTAACTGACGAACATATGTCATCATGCTTGCGATTAGCACTCGGTAATTACGTACCATCTTATGAAAAGTATGCTGAGGACATGCAGTGCCACGTTTCAACATCCAAAGTCACTCTTTAGTTAAGTTTAGACACTAGAACTCGTTTGTTTTGTAAGAACCAATAAACTCGCAATTTTGACTAATTATGAGTTTTTTCATTGACATTTTAGAGCAGACCTACACTTACCTTGACTAAAAAAATGCATATTGTGCAGAAAACTAATATCTATGCCACGATACACCCTACCTAGACGACAATCTTGCATCACACTTACTTGCAGCCTCTCAGAGTCGATCGATCGTAGTCTAACAATATTGAGGTAGATCGCCAGCAGTTCAAGTTTGAGCACCCCTGATGTAAACGTTCAAGTGTCGTAAATATGCCCAGGAGTTCGTTACAACGCATTCTTCGTAAATATATATGTCTGCACCTCTGGATGATACTCGAAATAAAACCATCTGATACTGCTGAGAATTTCAACTTCATTAATTACATGTTCGAATGCTTTTCAACATGTCTATATTAACACTCCGTTAACGTTAATAAACAGAATTGGCATCATTAGAGCCCTACAAATCCAAAACTAAAGCATCAAAAGCCTTTCCATTTCCTTAAAGTGAAGTTAAAAAAACTGCCGCTTGAGTTTTTATAGCGCTAAATTCTGTTTGGTTACTATCAAGCCAAACCAGATGTTCGTGCGTTCAAAGTCAATAAGCATAGCTGTAGATTGGATTCTTGGTTGTTTCCAACAGATCGTTAAGATAAATGAGAAAAATAGTAGGAAACAGGAGCTTTGGGGTTAGACTGGTGTTGACTGAAGATATTAGAAGGAAATCGGTCGACTGCCACTCGTAAAGAACGCTCTCTGAGGAAACACAAGAGCCATAAACAGAACTTTTCAGACATATCTTAAGAGGATAAGTTAGCCAACAATCCGTCCTGCTAAACACGGTCAAATGCCTCGGATATATCAAGTGGAACCGCTCGGCAAAATGTTCAGTTGCGTTGTTGCAGTGTTACATAAGTTAAAAGATCTACTCCTGTTCTTTGTTTACGAAAGCCATATTGATTGTCACTAAAAATATTGATTCCTTCTGGATATTTTAGAAAATGCCTTTTCCATAATTATTAAAGGCAGTGCGATTGATCAGTAGTTGTTTGGCAAAATATTCTTACCTTTTTATGGATTTCGGCAAGAAGGAAATATTCCTTATCTATAGGGTAGGTTCAAGGTCTACAGGAAACTGGTGGTTCTCAGTTCACGCATTTCATCAGCGTCAGAAGCTTTTTTGGTGCCTAACTTCATTAAAATACATTTTATGAAACGCTGTCTGAAGACAGTATACGGCATCCATTTCTACACTATGGGAGTAATTGGCGGTATTTTTCCTTGCATATTGACAGTAGAATGTGAAGCAAAGAGTTCAACTAACAAATTGGCCTTCTCAACAGGTGCTGACGAAGGTGAATGACAGAAGTTGCACTGTTAGTTCGAAACGATATGTAGAGATGAGTGGGAGCCAAAAATATTCCCGAATAAAATTATTTGACTTTGATAAACTTTTTTTTGTAAAGATATCTCGAAACTTAAGTTTACAGTAACAATGATCATTTCCTGGGACGATTACAAGAAAATATACGGCAAGAAAGAACCACAGTTACGGAAACTGACGCACACTTAGTTCTGTTCCATCTTTCCTTATTATAATGTACTATTGTTTGATCTTAAATCGCCAGCATTATGAAATTGTCTCTATTTTTAGAAGGCGCAAAGGTTCAAATGTGAAACATTAATCAGCGGAGATCAACAAAATTATAATAAAATAATTTCTTCAGGTTAAAAACGAAGTATTAAAAATAACGTAATATATGATAGGTAAAAACCAAGTGATGTCATCACAAACCAAAAATATCCTGTGTTCCAATCCACCAAAATAAATAAATAATAAATCTGTTGCTAGATCAGCTTTGTTAAGATGTGATATTTTTAAATCGTTTTGTTGTTTAAAATAACAGTGTTTAAAAGAACTATTATTAAGTTCGTAAAATACACATACACCAATTATACAAATGTATGTTAACAGAGTTTTCAAGAAAGGCAGAATTTCATCAAAAACTTCCCTCACAAATTTAAGTTATAACAAGACGATTCGGTCGTTGTAAAGGTGTTAAAGAAAAATCGGGAGTCATTTAAGCAGTACTTTCCTTGCAAAATAAGTAGCTAATTTGACTTTCTCAAGTGAAGGGAAAGCAAATTTCTATAATCCAGTTAAAACCATACAACATATCGACATCCACTCCTTTCATCCTCTTCCCGTAAAACGATATGTCTCAAAAACTCTAGGTTTCATTTCTATTTAAGGTATTATAATATTATTTTGTTCGAGAATTATGGTGCCAACAGATCGACAGGCCGACAGACGGATAGAGACATCAACGGAAATAAGAAAATATGTTTTTTGTGATCTAAGAACCCTAAAGGGTAAAGAAAGCAAAATTCGCGGAGGGTATTTTTTTCACGAATACAATACTTCCCTTTATAGCAAGGGAAGTAAAGACAATAATTTACCTACTGTATCAGAGTTAAGTAAGTTTCGGCCACAGTTACAGTTACAGTTAATTTATTGGCTAATTACTATTATACATTCACTTGATTACAGAAACATAATGTTCATATTGAATCTTAAGATACATACATGTACGGGACCTACCTGAGCCTAGGTACGGAGTTATAAATATTTGGGAGAATTTAAAATATTTCATAAACAGAAATCTTAAGATATTTGAACTTAAGATATTTCATGAATATAGCCTTAATGTCAAACTAGAAATTACTTATGGCTAACTTAAGCTAATCTGGTGGCATAGGGTCCAAGGGCCTCAGGAGGCGATGTCGGGCATGTCGTGGGGTAGGACGATAGGCGGTTGTGACTGTGGGGTTGGGGTGGTTCGTGGCTTTGTCCAGGAATTGGAGTTAAACGTTGCTCATAAATTCCCGGATTGTTGGCATCTAGAGGTCTCGGTAAAACTGGGTGTTGCGGATAAACCATGAGGCTTTGGCGATGATACGAAGGGCCTTGTTTTGGATAATCTGGAGAGTGGATCTGCGGGTGCGTGACATCTGGCACCGTTCTGGGCTGAAGTAGGTTAGTCCGACTCGGGTGATCATCTTGTAGATTGTCAACTTGTTGCAGGTTAACAATTTGATGGACTTGAGTAGAGGATAGAGCTTGCCAAGGAGTTCGTTGGCTTTCTTGGCGGAGGCGGTAACCTGGTCCTTCCATACTAGCCGCTTGTCGTAGTGGAGGCCCAGTTACTTGATGCTGTTGGACCATCGGAGTCGGGTTCCTTAGAGGGTGAGGCTTTCCGGCGGTGGGTTGCAAGCCTTTGAAAACATGATGGCTTGGGTCTTCACTGATATAAGCTGAATTCTCCAGTGTTTGAACCAGGGGACTAGCCTGTTGAGGTTCCGTTGGAGGCGGCTGGTGATTATCTTGATCGACTTGGTGGTGGTTGTAATGGCAGTGTTATCGACGTACATGAAAAGAGATGTATGGGTATGTTGGCCGTGTAGATGTTAAACAAATGAGAGGAGAGAACGGAGTCTTGGGGGACTCCGGCTCGAATGGGCCTAACTTCGGAAATGGTCTGATCGATTCGAACCTGAAATGTGTGGTCTGAAAGGAAGGAGAGGACCAGCTGCGTGATGTTTGTGGGGTAGCCGTGACGGATAAACCTAAAGATAAGCCCTTCGTGTCAGACTTAGCCGAAGGCCTCGAGTTTCGGCCAAGTTAGCTGGTTGTATTTCTAAAGCTAGTTCTATATTCAACTTAACATTTTTTAAGTCACTCTGTATTCAGATCTCAATCCCTTCCATATACAATTTCTGTCAAAATTCAACAGCTTCTTGAGGTGTTGAGAATTGCTATCCACGCATTTTTTTTTTTTGACATTCGGGCACAAAAAAGGTATCTCCGTCAAATAATCAATTGTTTAACGCGCTGTGTTAGAGCTGGCATTGTCATGATGAAGAATGATGCGACGTTTTCGGTTGTTTTTCCTGATTTCATCGATGACTTCTGGCAAACAAATTGTTGTATACCATTCAGCATTAACTGTTCTTCGATCGTCTAATGCAATGTTTGCAACATGTCCAGTACAACCAAAGAAACAAGCGATCATTTCCTTGTAAGTGCTTCGCGAACGAACCACATTCATTGGATTCGGTTCATCTTGGAACACCCAAGCAGTTGCTTAGTTTCCAGCTCGTACTAATATATTCAAGTTTCGTCTCCTGTTATGATGTTGTATACGGATTTTGCATGTCCTCGGTCTAATTTTTTGAGCATTTCTTTACACCAGTTGACACGAGCCTGTTTTTGAGTTTCGGTCCAATTTTGCAGAATCCATCGGGAACAGATCTTTTTCACACAAACTGAAAATGCGGCCCTTGTAATATCATATATATGCAACCAGCTTTTTAACTCCCTATCCCATTCCTTTCACCTCATATACCTTTTCCTCTAATTAATTAGCTAATATTTTATAAAATATCTTAACCAAAAACCAGAAAAATTCGCATAATAATATTGAAACTTTACAATAATTAATGACTCTCGCCTCCTTTCACTCTCTTCTCCTGGTAACATTAAAAATAATGAAAAAATGATGTAATTTTTCGACCCCTTGACTCAAAGAAAACTGAAAAAGTCCCATAATGCAATAAATATGAAATCACTTCTAACTTACTTTCCCACCACTTATAGGTTGCATAATTATTTATGGTAAATAAATAATTATACTTAAAATTTGTTCATTGTCGCAGCCAAAAACCTGAACAAATCCCCATAATATTATTAAAATATATCATACTTAACCACTCCACCTCTTTCCCATCTTTCCCCTATTAAAATTAAAAACAATGAAAATATAACTCAATTTTTAGATTCCTCGATTCCTTCCTCCGAAAAAGACCTATAACACCATATATAAGAAACAACCCTTTTCATTCCCTACCCCGTACATATTTTATTATAATATGCTTAAAATTTGTCTAATAAATATATAAATATTGCAAAATGCTGTTTAAATTTACAATATTTATTAACTCCCAAAGCAATGAAAAACCAATATACCGATTAACCCGTCCAATCTTCATCCCCACCCCTTTCATCCCTTATATGTTTTACTACAAATATAGACCTATATCCCGATGGAAATAAGTGACTATGTTTTTCTTGATCCCAGATCACGAACCCTAAAATGCAAATATCTCGAAGCGTATTTTTTTTCACGAATATAATACTTTTAATTTAGCAAGGAAAGTGAAAATTTTTGGTTACTATACCTCTTCTTAATACTTTGACGAGATTTCTTCCGTTCGTTACGTTTTGCAGTTTTTACGATTACTATTTACGATACATGGATAAAATTTCTCATTAAAGGGGAAAATAGACTAAAAGATATTCATGAAAGAATATTCGAGGTGTACTGCATGAAAGTCCTATATTATTTTTAAGTAGACGAATTAAGATTCTATTGCTTATTAAAGAAGCTGAAGTATTCAAAACTGTGCACGAGAAGAGTTAGATGTAAAAAGAGCTTCTGCTCGACGAATTCTCAAACTTCTTACCCCAGAGTACAATCTAGTGAGGAAAGAAATTTTTCAAGAATATTTTTTCACTTTAGCAAGAGAGTTATTATTCGCGAATTTTCACACACGACGATACTGGGGTGTATTATTATCCTCCCATGAAACAGGAGCCGATGCAATGAAAAGAGTTCTCCATCTCCAAAGAAAGCGAAAACTTGTTGTCTTCTGGAATGTTGATAGCGACAGTTTTTTGAAAATGTCAAGGAATTTTGATTATTAAATACGAGGCCTTTTTTTTAAATATTTTTTTAATTTTCAACATAGTCCCCTTTTAGATGTATACACTTTTCCTAACGTCCTTGCGATTTTTTTAACCCTTCCAAAAAATAGGAATTGTCCAACTCCTCAAAATACGCTTCTGTCTGGGCGATAATCTTTTAAGCTGAATTTTTTTCCTGCGAGCCATTTCTTCGTGGTTGGGCAGGGAGCCAGGTCGGCCGAATACAGGTGGTGCCGTAGCAATTCATAACGCAATTCATGCAGTTTGGCAGCGACAACTCCGGATGAATGTGCTGGAGTATTGTCGTGGTGAAACAGTACTTCCTTCTTCGCCAAATGGGGCCGTGTTTCCTTCAATTTGTTGTCGAAGCGCTCCAATAACTCACTAATATGCACCAGTGACATTTTGCTCGCTCGGTACAAAAGGAGGTCGTTTTTGCAACGTATAGTTACAGGGGATGAAAAGTGGATTTATTTTGAGAATCCCAAGCGCCAAAAATCATGGGTAGACCTAGGCGCAGCAACCACATCGACCGCAAAAACCACATCGCTTTGGCAGAAAGATGACGGTTAATACTAAACGTTACCAACAACAATTGACCGATTTGAACTGTTCGCTGCTTGAAAAAAGGCCAGAATACCGAAAGAGGCAACACAAAGTCATTTTTTCTTCATGACAATGCTCCATCACATACGGCAAAACCAGTTCGCGACACGTTGGAAGTTCTATCCCATGTGGCATACTCACCAGACTTGGCTCCTTCCGATTACCACTTGTTTGCATCGATGGGTCACGCACTTGCTGAGCAGCGCTTTGGTTCGTACGAAGATGTGAAAAAAAATGGCTCGATGAATGGTTCGCAGCAAAAGGGGAAGATTTTTACTGGCGTGGTATCCCCGAAAAATGGGAAAAATGTATAACAAGCGATGGAGCATACTTTGAATAAAGCACTTTTTGTCATTCTTCCGAATTTAACATGTTTTTTAGAAAAAAATCCGCATTTCATACTTATACACCTATGTAATAGAGCAAGTTAGACTTGCACTTGGCCGGCTACTATCATATATACCTGTGACAGCCATTATCCCATGTCATAATCTCTTTTAAATTCAAAAATTAAAATAAAATTGCCGGTAAAACAGATTTTATAACAGAACGTAAATTTGTGGGTTCTCGCAATAAAAATTCGTACTTTTTTATTGCCAGCAATAAAAATATGACCATTTGCAATTCCTTTAAAACCCCGATTCACGCTGCTCAAGTGTCATTTGGCAATATCAATTACCAATCCGATCGTAAAGCCTCCGGTAAATTACTATGTTATTGTTTAGTAATAAAACTTATCCAAAATATTTAAGGCTTAACCGAATTTTAATTTGTAATATGTAAATTAAATAAAATAACCGGCCAAGTGCAAGTAGGATTTGCGCAATTGGTGTTCCGTACGTTGATTGAAGTATAAAATAAACAATGACTTCACAAAGCACACCCCAAATGAATTTTTAACAAAGTAAAATTATTAAAGGTAATGCATTCGTAATAATTCTCATTCAATCTACACCCTGTGGGGGATATTCTAGAATTTTTTCAAAATTTTTTGATCAGTATTCTTCGAGATAAGGAGGGACAACGATTTTTCGCAATTTTTTAACAAGCATACAAAGAAAAGTATGCGCAAGTATTACATTATATATTTTTGAACTCGTGTTTTTACAAGCTTTCATTTGACACTCCACTCGATGACCTGGTAAAAAAAAAATTTTCTCACTTCCGATTTCACCCCCCAAAACTAACCCCTTAAGTCAAAATTTCACTTTTAAAAGTACACGGCTCTGATGAGGCTATCAATTCCTATATTAGTGCCAAATTCTAACTTTCTATCTCGAATAGTTTCGGAGAAAATCGAGTGTGACAGACGGACAGACAGACAGACACCGATGTCATCTTATAAGTGTTCTGTACGAAACACTAAAAATAAACTAAAAGAAAAAACGTAATCTGTCAAACTAAAATCCTTGGAAAATTATTATTATTCATATATTACTAGCCGTGCCCGCTGCTCCGCTCTCGTGGACTTGATTCACTACTATCGCCACTGCTTATTCCTTATGTTACCTAACGAAATAAAATATCTGCCATTATTTCCCCTTATCTCCCATTATTTCTCCTTATCTCCCATTATCTCTACATAATTTACATTATCCAAGCTTATCTCTGCTCATCTCACATTATTTCTCCTTATTTCCCATTATTTCCCCTTATCTCCCATTATCTCATTTTATCTCCCATTATCGAGGCTTATCTCGACTTATCTCGCAATATTTCTCCTTATCTCCCATTATTTTCCTTATCTCCCATTATCTCTTCATAACTCCCATTATCTAGACTTATCTCTGCTTGTCTCTCATTATTTCTCCTTACCTCCCATTATTTATACTTATCTCCCATTATTTCACTTTATTCCCCATTATCTAGGCTTGTCTCGACTTATCACTCAATATTTTTCCTTATCTCCCATTATTTCTCCTTATTTCCCATTATCTCACCATAACTCCCATTGCTTAGACCTATTTCTGCTTATCTCCCATTATTTCTCCTTATCTCCCATTATCTCTACATAATTTCCATTATCTAGGCTTGTCTCTGCTCATCTCCCATTACTTCTCTTTATCTGCCATTATCTAGGCTTATCTCGACTTATCTCGCAATAGTTCTCCTTATCTCCCATTATTTCTCCTTATCTCTCATTATTTATACTTATCTCCCATTATCTAGGCTTATCTCGACTTATCACTCAATATTTTTCCTTATCTCCCATTATTTCTCCTTATCTCCCATTATCTCACCATAACTCTCATTACTTAGACTTATCTCTGCTTATCACCCATTATTTATCTTTATCTCCCATTATCTCTACATAATTTCCATTATCTAGGTTTGTCTCTGCTCATCTCCCATTATTTTTCCTTATCTCCCATTATTTCTCCTTATCTCCCATTATCTCACCTTATCTCCCATTATCTAGGCTTATCTCGCAATATTTCTCCTTATCTCCCATTATTTCTCCTTACCTCCCATTATCTCACCATAACTCCCATTACCTAGACTTATCTCTGCTTATCTCCCATTATTTATACTTATTTCCCATTATCTCACCTTATCTCTCATTATCTAGGCTTATCTCGACTTATCTCGCAATATTTTTCCTTATCCCTTATTATTTCTCCTTATCTCCCATTATTTATACCTATCTCCCATTATCTCACCTTATCTCCCATTATCTAGGCTTATATCGAATTATATAGAACATATATGTATAAATTTATAAAAACACGTAAACCGGATAAGTGGTTCTCAAGTGATAAGCGCACTAACAGACAGACAGACAGAGAGAGACGTTGCATTTTATATATATTATATTCTTTGCAACATGATATTGTTCCATATTTAATGGTTTAGGCAGTATATTCCGAGAGAGAGAACGCCCTAACGGTAGCCTTTTTTCCGACTTGATTCCCTATTATTGTCACTGCTTATTCTTTATGTTACCTAACGCAATAAAATATATCATATAACCTGGCCAGAGAACATATGTATGTTCCAAAAAAAAAGTGCGTAACGCACTAACGAATAGACAGACAGACAGAGAGACGTTGCATTTTATATATTATAGATAGATAACCTGGCCAGAGAACATATGTATGTTTTAAAAAAAAGCACGTAAATCGGATAAGTGATTCTTCAGTGATAAGCGTACTAACGGACAGACAGACAGAGAGACGCTGCATTTTATATTTATTATAGATATAGTTTATTATTATTATTATATAACCTGGCCAAAAAATATATGTATGAATTTAAAAAAAAAAAACGTAAATTGGATAAGTGGTTCTCGCGTGATAAACGCACTAATGGACAGACAGACAGACAGACAGAGAGACATTGCATTTTATATATATTATAGATTACAGATTATAGATATTCTCTGCTACATAATATTGTTCCATATTTAATGATTTAGCCTGTGTATTGCAAGGAAACGCGCTAGGGGCAAACTTTTTTCCGACTTCATTCACTATTATCGTCACTGCTCATTCCTTATGCTACCTATCGTAATAAAATATAGCCTATAACCTGGCCAGAGAACATATGTATGTTTTAAAAAAAAAGTACGTAAATCGGATAAGTGGTTCTCCAGTGATAAGCACACTAACGGACAGACAGACAGACAGACAAAGAGACGTTGCATTTTATATATATTATAGATAAGTAATCTAATCGAAATTTGGATCGTTTTGTTACCGACACTCTTCTCAGCAAATGGTGAAATTGTTGATCAGCGTTCGACAAAGGATTCCACTTATTTACATCTAAGCGCGATCCAAAATTAACAGAAGGCTTAATGAGGGGCAACTAGAAACGATGAGTTACGATTTGGTTGAATGTAACTAAATTTCAAATATTTAATGGTTCACCGGTTTCCGCTATATTATTAAAAGCTAATAAAGTAAAATTATTGTGTATAGTTTTAACTAATAGAGAAGAAAGTATATAACATTATATTTATAAGAAACAGCTGAATATTTTCTAAATTTATACTTTAATAGCTACGTATAACCTGTTCCTAGCAGAATACGTGCTATCATTCATATTTTTAGCACAGACGCGAGATACAGTATTTTTTTTCCATAAGACAGGGTTCGAAATATGTCCAGAGTTTTCTACTTGCCCTTACCGCACTCACTGAAGTTTCTTATGGATCATTCATTTGACGAGAACCAATGTTATGAATGACATACGCTGCCTATTCTTTTTTGTGTCTGGGGTTCAGTACATCGTTTCCTTAAACCATTTTTTGCCAGATATCTTATTTGAATTGCCTCAAACAGTAAGAATTGTTACTGTAAACTATAGTTTTAAGATAGGTCTACAATCAAGAATCCATTGGGGTCAACTCAAGGTTACGCCTTTTGAAAATGAATTTATTTGGGAAAATTTTTCGAATAACTGACAAAAATGTGTTTAAAATACCACTTCTTAGGTTATGACAATCAAACTTTTTAACACGTATGTGAGGATGTTCTCGGCACAAAAGGTCTTTTGCTAGCTGTAAAACTTACAAGCTTGAACCCTGTTGGTCAGAAGCTTTATTACTATAGGATTCATTTTTAATATCGTTAAGAATAGGTTCATTAGCATGTGTTATGCTGGTGAAAGCTTAGATCTGAAAAATGCCAATCCCTGTTATAAAATTATTAACACTAGTTCTAATATACCGGATGACCTTGTGATTACTAGCCAAGCTTTTATTTGAAGATAAAAGGAGCTTACATGCACACAACTAAGTGCACAATTTAATAATAAAAACAAAATACTTATGGTTTAGCCGGAAACGAAATCAACTTCGCTATTTCTTATGGAACACCCTATATATTATATCATTTTTAAATTTTACTAAAAAAAAACTAATCCTTGAACAGATATCATATCCTCTTTGACACTTTTTGAAGAAACCTGCGGTTGAAAAAGAAAATGCTTATGCAGTTTTACAAGAGTTAACCAAATTTTTAGGAATACCGGTCCTAATGAAGGCTGATGTAAAGTTCGTGGAAGGCAACTTATCTCGCCTACCATACAACATAATTTAAAGTATACATAAAAACCCTAATTACTTGTTACTGCAGAAATTGTAAACTGAATTTTATTTAAAACTGGTTGTTTCATGTAACATATACATACAATTTGTCTAGTAAGAACGTGTCCGCGATAATTCATTTTTGGTAGATGCGATTCTAGCGATTCAACAAAAATTCAGTAGAGGAAACCTTTGTCTACGTAAAATCCAAAATGAGCCACTTGTTTGCGCGTCGGTTCGGGGCAGTCTTTCATTGGTCCCATCCAAAGGGACTTAAAATTACACACTCCGCGGCCGCTAACTATTTTAAAAAGTCGATGTCGTTTGCGAAGAAGTGGGTAAATCGAGACGAAAAATGTCGACGATTTGTCAAAACGTGGCTCAGTAGGTAAAGTCACTCCGAAAGTCGAAAAAACGAATAATGTCTTTGTCTTTACGGGACCCGAAATTGACATTCCGTTAAGGAGCGGCAAAATTAACAAAATCGGTTTTGAATATGTCCCATGAAACCATTCAACAACATCTTCGTGCTGATGATGTCAAATTCCGAAGCACGTTGAAGAAACCTTTGCTGGGCGAAAATCACGTTGCGAAGCGGCTCTCTTGAGCCCACGATAAGATACTAAAATGGCCCACACAATCGACGGACACCAAGCCTATTGAAAACGTTTGGTCCCTTGTAAAGAGAAAACTCAAGAGGATAAACTCTGAAGACTTTGACTCGCGAGATTCGAAATATTTGGAGATCGTTGCAGAAAATCTCATCAACAACATGCCTTGACGATGCCAGGCGATTATCGATGCAGGAGGCGATTTGACAACTTACTAAGGTAATTGTGCCATTGTTAGCATACCAAAGAATACATTGATTGCAAAAAATATTTTCGAAATATATATTTTTAAGAATATGTCACGTTCTCACTTGACAGACTGTACAAAATATAAAACTCACACATGCCGCTCCTGGGACTTTCCTGCAGCACGTATGCTAGACCCATAAACAAAAAAGTATAAAGTGTGCATTTGTTTATTATATTCAGAAGAGAGCTATTCGCTTGACCTTATCAGCAACCTTGATTCCTCATCATGAGCATCAACGACCGGTTGGCGACTTGAGTCTATTCTACAAGTATTGTCAGAGAAAATGTTCGATGGATGTAGCCCGCTTAATTCCTCCCATAGTAATCTATGCAGGTTGTCACTCCCCGTACAACTCTTTCCAAGTAGTATTTTATATAGAGAACCTCATCTCTTTGGAACGAATTTCTGAGGACTGTGTTTTCCCCTGAGTACGATTTACAACGATTGAAGGCCAACGTGTACCACTTTTTCTACGCATGCGTCACTCCTGTAGCGCTTTAGAGATATCCCGGCAGCACTTATGCCGTGTCCTTAAAAAGAATTGTGCAACATGAATGTAATAAACATATTATTACTCCCTTCAGACCCACTACTGTTATGTTTACTCCCGGCTTATAAGACAAACAGAATTTTACGTTCTATTGAGAAGCTCTGGAATGCGACAAAATAAGTTCTAATGATGAAACTTCTCACCGTTATGGCAACTGGACTTCAAATGAAGATGATAACCCCTAATTATAAACAAATAATAATAATTTTGTGAAATTTCTACATGTATTTTATTTAACTTTTAATTAAAGCTAACAACAACAAACTTACTGCCTAAATAATAACTAGAACTGAAGTTGCTAAAAATGAATAAATAAGAGATATTTGAAACTCAGCCAGATCGTTTTAAAAAAATATTCTTCCTCTTCTTCTTCTTCCTATAAGACAAGGTCTTGGTTCGTCTAATATTAAGCCTCTTGTGACGTAGATGTCCACTTTCATGCCATCTTTTCGGTGGTCGACCGGAAGGTCTTCTTGTTTCTGTCTTTCATCTTTTGCCCATCTTGGCCAACTATTAGCTGGCATCCTACTTACGTAATTTCTCCAATATCGAGTAAATCTTGAGTTCTTCGCATGTAGTTATTCTTTGTAACTGGTCTCTCAGGGTTATTCCATTCCTGTAACTCTCATGAGGCTTTTTTTTAGATGTTTCTGCTCTTGTTTCTGTGGCATAGGTTAGAACCAGCCATACCATGGTTCTTACTTTCTGTAGACATGTCCCTCAAACAACCAGATATTCTCGATGCATTATTCACCTGATTCTTAGGATAGATTTTTTGAGCTCGATAGCTGTACTCCCAGGTATGTGGAGTGCAGATTCTGTGCTACTATTTTGTAGTAGACGGCTAATTTAAATCTAATGGGATCTTTAGCTATAACCATTGATTCTGTTTTTTCCACTGAAATTCTTATGTTGTAAGTTTCTGCGGTGGTTTGGAAACGATGTATTAGTCGCTGCAAGCCATATTCATGTTCTGCTGTTAATATTGCATCATCAGCAAATCACAATATTTTTAGAGTTTTTCATCCCATTTTGTATCCTGTATTGACCTCATTGGCATTATTATTTTATCCATTATTAAGTTCAAAAGTGTTGGACTCATGCTATCGCCTTGTCGAACTCCAGATGATATTGGTACTACTTCTTAAAAAAATCAAATAACTAATCATTTCAAACTAAGTTTGACGAAAAAATATTTCTGGTCAGATTTTAATCTTAAATACTCCTACGTATGTTTCGCGGCAAGTATCCTACTTAGGATACAACGTTAATATACAGGAATTGTCGATTTTATTCATTTTTTTTTGTTATAATTGAATAATAGAACAAGGATAGTTTTCAGTTCAAAGAAATTGCTATTATTCACTCTGATAATTTAGTAATTTGCTAATTAATAGCTCCTATTACTGCTCATGAAATAATATACCATTAAAAAGTCATGATTTTATAACTAAACCCATACGTTTTGTAGGTAAGTCACATTTATTCTAAAAACAATCTAATAAAACACCAACATGTTGCCATTTACCCAGATATAAAAAAAGTAAAAGTGGAAAAATCCTTGAATCTGAAATTATTCTGAACAACGGAATAGATAATGGCTTAAAACAGTAAAACTTAGACATGTTTTATTTATTATTATGTTAATAATGATTAATAGACGAATCTATTTTTATATAATTATTAAGATTTATATTGTAATAAATCATTTAAAACTTGATGATTTATCCTCAGGTTTTAATTTTATGTATTTTTACAACCACAGTGGAAATTATAGCTCGCCTTCTAAACCAAGCGAATGTTTTAAGTTCTCAAATTAACCCCTCGTAAGTTCCTAATTTAGTAACTAAGATTACTATACCTACTATTATTTGAATTGTTTCATTGCTAGAACAATCGCTAACTCTTTTTTTACTACTTCAGGTAAAAGGAAGACTTACGAAGAGAAGATTCCTGTTCTGTTAAAAGCTCCTAATAATAAGACATGTCCTGTAAAAATTGTTCCATTTAAAAATTTAATTTTAAAATATTCATAATGGAAAAACAAATTGATAAATGGAAAAAACCGTTATTATACTACTACATTTTTTATCATCATCAATCCGTTTTTTTTTTATAGCGTTCTTCACCTTTCGGTTCCCAGTTTTCATCCTGTTCCATCTTCCCAATCTCCAGACTTTAAATTTCTGTCTAACCTGAACACCTCCTAACCATGTCGCTCTTGGTCTCCCTCTTCTCCTCTTTTCACTTGGTGTTCACTTTAAAACCATCTTTGGTATTCAGTGTTCTTCCATTGTTTCCACGTGTTCGTACCATATAAGTTGCAGTTGTTGAATTTTCTCAATAATCGTGGTTTTTACTTTCATTACATCCCTTATTCTTTCATTTCTAACTCTATCCATTCTTGACACTCCATCCGACCTTCGCCAGTAATCCATTTCGTGTGCTATTAGTTTTTGTTCCAATGGTTTCGTCAGTTGTGTTGAAAATTACCTGGTTCTCTAGGTAAAGGGTTGAGGCAAGCGGGCTTGCTCCCCATGACTTGGAAAAAAACCTAACATGCAAAAAATCCCAGGTACAAACCTCGGAACATTGACTCGAATTCACGAAGACGACGATTGCATCGAAATAGGGTATTTTTTTATTACTTCTTAATTTTTTTTTTTTTTTATGGGTCTAGCACACGTGCTGCAGGGAAGTCCCTAAAGCGCTCCAGGAGCGGCATGAGTGCGGAAAAAGCGATTCACGTTGTTCTTGAATCGCTGTAAATTGTACTCGGTGGGAAACACAGCGCTGGGCAAATTTAATGGCAGTTGGCTTTAAATGTTGCACCACCTATTCCTTGCAGAAGTGTAGACATGAATGTTTAGGTAGACTACCTTGCTAAGAACTCCTGAGGCATATTTTTGATACTTCTTGGCTTTCGTAATCGGAGGACGGGACGATTGCATCAATTTTAATGTTCTTAGTCGCCCTGCTCGAAGTTTACTTAAAGCCGAACTACGTTCTTAAACTGCTGCATCAATGTTTTAATCAGTTTTTTTTTTTTTTTTTTTTTATGGGTCTAGCACACGTGCTACAGGGAAATCCCTAAAGCGCTACAGGAGCGACACATGTGCGGAGAAAGCGATTCACGTTGTTCTTGAATCGCTGTAGATTGTACTCGATGGGAAACACAGTCCTGGGCAAACTATTCCAAAGGTATGATGTTCTCCATATAAAAGACTGCTTGAAAAGTGTTGTACTAGGAGTAACAAGCTGAACCTCATACGAATGTGAAGTATTAGCGCGACGTGTACTCCTAACATGAACCGCTCTGGGAGGAATTAAGCGGGCCACATCCTTCGAACACTTTCCATGAAAGTACTTGTAGAATAGGCTCAAGTCGCCAACCGTTCTTCGATGTTCCAGCGAATTAAGGCCGTCGGTCAGTTCCGGGTGTCCAATTAGACGAACAGCTCTTCTCTGGATAGAATCCAACAAATGCAGTGTATGTTTGGGAGCGGAGCTCCAAACATGGGAGCAGTATTCCATAGTTGGTCGAATTTGAGCTTTGTAAAGAATTAACAGTTGTTGTGGAGTGTAAAGCTTTCTGGTTCGTAACAATATTCCCAACTTTTGAGAAGCTCTCCTTGCTATGCCTGCAACATGTTCATGCCAGGACATATTTGCACCCAAATTAACGCCTAACAGATTGAGTGACGATGTTAGAGGGATGGAGTGCCCCGACATAACTATGTCGGGTTCTGCAACGTTAACTTTTTTAGAAAAAACTGCCGCCTGGGTTTTCGTAGCGTTAAATTCCACTTGGTTACTGTCACCCCAAGATAGAATTTCTTCCAGGTCTTTATTAAGTTGAATGACTTCCTGCTGTCTGCGGATATTCGTCTGAGTAGTCGATGTCCGAGCATTCAAAGTGAATGAAGAGATAAGTGTACTGTCATCTGCAAAGCTGTAGATTGGATTCTCGGTCTTTTCCAGCAGATCGTTAATATAAATAAGGAAGAGAGTAGGAGATAGTATGAAACCTTGGGGCACACCGGCGTTGATAGTGAAGGTGTTAGAAAGAAATCCGTCGACTGCCACTCGTAAAGAACGCTCTCTGAGGAAACATGAGAGCCACAAACAGAACTTTTCAGACATACCATAAGAACGTAACTTAGCCAACAGCCCATCGTGCCAAACACGGTCAAATGCCTTGGATATGTCAAGAGCAACCGCTCGAGATTCTCCAGAGTGTTCAATTGCGTTGTTCCAAACATGTGTTACATAAGTCAGAAGATCTCCTGTTGATCTATTTTTACGAAAGCCATATTGGTGATCACTAATAATGTTGAATCCTTCAAGATATTTTAGAAGATGCTGATTGATAGCCTTTTCCATGACTTTCGATATTATTGAGAGTAGTGCGATTGGTCGGTAGTTATTTGGCAAGGTCTTCTTGCCTTTTTTAGGTATCGGCTGAACTGTGGCACATTTCCAGCAGGAAGCAAATATTCCCTTTCTGTAGGATAGGTGGAAAAGTCTACAGAAAACTGGGTGTTAGTTCCCTTGCACAGTTCTTGAGAACTATGGCAGGTCTAGCTTCATCAAAATACGTTTTATGATACGCTGTCTGAAGACAATATCGGGCATCCTTGACTGCACTATGGGAATAGTAGGTGGTGTTTTTCCTTGGAAATCGACAGTAGAATGTGAAGCAAAGAGTTCTGCTAACAAGTTCGCTTTCTCAACAGGTGTTCACTCGAGACTTTATTTACGCTAAATCATCATCATTAGCTTATACTGTTCACTGCTGGACGAAAGTCTCCCTCAAGTCTTGCTACTTTTTTGTGTGCTGGGCTGCTTGTACCCAATTTCCAGCCACTATCTTTAAATCATCAGTCCACCGACTTGGTGGTCTACCTCTACTCCGATAGGCTTCGGATCTTGGTCGCCACTGTGTAATTCTCTTGGTCCATCGTCCATCCTTAAACCTAGCAACAGGCCCAGCCCAATTCCATGATGTAGAATGCATTTGACTGCGTCTTGTACCCCCGTTCTCTCCCTGATAATGAGATTTGGATTGTGATCTCTAAGAGTAACGCCTAACATTGACCTCTGATCTTTTGTTGCATGACATTGCATATTTTATTGATGTTTTTCTACGTCATTGTGAGAGTATCCGCTCCGTACGTAAGAACGGGGAGTATGCATCTGCCAAATACTCTTTTTAAACAAATGGGAAGGTTAGATTTGAATACATGAGCCAGTTTGCCATCTACAGCCTAGAAGAGACCTATTCTCCGCTGAATTTCATGTGTTTGGTTATCTCGTCCTATGCTGATTTCGTGTCCTAGGTATTTATAAAGGGTGTCCCAAAATTCACGCAAGAAGTAATTTTGATAGAAAACACAGGTTTTTAATTAAAAATTGTATTTTTTTTATTGATTCATAAAGTATTCAGTAAAGGGTTAAAATATTTCTCAACAATGAAAACACGTTGTTCTTTCATGTAACGCTCCATTTTTAATAACCCTGAACTGTCAGCTGTCACGCTGTGTTTTTGGTTTTGTTGGCAACACTTTACACACACACAAAAGGCGCCAAATTCAAATGTTGCGTGAATTTTGAGACACCCTTTAGTAGTGCACTTGCTCGATCTCTATGTTATTCAGTTTTATAGTGTCGGTTAATACAAGATTTGTCATAAACTAGGTCTTGAATGGATTGATTTTTAAACCCACCTTTCCCGAAGCTTCCTTAAGCATCTGCAGCAGAGTATGTGCTTCTTGCATTTTGTTTGTGATTAAGACAATGTCGTCGGCGAAACAGAGGTGATTTAACTTTTCACCGTCAATGTTAAGTCCCATTCATTTCCCGTTTATTGATTGTAGAATACTTTCTAGAAGGATTACGAAAAGCTTGGAAGAGAGGGTATCACTCTGCCGCACTCCTCTTTCGATTCGAAATTTGCTGGTGGATTGGTTAGTTTGTGTTTTAACATGAGCGGTGACATTTTCATATATGTATTTAATTACATTGGACTATCGATGATCAATACACTCGGCAAGCGCTGAGCCCTTTCGAAATCCACAGATATGAGCTGAATATATGCATGGGGAAATTTTTCCAGCGCTACTCTCGCTTTAAACTTATTTATAAAACACTCTGTATAAAATGAAAAAGTTTAAAGACATGTTGTAAAAAAGAATATTGAAATCAAACGTTGGAAACGTTGCCAAATTTCTCACTACTAAATTTGTATCTCGGGTCATTGTCCACAAAAGAAATATGTTCTGCCTCTTTCTCCACCAGAACCATCAGAATAAATCTCCTGGCAATAATAATTATTTGCGCATAAAATTAAATTGTGTAACAAATGTATTTAAATTTATTCCTATAAAAACTACATTCTTGACCTTGATGGTTTAGACTTTTGACTTAGCAACTATTAGGCTTAATACTTCTGGGACAGGTTTATTTATAAACCACATTAAGTGAGTCAGTTTGTAGCGTAGAAAATCGATCGACTTCAAACGATCCGGTGGAGGTAATTAATGATGCTTAAAAGTTGCAGCTATGCGCTTTCCATCAAATGCAATAATTAGTAAGTTAATTTTATATTCCTAGCAATTTTAATTGAAGGTAAATTGAACTAACTTCAACTGAAAATTTCCAGGAGGAAAGGAGTCTTGATAAACATTCTTAAAATATTTATGTACGGCCTTAAGAAATATCACCATAATAAATTAACACACCAATATTTTTTTTTTATGTGCATACGGATAATATTTAAATTTCTCGGCAAGAAGTAAAGGGTCTCCCAAAATTCACGCAAGATTTGAATTTGGCTCCATTTGTATAGTAAAGTGTTGCCAACAAAACAACAAAAAACACAGCGTGACAGCTGACAGTTCAGGGTTATTAAAAATGGAGCACTACACGAAAGAACAACGTGTTTTCATTGCTGAGCAATATTTTAAAAATAATGAAAGTTTGGCAGCTACAGCTCCGAATTTTCGTACACAATATGATCAGAATAGTAATTTAACTGTGAAGAGATTAATTGAAAAATTCAGGGAGACTGGATCAATCAGTGATCTTAAACGCTCTGGTCGTCCTACAACAAGTCGTTCGACACAAAACACTGAAGCAGTTCGTGAGAGTGTTACTGAGTCTCCAGGAACATCAATTCGGCACCGTGGTCAAGAATTAGACATTTCGAGAAGCTCTCTACAGCGTATTCTCACGAAAGATTTGCATCTTCATGCTTACAAAGTTCAATTGACTCAAAAACTGAAGCCTACTGACCACGCACAATGAAGAGAGTTCGTTGAATGGAATAAGGAACAACAAAAAGTGGATACTGATTTTTCGAAGAAAATCATCTTCAGAGAGGCTCATTTCCATCTTGATGGCTTCGTTTTTTGACAAAATTGTCGCATTTGGGGTTCAGATAATCTACACGTGACTGTTGCGAAACAAGTGCATCCACAACGTATCACTGTTTGGTGCGGATTTTGGGCTGGAGGCATCATCGGACCATTCTTCTAAAATGCGGTTAGCCAGGCAATAACAGTTAATGGTGATCGTTATCACGATATGATAATCCAGTTTTTTTGTGCCTAAATTGCAAGATATTGATGTGGACGACATATGGTTTCAACAAGATGGTGCCACATGCTATACAGCCCGAGAAACAATTCAATTACTGCATGAGTCACTTCCTGTTCGTGTAATATCCCGTTCTGGTGATCGGAATTGGCCGCCCAGATCATGCGATTTAACGCCGCGCTGTTGGACTTTTTTCTTTGGGGTTTTTTAAAGTCTAAGGTTTATGCCAATAAGCCCACGACTACCCACGACTTGAAGGAGGAAATTAAGCGGTGTATCAACGAAATTCAGCCACATTTATGCAAAACGGTCATGGAAAATTTCGACAAAAGAGTGCGTATGTGCCAGCAAAGCCGTGGACGTCATTTACCCGACATGTTATTCCATACATAACCCTATACTGTATACTTTATGAATCAGTAAAAAAATTACAATTTTTAATTAAAAACCTGTGTTTTCTATCAAAATTAGGACACCCTTTATTACCTCAGTATCATCAGCAGACGCCCTTGGAATTTGTTCTTTGGCAATGTATGAGGCTGCGTGTACTATGACGACAATACGTAATTTTTCCCCAAATTAATTTTATGGCCGCAATTTTAAAGGAATTTCAGTTTTTTTTTTTTTTTTTTAATCTTCCTTTCTGATTTCTTTATCGATCTCTCCTAGTAGATTTTTGATTATTTACCAGAATTTGTACTAATTTATCAATATATATTGCTTTGTTGTACAAAAAATACCTTTTAAGGCAATAAAATGAGTCTCAGTCACTCAATTTTTAAGGAATTTCAGTTATTTATTTTTTTTTTAATCTTCCTTTCTGATTTCTTTATCGATCTCTCCTAGTAGATTTTTGATTATTTACCAGAATTTGTACTAATTTATCAATATATATTGCTTTGTTGTACAAAAAATACCTTTTAAGGCAATAAAATGAGTCTCAGTCACTCAATTTTTAAGGAATTTCAATAATTGTTTTTTTATAATCTCCATTTTTGATTTCTCTGTCAATCTGTCTGGGCGGATTATTGATTATTGACCATGATTTGAAATCATTCTTCAATAAATATAATATTTACACCAAGAACATCAATCCTATGTAAAGAAGAAAAATGATCAGATGGACGTCTCCTAAACTTAAGACTTTTAAACCAGGAACTCCAAACCTAACATGACCTAATATAAAAAGATAAATAATCTTTTGCAGTTTTTCTAAGACATTTACATCACGAACTCTAAACATAATATAACATACTGTACAAATATATATTTATAATTGTTTCCCTAACCTATTACATTATAACACAACGAATTTTAAACCATACGTAACCTATGCCTAAAACTATACTTATTTATGTGTATATATACTAAACTTAATGTAGAAAAATGTATTTATGAATTTTTTTAAGCCCAACGAATTATAAATCAAACGTAATTTAATACATAAAATTATGCTTATTAATATATATACTTAGGGTTCAAAAAGTTAGAGTAAAATTGAAAATTGGTCAAAATTTGAATCTTTACGAGGTTTTAAGGCTACAAATATGCGCCTAAAATTTTCAGACTTTTTTGCATTACCCAGGATACATTACGTTGAGGTAAAGTCGCAAAGTATACCGTGTGTTGTGTGTGACGCATGACACATTAGGTACCACGAGTACTTCTTGGCTGTTTCAATGCAGAAGCAGGTCTAGTGCATTTTCAAATCATTTGTATATGATTTTTTATTTTGGTTAATAAAATGAACTTTTTTACTTGATAATAGAAACGAACATTTAAGTACAAATTTTATTTTCAGTCTGCCGATACTTTAAGCATTCCCTGCCTAAGTCTCGCTCTTACTGGCTAGCTGTTTTATTCATTTTGAATGGTATATGTGCGGTCTAGGTTCGTATCTTGCATTTTATTTTCGTGAATTTGTAACACCGTACGTAATTTAGGTGTAATAACGCCGTTGATTTAGTTACTTTATTGTGTTGATGTGTACTTAAGAACACCATATATTAGTGTTCCGTACGGAACACTTATAAGATCACTTTGGTGTCTGTCTGTCTGTCACACCCGATTTTCTCCGAAACTATTTGTCATAGAAAGTTGAAATTTGGTAATAATATAGGAATTGATAGCCTCATCAGAGCCATGTAGTTTTGAAATTAAATTTTGACTTAAGGGGTTAGTTTTGGGGGTGAAATCGGAAGTAAAAAAAAAAAAATTTTTTTACTAGGTCGTCGAGTGTGATGTCAAATGAAAGGTTGTGAAAACACGAGTAAAAAAAATATATATATATATAATGTAATACTTGCGCGCACTTTTCTTTGTATTATTTTTAAAAAATCGCGAAAAATCGCTATCCACCCGCCGAAAAGTACTTATCAAAAAATTTTGAAAAAATTCTGGAATATTCTCCACGGGGTGTAGATTGAACGAAAATTATCACGAGTGCACTATCTTTAATAATTTATCTGGTATATAAAAAAACAAAAATTTCAAGGTCATCAGTTTTCAGTAAAGATTGGGAACAAACTTTGTTGAAAACTCATTTAGGGTGTGTTTTGTGAAGTTATACTTGATCATGTTTTACCTACGTAACAACATTTTTTATAGTTGGGAAAAAAAATATGTTGTGGGTATAATGGTCTTTTATTTTTAGATAAACCTTCTAAATTTGTTCTACATTTTTTGACATACGACACGAGATTACTTGTTAAACTGAACAAAAATGAAGTAACTATTATTTTAGAGACTTGTTATGCATATTTGGTTAAAACAAAAATATACTTTAGGTAAATATTAACTATTATTATATTAACAACAGTTTTTTTGTGTTTGACCAAAATCCAGGTTACTTTAAGAAAGAAATTTATATACAACAATCATCATAGTCCTCCGACTGAGTAATAAATAGAAATTTTACTAAATTCTCATTAAATATATATATATATATATATATATATATATATATATATATATATATATATATATACACGATTAAATCACTTTCGTAGATGATGTCACTCTGCTCGCCAAAACAAAAGAAGAATTAGAAGAAACTGCTGATGGAATCAAATAATAAGTCTCGAGAAATAGGTCTAAAAATAAAACTGCACCAAAACCAAATATTTCAACAACGAAAGTGAAGATAACAGACAGAAACTATTAACAGAAGGTCAAAGAATAGGAAAGATACAAACGTTCATATATTATATTTAGGACAAAAAATCGAAATATTAAAAAATAATTTAAAGGCTGACATGAAGAAGAAGAGTCTCGTTAGCTTGGTCTACATTCGGAAGGTTACAATCTACATTTAATTTGGGTGTCCCAAATACAATAAAAGCCAGAGTATTCGGTCAATATGTACTGCCGGTATTAACATATGGCACTGAAACGTGAGCTTTAAATAAAAATATAATAAATAAACTCCAGGTACCCAAGGAGCAATGGGGAGGAGAATGCTAAATGTTAAACTCTAAGATCGTATTCCTAACCTCGAAAAAGATCAAAAATGACAGATGTAATACAACGAATATGTATATTAGGGTAGAATTGGGCGGAGCATATCGCACGAATGAATGATAATATATGGACACGCTGTATAGTTCAATGGAGGCCTGGAGAGCACAAAAGATACAGAGGTAGACCACAGACCGCAAGAAGGACAGACGACATAAAAGATTAACGGGACACAATTGGATGGAAAAAGCAAACAACAAAGCTCATTGGAGACAATTTGGGGGATGCTCACATCCGACTGTGGACGGAATAAGCTAATGATAATATATATATATATATTATATATAATATTATATATATATATAATATATATATATATATATATATATATATATATATATATGTATATATATATATATATATATATATATATATATATGTATATATATATATATATATAAATATTAAGCTTACTATTTGAATAGATTATAAGCAATGACTGCGATTAATTCGATTCCAATTACTTTTTACGAGTGAATAATTATTCGAATACCGAGCTCTGTTTTTCTTAGTACTAACTTAGATTTCATCAGACCTAAGGAGTTATGCAAGATGTGTTACAGTGTAAACATACCTAACGACTGGTATTATAAAAATGAAGATAAAAATATTCCCCGGTCGTTTATCTCGTTATAGCATTGGTTTTATTTTAGTGGTATTTTTGTAAATAATGTTTAAAACAACAGTAAAATTTTAATCTTAAAAATAAGGTTATGAGCTTGATCCTGATATGAATCTTAATTTAAATCAGTAGCATAAGCTTTTGGTTTACCAGAAATCCGGATTACCTTGGACGTTTAAAAAGTTTTCAACGTGTAGTAAAGTGCAGATTCAGAATTTAAAAATAAATCCAAATGTTCTACTTAGTGAAATTAATTTAATTCTGGTCATTAACTTTATAATTTTAGATGACTTCTTGCAATCTATTAACCAACTTAGTCATGTCCCATTTGTAGAAACTTTCGAACCTTTCGGAAAAAATATACGAGGTGTCTTTTAAGTCTTCATCATCTGCAAAGGTTTTCCCAGCCATGGAGTTTTGCAACGCGCGGAACTGATAGCCAGTAAGTCTAGTTAATATATAGATGGGATAAAACTTTATTCGAGGCTGATTAACTTTTCTAATGTGCTCAAAGTTGTGTGACGGGCGTTGTCGTGGTGTACGATTAACTCATTTTTTAAATAAACCAATGAAACTGACAATCATCTCTCTCTTCCTTCAGTCTCAATTTCCTCCCCGGGAATGTGGTGGTCATTTTTTTGCATTGTGGGATGTTCTTCTCCATATTTCTCTATCCTGCGCTTTGTGGACCAGTGTATGAAGTAGTTTGTTTGCATGATGGATGACTTGATCCACCCAAGAGGACCGAGAACATCCTCGAGGTCTTCTACCTGGAACTTTTCCTCGAAAGTTTTTGTAAAAATTTCTAAACTTTTCTCATGATATGGCCGAAAAATTGATTGATTTTTGTTTAAATAAAACTAAAAATACGTCGTTGGACATTGAGCTCTGATATAATTTAGTCGTTAGTCCGTCGTGCGGTCCACGAGATCCTAAGCATTCTTCGCCAGCAGTACATTTCTGCAGCATCTAGTTTTTTTATTTCCGACTTTCTCAATGTCCAAGACTTACAGCCATATGTGAGAATAGAAAAGACAAGACAATTTACGAGTCTGATTTTCACTTATTTGGATATGTGGTTCTCAGATTTTCTTGAGCTTTTGCCCAACAACTTTTGCAGACCTTCGATGGATCTCCCTCTCTACTGTACCGTTAACAATTAGGGATCCCAAGTACACATACTCACTAACAACTTCAAGGTGGTCAATTTGTCTGACATCTGGCCTGTTGTTATTTTACCTATCGACAATCATAACTTTGGTTTTTATTATATTTAGTTCAAGTCCGAGTTCTATGCTTTCTTTTTCTAGCTTCTTAAGTATTTATAGTAATTCCTCTTAGCTCCCTGCCAGAAGAACCGTCATCTGTAATCATTTTACCGTTAATTGATATCCCTCCTTACATCCTCCAATGCCCTTCGCATCATATATTCGCCATATATATTGAAAAGTTTGGGAGATAGCATCACTACAGTAAAGTTGAAATTCTTCAGATTTTGTATCATTAACAATCACATGGCACTTAGTATTGGTATACAGATTTTTAATTAAACTTGTAAGATGGATAGGAACTCTCATTTCATTAAGTACTGACGATCATATCCAATATAAATATGTCGGTATCTGCTGAAACATATGGAACAAAGATATTTGGACGGATGAATCCAAATTCTAAATTTTTAGTTCTAGTAGAAGAGTATTTGTGCGACACTAACAACCAAAATTTTAAAAGTTTTTATATGCAGTGTTTTTTTTTCAAATTAGAAAATTTACGAAAAATTAAAAAGAAGGCAAAATTAAATTTTACCGTCTAACCAAGCTGCGTCTGTTAGGCTGCCGTTGAGTCGCAGGCAACTATTATAGATTTTCAAATTTTAGGTACAATTAATCTCACAACAAATCAAAATTATAATAGATAACACACCGCTCACTTACTAAAAATAATATTTAAGCATACTTAAGAAGATCTAGAATCTGTTTTTTCAAAAGAAATTCCTTAGTAACACCCAACAGCAAGGTACTCGGGGTTGTTGCCACTTAACAGCTGACGTTGACATTTCAGTTAATTTTATCTCTTTGGGCAAAATAAAAGCAGAATTTCAAAAACGTTCTTCTAATAACATTTCCAAGATTAATACCGACATGTAAACCATTTTCTGGTTACAAATAAAAGGTAGTGACAGAAATTGATTGTTAGTTTGGTGGCTATATTTGTACTAAAATTTGTTATAAAATTTATTTATACGTTTTTTAAATATATTCTCTGTTAACTTATTTGGAAAATTATTTAATACTAGTGCTTCTTGGCTTTTTGTATTAATTTTGTTCTGAACTTTGGATCAGATAGCTTTATTGCGCGATCAGCTAAGCTTATTATGGGACAGTCGATGTTGGGAGTGTAAATTTAGGTATCTCAAATACCAAGTTTCTTTGGTATACGATTCTGCTTTTACTGCGCTGTTTTCATTGTGGCGTAAGAGGTGTAAAAAATTAATTTGATGTTTTTCCCTAGCTTCATAGTAAATTGAAGTTTATTGTGGTAACTGTCAGATTTTTGTAATATATATATATATATATATATATATATATATATATATATATATATATATATATATATATATATATATATATATATATATATATATATATATATATATATATATATATATATATATATATATATATATATATATATATATATAAATATACCAGGTTGGATAGAAGTATGAAATGCGGATTTTTTTTTCATAAAAAACATGTTAAATTCGGAAGAATGATAAAAAGTACTTTATTCAAAGTATGCTCCATCGCTTGTTATACATTTTTCCCATCTTTCGGGCAATTTGTGAATACCACGCCAGTAAAAATCTTCCCCTTTTGCTGCGAACCATTCATCGAACCATTTTTTCATACCTTCGTACGAACCAAAGCCTGTTCAGCAAGTGCGTGACCATCGATGCAAACAAGTGGTAATCGGAAGAAGCCAAGTCTGGTGAGTAAGCCTCATGGGGTAGAACTTCCCAGCTGAGTGCTTCCAGCGTATCGCGAACTGGTTTTGCCGTATGTGATGGAGCATTGTCATGAAGAAAAATGACTTTGTCTTGCCTCTTTCGGTATTCTGGCCTTTTTTTAAGCAGCGAACGGTTCAAATCGGTCAATTGTTGTTGTATAAACCGTTTCCCCAGGTTTTAAAGCTCATAATAGACCACGCCCCTCAGGTCCCACCAAACACAGAGCATAGTCATTCTGCCAAAGCGACTCGGTCTTGCGGTCGATGTGAATAGTGCGCCTGGGCCTGTCCATGATTTTTTACGCTTAAGATTCTCAAAATAAATCCACTCTTCATCTCCTGCAACTATACGATGCAAAAACGACTTCCTTTTGTACCGAGCGAGTAAAATGTCACACGTGTTTTTGGGCTTTTCCATTTGCCTGTCGTTCAACTCATGTGGTACTCATCTACCGGTCTTCTGTGTTTGCGAATCATCTTCGTCCAACAATGCTTGCAGTTCCACATCTTCATATTTTTTTTGGCGGTTTTTCACGTTCCTTGTCTGCAACATCGAAGTCACCACTTTTGAAACGCCAAAACCATCGTTCACACGTGTCTTGCTATGGAGCATGTTCACTATAAGCTTCTCGAAGTAATCGGTATGATTCAACAGCAGTTTTCTTCAAATGAAAACAAAAAATTAATGCTGTCCGCGAATGCTCTTTGTTCAGTATAAATTTCGACATATTGAACATAACACAACACTATGCACACACTTTTCCAATTTATCACTCGTGCGCGTCTGACACTTGTTCACGACACAACAAAATGACGCAGTGTCAATTCTTTATAGCACAAACTGCATTGGTGCACCATCTGTTGTCTGAAATATGATGTGTCAATCATGTCATACAATTTCCGGTAACATGTAACGGCTTACAGTAAAGCAATTTGAATTATTTTCAGCATCCACGGTTTTCGATGGTATCTGTGTTGTAAATGCCATCTGTTTAACTTAATGCATTAGTGTATAGTGATTGATTTATCTATTTGTTTGTCACCTTAGTGTTATAAGTTATTTACGGCCATTCACGTTAACTTAATGTCGCAATTCTCGTTTTGTGCCCTGTCAGTAAATAGGTTTGCGTTTAAAAGCGCGACTGTCACTGACACATTCATTACCACAACTTGGTAAAAGGTTATTGAATCTTGAAAAAGAGGTGGTGATTGGCATTGGTTGGACACACACACACACACACACACACCAATTATTTCAAACAAATATATTTTCTATATTTAACTTGCACATTCGTTAAATATGTTTCAAAAATTATTACACTAACTATACAGTTATATCTTATACTATGGTTTTAAAGAACGAACAATAAATTTATTAAAGGATTACTTGGCGGATAGGTTACAGCGTGATTAATCGCTGAGTGTCACAAAGTTTGGCCTTAGAAAAAGGCGTCCCTCAGGGGTCGATTTTGGGACCACTGTTGTTTGTCATTTTTACAACGAATATGCATTGTTGTGTTGACAATTGTAGGCTAAGACAATATGCGGATGACAGTCAAATTCTTAAGAGCTTTAGTAGGCTTAACGCATTACGAGCAGAACAGGAAATTAATTACTGTTTAAATTCGATCTTTACCTACTCTAATAACAAAGCTTTAATGATAATCCAAGGAAGTCGGCAGTAATGTATTTTGGAACAAACAGTGATTGGGCTTCGACTAATCTCAATTTGAGTATGGCCCCCTTTGTTATGAATATAAAAATTTGGGATTTTTATTTGTTAGTAAGCTCAGATTTAGACAGCAAGTTCCTTTGGTGGCTCAAAGAGCATATTGTTCACTGCGTAATTTGTATAAGAATCGCCCTATCCTCAATTGAACTTAAAAAAATATTTGTGCTAGGCTCTTGTCCTTTCTCACTCTAATTATTGTAATTTGCTTTATGGTCCTTGTCTGGACTTTGTGTCGAAGAATAAGCTGCAAAAAATTCAAAACTCCTATGTATGTTTCATTTTTCGATGCAGGGGAGGGAGCAATGGAATGGCAGGCTGAAGAAGTTAAAATGGTTGCTTATTAAGAATAGAGAAAGGCTACATCTGGGTTGCTTTCTGTATCTGTGTGGAAGGCTGCATTATCGAAGCTCAGTACATCAGCGTAGTACTAGGTAGAATGACCGCTTTCAAATACCTATGCATCGTACAACTTTCGGCTATACGTCTGCTAAACTTCTGAACGAGATTCCTGGGGGTCTCCTTGCTCTGTCTGAATTTTCTTTCAGAAGACAGCTAAGGGAAATTTTATATCATAGTTACTGATTGTTGTTATTATTATGATTTTGATTGTTATTACTATGTCTTTTTTATGGGGTAAAGTAGGGATTATGGTTTGTTTGTAGATGGGTATTAATATCAATTCATATGGAATTACGTTTTGTTTTTCCTTCTTTTTTAGTTTAGAGTAGGTAGAGTTAAGTAATGATTGGTGACTTCGTGAATTGTTGTATTTCTTTTCTTTGTTTTTTTTTTGTGTATTGTATTTTTTTTTTTTTTTTTTTGGAAACTCGGTTAACAACAGCACTGCTGCATTTCGCCGAGTATAAAATAATGACGTTTATTATTATTATATCTAACTTAAGCTGTTTAGATATGACGGAAAAAAAAAAAGACGAAAAAATAATTATTTATAGGTCTCAAAACAACCTAAATCTAATTGTATTTGTAAAAAAGTTGCATCTGCATACGAATAAAAAGTTTTTACACTTTAAATTTTTGACATACAAAGATAGAAATGAAAGTAAAAGTAATGACGTCATGAATCCGAATAAGAATCGGCGCCGTGATACTATAACCGCGAGGAGCTAATTTTTCAACGCAACTGAGCAACAGCTTTTATCGCGACAGTTGATAACCCGAGGTGCAGTTTTTTTAGGGAATCGAAAGTTTCTCAAAAATAGATAACTAGTAAATTCGTTATATTATACACTTAAAAACGAAAGTGAATTTTGTGATACTTATTTTATGTAGAAAGTGTATATGTATATACATATATTTGGTAAATATATATTATACGGTTGTAAATAATGTTGGTATAATGTATATATAGACGGAAGGCTTTGTACTGTTAAACCATATTTATAACTTTTCTATTTTTAGAAACAATGAGTCGATGTATTGCGATATTGTCTACATAACATCCTTTAAATTATTTTTTACGATAGAGCAAATATTTGCTGATATGTGAGTATTTAAAGAAATATTCGAAACTATTGTTTTAAGGATATATTTATGGATTTTTGAAATAGACAAATTTTGTCGACCTTTTGCTGTCGCTATTGTTTTTAAATAAAACAAATAACCGTAAGGGTAAAAATATAAATATTTTTATCTGAATAGAACATCTAAGGGTATTTGGTAAACAATGACATAAAAATTTCCAAGTTAATTAATTATTTATTTTACTTTTATACAAAATACGCAGGTATTTTTTCCCAGCAAAATAACTAGCTACCGGGAGCTGTAAAGCTCAAGATTCTAAGTACAAACATAAATAAAACTTGACGACTTATAACAAGTAATAGTTATTGCTAAAATAAACGAATATTATCACAAAATTGGAATTTTTATATGTGAGCATGACTACTTAAAATCTTCCCATATATTTGCCATAACATTTGCATCGCTAATATTTACACAACTACATATACAATGTGTAAATATTTAACTAAAACAAGTCGATTAACTTATTTAACACTATAGGAACATACAGAGTAGTTTCTTAAATTGGGGCGTTACTTTACCTTATTATATTAAAAAAATAAACACGGTATTTAACCGTGCATTTTGAGTAAGATGCGATTTTATTTTTTTATCATGTGGGGAGTCCAACGTAAGGTTACATTTGGGATTTCGGGGTCGAGGTTAACCCATTTGCCCGCCATATTGAAAATTGGGGTGTAAATGGTTTTTTTCATATATCTCGGTAACCGCAAGCGTGACAAGAATTTTGTAAAGAATTTTTTTGTAGATTCTGTAATTGTATACAACTTTTCTTAATAACTTTTTACTGTTGCTTTAATAATTAAGAACTTATTAACAAAAATAAAGAAAATTTTAGGGAATAAAAAGCTATACTTTATTTTTAATAACTTTTTATCTATCAATTTTCTTTAAAAAATGCCTCAGAGCTGTTTTATAGAGAATTTTATAAAAACAAAATTGACCTACTATTCAGTATGATTTTGGGAAGGAAAATCAAAGGTAGATGAGGTGAATAGGTAGAAAGAAATATTTATCCTTTATTTTTACATACATATTATTATATTTTATATTTTTTTTTTTACTAATTTATTAATATATTTTTTAATAATAATATTATTTTATTTTTAAATAATATACATTAAATTTTTATTAATTTATAATTTTTTTGCCATTGTTATATTTTCTTTTTATTATTTTATATTATTACAATTTATGTTAATATATAATATTATATATTAATATTTAGTAATTCAATATATAAAATACTAGCCGTGCCCGCGGCTCCGTTAGCGTAGACTTGATTCACTATTATCGTCACTGCATATTCCTTATGTCACCTAACGTAATAAAATATATCCTATAACCTGGCCCATTTTATAAATAAACACGTAAATCGAATAAGTGGTTCTTGAGTGTTAAGCGCAATAATGGAGAGACAAATAGACAGAGAGGCGTTCCGTTTTATATATATTATAGATTTTGTTTTTAATAATTATTATATTAAGAATAAAAAAAAAAAAACACGTAAATCGGATAAGTGGTTCTCGAATAATAAGCGCACTAACGGACAGAAAAAGAGTTGTTGCGTTTTATGTATATTATATAGATTGTTATTAATATTATAGAACCTGACCAGAAAACATATGTATAAATTAAAAAAAAAAAAAACACATAAATCGGATAAGTGGTTCTCGAGTGATAATTGCACTAACGGACAGACAGATATACAGACGGAGTGACATTGCATTATATATATATATATATATATATATATATATATATATATATATATATATATATATATATATCATAGATATATATTATATATAATTAAATAACCTAGATTATTAAATAGATGTACAAATAAAAAAAAAACAGGTAAATCGGACAAGTGCTTCTTGAGTGATAAGAGCACTAACGGACAGACAGACAGAGAGACGTTGCATTTTATATATATTATAGAAGATTATAGATAACCTGTGCGAGTTAAAAAAAAAATGACATGTAAATCGAATAAATGGTTCTCAACTCATAAGCGTACTAACGGACAGACAGACAGACAGAGAGACGTTGCATTTTATATATATTATAGATAGATGACCTGGCCAGAGAACATATGTATGTTTTAAAAAAAAAAGCACATAAATTGGATAAGTGATTCTCGCGTGATAAACGCACTAATGGACAGACAGACAGACAGAGAGACGTTGCATTTTATATATATTATAGATTACAGATTATAGATATTCTCTGCTACATAATATTGTTCCATATTTAATGATTTAGCCTGTGTATTGCAAGGGAACGCGCTAGGGGCAAACTTTTTTCCGACTTCATTCACTATTATCGTCACTGCTCATTCCTTATGCTACCTATCGTAATAAAATATAGCCTATAACCTGGCCAGAGAACATATGTATGTTTTTAAAAAAAAAGTAGGTAAATCGGATAAGTGGTTCTCCAGTGATAAGCACACTAACGGACAGACAGACAGACAGACAGAAAGACGTTGCATTTTATATATATTATAGATAAGTAATCTAATCGAAATGTGGATCGTTTCGTTCCCGACACTCCTCTCAGCAAATGGTGAAATTGTTGATCAGCGTTCGACAAAGGGTTCCACTTATTTACATCTAAGCGCGATCTTAAATTAACAGAAGACTTAACGTTGCATTTTATATATATTATATTCTTTGCTACATGTTATTGTTCCATATTTAATGGTTTAGGCAGCGTATTGCAAGAGAATGCATTAGCGGCAAACTTTTTTCCGATCTGATTCACTATTATCGTCACTGCTTATTTCCTATGTTACCTAACGTAATAAAATTATCCTATAATCTGGCCAGAGAACATATGTATGTTTAAAAAAAAAGCAGTCAGATAAGTGGTTCTCGAGTGATAAGCACACTAACGGACAATCAGAGAGACGTTGCATTTTATATATATTATAGATATATTGATGATTATATTTTGGCGGTCAAATATATTTTTTTATACCATATAAATTATCAAACCTAATGCACTCGTGATAATTTTCGAACAACCTACATTTTATGGAGACTATTTCACAATTTTTCAAAATGTTTTGATCAGTACTTTTCGAGATAGGGTGGGGGTAATACAAAGAAAAGCAAGAATTATATTACTTATATTTTTGAACTCTTTTTTTACAAGCTTTCATTTGACACCCCACTCGATGACCCAGTAATTTTTTTTTTCACAAAAAGTGTTTTATTTTGTCCTCAAAAGCCGAACGAACTTATTTGCCGACCCAATATAGATCAGAATAAGGACCAAATGTTTATTTGGTCTTTATGAACCTCTGTGGAAGCAATTTCACAGTAGAACATTTCGGTTTTTTCTTAAAAAATTCTGTATCTGCACTTTCCTACACGTTGAAAACTTTTTAAACGTCCAAGGTAATCCGGATTTCTGGTAAACTAAAAGCTTATGCTACTGATTTAAATTAAGATTCATATCAGGATCAGGCTCATAACCTTATTTTTAAGATTAAAAATTTACTGTTGTTTTAAACATTATTTACAAAAATACCACTAAAATAAAACCAATGTTATAACGAGATAAACGACCGGGGAATGTGACAGGCGGACATTACAACAACAACAACATCATCAACCAACCCCAAAAACCACAGTCAAACAACATCCATCTGGAAAACCCGCCCTAAGAATATTCTTAGTTCCAGAGTAAATGTCCAAAGTGCTGTTATACGTAAACTTGCTCTATGTCGTTAAGGTTGAGCGGAAAGTGCGAAGGAGAGAGTGAACACTCAAAAGAGGCGGGAGGTTTTAACATGACAATTAAGGACTGGGGTGAGGTGCCGGGGTAAAGTGGAATGTGGTTGGAGTCTTGAATTTCTAGGCAGAAAATGCCCTGAAGAAAGAAAAGAACGAATCACGTTCAGGACAATAAAGAACGACGAATTGAATCATCTATATGTTTAGTAGAGCACAGTCTAAGAAAATTCTAAAGCATTATTCCTAGCATAATACGTAACTCCGTGTAAATTTTAAACAACCAAAAGGAAAGTAACCTTTTACAACAAAGGCGTAGACACGAGGTGAAACTTCGTACTTCAATGGTATATAAAATTCATCACAGGATGTGCTAATAATATATTTTTTTTATGGGTCTAGCACACCTGCTGCAGGGAAGTTCCTAATGCGCTACAGGAGCGACATGTGTGCGGAAAAAGCGACTCACGTTGTTCTTGAATCGTTGTAAATTTTACTTGGTGAGAAACACAGTCCTGGGCAAATTATTCCCAAGGGATGATGTTTTCCATATAAAAGACTGCTTGAAAAGGGTTGTACGAGGAGTAACAAGCTGAACCTCATACGGATGTGAAGTATTAGCTCGACATGTATTTCTAATATGCATCGCTCTGGGAGGAATTAAGCGGGCTACATCCTTCGAACACTTTCCATGAAAATACTTGTAGAATAGGCTCAAGTCGCCAACCGTTCTTCGATGTTCCAGCAAATCAAGGCCGCCGGTTAGTTCCGGGTCTCCAATCAGACGAACAACTCTTCTCTGAATACAATTCAACAAATACAGGTCTTCTTGCCTTTTTTAGGTATTGGCTGAACCGTGAATAAGTGAGTTATATTTCCGTTTTAATAGCAACCATTTAATTTTTAAGTGTGTGGAATCGTCTAGAACATTAGTGTCAGAGAGAGATAACGTCAAATTAAGTTAAGTTAGGATAAGTTTAGTATTTATTGACTTTGTATCGTGATGTAATAGAAGTCATACTGTATTAGTGAATAAATGAAGACAAAAACACAGTAAACATAAAACATAGTAGCGACGCTTGAGAAAATTTTTAGATCCCGTTTTTTATTTTTTTATTTACGCTTTCGTTCCCTATCATATCAAAAACATGGCTGCCAGTGCGGTTGCGGGTTGTATTTACATCAAGAAGAATCTTTTTATAACGTGTTCCGAAATTCATTATTAATAATTTTCCAATAAGTAACTCGTTTGACATTATAATTGAAAGTAATTATAAAAAAGATGTCAAGAGGAAGTTTTTGTTGTGTGGTTAGTGCTTTTAAAAATATATGTGGTATCTCCAAAAGAATTAGTTTTTTTGATTTCCAAAAGAAAAGATAACACAGGTCTGCAACAAAAATGCTGTCTGGATGTTTTCAACTGATTTCTATGTATTTAGGTGTTCTGAAAACTAAAAAAATACTCAAAAAATTCCAGAACGTCAGGTTATTTTGCAAAACGCAAAATTTTTTTATAAAAAAGAGTTTTTTGGGGCTAACTTGAAGTCATAAATAAATAGGTACAATTTTATTTTGATTACTGTTTTTAAATGTATACAGGCCATAACTATCATTACTTTCTAAATAAAGAACGCCCTGTGTGAGCTAAATTAACAAACATAAACGTTGTAACCAGAACGTGCGCGCTCCGATAGTGTAGAAAGTGGCGCGGTACAATTACGTGTTAACTCGTCATTGTTTTATAGATCTTGGTTCAATATAGTGCAATGTCATCTGTGCGGAAGTGTGTGAATTCGTCTGACAGTTTCTGTTATATTTGTGGCGAATATATGGTATTAAAGCAACAACTTAATATTACGGACTTCACGTATTTTGACTTAAAACTTGGAGATCAGGATAAAGTTTGGGCACCTCATAAAGTCTGCAAACGATGTATTGAAGATCTTCGAAATTGGTTTAACGGCAAGAAAAAAGCTTTCCGATATGCGATTCCTATGGTATGGTGCGAGCAAAAGAACCATAGTGATGATTGTTACTTTTGTTCGTGTAATGTGAAAGGGTATAATTCAAAATGGAAGCAGTCCATTTCATACCCCAATCTGCAATCAGCTATTCGTCCCATCCCTCATGGGACCGAAATACCAGTGCCCAAGGCCCCTGCTACCTTGTTTAACATAGATACCTACATTGTCAGAAAACGTGACGTTCTATGACAAAATGAAAGTCATTTTCGGATTCAGTACATCCAAAGACATAAGAATTACGCAAAAAAACCAAAACAGCTCTCAATTTTTTTTTTGCAGACTTGTGTAATTTATTCATAATTTTTTATTTCTATTCTGCAATATGTTATATAAAGATTGTAATTGTGTTTTCATATTAGAGATACATGTTATTTGTAAAACAGTTGGTGTTTTACTATTATTAAGTATTGGTTTATTTTATTCTACTTGTTTTTCCCCCCGGACAATATCTCCAATAATTGAGAAATATAAATTCAACAAAGATATTTAAATGAATAACGTACAAAAAGCCTGAAAGCCAAATGTATTTTTTCTTTATATTTTTTGCTTTTTTTCCTTGTTTCTTTTTGTATATTTGTTTTAATAAGAACTTCATAAAAAAAAATTAAAATGTTTCTAAAAAAAAACTTTTTTCTTTTTTTTTCTTCCTTTCAATCAGCAAAATTCATTTTTATTCCACCAAATTGGATTTTGCTGGAAAAAAGGAATTTGAATATTTCAAAAACTCGCAGGCATCCTACCAGCAATATGGCGACAAATCATGTGATTATTACAAATTCGAAACCTATGCATCATCTTTACGCTTGACTCTTCGATCGACCGATCCGGCAGTAGGCTAAGAGGTAGGATACGAGGTGGTGGAGTTGAGATAGATTTTGTTCCATAATTGATAGTTTGCTGAGAGGAACACAAGCTAAAATCGAAGCATGAATGGCCGTTCATGCGCAGTATTCAGTCTGCAATCTAGATTAAGTGTGTGCCTTTAATGACCCTAAAATGAGAATGTGACATTGATTTGATGATACTTTTCGTCTAACACAAGTCTGAGGGTCGATTTGTCTATCTGTTAACACAATCTCTCGAATAGCGATTTCAAATTTAGTACACATATAACACTTGAAGCAGGAAAGTAACCTACAATTTTCGAGCTTCATCGCTTTTGGGGCAGGAGGTAAAAAAGGTAGGGTTGATAAATTTGGCATAATATCAATAGCAATATGATAACTTTTCATGAATATTGAACACATTTTAAGTATAGCCTGTCCCAAAATATAAGATCCAGATTTTTGCCGATTTAAGTGAGCAATATAAAAATTCTGACCTTTTGTTTATGATAGGTTGCAGAGATGGGCTTAAGAATTTTATTCATTAATGCAAATAAATAAAATTATAAGTGTTTTTGGAGATGTTTATTCATAGATTCACGTAAAAACAAATGGATAAGAAGTACAAATATACAGTTTGAATGAATGAGGTTTACAAGAGGGGACATATTGTATAAATAAAAATATATTTTAACTTAAGCCTAATTCGGTTTCACTATCACTGTCATCAGCTGACGTAATTATCAGTGGTTTTATATTATTTACATAAATACATGAATCTTCAACTTTAACAACGTGCTGAATGGAATTCTTCCAGCTTTCACAAGGTACGAGGCTGGTTTGAAAAGTCCGTGCAAAGCCCGAGAGATGGCACCACCGGCGCGTATCGAGGTCATGTTTAGTTAGTAGCATCTCTTGAATGAATGCACACCAAGTTTCAGCCATATTGGTCTATTTCTTTGTGTTTGGCATTCGTGTGAATCAAGGAAGTCGAGTGATTTTCAAGAAATGGACGAAAAAGAATTTCGTGTGGTGATTAAACATTACTTTATGAAAGGCAAAACGCCTCAGGAGACTAAAGAGAAGCTTGATAAACATTATGGTGACTCTGCACCTTCGATTAGAACAGTTTATAAGTGGTTTCAAAATTTTCGGACTGGCCATATGGGCACAAGTGACGCTGAACGTTCTGGATGGCCTGTGGAGGTTACGACTCCAGAAATCATTGATCAAATCCATGATATGGTGATGGATGACAGAAGAGTTAAGGTGCGTGAGATTGCTAGTGCTGTGGGCATCTCGACTGAACGGGTACATAATATTTTGCATAAACATTTGGACATGAGAAAACTATCCGCAAGATGGGTGCCGCGATTGCTCACGCTTGACCAAAAACGGAATCGTGTGAAGTGTTGCAAGGATGGTTTGCAGCTGTTCCAGAAGAATCCGGAGGACTTTAAGCGTCGTTTCGTCATTGTGGATGAAACATGGATACATTACTATACTCCTGAGACAAAACAACATTCTAAACAATGGGTTACCAAGGGGGAATCTGCACTAAAAAAGGCGAAGACCGTTCCTTCGGCCGGAAAGGTTATGGCGACTGTCTTTTGGGATTCGCAAGGGATAATCCTCATCGACTATCTGGAAAAGGGTAAAACTATTACAGGTGAATATTATTCATCGTTATTGGACCGTTTGAAAACCGAGCTGCAAGAAAAACGCCCGCGATTGGCCCACAAGAAAGTCCTTTTCCATCACGACAACGCACCAGCACACACCTCAGCAGTTGTGGTCGCAAAATTAATGGAAATAGGATTCCAACTCGTTTCACATCCCCCTATTCTCCAGACTTGGCTCCCTCGGACTAGTATTTGTTCCCCAATTTGAAGAAATGGCTGGCGGGACAAAGATTTTATTCAAACGAGGAGGTGATTGCAGACACTAATGGATATTTTGCAGACTTGGAAAAATCCTATTATTCGGAAGGGATCAACAAACTAGAACATCGTTGGACGAAGTGTATAAGCCTAAAAGGAGACTATGTCGAAAAATAAAAAAGGTTTACCCCAAACACATAAGTAGTTTTTATTTTTGCACGGACTTTTCAAACCAGCCTCGTATATCATTTATAACTTTTTTTTACTAATTCAACCACTGACACGCTTAAAGTAGGAGAAACATTTTGTGCCCTTATTTTTAATTTAATTTGATGCTAAATATGTTCAATTGGATTAAACACACAATAATACGGAGGAAGCCGAAAACAGTGTGTCCCATTTTCTCAGCCATACTATCACAACCATATTTCTTTTTTAATTTATAGTCTTTCAAAACTTCCAAAAGATCACTTTTTTATAACTAAAGTCAAAATAAATGTCATTTTCTAACATATATTCCTGTATTTCTGATTTGGTGTTGGCTGCATTATGAACCTTATTTAGTAGGCGACTATGGTAACTTGCATTGTCCATAACCATAACACTCTGTTCGGGGACATTTAGCAAAAGAGAATTTTGAAACTAATTTTCAAAAAGTTCTGCGGTCGAGTCTTCGTGATGGTCCAAACTAGAATCTTTTATGTTTTTTGCAGATACGAGGCTGGTTTGAAAAGTCCGTGCAAAGTCCGAGAGATGGCACCACCGGCGCGTATCGAGGTCATGTTTAGTTAGTAGCATCTCTTGAATGAACGCACACCAAGTTTCAGCCATATTGGTCTATTTCTTTGTGTTTGGCATTCGTGTGAATCAAGGAAGTCGAGTGATTTTCAAGAAATGGACGAAAAAGAATTTCGTGTGGTGATTAAACATTACTTTATGAAAGGCAAAACGCCTCAGGAGACTAAAGAGAAGCTTGATAAACATTATGGTGACTCTGCACCTTCGATTAGAACAGTTTATAAGTGGTTTCAAAATTTTCGGACTGGCCATAAGGGCACAAGTGACGCTGAACGTTCTGGACGGCCTGTGGAGGTTACGACTCCAGAAATCATTGATCAAATCCATGATATGGTGATGGATGACAGAAGAGTTAAGGTGCGTGAGATTGCTAGTGCTGTGGGCATCTCGACTGAACGGGTACATAATATTTTGCTTAAACATTTGAACATGAGAAAGCTAATAAGCCTCGTAATAGTAGACAATTTGAAACCCAGCCCTTTTCAGATCCAGCATGCCAAATGGTTATTCGTTTATCTTTATTTGAAGGTGCGATAGTATGACTTTTGTACTGCTGTCAACCTACCCTTTTTGCACAGTGTCATGGGTATCGAACCATGTTTCGTCAAAGTAAATTATTGGCCAAATCTCTGATCGATACTTTTTAATTTCTTGTAAATAAGTATGTCGTAAGATTCGTAATCTTTGTGGCTCCATCACTACTTGCCTTTTGTTGATTTTTCGGAACGTGATTCCCATTTTTAAGAGAATTCTGTGAAGTGTAGATCGGCCACAATGTATATTGGTTCCGTCCTGCAACAGTCTTAATTTTATTTTTTCTAGTGTCGGCACCAACTGTTCTTCATACATAGAATATATTTTTCTCCTAATGACGTCTTTTTCACAATCGTCTACATGATGCATTTGAAAATCTTTCCGTTTTTTCCTGTTCCTGAGTGATGGTTTTCCTAAAATACCCTTAACCGTAGAAATTGGGGTTTTTCTTAGTTCACTGGTTTCTTGCAAAGCACTTGGTTTATTCAAATTTTTTTTTTACCAAACTGTCGTAAACATTTTTCACCATTTGTTTAGCGTCAAGTGATAAATGTTTTCTCTTGCGATTGTCATTATTGCAATTTTCCCACGGACGCCACATAATTAAAATGGAACTGTTGCGTTATAAATTGTAAGTAAAACTAAAACAAAAATTATAAAAAATATCTTTCGAATCTTAATGGGGACCTGTGGTCGTTAGGCCTATATTATCAAATACTTAAAGGGCTCGAAACCGGATCTAATATGATTTCAGGTGCAATTGAGGGAGGTATAAAGCAGGTATGCACAAAACCTTAATAGTGTCGTTTATTGCCCCATTGAAAAAGCAAAAAGACCGGATCTTATATCTTGGGATTTACTATATAATTATTTATACAGTGAGGGAAGGGATTAGAGGGATAGCTTTTATTTTTTCGACAGGATAGCGAATTTCTTTAAACCACCTAGAGTAAGATGTCGATTTTTGTAGCATTCGCCTTCTTTACTCCTTTAAGTGAAAACTTTTAAAAAATTTTAAAACTACCACATTGTATAGGTATTATTGAAAATTTTCATGTTTCATATAATTTACATTATAATAGTATATATTGTGTTCCTACACCAGCAGGTTGTTAAGGCGCCATACAAGGTCAAATAGGTTGCTGGCTTGACAGTTAACAATATAGTAAGTTTATTTTTAGAAGTTGTTCCTCGTTACGCGGGATGTTGTTGCTTTCATTAATTTTATTACCGTTTTGATTGAATATGATAATAAGTGTGGTCAATTTCGAAGCTAATAACTATTTAAGCTGGTTAACAATATTTGAATTAAACATATTTCACGTGACATCCAGTTAATATTTTTAATAAATATTGGAACATGTGACAATTTTTAAAATACAGGCTGTAAATAAATTTGAATTTGTTTGATCAATTCAGCGAACGTAGCAGGTAATAGAAACTAAGTGAAAACGCAAAGCGTAACCCCGGTTTTTGAAAATTTAGTAGCTATGGAGCGTTTCACTGGAGCGGAGCGTGCCTTGCGAGAGTTTTACATGCACAATAGTTCTAATTTATCGACAGATTTTATTTTAACAGTCACATACACAAACAAACAGAATTTCCGTAATTAGAGTAGCATAAATTCAATACTAAAGTATCAAAAGCAAATGTTAATCAGAACAGTATATACAGATAATTAAGAATACCTTTACCCCTATTTTACAGAATTTTGATGATCATAACTAGACACACTACAAACACATCGTTGTCAAAATTCAAAATTCTCCAAAATAAATTTATTTTAAAAAATGGTGACATTCTTCTTTGGGTACCATGACCGTTCAACGATCGTTAATTATCATGTTGGCTACCATGTTGATGATGATCGTGTCATTGAGAGCCGCTTGGAAGAGTTGAATCGTATACTTTCCGTACCACTGACTCAAATTTTTCAACCACGAAGTTCTCCTTCTTCCTGGACCACGTCTGCCTGGAATCTTTCCCTCTATAATCAGATGCAAGATTTCATATTTTCTGGATATCCCATAATGTGGCCAAAATATTTTAATTTGCGTCGCTTGATAGTCGTGACCAAGTCCTTGTCCATGCGAGTGAGATCCCTGTTGTTACTCATTCTGTCCATCCAACAGATTTTCAGCAGTTGTTGATAGACGCATATCTCGAATGCGTCCAGATGGTTATTGCTTCAGTTATCGTCCACACTTCCATGTCATACAAGAGAACCGTAAAGCTTCTTCTTCTTCTTTCGTAGCGTTCTACCTCCATTTTTGAACATACGCCTTTTCAATCTCTCTCCATCTGTCTCGGTCATTTGCTTGTCGTATCCAGTTAAAGTCTGCTGTTAATTTGAGGTCGTCCGTCCAACGCATGAGTGGTCTACCCATAAATCTTTTAAAAGTGTAAGGTCTCCATGGTAGTACGCTTTTATCCGATCTCTCCAGATCGCTCTTGCCACATGTCCTGCATATGCACATTTTAATTTGGCGGCCTTCTCTACTACATCCGTTACCTGGGTCATTTGTCTTATCCAGTTATTGGCCTTTCTATCTCTTAATGTTATTCCCATCATGCATGTGTCGAGTACCTTCGCCTTTAGGTCTATGGAGATCTTTTTATTCTTAATTATGTATTTCAACTTTCCAACTGCCGCTCAAGTCTGTTTCACTCTTCTCTTTATCTCTACCGTTTGGTTTTCTCTTCCCAACACGATGTTTTGTCCTAAATAGATGTATTCCTCCACTTTGTCTATTTCTCTGTTTTCCAGCTGTATAGTACCCTCTTCTTTAAACATCACTTTGGTCTTGTCCAGATTCACCTTTAATCCTATCTTTTCTGATTCCTTGTTCAGTTCTATTATCATTTGCTGGAGTTTCTCTCTAGTTTTTACTATCACTGCTATATCATCTGCATACCTAAGGTTATTAAGATATTTTTCATTGATTCTGATACCTCGTTCTGACCATGCCAACTTCTTAAATACGTCCTCCAATGCCAGTGTGAACAATTTTGGTGACAGACTATCTCCCTGCCTAACGGTATCTGGTTAGTCTTTGTATGTAAATAATATGTTGCCGTTGCCGTTGCCGTTTCTGTTATATATTGTAGCAATTGACTGTACCTTCCATCGATTCTACAATGTTTTAGTGCCCGTTGTATTGCCCATGTTTCGACTGTATGATAGGCTTTTTCATAATCGATAAATCCTATATATATAGTGATGTTATATTCGTTACATTTTTCTATTAGTAATTTCATCGTTGGGAGGTGGTCAGCTATGGAAGATCCTTTCCTAAACCTCACTTGTTCGTTGGGCTGGTATGTGTCTAGTTTGGTAGTCAATCGGTTAGTTATTATTTTGCTTAGCAATTTGTACATATGTGACAAAAGGCTTATAGGTCGATCGTCTTTAGCTTCTTGCTGTCTCCTTTTTTAAACAGTAAGACTACCTTTGCGTTGGTCCACGTTTTTGGGACCTTACCTTCATGAAGACATTCATTTAATAATTTTGTTATTATTGTTAATAAAGTATTACTCCCTTCTATTATCATATCCGTGTTCTGTTTCTCTTCATATCCTTTATAGACTTTTCTACTTCCTCTCTTGTAATTTCTGGCAGTTCTTCCGATCCCTCATTCCTTATCATTCGTGCTGATTTATGTTTGCTTATTTCTTCCTTTGCCTTGGATTCATATAATTCTTTATAGAACTCCTCAACGGTTTTTAATATTTGTTCCTCGTTTGTTAGGGTTTCTCCCAAGTCATTTATCAGAGTGTGAATTTGCTTTTAACCTAGACTTGGTCTCAAGCACTTCATGTTCTTGCTTTTTTCTATTGTTTCTTTTATTAGTTTTTGCTGTTGTTCTATTCTAAACTCCCTTATCCTTCTTCTCACCAAGTTATTCACTTCCACGTATTCGATTGTGCCTTTTTTATGTTGTTTGTTTCATTTTCTCCTCTTGTCTATTAACTTTTTAGTATCTTCATCCATTTGAGGTTTTTCGGGTTTACTCATCCCTTTAGTTAATTCTTTCACACTGTTCATTACTGTCGATGTTATTTCCTCGTTAAGCAGATCAATATCCATTGTAGATTCCTCATTTATTTCTCGCATTTGCAGTCTTCTTGCTATGGTTGTTTTAAGATCGTTTCCTATTTCTTTTAACGTCTCGTATATTACTCGTATGTTCTTTTTGGAATACATCTTCTGTCTCTGTAATTTTTTATTTATTACTATCTTTGATCTAACCATTCTGTGATTACTTTCAGTGTCAAAAGAATTTAACACTATAAACTCCTCAACGGTTTTTAATATTTGTTTCTCGTTTGTTAGGGTTTCTCCTAAGTCATTTATCAGAGTGTGAATTTGCTTTTAACCTAGACTTGGTCTCAAGCACTTCATGTTCTTGCTTTTTTCTATTGTTTCTTTTATTAGTTTTTGCTGTTGTTCTATTCTAAACTCCCTTAACCTTCTTCTCACCAATTTATTCACTTTCATGTATTCGATTGTGCCTTTTTTATGTTGTTTGTTTCATTTTCTCCTCTTGTCTATTAACTTTTTAGTATCTTCATCCATTTGAGGTTTTTCAGGTTTACTCATCCCTTTAGTTAATTCTTTCACACTGTTCATTACTGTCGATGTTATTTCCTCGTTAAGCAGATCAATATCCATTGTAGATTCCTAATTTATTTCTCGCATTTCCAGTCTTCTTGCTATGGTTGTTTTAAGATCGTTTCCTATTTCTTTTAACGTCTCGTATATTGCTCGTATGTTCTTTTTAGAATACATCTTCTGTCTCTGTAATTTTTTATTTATTACTATCTTTGATCTAACCATTCTGTGATTACTTTCAGTGTCAAAAGAATTTAACACTATAAACTCCTCAACGGTTTTTAATATTTGTTTCTCGTTTGTTAGGGTTTCTCCTAAGTCATTTATCAGAGTGTGAATTTGCTTTTAACCTAGACTTGGTCTCAAGCACTTCATGTTCTTGCTTTTTTCTATTGTTTCTTTTATTAGTTTTTGCTGTTGTTCTATTCTAAACTCCCTTAACCTTCTTCTCACCATTTATTCACTTTCATGTATTCGATTGTGCCTTTTTTATGTTGTTTGTTTCATTTTCTCCTCTTGTCTATTAACTTTTTAGTATCTTCATCCATTTGAGGTTTTTCAGGTTTACTCATCCCTTTAGTTAATTCTTTCACACTGTTCATTACTGTCGATGTTATTTCCTCGTTAAGCAGATCAATATCCATTGTAGATTCCTTATTTATTTCTCGCATTTCCAGTCTTCTTGCTATGGTTGTTTTAAGATCGTTTCCTATTTCTTTTAACGTCTCGTATATTGCTCGTATGTTCTTTTTAGAATACATCTTCTGTCTCTGTAATTTTTTATTTATTACTATCTTTGATCTAACCATTCTGTGATTACTTTCAGTGTCAAAAGAATTTAACACTATAAACTCCTCAACGGTTTTTAATATTTGTTCCTCGTTTGTTAGGGTTTCTCCTAAGTCATTTATCAGAGTGTGAATTTGCTTTTAACCTAGACTTGATCTCAAGCACTTCATGTTCTTGCTTTTTTCTATTGTTTCTTTTATTAGTTTTTGCTGTTGTTCTATTCTAAACTCCCTTAACCTTCTTCTCACCAATTTATTCACTTTCATGTATTCGATTGTGCCTTTTTTATGTTGTTTGTTTCATTTTCTCCTCTTGTCTATTAACTTTTTAGTATCTTCATCCATTTGAGGTTTTTCAGGTTTACTCATCCCTTTAGTTAATTCTTTCACACTGTTCATTACTGTCGATGTTATTTCCTCGTTAAGCAGATCAATATCCATTGTAGATTCCTCATTTATTTCTCGCATTTCCAGTCTTCTTGCTATGGTTGTTTTAAGATCGTTTCCTATTTCTTTTAACGTCTCGTATATTGCTCGTATGTTCTTTTTAGAATACATCTTCTGTCTCTGTAATTTTTTATTTATTACTATCTTTGATCTAACCATTCTGTGATTACTTTCAGTGTCAAAAGAATTTAACACTATAAACTCCTCAACGGTTTTTAATATTTGTTTCTCGTTTGTTAGGGTTTCTCCTAAGTCATTTATCAGAGTGTGAATTTGCTTTTAACCTAGACTTGGTCTCAAGCACTTCATGTTCTTGCTTTTTTCTATTGTTTCTTTTATTAGTTTTTGCTGTTGTTCTATTCTAAACTCCCTTAACCTTCTTCTCACCAATTTATTCACTTTCATGTATTCGATTGTGCCTTTTTTATGTTGTTTGTTTCATTTTCTCCTCTTGTCTATTAACTTTTTAGTATCTTCATCCATTTGAGGTTTTTCAGGTTTACTCATCCCTTTAGTTAATTCTTTCACACTGTTCATTACTGTCGATGTTATTTCCTCGTTAAGCAGATCAATATCCATTGTAGATTCCTTATTTATTTCTCGCATTTCCAGTCTTCTTGCTATGGTTGTTTTAAGATCGTTTCCTATTTCTTTTAACGTCTCGTATATTGCTCGTATGTTCTTTTTAGAATACATCTTCTGTCTCTGTAATTTTTTATTTATTACTATCTTTGATCTAACCATTCTGTGATTACTTTCAGTGTCAAAAGAATTTAACACTATAAACTCCTCAACGGTTTTTAATATTTGTTCCTCGTTTGTTAGGGTTTCTCCTAAGTCATTTATCAGAGTGTGAATTTGCTTTTAACCTAGACTTGATCTCAAGCACTTCATGTTCTTGCTTTTTTCTATTGTTTCTTTTATTAGTTTTTGCTGTTGTTCTATTCTAAACTCCCTTAACCTTCTTCTCACCAATTTATTCACTTTCATGTATTCGATTGTGCCTTTTTTATGTTGTTTGTTTCATTTTCTCCTCTTGTCTATTAACTTTTTAGTATCTTCATCCATTTGAGGTTTTTCAGGTTTACTCATCCCTTTAGTTAATTCTTTCACACTGTTCATTACTGTCGATGTTATTTCCTCGTTAAGCAGATCAATATCCATTGTAGATTCCTCATTTATTTCTCGCATTTCCAGTCTTCTTGCTATGGTTGTTTTAAGATCGTTTCCTATTTCTTTTAACGTCTCGTATATTGCTCGTATGTTCTTTTTAGAATACATCTTCTGTCTCTGTAATTTTTTATTTATTACTATCTTTGATCTAACCATTCTGTGATTACTTTCAGTGTCAAAAGAATTTAACACTATAAACCCCTCAACGGTTTTTAATATTTGTTCCTCGTTTGTTAGGGTTTCTCCTAAGTCATTTATCAGAGTGTGAATTTGCTTTTAACCTAGACTTGATCTCAAGCACTTCATGTTCTTGCTTTTTTCTATTGTTTCTTTTATTAGTTTTTGCTGTTGTTCTATTCTAAACTCCCTTAACCTTCTTCTCACCAATTTATTTACTTCCATGTATTCGATTGTGCCTTTTTTATGTTGTTTGTTTCATTTTCTCCTCTTGTCTATTAACTTTTTAGTATCTTCATCCATTTGAGGTTTTTCAGGTTTACTCATCCCTTTAGTTAATTCTTTCAGACTGTTCATTACTGTCGATGTTATTTCCTCGTTAAGCAGATCAATATCCATTGTAGATTCCTCATTTATTTCTCGCATTTCCAGTCTTCTTGCTATGGTTGTTTTAAGATCGTTTCCTATTTCTTTTAACGTCTCGTATATTACTCGTATGTTCTTTTTGGAATACATCTTCTGTCTCTGTAATTTTTTATTTATTACTATCTAACCATTCTGTGATTACTTCCAGTGTCAAAAGAATTTAACACTATAACATCTTGCATAATATTTTTACAGTCCGATAGAATATAATCGATTTCATTTTTTGTAGTTCTGTTTATAGCGATCCATGTCCAAAGCTGTAATCTCCCATTTGTGTCTCACACTCTTCCTGTTTTACACAGACTTTCGCATTGAAGTGGCCCATTATGATTTAATATGATGTAGGTTGATCTTAGATTGCATTTCTCAGGTTTTCATAGAATAGATCTACTTCTTTATCTGCATGTGTACTGGTTGGGGCGTAAACCTGAATTATTTTTATATTTGTTTTCTTGTTGATTCTCAGGTTGATATATGCTATTCTATCCAATATGCCTTTGAATGATTCTATGTGTGGGGCTATACGTTTGTTAATCATGAAGGCCATGCCACTGTGAGTTTTCCCTTTATATGCAAAATGATTTCCCGACTTTAAAATGACATACTCTTCTCCCTTTCTTCTTATTTCACTTAAACCTATAATATCGTACTTTATTTTATCCATTTCGTTTTCCAATTCATATAGTTTATCATAATCTTATATTGTAAGTTCCTATCGAAAGAGTCGTCTTATGGAAGCCCGGGTCGACCCAGTGATTCTTAGCACCCTCTCTCCCTTTTGCGTTCCGACAGCTGCCGTGGCCGATGCTTCCAGGAGTGCTGGGGACTGAGGACCTTCTTTTTGGTTGTGCTATATTCATTGAGATTGAAGGTATCAGATCTTACCATTCCACGCTGGCCAAGTGCGAGTTGAAATGGGGGGGTTGAGATGTTGGTTGGATTAAAATAAGGAATAGTTAGATTTAGGTTTGGGACCTGATTATCTCTCTGTTTTGATGGTGAGAGAAGATCAAGACTCGCGTGGACTAGGTCGTATACCTGAAGTAGACCTATCTCTGTCAGGACCAGACATTCTGCAACCCATGGTTTTAAAGTTTTCTAACATATTTTCAACTAGCTCTTGGTAATTTTCAACTTTGTTATTCCCTAAAAATCCAGGAACCAGTGTTTTAAACTATTCCATTTTTTTTTGAGCACTAGTAAGTAATTTTGGAAATTCTTCACTGGCAAAAATTTTTTTAATTTGTAGACCAACAAAAAATCCAGCTTTAACCTTTGCTTCTGACAACTTTGGACAAAAATTTTTTAAAAATGTAATAGCTTCAGATTTTTCATCTAGCTTTTTTACGAATTGTTTCATAAGCCCTAACTTGACGTGTAAAGGCGGCATTAATACATTCTCAGGTTCAGCAATAGGTTCATATTTAACGTTTTGTTTTCCAACACAAAATTCCGTTCTTAGTGGCCATGATCGTTGAACATAGTGTTGAGCATCCGCTCTAGTATCCCATAAACAGAGATAATACGGATATTTTATATATCTACCCTGTAGTCCCATTAAAAATCCTACCATCTTAAAATTTCCAATGAACTGCCACTTATACTCTTGATATTTTAAAGCTTCGAGTAAAATTTTACCACTTTCATAGTTTTCTTTTAGATGTACAGAATGAGCGACTGGAAGAGATGGAAATTTATTTCAGTTATGTAATAAAACGGCTTTCAAGTTTTTCGTGGAGCTGTCAATAAATAAACGCCATTCACTGCTACCCTTCTACGTAACACTAATTTGAAACCGGTCGATTTTTTCTTGTGAAGATATCTCGAAACAAAAGTTTGCAATAACAGTTTTGTTGGATGAAAATCCTCGTAAAATTTAATTGGAACTTGCAAGTCCTCTCGTGGTGATTCGGTAAAGAATTTCCCATTTTGTACAAAAGCTAAAAAAGATTCGCAAGGAATCCAGGTGCAGCCCCTATAAGCTCACTCCGTAGATTAAAAGAAGATGTTACGGTACTACCCTCTTCTTGCTGTTTCAAGTTCATGAAATGGATACTGTACGTATGGATCTAACCAAACCATAACTTAATTTTTTTTAAGGTTATATTCAGAGTAGAATCAAGCATATTTTCATTTTAAAGCCAAATGGTGGCTCTTCAAAACGACAGGAGCAGGTTCTGTAATCACTGAAAGATATGGACCGGAAATTAATAATTACAGTATCCATGTAACAGTTTGTTATTTATGCTATAAATAATAACTTTTGATAAGCAACTAGCCAAAGTATATAATTAGGTGATTTTAAAATAATTATTACATAGGTAAAAGCAATATTTAATGCTCGATAACAATTTAATTGATTTATATTAAGCAATTATTTGTTATCTAGATCTGCTGAGCAGATTGACAACTTACATAGTCCTGTAAGTTGTAATTAGATATGATTAATTAGTGGAAAAGCTAGAATATTTAATTTAAAAAAAGTGCGACTAATTGCCTTAGAGACTCGAGCGTCATTATTTAAATCTTTAGCAGAAATTTTCTTAGTTTATAGTCTGTTATGTACATATGTATAGTGTGGTCCAAAGTGGACACTTTTAAAGGTAAATCCCTTTGTCTAAAGGAGATAGACGAAAACTGATGTCGGTGTCTAAGGCTCAATTTTTATGATAAACTCAATGGTGAAAACTCCATATCGATATCTAGTACCGTTTCAGATATACAGGGTGTTTTTCAAAAATCTGCATTTTGGAAAAATGTTTGTAATTCTTTCCTATTGAAAATTTTTGATTTCTGTAAAAACATTCTTAAAGCACTTTTTCACGTAGATTTCAACAGTATAAGTTACATTTTTTTACAACTAATATTTTAATAGTTATTAACGCAAAAATATATTTTTTTTTAAATGGGATACCCTTTACATTTTTCCTTATCCGAAAGAACTTTAAATTACCATTCTAAAAATATAGCACACTTTATATTTTGTTTAAATCTGCTTCAAAATATAAAGGTTTTCAGTTTTAAATGCACATTTTGTGAAGTAGGCTTTGGACGGAGCGGCCATATGGTTTATTTCAATTGTTTACTCGTAGTTGTCAAATTTTACTTCAGGATCATTTACTGAATTGTCAAATAAATCGCAATGAAGTTTGAAAATTACGAAAAATGAGATATGATAGTGTGTTTCATACAAACCGGAGAAAATTCGGAAGCGGCTAGTAATTTGTACCACGAACGGTATCCAGAGAGACGTCAACCCTTCAAGGATATATTCGCTCGGTTGCGACATAACCTAGTTCATAGTGGCTACTTTGAAAAGAAACGATCCAAAAATTATGCATCAAACAGGGATAAGGAGTTAGAAGAAATAGTAGTTTTAGGAACTATCGGAAATAATCCCAACACTTCAACCCGACAGTTAAAAGAATCCACTGGACTACCAAGAACTAACGTAAATCGTACTTTGAAGAAGCACAAATTCAGGCCATATAGGACAAGAAAAGTTCATCACCTTAAAGAAGGATTTTTGCCAATGATTTCTGGAGAATTGTAACCATGTTCCGAATTTTTCATTAAATTTCATTTGGACAGACGAAGCTTATGTAAGCAATGCAGGTATTTTTAACCGTTACAATTCTTATACGTGGGCACAAGAAAATCCTCATTTAGTTGTGGAGCAAAGAAATCAAGACAGATTTGGATTTAATGTGTGGGCAGGAATTTTTAGAAACAGGGTCCATCTATTTATTTATTACGAACATCGCTTATAGAAAATTGTTTTGTTTTAGTTTGCTCTACTCGGAATAAATTGTTTTATTGCTGTTTTGTTTTATTTTCTACATAGTTTAAAGTACTATAGCATTTAGTAAATTTCATCGTAGTTATGACTCTTAGAGTTACTACTGGGATTTTTTTACGACTTGACGGCTATCGGTAAACAATTGATATTGCCGCTCCGTCCAAAGCCTACTTCACAAAATGTGCATTTAAAACTAGCGTAAAAACTGAAAACCTTTATATTTTGAAATAGATTTAAGCAAAATATAAAGTGTGTTATATTTTTAGAATGGTAATTTAAAGTTCTATTCGGATAAGGAAAAATATACAGGGTATCCCATTTAAAAAATATATTTTTGCGCTAATAACTATTGAAATATTAGTTGTTAAAAAATGTAACTTACACTGTTGAAATCCACGTGAAAAAGTGCTTTAAGAATATTTTTATAGAAATCAAAAATTTTCATTAGGAAAAGAATTACAAACATTTTTCCAAAATGCAGATTTTTGAATAACACCCCGTATATCTGAAACGGTACTAGATATCGATAGGCGGTTTTCACCATTGAGTTTATCATAAAAATTGAACCTCAGACACCGCCATCAGTTTTCGTCTCCTCTCCTTTAGATAAAAGGGATTACCTTTAAAAGTGTCCAATTTGGACCACCCTGTACATAAGTAAGTAAGAAAGGTTTTTTAGACCCTGAAAAAGATTTTACATACATTGAAACATTAAGAGTAAGAAGTTGTAGGGATTATTAATCAGGTGGTAACCGGTTGGCGAAAGGTCTGGTGAGTATGGTGGGTGAGGCAGAATTTGTTCATGTTCTACAGTGTCGCTTCTCCGATGTATATTCGGCTGTTATC
>CM032455.1:138337081-138397081 GCA_019049505.1 Pachyrhynchus sulphureomaculatus
AACAAGCCAGCCTGCGTGAAAGCAATTAATAATTTATATTCTATTTCTTACATTACATCGTTTGGCTATCCTGTAAATTCTAAAATTCTTTTCAACCAGGCCAGAAACGGCAGTTTTTTCCATACAGTAAATGCTGACAGCTAACATATATATTAAAATACATATTTATTTCAAAAACAAGAAGCTAAATCTATTATAGAGAAACCTAAATTACCTTTCTACCAACCTCACATTTGCTTGAATACCACCAGTCCGGCCTCCACTTTGTTTTTTAAACCAGAATGTCAACTAGCTTTTGTTCCACAGGTAAGTATTTTGATGATATCGAATTTTTTCCTTCATTATTATATAAGTAATTCAACTAGTTAAACAGAAAAAGCTGACTTATCCGCGGACTAAAAGAATACTATCAAAAATTACGGTATGTATGTAATTGTCGACTGTCTTCATAAAGCAATATCTTCATTGTTGTCAGCTACCAAAGAACGTCCACGAGCTATCATCTCAATCCCGAAATTCTTGAAAGCAACGTTTCATCTTACGTTTGTTTGCGATTCCCTGGCCAAATTAATGAAATTGACGTTACTCGTTGTTATGAGTTCGTTTAAACTCGTAAAAAATTATCTCTAAAAATAGGCTTATAAGATCACTTCGTCTAACTGTCTGTCACATCCGATTTTCTCCGAAACTATCTGAAATACAAACTTGAAATGTGACACTAGTATAGGAATTGATGGTCCCATCAGAGCCGTGTAGTTTTGAAAGTTAAATTAAAGGGGGTGAAATCGAAACTGAAAAAAAAATTACCAAGTGTTCGAGTGGGGTGTCAAATGAAAGCTTGTGAAAACACGAGTTCAAAATACATATAATGTAATACTTGCGCACACTTTTCTTAGTATTATTTTTAAAAAATTGCGAGAAATCGCTATCCTCCCCTTATCTCAAAAAGTACTGATCAAAAAATTTTTAAAAAATTCTGGAATGTTCTCCACAGGGTCTAGATTGAACGAAAACTATTACCTTCAATAATTTATCTGGCATATATAAAAAAAACTCATGGTCATCAGTTTTTTAACAAAGATCGGAAACAAACTTTGTTGAGAATTCATTTGAGATGTGTTTTGTGAAGTCATTGATCATTTCATACCTCCGTAACATAATTTTTTTTTTTTAAAAAGCAATCAATATACCGAACACTAATTGCGCAAGTTAGACTTGCACTTGGCTGATTATTCGTTATTAGTTCTGTAAATAAAAATGGACGCAAATTAATGATAAAAATAAAATCAGTAGCAGACAAAATTAAAACGATTTCTGAGTTTTAAAATGATATGAGGCGTTGAGAACCAGAGTGAATTATCCCACATCCGAAAGCTCCCAATATTTGATAATAAAACTGGCCTAAAACAATTTGAGAAGAAGTGTTTTCCTTGAAATTACAGGTGGCCAGATTGGTCAACTCTGATTCTCAACACCTCCTTATCACACTAGCCGTGCCCGCGGCTCCGCTCGCGTGGACTTGATTCACTACTATCGTCACTGCTTATTCCTTATGTTACCTAACGTGATAAAATATTTCCCATTATTTTCCCTTATCTCCCATTATTTCTCCTTATCTCCCACTATGTCACCTTATCTCCCATTATCTAGGCTTATCTCGACTTATCTCGCAATATTTCTCCTTATCTCCCATTATTTCTCCTTATGTCCCATTATCTCACCATAACTTCCATTACCTAGACTTATCTCTGCTTATCTCCCATTATTTCTCCTTATCTCCCATTATTTGTACTTATCTCCCATTACCTCACCTTATCTCCCATTATCTAGGCTTATACGAATTATATAGAACATATGTATAAATTCATAAAAATACGTAAATCGCATAAGTGGTTCTCAAGTGATAAGCGCACTAACGGACGGACAGACAGACAGACAGAGAGACGTTGCATGTTATATATATTATATTCTTTACAACATGATATTGTTCCATATTTAATGGTTTAGGCAGTGTATTGCAAAAGAACGCGCTAACAGTAACCTTTTTTCCGACTTGATTCACTATTAGCGTCACTGCTTATTCTTTATGTTACCTAACGCAATAAAATATATCCTATAACCTGGCCAGAGAACATATGTATGTTTAAAAAAAAAGTACGTAACGCACTAACGGACCGACAGACAGACACGCAGACAGAGAGACGTTGCATTTTATATATATTATAGATAGATAACCTGGCCAGAGAACATATGTATGTTTTAAAAAAAAGCGTAAATCGGATAAGTGGTTCTCCAGTGATAAGCGCACTAACGGACAGACAGACAGAGATACGTTGCATTTTATATGTATTATAGATATAGATTGTTATTATTATATAACCTGGCCAAAGAATATATGTATAAATTTAAAAAAAGAAACGGATGTCGAATAAGACGTTCTCGCGTGATAAACGCACTAATGGACAGACTGACAGACATAGAGACATTACATTTTATATATTATAGATTATAGATATTCTCTGCTACATAATATTGTTCCATATTTAATGATTTAGGCTGTGTATTGCAAGAGAACGCACTAGCGGCAAACTTTTTTCCGACTTCATTCACTATTATCATCACTGCTCATTCCTTATGCTACTTATCCTAATAAAATATAGCCTATAACCTGGCCAGAGAACATATGTATGTTTAAAAAAAAAAGAACCTAAATTGAATAAGTGGTTCTCGAGTGATAAGCTCACTAACGGACAGACAGACAGACAGAGATGCGTTGCATTGTATATATATTATAGATGTAATATATATATATATATATATATATATATATATATATATATATATATATATATATATATATATATATATATATATATATATATATATATATATATATATATATATATATATATATATATATATATATATATATATATATATATATATATATATATATATAACCTGGTCAGAGAACATATGTATGAATTTAAAAAATCACGTAAATCGGATAAGTAGTTCTCAAGGGATAAGCACACTAACGGACAGACAGAGACGTTGCATTTTATATATATTATAGATATAGATTATTATTATTATTATTATATAACCTGGCCAAAGAATATATGTATGAATTTAAAAAAAGACACGTAAATCGGAGAAGTGGTTCTCGCGTGATAAACGCACGAATGGACAGGCAGACAGACACAGAGACATTGCATTTTATATATATTATAGATTATAAATATTCTCTGCTACATAATATTGTTCCATATTTAATGGTTTAGGCTGTGTATTGCAAGGGAACGCGCTAGCGGCAAACTTTTTTCCGACTTCATTCCCTATTATCGTCACTGCTCATTCCTTATGCTACCTATCGTAATAAAATATAGCCTATAACCTGGCCAGAGAACATATATATGTTTAAAAAAAAAAAAGTACTTAAATCGGATAAGTGGTTCTCCAATGATAAGCGCACTAACGGACAGACAGAGAGACGTTGCATTTTATATATATTATAGATGACTATGTTAAGAGGAATATTTATTCTAAAAACTCGCACAAAAAGAAACCGACTGTACATTTATATGGACCACATTTTATTCCATCGACGAATCATTTGATGACATCAAATTTTCTTCGACACTATTATAATTAATAAATTAAACAGCGATGAACAGAAAATGTTAATTCATCATAACAGACTAAAAGTACTGGGCGTTACAACACAAAGAAGTAATTAGATTAACGTGTCGAATAACACTCTCAAATATTAGGTTATGTGATTGTCAACTGTCTAATAACAAAGCAACTCTATCAGTATTTTTTTTCTGTTACAGGTAAAGCCACCACCATTGCTGCAATTGTCGCCTACTTGATAACTCACAGTCGATAAAATTCAAGTAGTGCTAATCAGTTAAATCAGAATAATAACGAAATCTACATGCCGGTGTACATTAATTGAAACAATAGATTATTGGTTATTAAACTATTTAAGTGGATGGTGTTTGTTGGATAAAGTGATTTTTTTTTATTCTGTGGAATTTGAGGATTATTAATTCAACGGAAAAAAATCAGGTAAAGATTCATATACTAATTAATTAATAACATATTTGTGCTATAGAAGCACAGATCTAAATATCTACGTAACAGTATGACAATTCGGACTGGGGCTGTATATCATAAAGTAGTGGCGCCATCTACAAGTTTACTATGTAATGTTAAAGCTAGGTCCTTTTCCGATTTTTGCTTTAAATTTTAACGCTAAACATTGACAGATGACTGATATACGATATTTTATTTAACAGTCAAAAAAATACATTGCAGAAATATCGCAGAAGCGTTCCAGATTATCAATAACCGATCAAGTGAAGGTGGAACTTGGACAATTAGTGTTCCATACGTTGATCGCTTTTAAAATAAAAAAAATGTTACGGTGGTATAAAATGATCAGTGACTTCACAAAACATACCCCAAAGGAGTTCTCAACAAAGTTTGTTTCCAATCTTTATTGAAAACTAATGACCTTGAAATTTTTGTTTTTTTATATACCAAATAAATTATTAAAGGTAATGCACTCGTGATAATTTTCGTTCAATCTACACCCCGTGGAGAATATTCCAGAATTTTTTCAAAATTTTTTGATCGGTACTTTTCGAGATAAGGCGGGGAGACAGCGATTTTTCGCGATTTTTTAAAAATAATACAAAGAAAATTAAGCCCAAATATTACATTATATATATATATATATATATATATATATATATATATATATATATAATTCATTCTATATTTCGCAGTGCATCAGTAAAGTGCTACCGAGTTAAAAAATAAAAAAAATAAAAAATAAATTTAATCGCATTCGTCTAACAACGGCAGATACAGAAACAGCTCCCATCGCCGCAGCTCCTCCAGCAGGACAGTCGCCGGCTAAAAAAGAAAAAAGGCAAAAAATCCTAGAGCTAAACCAACTAATCCTCCTACATCAGAAATGGTTAACAATGCCATAAAGGGACTTAAAGAAAGAGATGGTTCGTCGTTACAAGCGATCAAGAAATATATCGCCGCTAACTACAAAGTAAATGCCGAAAAAGTTTCTCCTTTCATAAAGAAATATTTGAAATCGGCCGTCGCATCCGGAGCTTTGGTGCAAACTAAAGGAAAAGGAGCTTCAGGATCTTTTAAGTTGGCCGCTTCTAGCGCCAGTGAAGCCAAACAAGGTTCGTCTGATAAAAAAAAGACCGCTACTAAAGCTAAGAAATCTCCAACCAAAAAGGCCACGTCCAGTGACAAACCTAAAACTACAAAAAAAACCACTACTTCTAAAGCTAAGACAACACCAGGAGAAAAGAAATCTACCAAGGAGGCCGCCGAGAAAAAACCTAGTACTACAAGTTCGGCCCCTACTAGAGCAAAAGCTAGTAAATCTCCTTCAAAAGCTAAGAAATCTAATAAGGCAGGACCGACGAAAAAGCCCAAGGCTCCTAAACCAAAAACAGCTAAATCTACAGCTTCATCGACAAAAGCAAAGAAAGCCGCTTCTCCAAAGAAAAAGAAGTAAATATGTTTCTAACACGGAAAAACTATTTGACATTTACGTGTTGGCACGGATTAATATATATATATATATATATATATATATATATATATATATATATATATATATATATATATATATATATAACTCGTGTTTTCACAAGCTTTCATTTTACACCACACTCGATGACCCAGTAAAAAGTTTTTTTTTTACTTCCGATTTCACCCCCCAAAACTAACTCCTTATGTCAAAATTTAACTTTCAAAACTACACGACTCTGATGAGGCCATCAATTCCTATATTATTACCAAATTTCAACTTTCTGTGACAAATAGTTTCGGAGAAAATCGAATGTGACAGACAGACAGATGGACAGACAGACACCGAAGTCATCTTATAAGTGTTCCGTACGGAACTCTAAAAAGTATATGGCGATGATTGCTTGCATCAAGGACACAAATTTTTAAGGACATGAACGTCATGTTAGGAATACTCTTTCTTTCTCTCTCAATCCTTTCACCCCAATAGGAGTATCGGTGACACTATCCAGTTGCTGTCTCAACCATCAACCTCCAGGCATCTCGATCCTGCGCGACCTGACCTAACTCGTGCATACCCATAAAAAGGAAAGATCTTACTTGGGCTGACCATCTTGTTGGAGACCGTCCCCTTGCTCTTCTACCTTCTACCTTCTCCGTTATTACAAGCTTTTCCATGGCATCCACTTTCCTCACAATGTGACCAAAATATTTCAGGTACTGTCTATTAATTCAGTGGGTAGATTGCTGAAATGTGGGCTTTTGCCTATTTTCAGTTGTTTTACAATAAACCACATAAGGTATGAGGTGATCCCTCGCCAATCACGCTGCCTGCCTTTAGTGTTGGTTGTGCCAACCACTCTGTCGGCTTGTAGCTGCTGTATCAGCCTCCAATTGAGTACTAGGTATGCATATTCGTTGGATCTTACTTTTCTTTGCTTTTTCGGTCATTAATACTTAGCTCTTCAAAAATAGATACATTAGTACAGTGTTTAGTATATGATATTCTGAGGATTCTTCGATATACCCACATCTCAAACGCATCGATTCGTCTTTTGTCACCTTGTTTAATGGTCCATGTTTCCGATACGTAAGTTGCTATGGGGAATATAAGGCTGGATAGCAATCTTAACTTTATATTTTTTTGTGACAGCTGGATCTTTCCATACCTTAGTTTCTAGCCATATTTCCGCTTCACAGCCACCATTATTAGTTCAGGATTCCAAATAGTTCAAATGGTCTACAAGAGTGAAACCAGCAATTTCATTTATGTGTGACAGATCTTCATTGGGCCTAACAATCATTACTTTGGTCTTCGCTCTATTAATTGTCAATCCATAGTGTTTGCTAGTGATTTCCAGGCGCCACATAATTGATTCTAGGTCTTGTATTGAAGTTACAAGTATAACAGTATCATCCGCATATCTAAGGTTACTTAGCTTTTTTCTGCCGATTGTCACGCCCCCACTCCAGCCATCCAAAACAGACCTCATTATATGTTCACTGTATATGTTAAAAAGTAAGGATGACATAATACAGTCCTGTCTGACGTCTGTTTCTACATTAAAGGGATCGGAAAAGAATTTTTAGAAGATGTATAGATGTTCCCATGCTGATTAGAATCAACCAGAGTTTGTTCCATTTTATGCAGTCGAAAGCTTTAGAGTAGTCTGTAAAACAGATATAGGTTGTTATTTGGAATTCCCTGACTATGTTGAGAATTTGTTCTCTAGTCCCTCTCCCTGGAATAAAGCCTTTGTTTTTTGTTTAGTAGATATTTGCTGCAGCAGAACAGTTTTTAGTCTTTCATTTAGGATCCTGCATTCCAAAGGGGATCCCTTCTTTTGCAAGGGTATAAATGCAATTTCGTACCAATCTTTCGGCCTTCTATATCACATTACACATTTGATGATTGATCTTTATTATTTCCGCAGTAATCACGTCAGTACCTGCTGCTTTTCTATTCTTTAACCTTTGAATAACCTACCTAACTTCTGGTTTAAGAACATAAGGCTCTTGTTCCTCTGCGGCTACGTTGTCGACTCTGCACTCACCCACCAATTGAGCCACAAAAAGTTATTTACAGTAATCCTCCCAAACGTCAATGATTCCAGGCATGTCGGTGACTGTTCTATCTTGCTTATCTCTGATTATTTATGATTTGGGTTTGAATTCTTTCCCTAGGTATTTTACCTTTTCATAAAGTTCTTGTGGTCGATTGTGCGTAGCATATAGATTCTCACATATATTATTCAAGTATTCGTATTTGTCCTTTTTACAATACACGCCACGCTAATACTTCACATGAAGTTCAGCGTGTCACCGCTCTTACAACCCTCTTCACTCAGTCTTTTATATGGAGAACATCAGCCATTTGGAATGATTGGCCCAGGACTGTGTTTCCCACTGAGTACAATTTCCAGAGATTCAAGACCAACGTGAATCGCTTTTTCCACACATGCGTCGCCACTGTAGGGATCTCCCTGCAGCATGTGTGCTATGCCCATAAAAAAATTTTAATGCTTTTTTATAACCGACCACTACAGATGTTCGACGAATTGTCAAACACCGTTGCAGAAAAGAAATATTCCCTTTCTGTACGATAGATTAAGAAGCCTGCAGAAAACTCTTAGTTTGCCCTCGCATTTTTTGAATACTATGGCAGGTTTTCCATCGGCGCCAGATGCATTTTTGGTGTCCAGCTTCATTAAAATACGTTTTATGAGACACTGTCTAAAGACAACACGTACTGCACTTTGGGAAGAGTAAAGAGCTAGCTTAGACTATTTTACCTGCAACCCTGAAGTAGCGCCGCTGCAGCACTAAATCGGAACCAATTCTCCTTACCAGTACTTATGCCATTCTCCCCATCTTGTGCTGATCCGGAGCTCATCTACCACCTTCTTATGTTACTTTACCATACTTTCAGTTTCTCGCAACATAGTCTCCCTCCGGCACTTACATGATGTACAGAATGTTATCTATTAAATATCTAATAAAGATATTCATAAACGATATTTTATAACTAAGTTTCTCAATAATCATTGACCGCCCTAAGAGACACAAAAAAATATTTCCTTATTACCATACTGACCATTAAATGATTGGATTATGTATTTTCCATGATGAAGTCCAATATAAAATTACTCGCATAGTCTGGCACCTTACCAGAAAGCACAGACTGTAGTTCCCTAAAAATATAATTGTTTTTCCTATGACGAATAGTATATCGTGATCTGTAAGTTCGAAACAACATCGTGTTTTTCAATGTTTAGCATTAAAATTAGCTTTATTAAAACTTTGTTGTGATTTTTCTAAAGCACTGCTGCACTACTTGTTGTTGGTAATACGTGTAAGATCTTTTGTTGGCATTTTTTTTAAATTTATTGACCTTTATTATATATAACGCCTACCATAGGTAAAGTAATTTAACCAGGACAATCTTCGCAAGCCAGTTCTAACTAAGAACCCCAAAAGAGACGTCTAACATGCTACATGCATCTCTTTTAACCTTCTTCCTGGCCTCTTTAAACCCTTGTATATTTTGCTATTATCACAACCAAAACCCAAGAAAATTCTTACAATTATACACAAAATTTTCTCTTCTAATCCAGGTACTATTCCCATTTACAATTAAGGGGGAATACCATTTTACAACACTGTAAATAAGAGACGCAGAAAATATATTTGAGCTAACCAGAATTTAACGAGATTGACAATACAGAACATTACTCCCTCCAACTTCTGGTTCCTAAAAACATCTTCTCTTCGCTCGGTTATTTACAGTGTTATAAAATCAATATTTCATTTCGTTCGAAAATTATCCACCAACAGACAAATAGCCAGACTGAGAAACAGACGAAACTTGTCGATCTAGGGACCCTGAAATGTGAAGTAATACAAAAATATCGAGGAGTAACTTTTTAAAGAATATGTTGTAACACTTATTTAAGTTAATCAAGCAAATATCATTTCTATGAAAACAAATAAAAATTTGAACAACCAGGCACTATATATTACTACTCAGTATATATCACTTCTACACCAAACACTTTATTTTTGCACTCGACGCGCGTTTATCTAACCATGTTAACTTCATCAGGAGCGATGATTGACTAAAGCTAAACTACAAATCTACCCTATTTATACTTATCCTAATCCTTGAATTACTCGGGTGGAACTAATGGCATAGGCAAGGCTATCAGTTCCGGTCAAGTTACCAGTAGAGGGGACTATAAGGAATAGGCCTTCTGTCTTTATTTAAACTACTTTTACATTTTATAATTTCCATACTTCCGTATGGTTCAACAATCTCCTATCAGATACATTTTTAATTTATCTTAGGTTATCTAATGTTACAATATGATCAGCTTCAAGGACATGTTCGGCAATGCTAGACTTTTCTATTCTACTGTATTTTAAGTGTGCTAAATGTTCTTTAAATCGTGTTTTAATTGGCCTTTTAGTTTGCCCAACATACTTTTTGTCACAATCATTACAACTAATTTCATAAATTCCACTTTTCTCACAATTAGAAATCTCATCTTTGGGATTTCCTAAGATATACCTCAGATTGTCTGATGACTTATAGACTAAGGTGAGGCCTACCTTATTAAATACCTTATTGAGTCCCATGCTATATTTCGGATTATATGGTATGGAGATATATTTGATGTTATTTCCTTCGCGTGTCATAAAGGTGAAATTCTGAATATTTAACCTGAACTTATGTCTATTTATCAGCTTGTTTACTAAGTCATCGTCATAACCATTAGCTCTAGTTATATTTCTAATACGATTCCTTTTATTATTAAAGTTTACTCTATTCAGAGGGAAAGTGACCAAATGATGAACTAAAAAATGTTTGGTCACTTTTCCTCTGAATAGAAGTCTGATTGAAGGTCAATTAAAACACGATTTAAAGAACATTTAACACACTTAAAATACAGTAGAATAGAAAAGTCCAGCATTGCCGAACATGTCTTTATAGTCCCCTCTACTGGTTACTTGACCATAACTGATGGCCTTGCCTATGTCATTAGTTCCGCCTGAGTAATTCAAGAGCTAGGCTAAGTATAAATAGTATATAACGCGCGTCGAGTGCAAAAATAAAGTGTTTGGTGTAGTGGTGATATATACGGAGTAGTGTCATTGTGCCAAAGATTTCATATTCCCAACTTAGTACTATATATTAATTAAAATAAAAATTTATTATCTATAGAAAACTTTTTAAACTGTTTTTAATCCATACTTTTTTAGATATCTTTGAAAAAATACTGAAATAAAATAAACATAACTATAAATCATTTAAGCAACTTTAAAAACAATTAATATTTTTATGATTAGCTTATTTTTACTGTATTAATTCTTATTTCATTATGTAACTATTTTCATAAATTTTATTTGTAATTTTGTTATTCTTTTTACACCACTTTTAAATTACATGTTATTGGTAATCTTTTTATTGTTAGATAAACTCACTTTTCAATATTCACTTAACATTTACCATGGTTTTTGCTACAGCCGTTTTGAACTGATAGAGGCTATGGTTTTCACAACTCAAATCAAAATGCAATCATTTTATGTTTAATTAATTCATTAAATTGTTTCTCTCCCTGCTAACCAAACCTCCGCATATCTACATTAAAATGCGATCACACACACCTAATCCGTCATGAAAACTGACTAACTGAGTCGACTGCTAACGAATCTGTCAAATGTATAACGTTGTCAGACTAAAACTTGTAAATTCCTAGGTCCGCTGACTTTCTCAATATCATTTTAGCTAATGGAAAAGAAAGTAAATAACATTATATTTATAAGTAACAGCTGAATATTAACTTTAATAAATTATATATAACCACATACAGTCTGTCAAATAAGAACGTGTCCGCGATAATTCATTTTTTGTAGATACGATTTTAGCGATTCAACAAAAAATCGATAGAGGGATCCTTTGCCTACTATGCATTTTAGTACAAGTATCAGTCGATTCCGAACTTTCGTCGAAAGCACGTAAAATCCAAAATTAGTCACTTGTTTGCCCGTCAATTCGAGGCAGTCTTTCTTTGTTCCCATCCTAAAATGACACATTCCGCGGCCGCTAAACATATTAAAAAGTCGGTGTCGTCTGTGAAGGAGTGGGTAAATCATTTTAACGAAACGAAAAATGTCGGTGACTTGCCAAAACGTGGATCGGTGTAAAGTCATTGCGAAAGTCGAAAAAACGAATGGTGTTTTTTTTTATGGAACCCGAAATTGACGCTGCGTTAAGGAGCGACAAAATTAAGAAACTCAGATTTGAATGTGTCCCATGAGATTATTCGACAACATCTTCATGCTCATGATGTCAAATTCCTAAGCACGTTGGAGAAACCTTTGCTGGACGGAAATCACGTCACGAAGCGGCTCACTTGAGCCCGCCATAAGACACTAGAGTGGCCCTCACAATTACCGGACGCCAACCCTAATGAAAACGTTTGGTCCCTTGTAAAGGGAAAGCTCAGAGGAAAGACTCTAACGACTTTGACCCAGTTGTCTCACGAAATTCGAAAAATTTGCAGAGTATGCAGAAAATCTCGTCGACAGCATGCCTCGAAGATGCCAAGCGATTATTGATGCAGGAGGCGATTGGACAACTTACTAAGGTAATTGTGCCTTGTTAGCACACCAAAAAATACATTGATGGCAAAAAATGTTCTCGAAACCCATTTTTATACGAGCAGTTACATTTTTACTTGACAAAATGTATAATCGTCTATTAAATTAAATTTATATAAATGGCAGCGCCGGTACGCATCCAAGCCAGGTTTGACTACACAACAGGTGACCATTCATTTATGTTTAGCGGTGTTGCACGGAAGCGGACTAAGGTAAATTTTGCATAGATAGTATTGCATTTTTTCTTTCGTTTACTACGTGTACTTTTCCTTACCGCACTCACTGAAATTTTAAATGAATGATGATTTGGTTGTGAGCAATTTCATGAATGGCATGATGTCAATCACACGGTGGACCTCAAATGACATCTTGTCTAAGAAAATAACTCAAAAATTTTCATTTTACACAACTAAAATGTGTTTAATGAGGCCATCTATGAATCCATAGAGACAATAACAGGTAATGGGAGTACACTGAACAACATACAGCAAATATTATCAAAGATCTCCAGCAACTGATCAATCCAGTCCTAACAGCCAGCGAAAAAATTTGGATTAACTATGAATATAAGAAAAACCACGTAGATGGTAATAACAAAGAAAACTCTACAACCAGAATCCTTTGAAGTCAGGGGCAACACCGTAGAAGAGGTCTCCACATATAAATACTTGGGAGCCAATATAAATGACAAGTGAAACACAAGAAAGGAAATATATTCTCTAATTGAACAGGCCCGAGTAACATGAATGACACAATGAATGAATTTTTTTCCATCGTACAAGTCTCAGTCTCGAACTCCGAATGAGAAAGGTGAGGCGTATGTATTCTCCATGCTATTGTATGAATGTGAGTGCTGAACCCTTAACCCTGGCTCAGAGAAACGACCGGAATCTTTTGAAATGTACATTTATAGACGGCTTCTTCGCATCTCCTGGGTACACAAAATAAAAAACACAGAAGTACTGGAAAGAATGAACAAAATGAAGGAATTACTAACTACCATAAAAATAAAAAAACTTAATACTTTGGACATCTAATGAGGGGCCCAAAGTACGAATTGCTACGTCTAATTATTGAGGGCAAAATAAAGTGCAAAGGACCGAGCGAGGACATGAGAAGGTGGTTTGGATGTGCTTCGAGTGATATTTTTCGAGCGGCAATTTCTAACGTTATATGAATCGAGAAGAAAATTTAATATTATTTTAGTATATTTCCTCGTTGTCATCTTTTAATATGTGGGAATAACAATAAATATGTTACCATTTTAAAGAAAAATAACACTGGTATGCTAAAAGGGGACATAGAAGTCTAATCGTTTAATAATAATAATTTAAAAAATTAATCCAACCTAAATGTAAAACTGAAATAAGAAACAGACGATTAAAAAGTAACTGAGAAACATTTTTAAATTTAAAATTACAAAATACTAAATATTTTAAAAAGTAAGTAAATTAAAACAAATCTTAACCAAGTATGTAAATGGATATACCATCCTCGTGTTCTTAAATCTTAACCGAAGAAGGATGCCCATTTTCTCCGCCACTGCACTATATTTATTATTTTTTTTTTGTTTCAGCCTTATAAGATCCTCGACCTCCAAAACAGTCAAATAGTGAACTCCAACTCAAGGCCACGTGATTAGTGACAAACTTTCAAGCGAGGCATCTTCACATCACCTACTTGTGACAATTGTGAGTGTTAAAATTCGTGCCAATAACTTCAGTTATACAGCAAGTGCATCGCTTGATGACAGTGTGTAAACAATCATAGTGATAAAAGTTTCCTGTGTATCACCGAATTGATATTATCTCACTGATCGACGACGTTCACCGACTAGTGACAGTGGGCAAATAATTATAGTGACAAGAGTTTTGGACTTATCATCTCAGTGATACTCACTGAGAATAGTCCTTTACTACCAAGAGTAAACAAACGGAGCGTGCCGCCGTCGTCGTGGTTCAACCGCCGACGTGGTGAAAGATCGTATATGCGCGTGTGTTTCGGGACCCTTTGCTTCTCGTCGAGGCTCAACACGGCGGCCGACGAGGAAGCTCCCCAGGTGGTGACCGCGAACGGAGGCAGCCACGTCGTTTATAGCGCGGGCCCCGTGGCCAACGGCGCCATGGCTGAGGGATACGGACAAGGTGGTGGTGATAGTGGTGGTACTGACGAACTGCTCAGGTTAGTAACATTTCTATGTTCACTCACAAAAAATGCGTATTGAGACTGGAATCGAAAGCTTCTAACAGATCTATCAACTTTATTGTAGTTGCAAAGTGTAAGATTTTATACTGAAATTATCGCTATAAATTATAATACATTCAGCATGTTTTATATATATATATATATATATATATATATATATATATATATATATATATATATATATATATATATATATATATAGAATATCCGTATTTATACAATAATGTGGCAATCAGTAATGGGCAGTTAGGGTAAATATGTATTTTTACCTTAATTTTTTTTGCAATTTTAACCCCCTTATTCCTGTCACTTCGACACTCCCTGTTTTTCCCTTTCGTATCATACCATCCGTTTTCCTGGTGTTATATATTTTAATATTTCAGTTATTGGTAAGTACTGTTGAGGATATGATGTTTTTTTTTTACTTAAATGTAAATAAAAGGTCAAAAAATATAGCATGTGTCTCATCCTATTGCCGTCTCTCGTTTTATATCGTTTGGTGCTCATTATTGACAATTTGTTTTTCTTTTTATTGAATAGTTAAGCTTATAATTTTTTACCCATTATACTTAAGAACAGAATCTGCATCCCGGGCAGAAATCCAACCTTTTTAAAATAATATTTGTAAAATCTATGTTATCTGAAAAAAAAAAACGGTCAAGCCCAAGTCGGAATTGCGCAGTTAGTGTTCTATATCGTGATTGCCTTTAAATTAAAAATGTTTGTTACGGAAGAATAAAATAAATATAAAAAAAATGACTTCACAAAACAAAAAAATTAGTGTCAAAAATGAGGATCTCGGACACAAATTTGTTTGTGATGGCTAAAGAAACTTTCTATCACATGAACTTCTATATCATTATGAAAATTACCAAACACATTATCTATCAAGATTTTAAGTTGGGAATGTGGAATCTTTGGCACAATGATACTACTCAGTATATATCACCACTACACCAAACACTTTATTTTTGCGCTCGACGCGCATAGCTAGCTATGGGTAATTGCTTATCACCTTTCATAGCCAATTTATTCATGAGTAAGTTTGAAATCGAAGCCAGTCAAGAATTCGAATATTTCCCAAGGGTATGGTATAGGTATGTGGATGATATTTTCGCGATTTTTGATATAAAGAAAGCAAATATTGATGATTTTATTTCTAAATTAAATAGCCGGTATAATTCCATTAAATTCACTTACGAAGTTGAGAACAAAGGACAATTGCCTTTTCTAGATATTTTAATTATTAAAAATAATAATAGATTAGAATTTGATATCTATAGGAAGGACACAGTAACAGATAGATATATTCCTAATGATTCATTTCACTGCAAAGAACATAAATTAGCCTCATTACATTTTTTAGTTCATCGTTTGGTCACTTTCCCTCTGAATAGAGTAAACTTTAATAAAGAAAGGAATCGTATTAGAAATATAACTAGAGTTAAAGGTTATGACGATAACTTAGTAAATAAGCTAATAAATAGACATAAGTTTAGGTTTAATATTCAGAATTCCACCTTTTTTACACGCGAAGAAAATAACACCAAGTATGTCTCCATACCATATAATCTGAAATATAGCAAGGGACTCAATAAGGTATTTAATAAGGTAGGCCTCACCTTAGTCTATAAGTCATTAGATAGTCTGAGGAATATCTTAGAAAATCCCAAAGATAAGATTCCTAATTGTGAGAAAAGTGGAATTTATGAAATTAGTTGTAATGATTGTGACAAAAAGTATGTTGGGCAAACTAAAAGGTCAATTAAAACAAGATTTAAAGAACACTTAGCACACTTAAAATACAATAGAACAGAAAAGTCTAGCATTGCCGAACATGCCCTTGAAGCTGATCATACTGTAACATTAGATAATCTAAGATTAATAAAAAATGTATCTGATAGGAGATTGTTGAACGCATACGAAAGTATGGAAATCATAAAATGTAAAAGTAGTTTAAATAAAGACAGAGGGCCTATTCCTTGTAGTCCCCTCTACTGGTTATTTGACCGGAACTGATGGCCTGCCTATGTCATTAGTTCCGCTTGAGTAATTCAAGGGCTAGACTGAGTATAAATAGGGTAGATTTGTAGTTTAGCTTTAGTCAATCATCGCTCCTGATGAAGCTAACGTGGTTAGCGAAACGCGCGTCGAGTGCAAAAATAAAGTATTTGGTGTAGTGGTGATATATACTGAGTAGTATCAAGATTCTGTCTCTAGTCAAGTGTAAAACAAAAATTTACTACCTAAGTATTTGTTTAATTATAAACAAATAAAATAGAATTATTTTGTCTCGGTACCTATCAGTTAGTCACCAGTGTGTGTACTGAAAAGTATATTAAAATAATATCCACCATATTGTCAAGGTAAATAGTTTTTTTATACCAGATAAATTATCAAACATATTGCCCTCGTGGCATTTTTTTCTCAATCTACACTTTATGGAGAATATTCTAGACTTTTTTTCAAAATTTTTTGATCAGTACTTTTCAAGATAGGGGGGGGGGGGGGAAGCGATTTTTGGCTATTTATATTATTTAAGAGTAATATGAAGAAAAGTTTGCGCGAGTATTCCATAATATATATGTTTGAACTCGTATTTTCACAAACTTTCATTTGACACCCTACTCGATGACCTTAGAATTCTTTTTTCACTTCTCTCTACAACGCTAACTCCTTAAGTCAAAATTTAACTTTCAAAACTACACAGCTGTTATTGGGCCATCAATTCCTATAATTGTGACAAATTTCAACTTTCTATGTCAAATACGATAGTTTCGGATAAAACCGGGTGTAACGGACAAACAGACAGACCCATAAATGTTCCGTGAGGAACACTAAAAAATAATAGTTTTATATTATATAAATTAACTAATTCTAAATCTGTAAGTTAAAGTAAATAAAAATTTTGGATTTTTTAACATTTTTTTAGTTGCTTTTGTGTGACAAATTATACTTATTATTTGTCGGTAATCAATAAACGTATCTTATTGCAACCAAAAGAGTTAGGCAATAATGAACCGTCAGTTCTTGCGGATTTTTTCATCAACTTTCTGAATCAGTCCATCACTGACTACAGATGGCCTGCCACTTCTTTCTTCATCGTGAATGTTTGCTCTTCCACTTTTAAGCAACCGAACACCACCTTCACTTATAACGTTTTCGCCATATAGAGCACACAGTTCACGATGAATGTCTGCTGCTAACAAATTTCTTACCAATAAAAATCTTGTAACAGCACGCACTTCACATTTGGCGGAATTTTCTATTTCAGCGCTCATTTTTAACGATTATAACATTCGAAGAAACCACAGTACGACCTTTCCTCTAGCAATGCTGTTTGCCCGCTCAACTACTACATCTGTCGGCCTAGTGATGGCTGCGACCCTCCACTAATTCCCTAACTACGCGCAAACGGAGGTTACTTTCCGAATAACCCTCGTATATAATATACTTGAGATAATCAAAAAAAAATATTGCAGATATTAATTTTTTCCAATATGTATATATATATATATATATATATATATATATATATATATATATATATATATATATATACATATATATATATATATATATATATATATATATATATATATATATATATACATACATATATTTATATATATATATATATATATATATATATATATATATATATATATATACATACATATATATATATATATATATATATATATATATATATATATTATATATATATATATATACTTGTTTAAAAAATAATTATTTTAAAACAAGTTTTTCGGTACTTAACATAAAGCAGCTGTTGTGATAATACATTAATTAACTTTAACATTAAGGTTGAAATTATTCTAGTCTCTTGTCCCAGCTACGTAACAAAAAAGATATCCTTATTAAATATAAATATTGATTAAAATCGACAGCATAAACCTGTAAATTTACCGTCTTGACATTTTAAATTTATGTAAAAACAACTTATTTGGTAAATTGAAAATTTTAGGAGCTTTTGTTCTGAGGCCACTTTGGTGGCGCTCTCACTAATATGACTGATTAGTATGTAAGTATAAAATGATCAGCGACTTCACAAAACACACCCCAAATGAATTTTCAATAAAAGAATTAAGACCCCAGATTACTAACATGTCTAGTCAGATACTGACTCAGCAGGCTAATCAGACCAACCCGAATGAGACAAAAAGTTCTATGGGACAAGTATATGTCTTCAGACCCAATATGTATTTTCACGTACTTTCTTAATCAATAATGTATATTAGTTATAGTATCTAGCCAGGTGTACAAGTATGAAATGCGGATTTCAGACAACAGATGGTGCACCAATACAGTTTGTGCTATAAAGATTTGACACTGCAAGGTTCAGACGCGCACGAGTGATAAATTGGAAAAGTGTGTGCATAATGTTGTGTTCAATATGTCGAAATTTTTACCGAACAAAGAGCATTCGCGGACAGCATTAATTTTTTGTTTTCATTTGAAGAAAACTGCTGTTGAATCATACAGATTACGTCGGGAAGCTTATGGTGAACATGCTCCATCGCAAGATACGTGTGAACGATGGTTTCGGCGTTTCAAGAATGATGACTTCGATGTTGCAGACAAGGAACGTGGAAAACCGCCAAAAAAATACGAAGATGTGGAATTGCAAGCATTTTTGGACGAAGATGATTCGCAAACACAAAAACAATTCGCCGAGCAATTGGGCGTTAGTCAACAAGCTGTTTCCATCGGCTACGAGATATGGAAAAGATTCAGAAGACCTGTAGATGGGTACCACATGAGTTGAACGACAGGCAAATGGAAAAACGCAAAAACACGTGTGACATTTTGCTCGCTCAGTACAAAAGGAAATCGTTTTTGCATCGTATAGTTACAGGGGATGAAAAGTGGATTTATTTTGAGAATCCCAAGCGCAAAAAATCATGGGTAGACCCAGGCGCACCATTCACATCGACCACAAGACCGAATCGCTTTGGCAGAAAGACGATGCTCTGTGTTTGGTGGGACCAGAGGGGCGTGGTCTATTATGAGCTGTTAAAATCTGGGGGGGGGGAAACGGTTAATACTAAACGTTACTAACAACAATTGACCGATTTGAACCGTTCGCTGCTTGAAAAAAGGCTAGAATACCGAAAGAGGCAACACAAAGTCATTTTTCTTCATGACAATGCTCCGTCACATACGGCAAAACCAGTTCGCGACACGTTGGAAGCACTCAGCTGGGAAGTTCTACCCCATGCAGCTTACTCACCAGAGTTGGCTCCCTCCGATTACCACTTGTTTGCATCTATGGGTCACGCACTTGCTGAGAAGCGCTTTGGTTCGTACGAAGATGTAAAAAAATGGCTCGATGAATGGTTCGCAGTAAAAGGGGAAGATTGTTACTGCCGTGGTATTCACAAATTACCCGAAAGATGGGAAAAATGTGTAACAAGCGATGGAGTATACTTTGAATAAAGCAATTTTTATCATTCTTCCGAATTTAACATGTTTTTTTAGTAAAAAAAATCCGCATTTCATACTTGTTGTACACCTGATAGCTATCAAATAGCCAATAATTAATCTAATTCTCTCTCTAATATCTAATGGCAAAAGTTTAAAACAAATATTTACTACCTAAATGTTGAATAAAAAATAAATAAAATAAAATTATTTTATCTACGCATGGTAATGTAGGGAAAATAATTCACCTTCATTATTTTGTAGGGAAACATAATTTTCGGTATTGTTTTTTTTATACCAGATAAATTATCAAACGTAATACAAGTGTGTTAATTTTCGTTCAATCTACCCTTTGTGAAAATCTTTCCAGAATTCTTTCAAAATCTTTTGGTCAGTACTTTTCGAGATAAGGTGGGTGGACAGGGGCGTTTTTGCATTTTTTTAAAATAATGTAAAGAAAAGTGTGCGCAAGTATTACATTACATATATTTTTAGTGTTTCGTACGGAACACTTATAAGATCACTTTGGTATCTGTCTGTCCGTCTGTCGGTCTGTCACACCCGATTTTCTCCGAAACTATTTGACATAAAAAGTTGAAATTTGGTGCTAATAAAGGATTTGATGGCCTCATCAGAGCCGTGTAGTTTTGAAAGTTAAATTTTGACTTAAGGGCCTTAGTTCTGAGAGGTGAAATCGGAAGTGAAAAAAAAATTTTTTTACTAGGTCATCGAGTGTGGTATCAAATGAAAGCTTATGAAAACACGAGTAAAAAATATATATAATGTAATACTTGCGCACACTTTTCTTTGTATTATTTTTAAAAAATCGCATAAAATCGCTGTCCCTCTACCTTGTCTCGAAAAGTACTGATCAAAAAACGATTGAACGAAAATTATCACGAGTGCATTACCTTTAATAATTTATCTGGTATATAAAAAAAACAAAAATTTCAAGGTCAGTTTTCAGTAGAGACTGGAAACAAACTTTGTTGAAAACTCATTTGGGGTGTGTTTTGTGAAGTCACTGATCATTTTATACCACCGTAACAAAATTTTTTATTTTAAAAGCAATTAACGTACGGACGTACACTAATTGTGCAAGTTTAACTTGCACCTGACTGGTTATTATTGAACTCTTGTTTTCACAAGCTTTCATTTGATACCCCACTCAATGACCTAGCAAAAGATTTTTTTTCACTTAACTAATCGCTTAAGTCAAAATTTAACTTTCAAAACTAGCTGGTTTTGATAAGTGTCAAATTTAAACTTTCTATGTCAAATAGTTTCAGAGAAAATCGGGTGTGACAGGCGGACATCAGAGTGATCCCTTAAGTGTTCTGTACGAAACACTCATAAACCCTCTAAAAGCGCAATTTTTGACTAAGAATGTTGAAATTGGTAAATTTTGCAGCTCGCAAATTACAAGAAATAACTTAATCCTTCTAAAACCTCTTAAATGCCGTGTTTACGCCTATTTTCCTTTGACATTGACTGAACCAGGGTTTATCTAAATTAGTTTGTATCAAGTTTCGTATACACAATAAACTATAATGAAACGAAGTGTATCGAGCTCGGGTGCTTGACCTACAGATAATAATAGGTAACAATAATACCTTAAAGATAAATTTTACGAAAACAATTTCCTTAAGAATGTGTCTGAATTTAATTTTTATCATATATACTCTTTATATAAACATGGTGAGATAAAAGTACTCAACAAAATATTTACACTTTTTAGTGTTTCGTATTAAACCGAGGTACTTATGGAATAAACTCAAGGTCTGCCTATCTCTCTGTCTGTTCTCCTGTGCATCTGTCATAGTTTTTTTTCAGAGACCTTTTTACAAAAAGGACAATCATCTCGTATGCCCCTTTGGAACCTCTCTCCTCTTATATTAACATTTTATATAAAACTAAAGGAATTTATTTCTACATTCAAACCTCGTCGATTGTGACAATTCGCGAAAAATAACTCTCATTCTTCTTTAAAGCGGCCAAGTGTTCTTAAGGAATTCCTTCCTTTATCAGTTGCTCTGGTATAAGGAGTCTCATCATCCATCGGGCAGAATTTTACATCGTCGGACGGGTGAAATTTTTTTAATTAAATTTTTTGAACAAAAAAATATCATCAACAGTACCATCGAATTATCTAAACCTAAAAAGCCGGTTGTAGTACAAAAAATTTGTACGTTGACGATCTGCAATGATCCCAACGAGATAAGGATGAGATTCCCAAAAAATACACCACATTATGAACATCCACCATCGAATATTCATGACAGTTTGCCGAATTCATGCTAGACCGTATAATGTGCAAATATTTATTTTAAAATGACCTTATGTCCAATACGTCAGCTCGCTGAAATTGTTTTGGTCTTCCTTTCTATTGAAGGTTAAGTCGTAGAATCATCATCATCCATCAGCCGTCCTCATCCACTGCTGGATATAGGACTCCTCTAAGAACTTCCACTGATCTCTGTCCTGAGCGGTGTTAGCCCAATTTCCTGCCACTCTTTTGACGTCATCGCTCCATCTTGTTGGTGGTTTACCTCTGTTCCTCTTGTCTTGTCTTCTACACCATCGGTTATCATCCCTTCGGGCTATATGATTTGCCCATCTCCATTCAGATTGCGTAATTTTTTGAATAATATCTATTACTATTGTTCGTTGTCTGATAGTTATATTCGTTATTCTGTCTTTCCTTGTGATATCCAGCATAGCTCTCTCCATTGCCCGCTGCGATACTCTCAGTTTGTTTGCTGAATGTTTTGTTATTGTGAGTGTCTCGGCGCCATATGTGATTATCGGCAGAACGCATTGTTCTTAAACTTTCTTTTTTAAGCACATTGGCAAATTACCTTGCAGTATATCTCTCAGCTTCCCAAAAGCCATCCATCCCAAACCCACGCGACGGTGTATTTCACGGGTTTAGTTATCTTTGCCAATTTGTAATTCATGACCCAAATACTTGGTTTTCTTTAAACCAATATTTGCTGATGTTATTTGCAATTTGGTAAGCATTTGTTGGGCATCACCTAGATTTTCAACTATTTTGACAGTATCATCAACAAAGCGCAGGTGATTTAGGTATTCGCCATCGTTGTATATGCCTTTTCCATCCCAATTAAATTCCTTAAAAGCATACTCTAACACCGCCGTAAAAAGTTTAGGAGAGATCATATCACCTTGTCTGATTCCACGTTCCACTCGGTATTTACTTGTGGATTCATGCAGTCTTACACTTGCTGTTGCGTTATTATAAATGAATTTAATTAACTGAGTATATTATTCTCATTTGCTGCAGGGCAGGCATTATCGCCGGCAACTCAAAAGCTTTTGCCGTATAATGTGCAAATATTTATTTTAAAATGTTTCACGTCAGCACGCTAAAATTGTTTAGTCTTCCCTTCTATTGAAGGTTAAGTCATAGAAAAATGGCAGTTCAAGCCCTTCAATCATATTATGTATAACACTATAACAATACTACTCAGTATATATCACCACTACACCAAACACTTTATTTTTGCATTCGACGCGCGTTTCGCTAACCATGTTAGCTTCATCAGGAGCGATCAATCATCGCTCCTGATGAAGCTAACATGGTTACCGAAACGCGCGTCGAATGCAAAAATAAAGTGTTTGGTGTAGTGGTGATATATACTGAGTAGTATCATTGTGCCAAAGATTCCACATTCCCAACTTAGTATAACAATACAAAAATTAAAAAGACAAGTGTCACTCGCACAAAGAAAAATGATCGCCTCATGGAATATTAAGTCTAAAATTTCACGGGTTCAAGTTGTTCTCAAGCAGTGACCCACCCAAAAAATAATTTTTCTTTATATTGCACGGAAAGACGTAGTTCCTGACCAACATTTTTAAAAATTTTATATCGAACTAAAAATTCCAGTCAAAATCGTTTTAGAATTCACAAACTGAATTCTTTAAAATGACACTCCATTTCTCAAAATAAGATATGGACCTTCCAAACTTTTGAAACCCAACAAGTGTTTACACATTTTGAGCACTGGGCTTTTTTACGACTGTATCAAATATATGCATATATAAGTATCTGTTTTAGGAGATAAATCTATATGCCTAGTTGCTTAATTTTATGGGTACGAGGTTCGTTTCAAAAGTTCTCAGTCCAACAAAGAAAACACAAGATTAAAGAGATTTTTTCTTCATGGTCACCTTGCAAGTCAACTTTCTAACTTTTAAATACACTCATTATAGTAAGATTTATCCAACTTTGCAAAATGATCGTTCGTCTTATCTTTAACTTTACCATTCCAAGCGAATCTTCATCCAATTAGCTAGTTAGGTCAAATCATGTAGTTTTGCAGCAACAATCTAAGACATGTGTGAATGCACATTATCGTGATGAAAAAATACTTTTTCAACTGGTCCATTAGTGAATTATAATACTCTCCGGTGATGGTTCTACCTCTCTCCAGGTACTCTATGAGCACAGCACCATGACAATCCCAAAAAAATCTTAGACATGACTTATCCTGCAGATGGAACCGTTTTTGCTTTCGCCAGCGCACTTTCATTTGCTCCCATCCACTGTTTCGACTGCTTCTTGACCTCTGAATGAAGAATCTGTTTCATCTAATGATCTAAAACGTCAAAATTCACTGGATTTAGGTTTCAAGAAGTCTGAAAACACACATGTTCAATGTTTTAGGCTATATTTTATTACGATAGGTAGCATAAGGAATGAGGAGTGACGATAATAGTGAATGAAGTCGGAAAAAGTTTGGCGCTGGCGCGTTCCTTTGCAATACACATCCTAAACCATTAAATATGGAACAATATTATGTAGCAGAGAATATCTATAATTTATAATATATATAAAATGCAATGTCTCTCTGTCTGTCCGTCTGTCCATTAGTGCGTTTATCACGCGAGAACCACTTATCCGATTTACATGTCTTTTTTAAATTCATACATATATTCTTTGACCAGGTTATACAATAATAAGAATAATCTATATCTACAATATATATAAAATGCAATATCTCTCTGTCTATCTGTCTGTCCGTTAGTGCGCTTATCCCTCCAGAACCACTTATCCGATTTACGTGCTTTTTTTTAAAAAAAAAAGAACATACATATGTTCTCTGGCCAGGTTATAGGATATATTTTATTACATTAGGTAACATAGGGAATAAGCAGTGACAATAATGGTGAATCAAGTCGGAAAAAAGTTTGCCGCAAGCACGTTCTCTTATCATACACTGCCTAAACCATTAAATATAGAACAATATCATGTAGCAAAGAATATAATATATATAATATGCCACGTCTCTCTCTGTCTGTCTGTCTGTCCGTTAGTGCGCTTATAAATTGAGAACCACTTATCGGATTATTTTTTTAATTCATACATTTGTTCTCTAGCCAGGTTGTCTATAATCTTCTATAATTTATAAAATACAACATCTATCTGTTTGTATGTTTGTCTGTATATCTGTCTGTCTATATGTCTGTCCGTTATTGCGCCTATCACTCGAGAACCACTTTTCCTATTTACGTGCTTTTTTTTTTAAACATACAAATGTTTTCTGGGCAGATTATCTCTAATATACATAAAATACTTTTCTCTGTCTGTCTGTCTGTTCGTTAGTGCGCTTATCACTCTGGATCCACTTATCCGATTTACGTGTTTTTTTTTTTAAACACATATGTTCTCTGATTATAGGATATATTTTATTACGTTAGGTAACATAAGGAATAAGCAGTGACGATAATAGTGACTCCAGTCGGAAAAAAAGTTTGCCGCTAACGCGTTCTCTTGCAATACACTGCCTAAACCATTAAATATGGAATAATATCATGTAGCAAAGAATATTATATATATATATAAAGTGCAATATCGCTCTGTCTGTCCGTTAGTGCGCTTATGACTTGAGAACCACTTATCCGATTTACAAGATTTTTTTTAATTCCTACATTTGTTCTCTGGCCAGGTTATCTATAATCTTATAATAATATATATATATATATATATATATATATATATATATATATATATATATATATATATATATATATATAAAATGCAACGTCTCTATGTCTATCTGTCTGTCTGTCCGTTAGTGCACTTATCACTCGAGAACTACACGTAAATCGGATATTACGTGTTTTTTTTTTAATTCATACATATGTTCTCTTTCCAGGTTACATGAGTTTAATAATAATAATCTATAATCTATAATATATATAAAATGCAACGTCTCTCCGTCTGTCTGTCTGTCCGTTAGTGCGCTTGTGCGCTTATCACTCGTTTTTTTTTTTAGATTCATACATATGTTCTCTGGCCAAGTTATAGGATGTATTTTATTACGTAAGGTAACATAAGAAATATGCAGTGACGATAATAGTGAATCAAGACAACGCGAGCGGAGCTGTGGGCACGGCTAGTTTTTTAATAAATGTAACAAATAAATAAATAAATAGGAATTTTTAATTTTTGTATGGCTTGAAGAAGAACGTAAATCATGTCTACAATGTGGCAAAACTTACAAGAATATAAACACTCTATGTTTCCATGTATAGTACGACTGTGGGAGAGGAAGGCCATCTGAATGCATTTTCTGCTATAGTACTTATAAGAGATCGTACGTTGTGAAACTGGATGTTTGTAGGAAACATTCTAATCTTGCTCGATTTTCATAAATGACAGGAGCATGCACTTTTAACTGTGTTGATGTTTCTTTTATAGGCATATTATTAACTGACAGTTATCTAAATGCGTCGTGAGTTAATATAACCGTAAAAAAAAGTTTATTTAAATTAATTTGTGTGTGTTCAAAATGGAAAATAAAAAGTTACATTTTCGTCATGTTATGTTATATGAATTTAAAAAGGGAGTGAGTGTTGGAACTGCAACAAAAGATATTTAAGGCGTTTATTTGGATCATGCTCCTGTTCTTAGGATAGTTAAAACATGTGGGTCGATTTCGAAATGGTGAGTTCAATCTAAACGATTAACTTCGCTCTGGGCGATCTCTCGGCATTGATAATGACTTTATCTGTGACTTATTAAATAATAATCTACGAATTACCACTGAAAAGGTTACTGAGAGACTAAATGTTGACAATTCGACTGCATTTCGTCATCTAAAGCAACTTGGATACACTTTGAAACTCAATATATGGGTTCCGCCGTTTTGACAGAACGGATCAAACTGAACCATGTGTCCAGCCATTTGTATGTATCTGGTGGGATTGCAGGAGTATAAATTTTCACGAACTTCTTCCACGTGGCCAAACAATAACTGCGGAGAAGTACTGTGAGCAACTCATCCAACTCAATGTTGAAATCCTAGTAAAATATCCAAATTTAGTCAGTCGAAAAGACGTCATCTTCACCATGACAATGCTATACTACATGTCGCTCAATAGGCTCTGCAAAAACTTAGGGAGTTAAAATGGGAAATCCTCCAGCAGTCGCCATATTCCCCTGACTTTGCTCCTTTAGATTTTCATCTGTTTCGTTCTCTGCAAAATAATTTGAATGGTAAACCACACAGTTTCTACAAAGAAGGAATTCAGAAAGTTGTAAAACGATGGGAGACAGTTATAGAAAATGATGGAGAGTATATTACTGATTAATAAATACCATTTTTCATGAAAATGTATTGTATTAAATTTAGTTTCTAATCGGGCACGAATTTTTGTACTCACCCAATATTTACAATATCAGCGAGCTCGGATCATTTCGTACGCTATTGCGAATTTTTGTCACAATCTCATCGGTCGTAGAGGTTTTCGAGCGTCCTGAGCGTTTATTGTCTTGAATGTATATATTCCTTCTATTGACTATAAGATACTAACAGGGTTTTTTTTTAGGTTACTCGCAGACAAAGATGAAGAAATCAAACGATTGCAAACAGAACTCGCTCAGCGAAATCGCGAAATCTACGAATTGCGTTCGCAATTGGACAGATTTCGGTCAGTTATGGCGATTACCCATAGTCATCCTGTAAGCCCAAAAGGATTGGGTAGTCAGCTAAGAACTAGAAAACAAAGGACTGGTATATCAGCTGAACCACAAAATGAACAAAGCATTTTGGAACTTAGTAGCTCGACATTCCCGACAATTTACAAGGATGAAAGGTATGTGACTTATGTAATATTTATTTTCCACAGTGACCAAACTCTTGGCTTTAGAAGCTAACTTATAGCATTATTACATGCATTTTTAGTATAATGAGATGTCCGGAAATCCGAAAATTTGCGGGCAGTGCCCAAACAAAAAATTTGTTTAATTCGATTAGCGTCATTATAACGACAAGTTACTATTAAATAACTTATTTTAGCAGATAATGGTAACGTGGTCACTTTTCTTTTATAATTTTTAAAACCTGTCTGCATTTCTCTGACGTCCTTGTACTATTGTTACTTATAAATTTCTGTTGTAGCATAGTTGCATATAATCAATTCGTGTTTTAATTGAGTGGAGTTTTTTTTCTCATTAATTGCCCTATACTATATTTGACTTGAACTACATTTTGACTTTTAATAAATATTCTTTTCAGTAGTTTTGAAAGCTCTCGTGTTTTCCTCAGAGAGCGTTCGTTACGAGTAGCAGTCCACGGATTTCTTTCTAATACTCTCACTATCAACGTCCGTATGACACAGGTCTCCATACTGTCTTCTACCCTCTTTCTCTTTTACACTAACGATCTGCTGGAAAGAACCAGAAATCCAATGTGCAGCTTTGCAGATGACAGTACACTACTATCTTCATTCACTTTGAACGCTTGTAAACATCGGCTACTCATACAAACATCCCCAGACAGAAGAAAGTGAAACTTAACACAGTCACAGAACACAATCTGCAGCAGTTAGACGTAAATTCTGTAGAACATCTGAATAATTCTTTTGTTAAAGCAATTGGATGCAATAGATAACCATTCTCCAAATACAGCAACTTTCACCCAATTCCCTTGCTTCCGGTTCCGCGTCTCGATTCCCTCCCAAGACTCTGGTGCATAAACGCTAACGTAATGATTTTCATCAAGCGATGAATCAAAGTTGCTCTTGAAAAGCTTTCTAATATCAGGGCCAAAAATATGCCTGTTAAATGAAGACAAAAAAATAAAGATTAACATAGTATAAGTAGTTATTAATGACGCGAAAGAGAAATGGGAAAATTTTCAAGCGGCAATACACAAGATCATAGAGCTCTCAACAAAGCAGTATCAACATCAATAAGAAGAGATATTATAAAATTATTTTGGCAAGCGGCAATACACCGAACAAAAGTCACAAAAGTAAAGTTTAACACCGAACAAGTCACAAAAGTAATCGAGGAGAGTAAAAGTCTAAAAGTTTTGAGATCCAAATTATCTACGGGAACAAAAATTATACAAAAACTAAAGAACGAAGATGGAAGAGTGACAGGGAAGAGATTATGAATATTGTTGGAGATTTTTATAAACAGCTTTATAAAAACACTAATAACGACACACCATATAAGATTCCACAAATTTATAATCATGGTTCATAGGATATTCCCGAAATAACAGAAGATGAGATCATACAAGTCTTGAGTGAGATGAAAAATAGTAAGTCTCTAGGTGAGGATGGTGTTGTGGTTGAAGCCATAAAGTTAGCTGAACCTTCTGTCATGAGGGTCCTCATAATACTGTTTAACATATGTCTTACTAAGTCTATAACACCAACGGGTGGAACAACGCTATTATCATTCTCTTCGATAAAAAAAAAGGCTATTCCACAGATCTATCAAACTACCGTCCTATAAATATCCTCTCCCATGTTTATAAGATGTTCACAAAAATATTGACTAAACGTTTGACCTCAAAGCTAGACTTGTACCAAACACCCGATCAAGCTGGATTCCAAGCAGGCTATGGTGTCAATGATCACCTTTTGACTGTTAAGTTAATTGTGGAAAGGTGTGTCGAATATAAGAGGCCGTTAATATTAATCTTCGTGGATTATGAGGAGGCCTTCGATTCAGTGAACCAGGATATGGTTTTCAAGGCTCTTGCTGAATGCCGGCTAGATTCAAGGTACATCGAACATCAATAGTTAAATTACATAAGGAAACAAACAAATTCCAAGTCGAAAGAGGTATGCGTCAAGGTGACACTATTTCCTGAAAGTTGTTTATCACCCTTCTGGAACACATGTTTAAAAATTCGAATTGGAGCAACATGGGCAAAAATATAAATGGAGAAATGCTGAATAATTTGAGATTTGCCGATGACACAGTCCTGTTAACAGATCGCGCAGATCATGCGAATGTCATGCTTAACACCCTAAAAGAACAGTCCCATAAAATTGGCCTAAAGATAATTTTTTTTAAAAACCCAGTTTATGATAAATCTAGTTTTTACCATCAGTAAACGGGCTAAAAATCGAGCATGTCATGACATATAAATATTTGGGACATAAAATTAAGTTGGGCAGAGATAATCAGACTCATGAACTACAACGGAAGGTAACTTCCGACGCATTTGGCAAACTACGAGAAACGCTGAAATCAGGCATACCTATTTGCCTTAAACGAAAGATCTTTAACCAATGCGTGTTACCTGTGCTTACTTATGGAGCAGAAGACAATAAATAAGATAAGGGTATCTCAAGCCGCAATGGAGCGGTCAATGTTGGGTTTGTCTCTCCGAGATAAAGTGGGACTTTGAAGAAATTAAGAACCGAACGAAAGTGGTAGATGCAGTTGAGAAAGTTCTATCTTTGAATGTAATTTTGCCGGTCATCTAGCCAGAACGCAAGGTAACAGATGGACTAGAAAGATGTTGGAATGGCGACCTAGACAAGAAGCGTATAGGAATAGAGGGAGACTTCCCACCAGATGGACAGATGATTTGAGAAGGAAAAGATTAACGGAGTCCTAGGTCCAGCAGTGGACGCTAAGGGCTGATATATGATGATGGTGATGACACTGGAAATCTGATCAAGTGAAGAGTGACCGTGCGATTACCTAACTTCTGTACTATTCTGGTAAAACTGCAGCGTGATGCAAAGTTCACGTACTGTAAAAAATAAACGCTCCAACTTATAAACTTGTAGATTTGTGCAAATGCCCTCCAATATTAAAAACATTTGACTCGAAATGTAAAAAAAGTTAATTCTATGATTATTTAATGTAATATCATTTTTTATTAGGTTTGATAAATATATTACGTAGCAAAATTGATAAAAATTATTTTTAAACATCTAGCATATGTTTATTTAACCTCTTATCAAATTTTGTTTAGTTCCGTTATTACAATAAAATTTATTAAGTAACGGCATCTTTCCAACGTCAAATATCACTTGTAAATATATTAAAAAGTCTTAAAATATGTTACATAATAATTTATAGTCCGTAATAATAAACTAGATATTAATAAAATTTAATATACTGAATTAAACAATAAATTTGCTAAAATAATATTTTCTGGCCCAACACTGAATCACGCTGTAAATGTTTACACTCAAGTAACTCCTTGAAAATAAATAGTTTTGTGATGTTAAATACCAAATAATTAATGATTTTTGGCAAGTAATATCAGTTTGGCAATAGTCATGTCAACAAAAAGGTCGGATACTATAATTGAGTTCAATCATAAAAACTTTTAATTTTGCCGGATTGCAGGATTCACAATTTGTTTTATTGTCAGTTGTTTAAATTTGGCACCTCCAAATAAACGTTTTGAACATGATCAACTTATTGTGTTTTTAGAGAAATTAGGTTAGGTTGAAAAGTAAGTGACTCTTCACTGCAATCTATAAGATATACAAGGCTGGTTTGAAAAGTCCGTGCAAAAATAAAAACTACTTATGTGTTTGGGGTAAACCTTTTTTATTTTTCGACATAGTCTCCTTTTAGGCTTATACACTTCGTCCAACGATGTTCTAGTTTGTTGATCCCTTCCGAATAATAGGATTTGTCCAAGTCTGCAAAATATTTATTAGTGTCTGCAATCACCTCCTCGTTTGAATAAAATCTTTGTCCCGCCAGCCATTTCTTCAAATTGGGAAACAAATAGTAGTCCGATGGAGCCAAGTCTGGAGAATAAGGGGGGATGTGAAACGAGTTGGAATCCTATTTCCATTAATTTTACGACCACAACTGCTGAGGTGTGTGCTGGTGCGTTGTCGTGATGGAAAAGGACTTTCTTGTGGGCCAATCGCAGGCGTTTTTCTTGCAGCTCGGTTTTCAAACGGTCCAATAACGATGAATAATATTCACCTGTAATAGTTTTACCCTTTTCCAGATAGTCGATGAGGATTATCCCTTGCGAATCCCAAAAGACAGTCGCCATAACCTTTCCGGCCGAAGGAACGGTCTTCGCCTTTTTTGGTGCAGATTCCCCTTGGTAACCCATTGTTTAGATTGTTGTTTGGTCTCAGGAGTATAGTAATGTATCCATGTTTCATCCACAGTGACGAAACGACGCTTAAAGTCCTCCGGATTCTTCTGGAACAGCTGCAAACCATCCTTGCAACACTTCACACGATTCCGTTTTTGGTCAAGCGTGAGCAATCGCGGCACCCATCTTGCGGATAGCTTTCTCATGTCCAAATGTTTATGCAAAATATTATGTACCCGTTCAGTCGAGATGCCCACAGCACTAGCAATCTCACGCACCTTAACTCTTCTGTCATCCATCACCATATCATGGATTTGATCAATGATTTCTGGAGTCGTAACCTCCACAGGCCGTCCAGAACGTTCAGCGTCACTTGTGCCCATATGGCCAGTCCGAAAATTTTGAAACCACTTATAAACTGTTCTAATCGAAAGTGCAGAGTCACCATAATGTTTATCAAGCTTCTCTTTAGTCTCCTGAGGCGTTTTGCCTTTTATAAAGTAATGTTTAATCACCACACGAAATTCTTTTTCGTCCATTTCTTGAAAATCACTCGACTTCCTTGATTCACACGAATGCCAAACACAAAGAAATAGACCAATATGGCTGAAACTTGGTGTGCGTTCATTCAAGAGATGCTACTAACTAAACATGACCTCGATACGCGCCGGTGGTGCCATCTCTCGGACTTTGCACGGACTTTTCAAACCAGCCTCGTATTGTAGGCCACACATATACTAGATTTTTCCTGGCGAATCTAAGTTTTCCTTTTTCTTCAAGTAGCTCTAAGCAATCTCTAGCACTGCTCTGAATTGCTCCAAGTTTTGTCGTGCTGTTAAAACAGTCTTCGCAACAAAATGCCGTATTCATCCTTCACTTCCCCATCCTTAAATTTTCCCCTTTGTTATCAATTGTAAAAAATGGTACTACTCTTTACTGCACTATAAGTAAAATATTTTTTTTCTTTCTCTGCGCTTTTATTTTCCAATAATCTGCGATACAACTTTAGCTCAAATCCCTCCAATTTTAAGGCACATACCCCGTCCTCATACCTATAAATGTAGAAAATACGCACCTTATAAACGAAACTTTTTTTATTGGAGGTTCCCTCTTGTGAAAACTGTTCACCTCCGCTCGTCGATTATTAAATTTAGTGTAAGATTTTAGAGTTTCACAGGAATTTGCGGTTCTTTTTGTGAAAGATCTCCCCTAACTACGCTCATCGATTTTGAGTTTACTGTATTGTAAGGGGTTTAAGCTTTTAGAGTTGCAGTACAAAAGGGTATTTTTTTCATCATGATATTTGATGCCCCCTGTTTATCAATCGACTCCCTCCTGTATAAGTTGCTCGATCTTTGGTGTTCTCTTTTTTTCCTAAAGAAACGCACTTCGAGTCGACATGGCCCCCGCCTTGTGAACTTAGCTACGCCACTGGTTATGAATCGTCTAGGTTGATTGCTAATATAATTGTATCGTTCACATATCTCATATAAGTCGATGTTATTGATCGGTCGTCCACTGACTCTGTTAGTGCTTCTCTCATGATTTCTTTTAAGGACAGGTTGAAAAGTATAGATGATACATATACATCTCCTTGTCTAACCCCTCTTCTGATTTCAATTTTTCAATAGTGATTTTCTCTATGCTTACAACTGTGATTGACATGATTTTTGGAAATTTTTGGGTACAGCTTGGAAATCGATTTAACTACTTTGAAACAGTGCCACAGTGTAAACAACTTTTCTCAGCCTAATTTTGACTATAAGGTCACTTTTCTTCTATTTTAGTACATTTTTTCACATTTTAATGCTTTCGGCTCACTATTTCTTAAATATCTCAGCTTCTGTTTGTTGTTATGCAAGCTGTACCCAAAAATTTCCAAAAATCATGAAAATTTTACGGCATTTGCCTCCACGATAACTGATTACCAAATTTTATTTTCTTATGAAGCTGAATCATATAATCGTGGTGTATCTTGCTGGCTTTGTTGTACTCGATGAATGAAATTAAGGCCTTAGTTCATACCCATGTACCGATGACTTTCGCGTACCTAGACCTTCTCAGAAAGCTAAGTTTTTTATTTCCTCAGAAAAAAAAATGTTACGAGCTTTATGCACAATGCTTGTTTATAGTGCAGATAACCACTTTATTCGATGAAAATTTCATTCCCCCAAGCCAGTTTTTGACATTAGGATACAAAAAAGTCACTTGGGGCTACATCTAGAGCAGGGGTGCTCAAACGGTTGATCGCGATCGACAAGTCGATCACGAGGGCTTTTTGAGTCGATCTCGAGAAAAAAAATTCCGGTATAGAACTATTCACCGATTTTGTTTTAGGCAACTAAAACAAAATGTAATGAATAAACTACTAAAATTTATTCGATCCACAATTAGGCCAGAATAACCCCCTCATCACTTTCTTTTATCGTAATAACCCCCTGCTAGCGGCAAAAGGCGGCTTTATTAAAGGAACGCGCGGTACTTGTCAAAGAAAAGCCGCGTTTTTGATTCCCGCCGATTTTTCTAGAAACTTCGGGCGGCGTGTTTGATGGAAACATTCGAGACGTCGTTCGCGCCGATATAAATGTTGCGCCTGCAGGAATCAGAGTCAGTCTGAGTTGTAACTTGAAGGCGATACATCGATAAAAAGTTTATTAATAAATAGTCCAAAATGAGTGCGGCGAAGAAAAGTAAAACTTAGCATTTTAATAACGATTGGGAGGAAGAATTTTTCTTTTGTATGGTAATGGATAAGTGCATTTGTCTCATTTGCCGTGCATCAGTTGCAATACCTAAGCGTGGGAACTTAGAGAGGTATCATAAAACGGTTCATAAAAACTATGAAAAGGATTTTCCGTCACAGAGTGAATTAAGAAAACGAAAAGTACTTGATTTGATAACTTGTTTGAAAAAAGAACAAACCATGTTCACAAGACTAGCCAAACAATCAAAAGCTGCAACGATCGCGTCATTTAAAATATCTCATATAATGGCGAAACACAAGAAACCATTTGATGATGGATTGGTTGTGAAGGAAACATTTATTGAAGCGGGTGAGACTTTATTTGGAGATTTTAAAAATAAAACAGAGATTATGTCTGCTATTAGAGAACTTCAGTTATCTCGTCCGACTGTCATAAGTCGTGTTGAAGTCATGAGTCAGGACATGGCAGATAAACTAAAACATGATATCATGGAATGTACATACTTTTCTTTACAGTTCGACGAATCCACCGATATGACAGACACTGCCGAGCTGTGTATTTTTATTCGAATGGTATTCAATGACATGTCGGCTAAGGAAGAGTTTTTGACAATGATTCCTCTGAAAGGAAAGACCCGTGGCGAAGATATATATGACGTTTTCTTCAATTTTGTAACAAACTACAAGCTACCAATATATAAACTAGTGTGCATTACAACCGATGGTGCACCAGCAATGACTGGAAACAAAAACGGTTTTGTGACATTGTGTCGAGCTAATGATGATTTTCCTTCATTTTTCTCCTTCCATTGCATTATACATCAACAAGTTTTGTGTTCAAAAGTTCTAAACATGGAGGAGATTATGGCCATTGCAATAAAAATTGTGAATTCTATCCGTGCACGTAGCTTGCAACGACGGCTCTTTAAATTGCAGTTGGAAGATAGTGAGTCAGCTGAACACACTGATTTAGTTCTTCACACGGACGTCAGGTGGTTGAGTCGCGGAAAATTCCTAGAAAGGTTTCAAGAATTATTGCCCGAAATAACAGCTTTTCTAGACGAAAGAGGTGATGACACTCAGATGCTGAAAAAACGGAAAATGGCTGACTGATTTGGCATTTTTGACAGACATCACAATGCATTTAAACACCATTAATTTGGAGCTTCAAGGTAAAGGAAAAACTATTATTGAGATGATTAGCGCAATAATCGCATTCAAAAGTAAATTGCAACTTATGATAGATCCACTGAAAAGAAAGGATCTGAAAAATTTTCCCTCTTTGAAAGCAACGATTTTTCAGTTGAAGTATGATATTTATGATTTCAGTAAATTGGCAAATATCGCATCATTTATGAGTTATCCTTTTTCGTGTAAAAACATTGAGGAATTAGCTACTGAAATACCAAGTCAGTTTAACATGGACTCATATTCTGTTGAAAATGAGTTAGTGCAGATTATATCAGATATACATCTCAAAGCCACAGCATCTGATACAAAATTCTGGTGTTTTATATCTGAAGATAAATATCCGAATCTAAGGCAAATCGCCCTTCAACTGACGGCAATGTTTGGGTCAACTTACTTGTGCGAGTCCGCATTTTCTGAAATGAAGAGAATTAAGTCAAAATATCGCAATCGACTAACTGACGAACATATGTCATCATGCTTGCGATTAACACTCGGTAATTACGTACCATCTTATGAAAAGTATGCTGAGGACATGCAGTGCCACGCTTCAACATCCAAAGTCACTCTTTAGTTAAGTTTAGACACTAGAACTCGTTTGTTTTGTAAGAATCAATAAACTCGCAATTTTGAATAATTATGAGTTTTTTCATTGACATTTTAGAGCAGACCTACACTTACCTTGACTAAAAAAATGCATATTGGGCGGAAAACTAATACCTATGCCACGATATACCCTACCTAGACGACAATCCTGCATCACACTTACTTGCAGCCTCTCAGAGTCGATCGATCGTAGTCTAACAATATTGAGGTAGATCGCCAGCAGTTCAAGTTTGAGCACCCCTGATCTAGAGAATAGCCATTGCCACGGCCGATATGTAAGCAGGCGCATTGTCCAGGTGAAGGGGCACTTGTTGGGCGCTAATATTCATCGTTTCTGCTTCAACTTACTATGCAGACGTTCCACTAACGTTGCATAATAAGAGCCAGTCATTATTTTATCTCTTTTCAGAAAGTCAATCGTGATGATACCCTATGAGTCCCAAAAAACCGTTGCAATCACTTTTCCCGCCGATAAAACTGTTTCTGCTTTTTTTCAGTGCACTTTCACGTTCGCCAACCCACTGTTTTGAGTACCGTTTTATCTCCGGAGTGTAATAGTGGACCCACATTTCGTCCACAAACACAAAACGTTGCCAGAAGTCCTTCGGATTACACTGCAACTTTTCCAAGAACAACGTGAATCGCTTTTTCCGCACACGCGTCGCTCCTGTAGCGCTTTAGGGACTTCGTCCCTGCAGCACGTGTGCTAGATCCATGAAAAAAAGAAAAAAAAACTTTTCCAGACACGATTTTGAGTTATCCTTCCACATGCGTTTTTAGTCTGAAGTGAACAAACGCGGCGCCCATCGCGCACCCAACTTTTTCATTTTTAGTACTTCATGCAGCATATTATATACCTGATCATATGAGATTCCTACCAACTCAGCTCCATGCGACGATACCATTTAGGGAAAATTTTATCGATTCTTTATTTAGAAGCGAGGGGTGCCGAGAAGTAGAGGAACTGCAAGAGAAACATGACGCATTCAACCTACATAAAAAGGTGAAGGAATTGGGAGGAAAAAACAAGAAACAATTCTGAAAAATGGAAGTAACGAAATTATACTGGATATTAAGGACAAAATAAAGACATGGAAGCAACACATAGAACAACTTCTTAATGGACATAGATCAGAAAACTTACAGCTAAACAGGGATAATGAGATAAGACCAAAATAACAAGAAGAGAAGTTATTCAGGGTATAAAACTAGAGAAGGGTGGAAAAGCAGTTGGTCCAGGTGACATAAAGGGAGGAATTCTCAAAATATTTTCGGATGAAAGTCCATTTTTGAATCGACTGGTAAATTTTATTTAAGAAGATCTATAAACTGGACAAATCCCTTTTGATTGGCTAAAGTTGACTTTCATCCCAATTCCTAAAATGTCAAAATCAATAAAATGTGACGATTATCGTTTAATAAGTTTAATGTCTCACGTTCTCAAGATATTCCTGAGAATCATCTATACCAGAATATATAGAAAATGTGAAGCAGAAATAGATAACACACAATTCGGATTCCTAAAAGGCATGGGTACATGGGAAGCTTTATTCTCATTAAATATACTGGTCCAGCGTTGTAAAGATATGAATGTAGATCTATATGCATGCTTTATAGATTACAATAAAGCTTTCGGGTGTGTAATGCACGAGAAATTCATAAATATTCGAGAAACACCAAATATAGACAAAAGATCTAAATATGAATAAAAATCTGTACTGGAATCAATCAGTGGAAGTTAAAATTAGGCTGGAAAAGTCCGAAAGCATAAAAATAACCCAAGGTGTAAGACAGAGATTTTTTTTTTATGGGTCTAGCACACGTGCAGCAGGGAAGTCCCTAAAGCGCCCCAGGAACGGCACGAGTGCGGAAAAAGCTATTCACGTTGTTCTTGAATCGCTGTAAATTGTACTCGGTGGGAAACACAGCGCTGGGCAAATTATTCCAAAGGGATGACGTTCTCCATATAAAAGATTGCTTGAAAAGCGTTGTACGAGGAGTAACAAGCTGAACCTCATACGGATGCGAAGCACCAGCGCGACGTGTATTTCTAACATGCACCGCTTTGGGAGGAATTAAGCGGGCTACATCCTTCGAACACTTTCCATGAAAATACTTGTAGAACAGACTCAAGTCGCCAACCGTTCTTCGATGTTCCAGCGAATCAAGGCCGCCGGTCAATTCCGGGTCCCCAATCAGACAGACCGCTCTTCTCTGAACAGAATCCAACAAATGCAGTGTATGTTTGGGAGCGGAGCCCCAAACGTGGGAGCAGTATTCCATAGTTGGTCGAATTTGGGCTTTGTAAAGAATTAACAGTTGTTGTGGGGTGTAAAACTTTCTGGTTCTAAATAATATTCCCAGCTTTTGAGAAGCTCTCCTTGCTATGCCTGCAACATGTTCATGGACATATTTGCTCCCAAACTAACGCCCAACAAATTGAGCGACGATGCTAGAGGAATGGAGTACCCCGACATAACTATGTCGGGTTCAGCAACGTTAACTTTTTAGAGAAAAAACTGACGCTTGGGTTTTTGTAGCGTTAAATTCCACTTGGTTACTGTCACCCCAAGATAGAATTTCTTCCAGGTCTTTGTTAAGTTGAACGACCTCCTGCTGTCTGCGGATATTCGCCTGAGCAGCCGATGTCCGAGCGTTCAAGGTGAATGAAGAGACAAGCGTACTGTCATCTGCAAAGCTATAGATTGGATTTCTGGTCTTTTCCAGCAGATCGTTAATGTAAATAAGAGATGCGTTTTCTCTTCACTTTTATTCAATCTTTATTGTTTAATGAGGTCATCTATTAATCCATTGACGAAATAACAGTTAATGAGAGTACCCCGGACAACATACGGTATGCTGATGATACTGTTGTATTAGCAAATAATGTCAAAGATCTCCAGCAACTGATCAATCAAGTTGTAACAGTCAGCGAAAGATTTGGATTAACTATGAATATGAGAAAAACCAAGTGGATGGTAATAACAAAGAAAAATCTACCATCAGAATCCTTCGAAATCAGGAACAACACCGTAGAACGTCTCCGCATTTAAATATTTGGAAACCAATATAAATGACAAGGGGGGCACAAAAAAGAATATATATTCCCAAATTGAACAGGCTCGAGTAACATACATTAATATGAATAAATTTTTCCATCGCACAAGTCTCAGTCTCCAATTGAGAATGGTGAAAGCGTATGTATTTTCCGTGTTATTGTATCGATGTGAGTGGACCCTTGACCTTGACTCAGAGAAACGACTGTAATCTTTTAAAATGTACATTTATAGACACCTCCTTCACATCTCCTGGGTACAGAAAATAAAACACAGAAGTACTGAAAAGAATGAACAAAATAAAGAAACTAACAACAACCATAAAAATAAGAAAAACTCAATACTTCGGACATATAATTAGGGACCTAAAGTACGAATTGTTACGTCTAATTATTGAAGGCAAAATAAAGGGCAAACGATCGATCGGAAGACGACAGAATGCTTGGCTGAAGGATATGAGAAGGTGGTTTGGATGTGCTTCGAGTGATGTTTTTCAAGCAGCAGTTTCTAAAATTCGTTTAGCTATATGAATCGCCAACCTTCATGGGGAGACGGCGTCGTAAGAAGAAGATTTAGAAGAACCCTCGATCGGAAGTCCTGAACGTACACTTTTGTTCAATCTTCATTCTGATGCAGTGTTTAATGAGGTCATCTATGAATCCATTAAAGGAAAAACAGTTAATGAGAGTACCTTGAACAACATACGATATGCTGATGATACTGTTGTATTAGCAAATAATATCAAAGATCTCCAACAACTGATCAATCGAGTTGTAACAGTCAGCGAAAGATTTGGATTAACTATGAATATGAGAAAAAACCAAGTGGATGGTAATAACAAAGAAAAATCTACCATCAGAATCCCTCGAAATCAGGAACAACACCGTAGAACAGGTCTGCACATTTAAATATTTGGGAACCAGTATAAATGACAAGGGGGGCCCAAAAAAGAATATATATTCCCGAATTGAACAGGCCCGTGTAAAGTATGAATTGCTACGTCTAATTATTGAAGGCAAAATAAAGGGCAAACGATCGATCGGAAGACGACAGAATGCTTGGCTGAAGGACATGAGAAGATGGTTTGGATGTGCTTCGAGTGATGTTTTTCGAGCAGTAGTTTCTAAAATTCGTTTAGCTATATGAATCGCCAACCTTCGTGGGAAGACGGAGTCGTAAGAAGAAGATTTATAAAAACCCTCAATCGGAAGTCCTGAACGTACAGCATCTGCAGTGCTCGTATAATCACACGTAAATTTATTTATCCAATAATAAATGGTCTTAAGTCCCCATGAAGATCCTTCAGTTCATTTTCTATCTGGACAGCAGTCCAATTTTTAAATAAAAATGTTCCATTTCTACTTAACGTATAACACCGATCACGCGTTGCACTTGTTTGAAACTTTGAACACAATCATTACAAGAATCACGCTTACCAACTGTCATGCCGCTTAACAAAATTTTCCGCCAGTCCTTAGAAATTTACCAGACTTCAGCCACCCTCATATACCAGATACTGTTAATTAAAATTTGTTATGTCAATCATTCAAACGCCTAATTATGGGTAATTTACAATTTTACCGGAAACATATGCTGATACATACGCTGAACATACATACACTTACTTGGCAATAACAAAAGTTTATTACTATTTAAATTATTTGCAGTAACAAAACACACATAAATAATATGTAACGCTAGCTTACTCATGAAAATAATATTTCTTGCTTTATGACAAGCAAATGACCAGAACAAAAACAAAACAATATCAATAAATATATGAAAGTCAAAGTAGTTTTAAAAATAGACTTTAAAACGTTAGAATTAACGATAATCTTACTTAAATGTGCGTGGTAATGCTCGTTAAAAAACTCAAGGTAACTTGAAAATTTGCTCATTTCCCACTAACTTTATAATACGAGGTGTGGCTAGAAAATAACCGTGCTCTTTATTATCTCAACATCGCCCCATCCAAGTTTTCCATTGCTCGGAGCAATGCCTACTTTTCAGGCTTCGTCATCACCATTACCGCTGTTGGTTTCGTTGCTTCTACTGTTTTAATCCGAGACCTTTTTAAGCTGCCTTGTCTATTGGGGAATAACGGGTCAAGTGCAAGTTGAAATTGCACAATTAGTGTTCCGTACGTTGATTGCTTTTAAAATAAAAAAAAAATGTTACGGTGGTGTAAAATGATCAGATTTCACAAAACACATCCCAAAGGAGTTTTCAACAAAGTTTGTTTCCAATCTTTACTGAATACTGATGACCTTGAAATTTTTGTTTTTTTTTTATATACCAAATAAATTATTAAAGGTAATGCACTCGTGATAATTTTCGTTAATCTACATCCAGTGGAGAATATGCCAGAATTTTTTCAAAATTTTTTGATCAGTACTTTTCGAGATAAGGTGGGGGGACAGCAATTTTTTGTGATTTTTTAAAAATAATATACAGAAAAGTGAGCCCAAGTCTTCATTATATATATATTACATTATATATATATATATATATATATATATATATATATATATATATATATATATATATATATATATATATACTCGCGTTTTCACAAGCTTTCATTTGACACCACACTCGATGACCTAGTAAAAAATTTTTTTTTCACTTCCTATTTCACCCCCCAAATTTAACCCCTTTAGTCAAAATTTAACTTTCAAAACTACACGGCTCAATTCCTATTTTATTTCCAAATTTCAACTTTCTATGACAAATAGTTTCGAAGAAAATCGGGTGTGACAGACAGACAGACAGACAGACGGACAGACAGACAGACACCGAAGTCATATTAGTGTTTCGTACGGAACACTAAAAAAGAAGTCACACGAAGCGCGATCGCATACCAACACAAAAATCCCATGCTGAGACAAAAAATCATCAAAGAGACATTACATTGTCGACTAGGGCGTTATCTTGGTGAAGAATGCATTACCTGTAACTTCCCAAATTAAGAGTTTTTTTCCTTACCTGCTTACTAAGGATAGTCACGACCTCTTCGTAGTATTTTTTGTTAAAAGTGTGACTTTCAAGCACCCAATCAACGTGGACAATCTGTTTGTCGTCAAAGAAAACGATCATCTTTGCTTTAAATTTCAATTTGCTTATCGGTGCTTTCGTGAACTAAGACTCTTCCGCTACACCGTGGAGCGCGCACTTTCAGGGTCGTTAGTAAAACACAAAATTCATAACAGGTTATTATACGAATTTCCGTCAGTTTCTGTATAAGATTTTTTAGTACCACCCATGAATACACTTTGTTTATGTTGAAACTATTATATAACATCTGTCGAATACTTCATTTGTCGATACTTCTCAACTCAACAACTGCTCGAACAAGACAATGATTTTTTCGAATTATTTTTCCGATTGATTCCATTTTGAAAGAGGACCACTGAATGAACATGAAAATCTCGGAGTAGATGGTGAGAAATTACGTGACATTACCCTGCATCTACTTATTCTTTACGTTTTTACGATTTCGCAGTAAAAAAATTGCCTCATTATTTTTAAGCTAAATATCTGTACAAACGTAGAGTCTGTCAAGTAAGAAGGTGTCCGCGAAAATTCATTTTTGCTAGATGCGATTCTAGCGATTCAACAAAAAATCGGTAGAGGGAACCTTTGTCTACGACTCATTTTAGTGAAAAGTATTAGTCGTTTCGGAACTTTCGTCAAAATCACGTAAAATCCAAAATGAGTTACTTGTTTGCGCGTCGCGTCGGTTTGAGGCAGGCACATTTATTCAGGCAAAGTTACTTCGAAAGTCGAAAAACCAATCCTGTCTTTGTTTTCACGGAACCCGAAATTGATGCTGCATCAAGGAGCGGCAAAATTAAGAAAACCGGGTTTTAATGTATTTCATGAGACCATTCTTCGTGCTCATGATGTCAAATTCTGAAGCACGTTAAAGAAAACTTTGGTGGGCGAAAATCACGTCGCGAATCGGCTCGCTTGGGCCCACTATAAATTCAAGATTGGCCCTCACAATCGCCAAACGCCAACCCTATTGTAAACGTTTGGTTCCGTGTAAAAAGAAAGCTTAGAGGAAAGATTCTAGAGAGTCTCTTGTCTCGCGAGCTTCGAAAAATTGCAGAGCATGCCCTGAAGATGCCAGGCGATTATTGATTCAGGAAGCGATCGGACAAGTTACTAACCTAATTACGCCGTTGTTGACACACCCAAGGAATACACTAATGGCAAAAAATGTTCTCGAAACACATTTTTTCAAGAATACGAGCGATCACGTCCTTATTTGACATTTTAATTTTAAAAAAATAAAATTTCAAAAACATGATGCATCTTAAATTACTGGATATTAATAAACCACAAAATGAAACAAATTCTAAATATTATTTCATCATCTTAAGTAAACTGTTCTAATTAAAACTTTTCGAATCGCACGAAAGATACATAATAAAATAAATATTGATGGTCTAAAAATAATTCTGTAAGAATACATTTTTACTACAAAACATTAAGAGTCAATCATTAGCATTCGTGATACTGTCCTTGTATATTCTAATCGGGTCTACACACATTGTTTATAATCCTCGTTCGTACACGTTGGTTCCTGTACCAAGTTTAAATTATTTTAATTATGTATCAGCAGGCATCTTGACAATGCAACAGATAATTTTGTTTTTAATATTAGTATATAAAACCGGCCAAGTGCAAGTCGGACTTGCGCCATTAGTGTTCCGTACGGTGATTGCTTTTAAAATAAAAAAAAATCCTTACCTAGCTTAACTTAATTAGGTCCCTGGCATGTATATATCTTAAGATTCAATATGTATTTTTAGGTTTTTTCTTAGTCTATAATGTACAATAGTTATAGCATCTTAGCTACCTAATAGTCAATAAATCAGTCTGACTCAATCTAGTAATAAAAGTGTAAAACAAATAGTTACCACCTAAATATTTGTTTAATTATAAACAAATAAAGATAAAATAAAATAAAAATTTTGTCCCGGTACAGGAGCGACGCGCGACTCGGTAGCAGTAATGTACTGAAAAGTTCACTAAAAAACTTTCACCATGTTGTCAAAGCATATCAGATAAATTACCAAACGTAATGCTCTCGTGATAATTTTCGTTCAATCTAAAGTTTATGGAGAATATTCCAGAATTTTTTCCAAATTTTTTAATAAGTACTTTTCGAGGAGGATAGCGATTTTTGGCCATTTTTTAAAAATCTGCAAAGAGAAGCTTGCGCAAGTATTATATCATACATACTTTTGAATTTCTGTTTTCATAAGATTTCATTCGAAACCCCACTCGACGACCTGGTATTTTTTTTCACTTCCGATTTCACCTCCCAAAACTAACCCCTTAAGTGAAAATTTAACTTTCAAAACTACACAGCTCTAATTGAGCCCTCAATTCCTATATTTGTGCCAAAGGACCCTGCACTTTTCTTATGGAAAAGTGTTTTAGTCAAATTTGCTGAATTTTTGATATGTTGTAGTTGTAGACTATTTAACCTATAAAGTTGAAAGGACCCCGCACGTGGTTTCGATCAAATTGGCTGATAGGTTGTAGTTCTCAGCTTTCTGAACAAAAATGGGCAGATTTGGTTGAAGAGTTGAGATGGATGTTATTAGTACTTAAATTGAAAATAACTCGAAATCTGCATATTTTTTGAAGATTGCGTCCACACTTTTGTTCAGAAAGCTGAGAACTACAACATATCAGCCAATTTGACCGAAACCACTTTTCCATAAGAAAAGTGCGCGGTCCTTTCAACTTTATAGATCAAATAGTATCGGAGAAAATCAGATATGATAAACAGATTGACACCGAAGTGATCCCATAAGTGTTCCGTACGGAACACTAATAATGATGTTTTTTAAAACTCCCCGATGTCATTGTTTCTTTAATTATGATTTAATAATGATTTAGCCAACTTATAACCGTGCCTTTTTAGTGTTCCGTACGGAACACTTATAAGATCACTTCGGTGTCTGTCTGTCCGTTTTTCTGTCCGTCTGTCACATCCGATTTTTTTCGAAACTATTTGACATAGAAAGTTGAAATTTGGTACTAATATAGGAATTGATGACCTCATTAGAGCCGTGTAGTTTTGAAAGTTAAATTTTGATTTAAGGGGTTAGTTTTGAGGGGTGAAATCGAAAGTGAAAACAAAATTTTTTTACTAGGTCATCGAGTGGGGTGTCAAATGAAAGCTTGTGAAAACGCGAGTAAAATATATGTATATATATATTTAACACAAGTAAAAAATATATATAATGTAATACTTTTATTGTATTATTTTACAAAAAATCGTGAAAAATCGCTGTCCACCCTCCTTATCTAGAAAAGTGCTGAACAAAAAATTTTGAAAAAATTCTGGAATATTCTCTATGGGATGTAGATTGAACGAAAATTATCACGAGTGCATTACCTTTAATAATTTATCTGGTATATAAAAAAAAAAAAAACAAAAATTTCAAGGTCGCCAGTTTTCAGTATATATTTCCTATCCAAAAAGTAAAACATACATTAAAATGTGAAAATATAGACCAATTAACACTTTAAAAATATGTGAAAAAGTTGTGGAAAAAATAGTAAAAAATCAATTGGAAGAATACATGGAACAACACAGACTACTATCAAAGTTTCAATCAGGATTTAGAAAGAAATATTCATGTGAAACAACAATCAATTATGTTATAAACAATGGAAATGTAAAAAAGATAAAAAATAAAATATTAGCAATTTTCCTTGACTTCAAAAGAGCATTTGAAACTATAAATAGGGATATTCTATTGCAAAAACTTACTAGATACAGTATTCAAGACACAGAGCTAAATGGTTTCAGCCCTATCTGACAAATCGTAAACAATTCACAAATATCAATAATGAAATATCAAATGCAATAGAAAACGATTTTGGAGTACCACAGGGCTCAATTTTGGGAGCTCTTCTCTTTGTAAATATATATAAATGACATGGAAAATGTATTAAAAAAATTTGAAATTGTATTATATGCAGATGATACATTAATTTTCACAGAAGCAGCAACAGAGGAGATATGTCATGAAAATTTAAAAAATGATATGGATAACATTAACAAATGGTTAAAAATGAATAAGTTAAAATTAAATGAAAACAAGACAAAATTAATGGAAATTGATATGAATACTGACAGAGCATTCAAAATAAATAATGTAATAATAGAAAAAGTAAGTAATATAAAATACCTGGGTTTCCTCATAGACAGGGATTTGAACTTTAAAGAACATGTCGAATATATATGTAAAAAAATAGGGAAAAAAATCGGGTTTTTCAAACGTTTAAGAAGTAAAGTAACAACATTAACTGCAATAAATATATACAACACCATGATAAAACCTCATTTTGAATATGGATCTACTGTGTTATTCACATGCTGTTCAGACCAACAACAGGCAAGGCTACAAAAACTCCAGAACAAGGCTATGCGCTCTATTTTGAAATGCAATCGTTTCACATCAATAAGATATATGCTAGATGCACTGAAATGGCTAAATGTAAAGCAAAGACTGCAGCTAAATACAATATGTTTTATACAGAAAATGAAAATGGGAAATGCACCGGAATACTTGATTGAACAAATAAGATATGTTGGGGATGTTCAACTGTACAGCCTGAGGAACGCATTAGATTTTAGACCGCAACGTGCAGATACCAGTGCAATGCAAAAATCTCTATTTTCAAAAGGCCTGACCTTATACAATATGATGCCGAACAACATAAAGAATGAAACAAATATAAATATGTTTAGAAAAGGAACAATAAATTTTATAAAAAATATTAGTTTTTAATCAGAGTATGAAATTGTTTGTTAAATTTATTTTATATGTAAATTGAAAGTATTGTGAATACTACTATTAAATAAATAAAAAAAAATAAAGATTGGAAACAAACTATGTTGAAAACTCATTTGGTGTTTTGTGAAATCACTGATCATTTTACACCTCCGTAACAAAATTTTTATTTTAAAAGCAATCAACGTACGGAACACTAATTGCGCAAGGTCAACTTGCACTTGACCGGTTATTTCTACTGTTGTTAATAAAACCATACCTCTTTAAACTTTGTTTTCTTCCACTGACTTTTCTCGTATGTAATGGTGTTTTCCAACCATCGAATATTGTGATGTCTAAACTAAGCATGATCCGCTAAACATGCTTTATCAGTTTCGCTCAATCTGACCTCTTTTTGGTGTCATATCGGCAATGACGTAGATATTTTTGTTGCACTTATAGTTCACGATAGTTATTTAGAATTTCATAAATACAGGCTTTTGCCATTCCTGAATTAGTTGGGTTTGTTTTAGTAAAACATCCGTTAGTAGAAAACACAGTTTTCATTGTCATGATTTACATCCGTCTTATCTTTTAACTGAAGTTCATTTCATGTTCAACATGGTCAGAAGAAGAAATTCCTGATCATCTGCTCGGTGAGGCGCCACTTTATTTTGTCAGCCTGAAACTGTTTTTTGAGCTATATGGTTAGACTACATTTTTTAATACTGCCCTGTGTGTACGTTTTTTTTTTTTTATGGGTCTAGCACACGTGATGCAGGGAAGTCCCTAAAGCGCTCCGGGAACGGCAGGCGTGCGGAAAAAGCGATTCACGTTGTTCTTGAATCGCTGTAAATTGTACTCGGTGAGAAACACAGCGCTGGGCAAATTATTCCAAAGGGATGATGTTCTCCATATAAAAGAGTGCTTGAAAAGCGTTGTACGCGGAGTGACAAGCTGAACGTCATACGGATGTGAAGCACCAGCGCGACGTGTATTTCTAACATGCACCGCTTTGGGAGGAATTAAACAGGCTACATCCTTCGAACACTTTCCATGAAAATACTTGTAGAACAGACTCAAGTCGCCAACCGTTTTTCGATGTTCCAGCGAATCAAGGCCGCCAGTCAGCTTCGGGTCTCCAATCAGACGAACAGCTCTTCTCTGAACAGAATCCAACAAATGCACTGTATGTTTGGGAGCGGAGCCCTAAACATGGGAGCAGTATTCCATAGTTGGTCGAATTTGAGCTTTGTAAAGAATTAACAGTTGTTGTGGAGTGTAAAGCTTTCTGGCTCGAAATAATATTCCTAATTTTTGAGAAGCTCTTCTTGCTATGCCTGCAACATGTTCATGCCAGGACATATTTGCTCCCAAATTAACGCTCAACAAATTGAGCGACGATGTTAAGGGAATGGAGTGCCCCGACATAACTATGTCCGGTTCAGGAACGTTAGCTTTTTTAGAAAAAACTGCCGCCTGAGTTTTGGTAGCGTTAAATTCCACTTGGTTACTGTCACCCCAAGATAGAATTTCTTCCAGGTTTTTGTTAAGTTGAACGACCCCCTGCTGCTTGCGGATATTCGCCTGAGCAGCCGATGTCCGAGCGTTCAAAGTGAATGAAGAGATAAGCGTACTGTCATCTGCAAAGCTGTAGATTGGATTTCCGGTCTTTTCCAGCACATCGTTAATGTAAACGAGAAAGAGAGTAGGAGACAGTATGGAGCCTTGGGGCACACTGGCGTTGTGTTATACGGACGTTGATAGTGAGAGTATTAGAAAGAAATCCGTCTACCGCCACTCGTAAAAAACGTTCTCTGAGGAAACATGAGAGCCACAAACAGAACTTTTCAGACATAAGTTACTTATATGCCAGTGTTTCTAGAAGGTTAAATAATTTTGGTTTCAAAACACTCTCTTTATATGATTATTAACGATGAAACCTCCAAAGAAATCTATTGGCATTGTCACTAAGTTTAATGGTACAAGTTTTTTACATGGATTGCAGTCTTAAATTGTTACAACCTTATTAAAGTAATAGCGAAGTAATCGGTTCTAATTAGAGCAAAAATAAATAGAAATAAAGTCGTTTTACCTTTAAAGCTATATAAAAACGGTGGTTATGTTAATTTAGAAAACTAAAAACGCTGATATAAATTTATGTATTTCAAAAATGTTTACTCCGTGATCATAAATCAATAAATTTTAAATATTGATACACTCACACTCATTAAGGTGAAGTTTAATATATTAATTAGTTGTTTATTAAAGCAATCAGCGCAAAACAAGCTATTAATAAAGGCGCCGAAGCCGTCGTAAAGCTGGGTGTGTTAAGGTACCTCCCTATTTTTGGAGTTGAATATATTAAAAACTCCTGTAAATTTATTTATTATAGTTATTAATTCACATGGTAAATAATTATAATATTATATTATAAGGAATGTGAATTAATTTTGAGGGATTTCTAAACATCTACTCTGCCACGGTAACTTGAATTATACTGCATCGGAGTATACGGTTGCTATAATCATGGTGAAGCATCATCATTAGACTTTTTATTTTTATTATATGGGATTTTGCCCAAGTGTAAACAACGTAGTTTTTTTTCAGCATTGAATATGTCGAATTACGTGCCAACAAAACGCCATTTGCGGAAAGTGTTACTTTTCTTGTTTAATTCGAAGAAAAGCGCTGCTGAAAGTCATCGATTGCTGCCGTAAATCTACGATGATTATATTCCACCGATAAAAATATGTGAGTACTGGCTTCGACGTGTTAAAAGTGGTGATTTTGACACGAAAAACAAAGAACGTCCAGACCAGCCGAAAAAGTTTAAAGGTGAAGAATTGGAGGGCATTGCTCGATGCAGGCCCTTGCCAAATGGAAAAAGAACTTGCAGAATCATTAAGAGTTGAATGCACAACCATTTTCAAGCGTTGTACGAATTGAAAGGCGATTTTTCACCTGTGAACAACTGCTTTGACGGCAAAATCAGGTAGGTTTTTTGCATCGTATCATAACCGTTGATGGAACATGGATCCGTTACGATAATCAACATCCTCGTCAAAGGCGAATATTGTGTATCTGGTGGGATCAGCTGGGTGTAGTGTATTATGAAATACTTCAACCCAACGAAACTATTACTGGAGAACGTTACCGACAACTGACACAATTATTCCAAATGTTGAAGGAAAAACAACAGCAATGTGTAGAGCCACGGCAAAGTGATTTTTCAAATGACAACGCTCGGCCACATGTTGCAAAACCCGTCAAGGAGACGCAAGAAGCGCCTGGATGGGATGTTTTACCTCACCCCCCGTAATTACCAGACATTGCTCCTTCTGATTACCACTTGTCCCTATCGATACCAAAAAATGAGTCAATTCGTGGATATCCTTAAAAGATGAGTCGTTCTTTCAACGTCGTATTCATATGCTGATGGAAGAAAGTAGTGGCTAGCGATGGACAATAGTTTGAATAATCAATTTTTACTAAGTTGGGAATGTGGAATCTTTGGAACAATGATACTACTCAGTATATATCACCACTACATCAAACACTTTATTTTTGTACTCAGTCAATCATCGCTCCTGATGAAGCTAACATAGTTAGCGAAACGCGCGTCGAGTGCAAAAATAAAGTGTTTGGTGTAGCGGTGATATATACTGAGTAGTAATCAATTTTTCACCATTTTTTTTACAATAAAGCGATATTTTTACCAAAAAATCCCTCAAGATTAATTCACACACCCAATAATAACATAGGCGAAGATTTTTCAAACCCTGAGACCAGCCTATACTTTTCCAAAGGTTTTTGGTATACTGAATCCAAATCCTAGCTTAGAATTGCTCTATCACATCAGGTTTTTGAGATATCCTAACCTAAAAATGCAGAAAACTGTTTTTCGCTATGTTTGGGATTATATTACACCGCGAATTAATTTTTCTCCACAAAACTCATTATGGCATCTGAAAGTACTGCTCTTCCTCTTTAAAATACATTTTAAATTTTTCAGATATTTTATTTCTTCTCGGAGAAATCGTCCGTTGAAATTAATTAGTTTATAGTCATTTTTAAAACTAATTCTGCGCATTTTATAAGTAAACATTAAGTTTTATATTTATTATATTTTATTTTTCATAAAAATTGTTTAAAAATCTTTAAATATACGAGGATAATCGAAGGTGCAGAGTCACCATAATGTTTATCAAGCTTCTCTTTAGTCTCCTGAGGCATTTTGCCTTTCATAATGTAATGTTTAATCACCACACGAAATTCTTTTTCGTCCATTTCTTGAAAATCACTCGACTTCCTTGATTCACACGAATGCCAAACACAAAGAAATAGACCAATATGGCTGAAACTTGGTGTGCGTTCATTCAAGAGATGCTACTGACTAAACATGACCTCGATAGGCGCTGGTGGTGCCATCTCTCGGACTTTGCACGGACTTTTCAAACCAGCCTCGTACACATCTTGTATAAAAATAAATCTTGATGTGCTATAAAAGAACCAACGCTATATTTTAATTCAGCATGTTTAAATACCTAAAAAAAAACATTTAAAGAGAAAATTAAAAGTTATATTTCGCAGGCCTGTGTTATCTCAGCACTGGTTTGAAATTCTTTCATCAATTCGTCACTAGTTTTTGCGACAGCATATTTTGTACCATTATTTTATGCCCGAACACTTACTTTAAAACTTGTAATATTACGTGGGGTAAAAAGTCCCGAGACTTTTCATAAGATGGTAGCACACATAAAAAAGAACTATATGATTTACACTTAGTGTCAACTCTCAGAAGATTCGTGTAAAATTTTCATGACATTTCGTCTATTCGTTTGCGAGTTACAGCACTTTGAGTGGGAAAAATACAGCCAGAACCCAAGAACGGTTTGAAAAGTGTTATGGCCCATCTGCTCCGTCGAAAGTAACCATATGTCGATGGTTTAGTGAACTTAAATGCATTCGTACAGGCACCGATAATTCACGGGCGTCCAATTGAGGCATACACTCCAAAAAACACAAAACCCTACACCATATTGTTCTGAATGACCGCAACGTCAAAGTGAGAGAGATAACTGGCATTATGAACATGACATCAACAGAACGCGTGAGGCATATTTTGCTTGAATAGTTGCATATGAATAAGCTATGTGCCTAATGGGTGCCGCGCACTCTCACGATTGTTTCAAAACAGTAACGTGTCGATTAAGAACGCCGTTTGACCCTGTTTCGGCATAATCCAAAATAGTTTTTTATATGGATTCGTAACAATGGACGATACATGGATCTACCACTACACGCTAGTCTCCTGTAGAGACGCGAGTCCAACAGTCAGTCCGTAACAGCCGAAAAGGTTTTGTCAAGTATTTTATGAGATGCACGTGGAATAATACTGATCAATTATCTTGAGAAGTGGGCGAACAATCACCGAAGACTATTACGTTGTTTCATTGGACCGTTTGAATGATGAAATCAACAAAAAAAAGACCACATTTAGCAAAGAAGTGTTTTTTCACCAAAATAATGCACTAAAATCGATGGTAAAATTGGGCTATGAATTGCTTCCTCATCCGTCATATTCACCAGATCTGACTCCCCGCCTCTACAGATTTGAAAAGGTGGCTTCAGGGAAAGAGATTTGGCTCAAACGAAGAAGTCGAGTGGAAAATTGAGACCTATTTTAGAGAGCTCGACAAATCGTACTATATAAAAGGTATCTAAATATTGAAAGATCCCTGGCCTAATGTATTGCTCTTGAAGGAAACTATATTGAAGAATAAAATCGATTTCTGGCAAAAACATTGTTTTTCTTCAAAAGTCTCGGGATTTTTTACCCCATGTATTTCTTTAGATCTGAGAGAAACAGAAAAAACGGGTCTATTTAGTTACATTATAACACTCAAAATTTTTGCCAGGTTTTTATCGACTAATGACAAAACTTAAAGAATGAAGGTCATAAGAGACATATTTCAAATTATCGCGTTTTTGTTCGTTTTATCTCACTTTGGAAAGAATTTAAGACTATTCATTTATCATGCCATTTTCGCTAGTCTAAGGGGCTCTTACAAAATTTTATGCTTTAACATATATTCATTTACAGAATTTTCTCTTTAAATAATAATCAATATCACCGAAATTAAGACAGGAACACATATTTTTTATTTAACCGAGTTACACATTACAGGTTTTTGCCAACATACATCTAACAGAACTATCTAACGCCAAATGGATTTATTATTATTTTCAGAAAGTAAGAAACCTATTTATTAAATAAATATTTAAATGCAAATAATAAAACTAAAACAGTTAATAATAAGAGTAACACAACAAAACCGATAATTGTAATTAATTGATATTAGAAAGAAGTAATATTTTAACTAAGTAACACAATAAAAATAAATAGGTAAAACTGTTTTATACTAGATATAAATTTGCTAGTTATTTATTCCAAATGTTCAAAATGCTGTCCGTTATTAATCCTACACGATCTTGTTTTTCTCACTGTGGCTCTCATAACGTTCTCCAACTGAATTTCAGTAATTTGATTTACAGCTTTTGTTAAGCACATTTCTAAATCGTTTCTATCTGTTGGAGTATTTTTATAAACTTTTTCTTTTAGATGGTTCCATATAAACAAATCAAGAGGCGTAAGATCTGGCGATATTGCAGGCCACTTATTAGGTCCATTGGTACTTAACCAATTTGCACCAAATCTTTGATTCAAGTAGTTAACTACATTTCTACTATTGTGGGCTGTGAGCACAGACACAGACACAGAGACAGACACAGACACAGAGACAGACACACACACACAGAGACAGATACAGACACAGAGTCAAACACAGACACAGAGTCAGGCACAGAAACAGACACAGAAACAGACACAGAAGTAGACACAGAAACAGACACAGACACAGACACAGAGATAGACACAGACACAGACACAAAGACAGACACAGCGTCAGACGCAGACACAGAGACAGACACAGATACAGAAATAGACACACACACAGAGGCAGACACAGACACAGAGACAGACACAGACACAGACACAGAGGCAGACACAGACACAGTCACAGAGACAGAGACAGACACAGATTCAGACACACACACAGACACAGAGACAGACACAGAGACAGACACAGACACCATCCTACTGGAAAATAATGTCTCCACGATTTAAGGGTAAAGTTCCTGAAAAATCTTCAACATCACTTTGGATAAACTCCAAATATCTTTCTTCATTTAACGCACCATCAAATATAATAGGACCAAAAATTCTTGTGCCAAGGATATCCAACCAAGCCGAATCTTCATCTTGGCCCCAATATCGAGTATTGTTACGATTAAATAAACCCAGATTGGTAAATCTAGATTCATCCAAAAATAGAATGTTGTAATGAAATTGATTATCAAGGTGGTCTCGTTGCAAAAACCAAATACAATAATCCATTCTTCTGTGGTAATCTGTTTAAAATAAATGTTGATTTATTTGATATTTGTAGGACCTGAATTTATATTTTTTGTTCTTCAACATATCTTATAGAAATTGTAGGATCTACCTGAACAATTGCCAATACATTGATTTCTGACTCTTCGTCACCAATAAATACATCAGCAGGTTTAATTGGTTACCTTCTAAACTGCTACCCTACCCTTAAAAAATAATTGTTCGGTGGGTGCTTCCTATCGGGATATCTTGCCATGTACAACTCGGCGGCTTGTCGACTATTCTTTCTGCACTCTCCATAAATTAATAACATGTCTACTTTTTCATCCGTTGAACACATTTTTGTTAACGAAAAATTATTTTTGACGTAAACTAAACAATAATTATGGTAACACACAGCAACCATGACTTTCAATTCGTTTGTTTTATCACAGCCTACTAAGTCCGTAATGGAACTTTTTGATATCACATTATTGCATAATAAAATGGTTTTATTTTCTGAAAAAAAATCCAATTGGCAAAAACCTGTAATGAGTAACTCGGTTAAATAAAAAATATGTGTTCCTATCTTAATTTCTGTGAGACTGATCATTATTTAAAGAGAAAATTCTGAAACTGAATGTAAAGCATAAAATTTTGTAGGAGCCACTTACACTCGCGAAAATGGCACGATAAATGAATAGTCTTAAATTCTTTCCAAAGTAAGATAAAACGAACAAAAACAATTTCTGTATATCCGCCATGGCCGCCTAAGTCTAAGAGTTTAAATTAGTTTTTGCCGGTCACCTGACAAACAAATGTCAACTTTTGAAACATTATTGGAAAGAGAATTTCAAAGCGAATTGAAATTGATAAAATAATAAGAAAGTTGCAGTTACTTCCGGTCAAACCGGAAGTAATTAAAAATATTTCTTAAGTGATAAAAAAAGCCTAATAATGTACCATTCTGGTATTTAAAAATGCAAATATGTAACTTTCAAAATATAAAATTATAGGGTGTTACATGTTGGCTATGTCACCCGGTATATATATATATATATATATATATATATATATATATATATATATATATATATATATATATATATACATACACACATACATACATACATATATATATATATATATATATATATATATATATATATATATATATATATATATATAAATATATATATATATATATATATATATATATATATATATATATATATATATGTACATATACATATATTAATTTTTTAATTCACCTATCATTACTCGATATATTGATAACTATCGATTAATCGAAAAAATGCCGTCTCTAGTGTACATAAAAAAGATTGCCGTTTATTAGGACATAATTTAGTAAAATCGGTAATAAGCTATTGGATTGTATATAGTAATTACAGATAACACTTTCATCAATATCTTTTTAAATTGAGTCGCTGCCATTACAGCCAATATTGATTAAAAATTCATACTGATTCAGAAATCTTATTATTTATATCTATATTGGATCTCGTTTTCCGAAAATTAAAAATTAAAATAAAAATCTACTGCAACTAATTGACACTTTGTTGAAGAAATATAACATCATTAGATATATACAGGGTGATTTAAGGTGTAACATCACTTTTACCAGTTTATAGTACGCATGTCTCGATCAGAAAGCACATATTCGATTTGATACAGAGAACACGCAAGAAACTGAGATATTTCGAGAAGTGAGACAAGTCTTCGTTCTTACCCCTATTATATTTGAGACAAATAGACATTGAAATAAGAACAAGGCTGTTGTAATGTGTTTTTGGGTGTTGTTTTATGGGGTGGAGACCTAGACATTGAATAAAGAAACTATGAGAAGAATAAAGGCCTTCGAAATGTGGACATATAGACAGACAGAGTGATTAATAAGACTGTCCTTGAACAAATGCAAAAAACAACAGAATGCGTTGATACTGTTCAAAAAGGAAAATTACAATACCTAGGTCACATAATGCGAAATGCCAAGTATCGCTTACTGCAATTAATTCTGCAGAGAAAATCAAGGGACGTCGCCCGCCTAGTAGACGACGTCTGTCTTGATTGACGAATTTCAGAAATTGGTATGGGTCAACGTCTACCCAACTATTTAGAATGGCGGTATCCCGGATCATGACCGCGAACACTCTTCTTAGAAAAGTACGCACCTAAAGAAGAAGTACGCATCTAATAACTAAATGGTAAACTTTTTTACTCAGTATTTAGCTGGCAAATAAAGGTGTAAAGAACACACTCTATAAACATATATTCCTACATCTTTTTTTTTCTGTTAAGACTGGGAATAAATAAAAAATTACACATTTTTTAGATTTGTCGACCTCAAAAACCTTGAAACGGATGTATAACACGATGTATTCAAAATAACTCCATTAACATCATCCATCGCCTCCTTAAAGTCTTATATGTTTGACTATAGATAATATTATTGCCTACAGTTTGTTTATTTTCAACCAAAAACCAAGAAAAAATTCCATAATGCTCTTGCAACTGTACAAAATTTACTGATCCCTACCCTTTTCATCCTCTCCCCTGAAGCAGCGTTGTTTAAAAATTATAGGTTTCTTCAACTACTAAAGTTGCAGAAAGTTTCATCAGTTATTTGTTTTCTCTTATTTGTCAATCTATCTCGGGACACGTTTCGTCGTATTACGATTGATCAGTATAGCTTAGATCAACAGAAAAGATAATAAAACTCAAAGTACGTATCGTAATACTAGCATAAGGTAAAATACAACTATTTTTATCCGTGGCTACTGTAATCCTGGTTTTAAAGGCATACTTGCGCTCTATCGGAGGCTGACAGATGAAAGAATAGTAAATAACTGTTGAAATACCGACTTTAGTAGTTAATATTGACTTTTATATGCGCAGGGTAGAATCCTAACAATGGCGCTGTCTGGCGGTAATTATTACTAACTCGCTAAACATGTGTATATATATATATATATATATATATATATATATATATATATATATATATATATATATATATATGTAAAATTCAAAAATCTTAAAAGATAAAAACACACTGCCCTTAGCAAAATAACAAGAAAACATAACAAAAAAATCCTTTATAAATTAAAATCACTTTACAACTACACAATTCTTCGTACCATTTTAACAAAATGAAGTAAAAGTTTATTATTAAGGAAACCCAAATATGCAAGTGAAAAACTTTAAAATATGCGCATAAATATGCAAATAATTTTCTGAAAATATGCTCATACATGTTGTAAATATGCAGTAAAAAAAATCGAAATAGACTTGAAAAATGTAAATTTATTGTTTCACATTACATGATACGAGTACTATACAAATGTAGCAACAAAAAGCCCATTTTAAATTTTTAACATACAGGGCGAAAAATGAACTAAATCTAAATATAATATTATACAAAGTAAAAAATAAATATAAATAATAATGTATTTTATTACTTTACTTAAAGATGAACATATAATAATAATAATAATAATGTAGGTACATATTATAAAAATTTATATACGTAGTAAACAGCATAATAAAACATACATTTTAAATTTGATACATACAGGGCGATGCAACTAAGTAAGCGGAAATATGCAAATATTGCAAAAACAGGGTCGCCGTTAGTTATTAAAACAATAAACTACTAAATGTTTCTCAAAATTCTCCATTAAAAAGTAAAACTTCCATAGTTCCTCTTGAACAAATCTGGCCACTGTCAATGCATTTGTTTTTTCTAACTGTTTGGAAGCAATCAGATAAGATTTTGGCAAAATATCGTCGCTAAGAACTCCAATCAATAACATGCGCAATATACCGTCCTCTTGAATCGGTGGTTTCATCAATACATATGTAAAAATGTTCGTTGCGAATTTTACCTTTAATTTCCTCAATTACCTGTAAATACAAGGAGCTTACGTCGTTTCTCCGTATTGTTGTTTCATCTGGGATATTAAACTTGCAATACTTCTTGATTACGTAGCTTCGATAACGGAATGTTTGATGTCATCATTGCACGGCATAGATCTCGGTTAAAGATGTCTTGTTCATTTAGCTCTTTATTTTTGTACGTTGGTTGGAAACATTGCATTAATGTGTGTTGTGGCCTATCTCCAGGTTTCGTCTTACTCAATTTGACAATATGGCAAGCAGTTTTCACGTGTTGCTCTATTTGAAATTTTTTATCGCATGGTATGTGCAATAAAAAAAAAGAAAGTTTAATTAAAATCCCAAGGAAAAATTCGTTAGATAGAAATTTCGTTAAAAAGAAAACTAGGTGCTTAGGATAAGCATAAATTAAAATTCTGCTTTGTACCTTTTTTATTAAGTTACCTAGAAATACATACGTTTACGTATGTATTTCTATTTCCTGGTTTCGTTAAAGAGAATTTTGATTGTTAAATGGAACAAAAATAACTTAAATAACATTGAAAATAGCATCAACGGCAAAATCCTGACAAAAATTTCGTTATGTTTAAATATTAAACGAAAATGAAATACCTGTATATTCAATAGGTATTCAAAAATTATACTTATAATTTTAACACAGGCAGAACAGTAGATTTTTTCCCATATCTATTCTTAGTTCTTTGTATGGTTTAATCCACACTGACACACTACTGGCTTTGGGCATTTCACTGTAGTAAAATACGACTCACAAGATAAAAAGCACAAATCGACGTAACCACTTTAAAAGCACAACCAAAAATGAAATCTAATAAATTAATAATACAAGTATGCTCTAATGGCCGTCTGGGGTTTACTGACTGGTTGTTACTGACCATAAAATGATAAAATTTATTTGGGGAAAACCACCGGCGCGGCGGCGGCGGCCTAAACATTGACCCTTATTCCGAAAACCCCTGCCAAAGACCTACATTATTATAAATTCCTTCAAATATGCACATATATGCTATTTTTAAAGCATTTATGCAAATATTTAGAAAAA
>CM032455.1:138402081-138427574 GCA_019049505.1 Pachyrhynchus sulphureomaculatus
ATTATATGGAACATATGTATAAATTTATAAAAACACGTAAATCGGATAAGTGGTTCTCGAGTGATAAGCGCACTAACGGACAGACAGACAGACAGAGAGACGTTGCATTTTATATATATTGTATTCTTTGCTACATGATATTGTTCCATATTTAATGCTTTAGGGAGTGTATTGCAAGAGAACGCGCTAGCGGCAAACTTTTCTCCGACTTAATTCACTATTATCGTCACTGCTTATTCCTTATGTCACCTAATAAAGTATATCCTATAACCTGGCCAGAGAACATACGTATAGTTAAAAAAAAAAACACGTAAATCGGATAAGTAGTTCTCCATATTTAATGGTTTGGACTGTGTATTGCAAGAGAACGCGCTAGCGGCAAACTTTGTCCGACTTTATTTACTATTATTGTCACTGCTCATTCCTTATGCTACCTATCGTAATAAAATATAGCCTATAACCTGGCCGGGAGAACTATGTATGTTTCAAAATAAATAACCGGTCAAGTGCAAGTTAAACTTGCGCAATTAGTGTTCCGTACGTTGATTGCTTTTAAAATAAAAAAATTTTGTTACAGAGGTATAAAATGATCAGTAGCTTCACAAAATACACCCCAAATGAGTTTTCAACAAAGTTTGTTTCCAATCTTTACTGAAATCTGATGACCTTGAAATTTTTGTTTTTTTTATATACCATATAAATTATTAAAGGTAATGCACTCGTGATAATTTTCGTTCAATCTACACCCCGTGGAGAATATTCCAGAATTTTTTCGAAATTTTTTGAGATAAGGCCCGGGACAGCGATTTTTTCGCGAATTTTTAAAAATAATACAAAGAAAAGTGCGCGCAAGTATAATATTACATATATATTTTTTACTCGTGTTTTCACAAGCTTTCATTTGACACCACACTCGATGACCTAGTAAAAAATTTTTTTTTTTTCACTTCCGACTTCACCCCCCAAAACTAACCCCTTAAGTCAAAATTTAATTCTCAAAACTACATGGCTCTGATGAGGCCATCAATTCCTATATTATTACCAAATTTCACCTTTCTATGTCAAATAGTTTCGGAGAAAATCGGGTGTGACAGACAGACAGACAGACAGACAGACACCGAAGTGATCTTATAAGTGTTCCGTACGGAACACTAAAAAGTACGAAAATCGGATAAGTGGTTCTCCAGTGATAAGCGCATTAACGGACAGACAGACAGACAGAATACGTTGCATTTTATATATATTATAGATGTAATAAAATATATACCTATAACCTGGTCAGAGAACATATGTATGAATTTAAAAAATCACGTAAATCGGATAAGTGGTTCTCGAGGGATAAGCGCCTTAACGGACAGACAGACAGACAGACAAACATTGCATTTTATATATATTATTATTATTATATAACCTGGCCAAAGAATATATGCATGAATTTAAAAAAAGACAGGTAAATCGGATAAGTGGTTCCCGCGTGATAAACGCACTAATGGACAGACAGACAGACAGAGAGACATTGCATTTTATATATATTATAGATTATACATTACAGATATTCTTTGCTACATAATATGGTTCCATATTTAATGGTTTAGGCTGTGTATTGCAAAGGCACGCGCTAGCGGCAAACTTATTTCCGACATCATTCACTATTTTACGTCACTGCTCATTCCTTATGCTATCTATCGCAATAAAATATAGCCTATAACCTGGCCAGAGAACATATGTATGTTTTAAAAAAAAAGTACGTAAATCAGATAAGTGGTTTTTCAGTGATAGGCGCACTAACGGACAGACAGACAGACAGACAGAGAGACGTTACATTTTATATATGTTATAGAAGAAAGGACAAACTTAAGCGGTCTGTTTTTTAGTCGGTAATTAACAAATCTTTTATCTAAAACTCTCTACATTTCGTCACTTATTTATGACTTCCTCAGGAGACAAAGCTAAAATACAATGTTGATGAACAATAAGGGATAAAATTTCAGAAAAAAAAAGGAAAAAAGCACTTACGGTGTACTATAGAAACGGAAAAGAATAAGTCCATTCCATTTTTAAATACCTTAGTAGTGAGAACTGATAATAATAGGCTGATTTTGAATTGCTACCAGAAACCAACTTCATCGGATCGTTATATCAATTATTTTTCGATTCATCCGTTGAATCAAAAGTAAAATACTGTGGTAGCCATGACATATAGAGTTGCCCATATTTCTGATGTAGGTTTTCTAAAGCAGAATTTGGATAAATTATGTGAAGTGTTCTTGAATAACGGCTATCCGAGGGACACGTTACGTAAACTGATTTATTAATCTGGTTTTCGGTATGGCTCAAGTAAAGATCAGCATCAATCACCCTAATATTAAATATAAGAAGTTACCCTTCATACATGGACTGACAGACAATATCATAAAATATTTCAAGCCATTAAACAACATAAAAATAGCGAAATATAATACAACTATTGGAAGCCTGTTGACTAACACCAAAGATAGGGCTCCTATCTTACAGGCCATACATAGGCCAAACAAGGCAGATTTTCAATAATTGTATTATTCAGCATAAAAGTGAAAGTCGAATAACTAAAAGTCGTGTGCCCTGGCGATGCATTTTCAACAGATGGACCCTAATTTTAATTTTGAAAATCTTGGAACGTGAAAGTAACTATAAAAAAAGACTGTTTTTGGAAATGGTACACATAACTAAAGAAAACAAATTAGTGAACTCCAAGTCTGATATTGACCAGTTAAGTACCATTTATTGTAACATTTTGAAATAAAATGTAAAGTTAGTTAAATTAATATCATAGTGTCAATATCTTTTCTTTATTAAACAAAACAATAAATGTTATTATTATATTTGCCAGACCCTTACTCAAATCAAAAAAGGAAAAGAATATCTTAGACTGAAATAGAGAAAAGTGTATTCATTTTTTTTAGTGTTCCGTACGGAACACTTATAAGATCACTTCGGTGTTTGTCCGTCTGTCTGTCCGTCTGTCACACCCGATTTTCTCCGAAACTATTTGTCATAGAAAGTTGAAATTTGGTAATAATATAGGAATTGATGGCCTCATCAGAGCCATGTAGTTTTGAAAGTTAAATTTTGCCTTAAGGGGTTAGTTTTGGAGGTGAAATGGGAAGTGAAAAAAAAAAATTTTTTACTAGGTAATCGAGTGTGGGGTCAAACGAAAACTTATGGAAACACGAGTAAAAAATATGTATATAATGTAATACTTGCGCGCACTTTTCTTTGTATTATTTTTAAAAAATCGCGAAAAATCGCTATCCACCCGCCTTATCTTGAAAAGTACTTATCAAAAAATTTTGAAAAAATTCTGGAATATCATCTCCACGGGGTGTAGATTGAACGAAAATTATCACGAGTGCATTACCTTTAATAATTTATCGGGTATATAAAAAAAACAAAAATTTCAAGGTCATCAGATTTCAGTAAAGATTGGAAACAAACTTTGTTGAAAACTCATTTGGAGTGTGTTTTGTGAAGTCACTGATCATTTTATACCTCTGTAACAAAATTTTTTATTTAAAAAGCAATCAACGTACGGAACACTAATTGCGCAAGTTCAACTTGCACTTGACCGGTTATTTACTATGAGCGTGACAGTGATTTGAATGTTTTATTGTTTTTTCAGGCTTATTTTTTTTCCTTTTTGGTTTTTTGTTTGTGTTTAATGGTACCCAGAATATTATTATTTTCGAGCTATTAAAAATAGTAGGATAAAAACACAAATGTAGACAGTATGTTGGTTAGTGTGTGATCGTTCCTTGATTTATTACTACAACTTTTTTAAATGTAATTAGTTTCTAATATTATGTGTGCTATCGGATAGATTTATTGACTCAACTTGTAAGTCATTTTTTTCTTTTTTTTCTGAAATTTTATCCCTTATTGTTCATTAACTGTGTATTTTAGCTTTGTTTCTTGAGGAAGTCATAAATAAATGATGAAATATAGAGAGTAGTAGAGTTGCCAATTACCGACCAAAAAAACAGACCGCTTTCAGTTTTTTAAGTTTGTCATTTTTGTTATATCACAGCCGAGATAATATTTGACATTACGTCATCTTGTCCTACTAAAAATTCTAAATATTATTTGTCTAACATACCATATATCTAAATTGAACTGTTTTGGAATTATTGTCATTTGAAATTTAAAATTAAAAAAGACAGAAAAACTATTAATAAATACTCTAGGTATATTTTTAAGGGAACAATTGCTCAAAATGTCTACCGTTAACTCAATCTGTCATAAACAGCCTGAACAGAGTTTTGCAGAGAATCCGGGGTGATCCGAACATTGATTTCATAGTGAGGAGAGGTGCTCCATCCTGTTGATACCATAGATCCCTGTTAGGAATATTCAAATTAAAAGGTACCTTAAGTCATATGCTGAATGAAGAAAAATTGCATCCATACAAACCCATTTTATTGCAAGAATTATCTGAAGATGACTACGACAGACGCGTTGGATTTTGCGAGGTCGTGAAGGAACCAATCAATATTGATCCTAACCTAATTCATAACATTGTTTTTTCTGACGAGGCCCCATTTTGTCTTAACGGAAGAGTTAACAGGCATAACTGCCGGTACTCGGTCTACTGAGAATCCCCACTGGATAATCGATAGTCATTCTAAAAGACCACAAAAGATAACCATGTTGGCAGGGATTTGTGGACGTCATATCATTGGTCCCTTTTTTATCGGTAGAAATCTTATAGGACAACTGCAAGTTATTCTAACTTGTGCAGGTCTTTTTCCCGTTGAAAATAATTTGGATATCCCTAACAGGAGTCTGTGGTATCAACAGGACGGAGCACCTCCTCACTATAAAATCAATGTTCGTAGATATTTGGATGCGAATTTTTCTTAATCGATGGATAGGCAGAAGAGGTGCTGTAGAATCGCCTACAAGGAGTCCCGACCTTACGCCGCTCGATTTTTTTTTATGGGGTCATTTGAAAACCAAAGTTTACCGAAGTCGACCTGAAACTGTAGAAGATTTATAACAAAGAATTCAATATGAAATAGCACATATCACCCGGATTCTCTGCAAAACTCTGTCCAGGCTGTTTATTGTATTATTTATGTTATAGATTGGGTCGTTGTCTCGCTGTTGACGGTAGGTATTTTGAGCAATTGTTACCTAGTAAAGTATTTTAATTAGTCTTTTTGTCTTTTTTTTTTTAAAAATTTCATATGACAATAATTCCAAAACAGTTCAATTTAGACATATGGTATGTATTTTTAGTAGGACTCAAAAATAAAATAATATACAGGGCTTTCCATTTAATAAAATCAAGATGGTGTAATTTGTTGAAATTGACAGTTCAAAACATTTTATTGTTATCGTCAGCATATGCGCCGTATAACACCCTATAACTTTAATTTAAAACATTTTTTTGATACACTAATTAATAAATGCTGTGGCATCATTATTCCATACATATGGGGCACCCTGTATGTATATATTTAAATATATATATATATATATATATATATATATATATATATATATATATATATATATTAGTATTTTGTTTAAGCGTACTGTATGTAATAAAAACTAATTGTCACTAAACTTCGCCAACATGAATAAAATACCTAAAACAATTTTTGCATTGCCAGTTTAGAATATTTCACAAAAACACATTTTTTTGAATGTGTTATTTCTCTTCAACCGGCACTAAAAACTCCTGCTCTCACCCCCTTATGTTCATCTTAGCTGTGATAAAAACGGTGCAATGCTTTTTTAATTTACTTAGTCCAGCTATTTCATAAATTTCAACTATGTTCAAATTTGTCTCCTATTCACTATATTAAACTATTTTTTTCTCTAACACTCTGTATATATTGTAAAATTTATATAAAAGTTGCAAACAACTAAGTTAGTATGAAATAACGATCACGACTCTTACTTAATTCTGTATGTTTACGTATAAAATTTTTTGTATTAATTACATATTGAATTGAAAACCTCCTTCTTAGAAGTCGAATAAAAATAGAATACCCGCACACTCAAATACTTGTTATCTTTTAAACTGGCTTCTGAAAATTTCATTTTGTTCAAGTCATGCATAAATTCGATCAAAGCGATCAAACTTTAATCACCATTCTTTTTACATCCTTCTCTTAGGAACGTACAATATTTATGAAAAATTCTCATAATGCTAATGAAACGTACGAAATTTAACCACCTCTATTCTATGCACCCTTTAAACAGGGATGTCAAAGATACGGCCCGCGGGCCGCATCCGGCCCCCGGGACGTATCAATAAGGCCCGCGATCGCAATGTGTCACAGAAAGAAGAATCATGTTTTTTAGACCGTATATTATATACTATATAATTAAATAATTCAGTACATTTTTTTTATTTGAATCTGGCCCGCCAACACATTCTAAATTTAATATATGGCCCTCTGCAAAATTGAGTTTACACCTCTGCTTTAAACGATAGCACTTAAAAACTTTATTCTTTCTTTTCCTTCTTGAAGTATTATTTTTATGTAAAGTCTAAATTCGTTCAAAAGTTCTCAAGCAAACAGACCTAGAGAGAGAGAGAGAAGCCAAGAAATGGAAAAACATGTGAGCATGATTTCTTCACGAATACAAACAAAACTTTCTTTTAGAGAGGGACGTAAAATAATCCAGGCCAATCCCCTTAATACATATTATTTGTTATTTATAATATTCTTTTATTTATGTACAAATGCTTGGGCTACAGGTGTCTAAACATCACGATTTATATTCTATAATAACAATTGTGTTATACAGTTGGTTAACTTTAAGTTATTAAAATGCCTTTAGCTATTATTATATCATATTTCAATTGAAATTATATAATCATGATGTATAAATTAACACCACATTTGCTGTTATTATTTATTGAACGTAAGTCCGCAGTGGTTGGAAGAATTTGAATCCTTCTAGATTAGACTCAAATAATTATAATTATTTTTAGGGATACGATCATAGCATTCGATATTTTAAAGCCAGGAATTATAATCATATTCAACCGGATACGTAATAAGGGTTGAAAGCCCGCAGTCTCATTCTACGATGTAGTACTCCTGTATTGACAAACAAATCTCTCTCCAAATTTTTTCATATGCCGGTGTTTCCCAACTTCAAACCTTTTATTTGCTATTTGCAAAAGCAGTTTATATATAATTATACAGTTCTCATATGCAGTTTTCACGCCAATAAAGCTATAATCTAAATGTGAATCCTAATAATTTTAAACAACGCAAGAAAACAGAAAAAAAATACCGTGAGATTTCAACATGTCATATTCTATTATTTATACAAATTTTTATTGGTACTTTTTTTGAGTTAACAAAATGTTTATTTATTTACGAACAAAATACAACTCAAAAAATGTTGCTTATTGTTCCTCACACTTCCTTTCTACTTTTTAGGTAGCTGACGGATTCTAAAAAAAGATGATGGTTTCCAGTCGATAAATTTAGTTATTTTTTCTTTATGTCCTTCAGTGACATCGTCGAGATGCCATGTACGGAGAACCCATCTCTAAGAAAAGATAAAATCTCGCGTCGTTATCCAGAATATCACGATCCAAAAGATCAAAATCACCGATTCGATATTTTGCACATTTTTTACGTCACTGCACCTTTTCGCAAAGTTGAAGAAATCTTTTACGCACCTTCAAACTATTTTTTTTGCTATTGATATGCAGTATCTCAAATGCTGTTTGTCGAACGACATAGCTTTTGACACTGCGTTTTGGCGTTATGTGAATAGCAGCATCGAATAAAGCAGTGATATTACTTCTTTAAGAATGCAGCTTCGATACATAGGCGTGGCGGGAAATGGTTTGAATTTTAAACTGAATTTTTAGAACGGCACCTCAAAGGTACCGAATTAATAATGTGTGTTTCGGCGAATTCGACAAATCTCAAGATCATGTTATTTTGTAATTATATCAAATTTTAAAAATAATGGCATGTAAAGAAAAGGTCAAAGAATTATTGCAACTGGTACTCGCTACAGAAGTAATTTTAGTTTTTTTTTACGTTGTGCCCCTTGTAAAATAACAAAAAAAACTAAGTCTCCTTATTTTTATGTAGATTACACGAAATTTGAACATAATAAACTATTAATGTTTATATGTATGTACGTATTTTACAAAAATATTTATTTATGGCGCATTCACCATTGTGTCGGGGTAGCTAACATAAGTCTACTAACGAAGTCAAAATTACTTACATGTTTGTATATAATATTGGTTGCTGTCTTTTTTAAAATCAAAACGTAGGAATTTCCTATCTTATAGAAATGAACATAATTCGTAAGAGAAATTCTATTTAGTTTATTTCTTTTAGTAAAAGCCCCAGCGCACAGTGTGACCACTCGAGTGGTGTTGTTTCAAAAATACCTGCAGGTCTCAGGCTTCATCAATTTTAAATATGTTTTTGTTTAAATAATCCTGATCAAATTTCGGAGAGATCTTCGGAGCCCGATTTAAAAAAAAAACTTGACTAACGTAACCTCATCAAGACATTCTGCCTGTGACAAGTTTGGAAACTGGGAGAATTCGCGTCGACTAATATTTTGCTTCATAAATTTCAATTTTCCAAGAAAAGCCGAAATTACACCCTTTGTTTTTATTAAATTTAGGCTGTCCCCTTGTAACTGCAAGTTAATGGCATTAAATTTTTTGAACAAATCTGTCAAATACGCGATGTCTGCTTTCAATTTGATCAGGTTTTCTTTTAAATCTGGATCTTTACTTTCCAGAAACTCTAAAACTGATTCAAAAAGTGAATAAAATCTTGTTAAACATGCACCTTTCGACAACCAGCGTACTTCAGTATGTAAGAGCAAGCGTTGGAAGTCTTCATCATTTTCGTCGTACAATTGTGCAAATAAACGGGTATTCAACGCATTGCTTCTTATTTTGTTAACTGCTTTAATCACAAATTGAAGCGATTGGTGCAATCTATCACTCAAATTTTTCGCTACCAGGTGTTGTCGGTGGATGACACAGTGAATTACAGTTACTTCTGATATAATTATTTTAAGATGGGTTATAAACCCACGATATCGCCCGAAGATGGCAGGAGCTCCATCTGCTGCCACCGAAATAATGTTTGTAAATGGAATCGATTTTTCCTTAAAAAAATCACTCGGGACATTAAATATTGATTCGCCTTTAGTGCCTGTCTCCAAAGTTTTCGTGAATAGCAGCTCGTCATGGATTTCTTCGTCCATAACAAATCGAACATATGCCAATAATAATGCTTCATTACCAGGTAAAGTTGACTCGTCCAGTTGAATAGAAAAATGAGTTGTTTGCAGATAATTACACAAGAAGCTTTCAATATCAGAGCTCATTTCATCAATACATCTTTGTACAGTGTTGTTACTCAAAGGAATTCTTTTGAGTACGTCAAATGCAGGTCTGTGTAGAACAGTTTTTAAAACCTCTTCAACAGCGGGTAAAATTAACTGTTCTCCGATGGTGTGTGGTTTTCCAGATTTCGCTATAAGCAATGAGATATTGTAAGATGCCCGCAAGCCATCATCGTTACTTTGAGACGTTGAAGCGAACATACTGTACACGGTGGGTCTCTTCTTATTTTTCCTTCAGTGTTTGAAAATATTTTAAATCTTTACCTATTTTATCAGAATGACACCTTCTTAGATGATCTTCGAGCTTCGATGGTTTCATAGAGTCATTGCTCAAAACTTTGTTGCATAAAAGGCATATGGACAATCGTTTGTCTGCCTTTGATGGAAGAAAACCAAATTTCAAATAATCAACACTGTACTGTCGATATTTCTTCTTAGATTCAGCCATGTTTCGTATCAGTTACCTACCTATAAAGAAAAAAATGTTTGTTTTAGTAATCATAAGGCGACTTTAACAGGATATGGCTATTTTAACAGAATAAAATAGGATTAATTAATTATTGCAATGAAAAAATCAAAATACCGGCGGCAAAACTGATTTTAATTATTAAAAGCAATAAACTGATAAAACCCATATAGAGGTTTTCACAAAACGCTGCTGAACCTATTTTAATGTAATATAAAATATTTTTTGATTAATTATATTTTGATACATTTCTGTAAATTCGAGAGAAAATACTTTTAAAGAATATTTTTGACATCAAAACTCCGCGATTTTAATGATTTATTTATTTCCTTGATGTACGTTACGAGTGGTACATAAAGACACGTACAATTTATGAAAATATTTTTAGTCATTTAGCATTAGCAACTACGAGGACACTGAAATATGTACAAGCAAGCAGGTCAATCATATATCTCTCCTTTAGTGAATCACCACAGTCGGGTAAATAAATAATTTTTTAATAAAAAGTACTAAACTGGCAAACACTGACATCGATTCACTCACACTTTTCTTTTCAAAATTCTGGAAACAAATGAGTAACGTTTGTCCTTGGCATTCGAATTTATATTGGTGAAGAATCAAACAAGTCCATGCAAGATTGCAAGCACAGCACAAGTCGTATTTCGTCCCTTTGCACGTCTGAACGGGTTGAGTTGCGGGCGGGCGGGCGGCGCTTTGCAAGTCTCGACGCGCGTTGTACTGAATATCGAATATGCAAGTTTTTACAAGTAACAGTCGCTGACCTTCTTAAAATATACTACTCAAAAATATTAAGGGAGATTTTAAAACAAGGAAATTAATGCTGAATAAACAGGCTATCTGATCCATATACCGGCCTAACTGAAAAAATTTTTTTCAAGCCCGTGGACCAAAAAAAAAGCAAAATATTTGCAATATTATTCTTTCGCACTATCTGTTAGAATTGCATGAGAACCGTAGCCAAAAAAATCTGAAAATTAGAATCTTAAAGCTTCAAAATGCTTTTTTTTTAAGTCTCAATACGACTATTTTTCACCGAAATACAGCCTGTCAAAAATCACCGAAAAATTTGGAATTTTTTTTTGCTCCCTTAATTTTTTTGAGTAGTGTATTATCTGCCTACATTGATAGGTAAAGCCAAGCCAACATTTTTGTTCTTTACTATCGAAACCAGATAAATTTTCGTGGACCCCCACTTACAACTTGTGAACCCCCATTTTTTTTTCACGCCAACGTAGACCCCCGTCGAGTCTCCCGTGGACCCCTGGGGGTCCACCTGAACCACTTTGGGAATCACTGGTCTGTCCTAACATAACAAAATATAAAATAAATATATGTAAAATATATTTAAGGTGGGAAATGAAAAATAATAGTCTCTGAATCTAAAAGCCTTAAATACAACTTAACCTAACCTAACCTTACTAACCATACGTATGGTTAGTAAGGTTAGGTTAGTTTGTATTTCTTCTTTCTTCTTTATAGGCAGGCATTCCTGCTTGTTTTTCTTGAATGTATCGTCGCTACAGGTCGTCGTTCCATCTTTTTCGTGGGAGTCCTGTACTCCTTCGGCCCACCGGTGATTTATCTCGAGCTATTTTTACTAATCGTTGTTCGAACATTCTATTTATGTGTTGGTTTCATTCTTGTTTTCTGTTTCTTATCCACGTGTTAATGTCCTCTACTTCACATATGTGCCTTATGTTGTCATTTGTTTCTCTACCCCAAAGTGTTCTTCCTGCAATTCTCATTAATGTTTTCATTTCACTTGTTTGTAAGTATCTCTGAGTTTTGCGTGTTTCTAGTCTTGTCTCTGCTGTGTAGGTCATAACTGGTCGAAGTACAGATTTATATATACGGGATTGTACTTCTGTTCCCAAATATTTATTTTTCCAAATAGTGTTATCCAAGCATCCTCCTATTCTATTAGCTTTTACTATTTGTTTTCTTATTTCTTCTTCTGTTGTTTTATGATAATTTAATTCATAAATATTTAATTGTCATCACCGGCTCTATAATCTGATTATCGATTTCCAGCTTGCACCTAATTAATTCTTTGGAAATAACTACTGATTCAGTTTTTTCAGCCGATATCTTCATATTAAATTTCTTTGCTGTCGTATTAAACTGATGTAAAATTTCTGCAAGTTATCTTCATTCTCAGCGACTAGGACAGTGTCGTCGCCGTAACACAACATTTGTATCTCTTTATTGCCCATTTTATAGCCTATTTTTGTTTTTTTTACCTGTTTAATTGTTTCATCTAATATAATGTAAACAGTAGGGAACTCAGTGCGTCTCCTTGTCTAATACCAGTTGTTAACTCTATGGGTTCAGTTAATTCCGAATTTACTCTCGCCTATATTTTATTTCTTTTGTAAATGTTCTCAATTAATTTTATTATATCCAATGGAATATTCTTGTCATAAAATGTGTGCACTATGTCTTGCAGTTATACTCTACTTTGCTGTGCTTTTACTAAATCTATAAAGCATAAGAACCCTGGTCTGTTATACTTAATTAATTTTTCAGTAATTTGTCTGATTACAAATACTGCGTCGTTACAGGATCTTCCGCTCTTGAATCCTTGTTGTTCTTCGGAAAGCTGTATAAGTGAAGTTATTTTATTCGAAACAATTTTTGTCGTCAGTTTTAAAACTGTGCACAAGAGGTTAATTCCTCGATAATTATTCAGATCGGTTTGTTCTCCATTCTTCTGGTTCGCCATCCCCGTATTATTTTGTTTATGAGCTTTGTAAATTCTTTAGTCAGTTTCACTCCTTCGTACTTTAATAGTTCATTTTGTATTTCATCTTTACCAGCTGATCTTCGGTTTTTTAATTTTTTGAGAGCTTCTTCCACCTGTTTATCATCTATTTCTGATGTTTCGTTGATTATTATTTCTGGTGTTTCGGGTGCCAAATTTTCTGTTGTATTATGTAACTGCCTTATATAATTTATACATGCATCTTTTTCGATGTATCTTACTTCTATTAATTCTTTCATTTCCTTTCGCTGTCCACGTAGCATTCTCCAAATCTCCTTTTGCATACTATAAAACTCATGTTCCATTTCTTTAGAGAATTTTTTCCCAGTGTTTCATTTTCTTTTTTCTCACTAGTGTGTTTGTTTCATTGCGGACTTTCTTATATTCTTCATATGTTTATCTGGTTTTTCTTGATCTATATTTAAGATGCTTTTGTTTTTCTTGGCATTTTAAATTCACTTCCTCGCAGAACCAATGTGTATTATTCGGTTTTTCTCGATGTTCTGTTTATTTTACGTTCCCCGAGTGCTTCCTTTGCTCCGATAATAATGTTACCCTTGATCTTTCTCCAACTGTCTTCTATGTCATTGGGTTTTTATATATTTCGTTTTTCAATCTTATCTGGTAGAGATTTTTTATTGATTCGTCTTGTAGGCTTTCTATATTTGTCTTTGTTTCGTAAACTGTTAGGCTTGTTTTTTAATGTCTCTTTATTGTCATTCTGATTTTTCCCAATACAAGACTGTAATCACTTCCTACATCTGCAGAACATAAACATATTATGTCTAATATTTGTGTATAATATATTCCTGTATTTGTTAGAATGTAATCTATGATCGATCTATCTCCTCTCGTATTTTAAAATGTATATTTATGTTGTTCTTTATGTTTAAAGGTGTTATTTACTCGGAACTCATTTTGTGTGAAGAAGTTTATCAAAAATACGCCATTCTCATTCGTCACATTTTGATTGAATCTCTGTTTGATTCCCGGTGCTATCATGGTCCCCACTCGTGCATTAGAGTCCCCCATTATCATAATTACTTCTCTTTTTGGGATTTTGTTCTCTCGTGTTCCGGTTTGCAGTTTTCTGGGCTGTATATTCCAATGATGATAATTTTTTGATTCTCTGATTTAAGTTTACTATTATTCTTTCTAATATGTATTTACATTCTTGAATGTTCTGAGTTAGCTTTCTGTGGATCATACGTGCTACACCCTCTTTTGCTCTGTTATTCCTTTTGACCCCGCTATATATTAAAAGGTATTCACCGAGCCACACTAGCTCTTTGCCCTTCTTTTTTGTTTCCTGTAATGCGCATATTTCTATCTTTTTATCTTTTAATTCCTTTTCAATTTCCTGATCTTTATTATTTAGTGTTTTTATGTTCCACGTTGCTATTCGTATTATATATTTATATATATTTTTTTTTTTTTTTTTTTTTTATGGGTCTAGCACACGTGCTACAGGGAAGTCCCTAAAGCGCTACAGGAGCGACACGTGTGCGAAGAAGGCGATTCACGTTGTTCTTGAATCGCTATAGATTGTACTCGGTGGGAAACACAGCCCTGGGCAAATTATTCCAAAGGGATGATGTTCTCCATATAAAAGACTGCTTGAAAAGTGTTGTACGGGGAGTAACAAGCTGAACCTCATACGGATGTGAAGAATTAGCGCGACGTGTACTTCTAACATGCACCGCTCTGGGAGGAATTAATGCGGGCCACATCCTTCGAACACTTTCCATGAAAGTACTTGTAGAATAGGCTTAAATCGCCAACCGTTCTTCGATGTTCCAGCGAATCAAGGCCGACGGTCAGTTCCGGGTCTCCAATCAGACGAACAGCGCTTCTCTGAATAGAATCCAACAAATGCAGTGTATGTTTGGGAGCGGAGCTCCAAACATGGGAGCAGTATTCCATAGTTGGTCGAATTTGAGCTTTGTAAAGAATTAACAGTTGTTGTGGAATGTAAAGCTTTCTGGTTCGAAATAATATTCCCAACTTTTGAGAAGCTCACCTTGCTATGCCTGCAACATGTTCATGCCAGGACATATTTGCTCCCAAATTAACGCCCAACAAATTGAGTGACGATGTTAGAGGAATGGAGTGCCCCGACATAACTATGTCGGGTTCAGCAACGTTAACTTTTTTAGAAAAAACTGCCGCCTGGGTTTTTGTAGCGTTAAATTCCACTTGATTACTGTCACCCCAAGATAGAATTTCTTCCAGGTCTTTGTTAAGTTGAACGACTTCCTGCTGTCTGCGGATATTCGTCTGAGTAGCCGATGTCCGAGCGTTCAAAGTGAATGAAGAGATAAGTGTACTGTCATCTGCAAAGCTGTAGATTGGATTCTCGGTCTTTTCCAGCAGATCGTTAATGTAAATGAGAAAAAGAGTAGGAGACAGTATGGAGCCTTGAGGTACACTGGCGTTGATAGTGAAGGTGTTAGAAAGAAATCCGTCGACTGCCACTCGTAAAGAACGCTCTCTGAGGAAACATGAGAGCCACAAACAGAACTTTTCCGACATACCATAAGAACGTAGCTTAGCTAACAGCCCATCGTGCCAAACACGGTCGAATGCCTTGGATATGTCCAGAGCAACCGCTCGAGTCCAAAGTGTTCAATTGCATTGTTCCAAACATGTGTTACATAAGTCAGAAGATCTCCTGTTGATCTATTTTTACGAAAGCCATATTGGTGATCGCTAATAATGTTGAATTCTTCAAGATATTTTAGAAGATGCTGATTGATAGCCTTTTCCATGACTTTCGATATTATTGAAAGCAGTGCGATTGGTCGGTAGTTATTTGGCAAGGTCTTCTTGCCTTTTTTAGGTATCGGCTGAACTCTAGCGCATTTCCAGCAGGAAGGAAATATTCCCTTTCTGTAGGATAGGTTGAAAAGTCTACAGAAAACTGGTGTTAGTTCCCTCGCACAGATTTTAAGAACTATGGCAGGTATTCCGTCAGCGCCAGAAGCCTTTTTGGTGTCTAGCTTCATCAGAATACGCTTTATAATACGCTGTCTGAAGACATCGGGCATCCTTGACTGCACATGGGAATAGTAGGTGGTGTTTTTCCTTGGAAATCGACAGTAGAATGTGAAGCAAAGAGTTCAGCCAACAAGTTCGCTTTCTCAACAGGTGTCGTTGCAATAGAATTATCTGGCCGTGTGAGTGGTGGTATGGTGGATTTGGTGAAATTTTGACTAACTGCCTTAGCGACCGACCAAAAGGACCTTGAATTGCCGGGACAGGCGAGAAGTTTGTTTCTAATCCGTTGATTGTGTACCTCCTTGGTTTCGTCGATAATTTCTTTGCATCTGTTCCTGGCACGAACAAATGTGTTACGATTTATGGTGTTAGGATTTTCGCGCCATTGTCGGTATGCAAGATGTTTAGAAGCAACAGCTTCTTTGCATTTTCGGTCAAACCAAGGCTTGCCGTTGGAAGGGCATTTCTTCGAAAAAGGGATGTAAGCCTCCATACCGGCCAAAATAACATCGGAAACCTCCCTGGCGCACTCAGATGGGTCGTCGGATCGAAAACAAACGTCCAACCAAGGGAAAGTTCGAAAATATTCCATGAGATCTTCCCATTTAGCAGACTTGTAGTGCCAAATCTTGCGCGGTTTAGTCGCCTCTCTGTCATTGATTGGTAGAATACTCGATGTCGAAAGTAGTTTATGGTCGGAAGAACCTAACGGCGGATTTACGCTGACTGTGTAAATCTCCGGATTGGTGGTTAAAAAGAGATCAAGAAGACTGGCAAACTCTCCGTCTCGATCAGGGATCCGTGTTGGTTCGTCAATAAGCTGAGTTAAGCCACAACTGATTGAAAGTGATTCGGCTTCACGACCTTGTTCATCGGTAGTATTTGAATATTAAGCCAGTTGATGTTGTGGACATTAAAGTCGCCCAGGATGGCAATTTCGGCATTTGGATAGTTAATTTGTAAATGATCGATGGTGTCTGCAAGGGAAGCGAAAAGTGTTCTAAAGTTAGTATCACTTGGTGGTCGATTGAGGATACAGATGAACCTTGTGGTTGGTTGAGTCGTTATTTTAAACCACATAACATCAAAGTTTGGGGGCTCCAGAGTCTCCTCTCGTTGGCAAGAGAGGTCGCTTCTGACATAAAGACAGATTCCAAAGTTACGCCTAAATCGGGAATAGAAGTCGTACCCAGGATAAAGATAGTTTACTGTGCTGGTCGATGAACTGACCTTAGTTTCACAGAGAGCGAGTATATGAGGTTTATTTGATTGCAGGTGTTGGTGTACTGAATTTATGTTCGTGTTTAAACCTCGTATGTTGCAAAAATCCATTTTGAAATTCTGATCTCTGCATGTCGACGCCCCTGAACCAGCCCCAACCCGGAGATCCGAACGGGGGGCTATTTTACCTCCGGAATTTTTTGTATCCAGGTGCCTCATCATGCTATCTGGTCCCACAGTCCGGGACATCGGCACAGCCACGAAACGTTAAGCAACTTCACGTAGCCTAAGCCGATGCGATGGTATCACACCGGGCGATGCTGGTGGGATCTGGGCATCTACCATCTAGGTTGTTCTTTAAATCGCCTCCTACGACAGGCAGAACATACCTGGGGAGATATTCTATCCCGCTCCCCCACGGGTTGGTATTATTTTTGTCAACCCCTTGTCCGTCCTGTTCTGAAGCTTTATATTGGTTCTGTGAGCCATGTATTGTTTCTACTGTGGGTAGGTTGCTAGCCTTGCCCACAAACCCCCTCCTCCTTTATCCGGGCTTGGGACCGGCAACAGCACCGTCAGGTTACTCAATCCACCCTCCGATGCTGCAGGCAGAGTTTAGACTGTATTTAACCATACATATGGTTAGTAAGATTGGGTTAGGTTAGGTTGTATTTAAGGCTTTCAGATTTAGAGACTACTATTTTTCATTTCCTACCTTACACATATTTTACCTATATTTATTTTGTATTTTGTTATGCTACTCTAGGGTAATTCAGATTAGGTTAGGTTAGATTAGATGTGATTAAGTCGTCGTTTAAAACTTTTAAATTCAGAGATTATTACTTTTCATTTCCTAATTTTTTCATTATTTTACTTTATGTTAGGTTAGATTACGTTACGTTATGTTAAGTTAGGTTTTTTTAAATAATCGGGCTTCGAAGATCTCTTCGAAATTTGATCGGGATTATTTTAAAATATATATATATATATATATATATATATATATATATATATATATATTTCGAATGGATGAATCCTGACACTTGTAGGTATTTTTGAAACATCCCTAGTCGAATGGCCACACTGTGCAGCGTGGCATTTTTCTACTCTGATGCAAAGACCCTGGAAGAGAACTAGGTATTTCAATAGAAAATGCAGTAGGTCTCCTAAAAACAGAAATCCATGTATTCCAGAACCATTACAGCTCTCAACTGGGATACCTAACTCTCATCAGGGATTCGATAGTGGACCAAGCGGTGCCGATTATATCGTTGCGAAAAAACCGTAGTATACTTTAAAGTTCTCATCCACTGTTTGTGGTGGTGACTTCCTATATGTTAAATAGCTCGCTTATTTATCATTTCAAAATACTGTTGATAAATAGGATGTGTTTACCTTAACAATGCGATAAAGACCAGATCAATAGAATAAGACCCTCAATAGACACATATCTCTGATTATTTCAGTTTTTCTTGCTAAGAATTGATTAATTTCGTCATTTATTTCAAATTAAATAATTCACAATGTCTGACATGTCATAATGGAGGCTGAATATAATTTAAAATTCATACAGCAAATGACAAATTACGCTCAAAAATTTAAGTAATGTAATTAATGAAAATTTGATTGCATTTTTTCCTTGCACCTTGGAAATCGTTATTGCATTGCATTATTAAATGTACCAACCTTGATGGCATATTATAGACCTACCTATTATGGCTTAATTTTTCTCAGGCGCGTTGTTTAGGTGTTTTTAGTCTCCATATTTAACAAAACTGCATAATGAGAGAAATGTAAGTCAAGGTGGAAGGTTGAGGCTACAATTTTTATTTTATGTTTATAATTTTTATTGCTCGTAAATTTTTCAATTAGTTTGGTAACTCGTGTGAATACGCCATAAAATATCAAGAAAGAAGTTTCGTGTCAACCTCCGTGTCGCCGAAATTTGATATGTTGACAGTCTTGTTTGTTTTTTAACCTATAACGTCCCAAATCTCTTTTTTTTTATTCTGTTGGCCTTACTAACTTCGTCTATTAGCCATAAGCTTGTATATTAGATTTTTAATTTAATATTTGGGATATCATCACACTCAATCACTAGCGCCGGATTCAAACGCGCCATTGGATCACTTGGCAGGGTCCCACCCCCCGCTCTACCCATATCAGCAGGTCCTAATTCTAGAAATAAAAGCCTTCTTTCACAAGTCAAGCGTTTTGTACTTTCCTGCCTAAGGGGATATAAGTTCATGGAAAAAATCACAGAGATATTTGCATTTCTTCACGTTTCAAGGTTCTTAGATCACTAAAAATCAGGGACAACACCACATATTTGGAAATCAATATAAATGACAAGTGGGACCCAAGAAAGGAAATATATTCCCAAATTGAACAGGCCTGTGTAACATACATGAATATGAATAAATATTTTCACGGCAAATTCGAGCAAAATGGATATAACTGAACATTTCTTTAAATTGATTAAAAGACATATTAGTATAAACATGATCATCATAATATATATATATATATATATATATATATATATATATATATTTATATATATACATATATATATACATATATATATATATATATATATATATATATATATATATATATATATATATATATATATATATATATATATATAATCGTATATCCCTTCTACCGTGTGGTGTAGGGTAGTTATACATTCTCCTTTTTTCCCTCTCAATCTTCACATATAAACTTCTTCCATCTGTCTCTATTCTTTGCCATTTTCACTGCTTCTTTCCAGGAATTTCCCTTCTCCTTAAGTATACTTCCAATACTCCCATTCCAGGTCTGTGTAGGTCTTCCTCGCTTCTGTATTCCCTGTATTCGGGCTTCATACACTTGTTTCACTTGTCCATCATCCTTCATTCTCTGTATATGTCCCCGCCATCCCAGCTGTCTTTGTTGTATATATTCCATAATTGCTTGTACTCTCAGCCTTCTTTTTATTTCTGTATTCCTTATTCTGTCCTTCCGTGTAACTCCTTGTACTGCTCTCAGGTATTTCATTTCAACGGCTTGTATCTTGTTTTCTGCCTGTGTGTTAGGGTCCATGATTCGCATCCATATGTTAGGATTGTCCTATAAATTGCTTTGAACACTTTTATTTTTGTTTATTTCGCCACTTCCTCCTTCCTAGTGAATTTATTATTTATTACACAGTTAAGTTTGTTCGTTTTTTCTATTATTTCATTAATTTCTTTGTCATGTTTTTCAGTTTCATCCATTATTACTCCCAAATACTTATACTGTTCCACTTGTATTTTTATTCCCTTCTATGTAGATGTTCGTTTGTTGGTTTTCCATTGTCCATTGTTAATTTTCATACCTTCTTCTTTAAACGCTTTATTCCAAATATCGAGGATTCCTTGTAATTGTCTCTCATTTTCCGCCATTAACACAATATCATCAGCAAAAGCCGCTTCAGATATTTCTGTTCTTTTTAGCTTCCAGTATCCAATTGTCATTCTTTTCACCTTTATTTCGCATTTCTTCATCCATAAATACAGTGAAGAATGTTAGGCTCAAGCTTTCTCCCTGCCCAAACCTTCCTACATTGTAAATTCCTCCGACTTCATGTTGTTTTTTATTACATACTGCACATTGTTGATGAATATTCCGTTTATGATTCTTATTGTCTTTCTGTTTATTCCCTTGTTTTCTAGGCTTTTCCACACTTTATTTCTCGGCACACTGTCAAATGCTTTTTCTAAGTCTATGAAAGCAAGGTGTAGACTTTTATTTTGTTTTGATCTTTTTTCGATAATCTGTTTCAGTGTAACTGTGTAATCTTGTGTACTTCTTGCTGGTCTAAATCAACTTTGCGATTCCGATAGTTGTGGTTATATTACTTTCTTTATCCTGTTATTAATGATGCCCTCATAAATTTTGACAATAATGTTCAGTATAGTAATTCCTTTGTAATTATTGCAATCCTTGTGATCTCCCTTTTTATAAATTGGTGTAATAAACGATATTCCCCATTCGGCCGGATATTTTTGTTCTTCCCATGCATTATTAATTATTTCTAGCAATATTGTTTTTCCTTTCTTCCCCATGCGTTATCTTATCGCTGCCTAAGACTTTCCCATTTTTCAATTTTCTTATAACTTCCTCCAACTCTTTCCATTCTATTTGTTCCCTATTTTCTGTTTCTTCCATATTCCAACATTCCAATAATTCTTCAAATTCTTCTTTCCATCTTTCCATTATTACTTTCTCCGTTGTTAGGTTTTCTTGGTTTTTGTTTTTCACATATAATTCGGTTATAGGTTGCTCTTTCCTGAATAATTTAAAAACTCTATAGAATAGCTTTTGATTTTCTTTACTATTTTCTTCCTTTTTATCTCCGAATTCTTTCCATGACTGTTCTTTTGCTTATCTTACCAACTCATGATCATCATAAATATGTTTTAAATTTGTAGTATCTTGTTGAAATATCACAATTAAATTTGTAATATTACGAATTAGTTGTTTTGGAACGGATGATTATGTTTGACATAAATAAAAACAATCTGTATTCTTGTATCGTTCAAAACAAAAATAAGTTTTAATTGAACCAGACTATATCATCAAACATTATCATAGAGTTAGATCTTATTTCTTGTAGTGAAATTATGTTTTCTTCATAATCTGATTCAAAGAAACTTAATTTTTGTATAGTTTACAAAGTGTACTTAAATATTCATATTTAGCTGGTATAAAGATTTTGAATATATATATATATTTATATATATATAATATATATATATATATATATATATATATATATATATATAATACATATTATATTATATATGTATATATATATATATATATATATATATATATATATATATATATATATATATATATATATATATATATGTATATATATGTATATATATATATATATATATATATATATATATATATATATATATATATATATATATACGTATATGTAATACATTAGAATTCAGTGTTTTAATCCGTTCGTCTAAAAATGAATTTGCACGACGTTTTCGCCAAAATCTCATTTGGCATTTTCAAGTGCTCTTGCTGCTGTTAGCTTCGAACGGCAGCAGCAACAATATCACAGTATTGAGCAGCACCAGCAGCAAAAGCACTTGAAAATGCAAAATGAGATTTTGGCGAAACTTCGTGCAAATTATTGTTAGATGAATGGATTGAAACCCGGAATTTTATTTATTTATTTATTTATTTATTAATTTATTTATTTACGGGCAGACCCATTTTGTACATAGTATTTACAGAAAAATTTCAATAATATAGTAAAGTTATAACAATACAATAACAACAACAGTAATTATCATTTCAAAAACTCAGTGGACTGTCAACAGTTTTTTCTTTTAAACGTTTTAAAGAGAGATTAAAAAAATCAAGATCCGCTTCACTGGCACCATTAGCGATTCTAGTGATCGGCGAGAATAGGCCATAGTTACATCTGTGGTACCTCGGGGCAAAGAGTACGTGGTCCCTTGTTGATCTTGGTGGAACATGAAAATTTATCAGACTCAATAGATCAGAGCAGTCTATATGACCATTTACAAGTCGAAATAAGAAACATATATCAGCAACTTTCCTACGTCTTGAAAGTGATTGCAACTGAAGTCTTCGTAGCTGGTCCCCATAGGCAGTGATGTTCCACTTAAATTTGCAAGAGACATATCTAGCATACTTCCTCTGTACCCTTTCAACACCCTCAATATGCACAGCATACGATGGCGACCACACACATGACAGATACTCCAAAGAAGATCTCACCAAGGCCTTGTACAAAATATTCACGCTATCTACGGTCTGGAAATCCCTAGTATTCCTACAGACGAAGCCAAGGAGTTTTAATACATTTGTTAGTAATAAAGTCATAATGAATATGAAAATCAAGCTTAGTGTCCAAATAAATACCCAAGTCACACAATGAGGAGACTCTTTCGAGAAGACTATTATTAATACTGTAGTCATACAAAAGCGGAACTTTTACTCGAAAGAACGGCATAATCTTACATTTTTTAATATTTAGTTTCATTTTGTTTCTCCTGCACCACTCACTCACCATATCCAAGTCTCCCTGCAGTCTCATAGCATCGTCAACAGAATGAATTGCCATAGACAATTTCAAGTCATCTGCAAAAAAACAAGGGCCTTGAAAATAGAATCATCTTTCGTAGGTCGTTAATAAATATATTAAACAGCAACGGGCCCAGTGATTGCTACCCTGCGGCACACCCGATGCAACAGATACCTCACTCGACACAAAGCCCTTTACTTCAACAAATTGTTTCCTGTATGTAAGGTAGCAGGTCAAACCAATTCAGTAGTGATCCACAAAACCCATAACCTCTTAACTTCCCTATCAGGATATCGTGGTTGACTGTGTCGAAGGCCTTGCTGAAATCCGTATAAACCACGTCAACCTGACCCCCGCCTCCATTACATCAATAGTACTTTGAACCACAAGATTAAGTTTGTAGCCGTCGATCTGCCACCAACGAAACCGTGCTGTTTCGGAACCAAAAAAGGTTTTATGAATGGTTTTTAATTTGTCGCAAACAATTGTTTTTTTTCGCATACTTTTGGAATAGAACTAATTTTTAGCGTCAGATTTGTCGCCGGACTTAAATACTGGAGTAATGAAACTATATTTCCATTGGTCAGGAAAAATACCGCTCTCTAGGGACATTTTAAAAAGCATATGGAGCGGTTTGGTCAAAGCATAGACACAGTCAACCAAAAATCTGGGAGATATACCATCAGGACCCGGTCCCTTATTTATGTCAAGTTTGGACATACAGTCAAACACCTCCCCCAGGGAGATCTCAAACAGAGGAGAATGATCCACCACTATCCCCACAATCCTCAAGCCCAGGCTCACCACCGTCAATATCCGACCTATAAACACCCTGAAAATGAGACTTAAAAATTTCCACAATAGTCTGTCCATCCGTCCCTGTTAGCTCGTCTAGATTTATTAAGGTAGGGGTGGACTTGCCCCCCTTTTTACTGTTAATGAAATTCCAAAATTGTTTGGTGTTATGCTTTAAATTTGTCTCAATATTTTAACATACTGCAAGTAGCAGTTGCTCTTTAAGATATTGGATTGGGTTCTTAACTCCGAAAACTTCTGATAAGTTTCCCACCGACGGGTTTTTTGTATTCTTTGTGACACAACTTCTTTTTTAAGATAAGATCTTTAAGTTCATCAGAAAACCACTTCGGGAACTTCGGATTTTTGGAACGAACCACAGGGACATACAGACTAATACCAGCATACAAAACTTCATCGAAGACAGACTTTGCAGCATTTACATCCGCAATACCACCCAAGACATAGTCCTTTTTAGTGTTCCGTACGGAACACTTATAAGATCACTTCGGTGTCTGTCTGTCTGTCTGTCTGTCTGTCTGTCTGTCTGTCTGTCTGTCTGTCTGTCTGTCTGTCTGTCTGTCTGTCTGTCTGTCACACCCGATTTTCTCGGAAACTATTTGACATAGAAAGGTGAAATTTGGTAATAATATAGGAATTGATGGCCTCATCAGAGCCATGTAGTTTTGAGAACTAAATTTTGACTTAAGGGGTTAGTTTTGGGGGGTGAAGTCGGAAGTGAAAAAAAAATTTTTTTACTAGGTCATCGAGTGTGATGTCAAATGAAAGCTTGTGAAAACACGAGTAAAAAATATATATATAATATTATACTTGCGCGCACTTTTCTTTGTATTATTTTTAAAAATTCGCGAAAAATCGCTGTCCCGGGCCTTATCTCGAAAAGTACTTATCAAAAAATTTCGAAAAAATTCTGGAATATTCTCCACGGGGTGTAGATTGAATGAAAATTATCACGAGTGCATTACCTTTAATAATTTATATGGTATACAAAAAAAAACAAAAATTTCAAGGTCATCAGATTTCAGTAAAGATTGGAAACAAACTTTGTTGAAAACTCATTTGGGGTGTGTTTTATGAAGTCACTGATCATTTTATACCACCGTAAACATAAATTTTGACTTAAGAGGTTCGTTTTGAGGGGTGAAATCGGAAGTGAAAAAAAATTTTTTTTACTAGGTCATCGAGTGTGGTGTCAAATGAAAGCTTGTGAAAACACGAGTAAATATATATATATATATATATATATATTTATATATATATATATAATATATATATTGTAATACTTGTAATAATTTATTTGGTATATAAAAAAAAACAAAATTTCAAGGTCACCAGTTTTCAGTAAAGATTGGAAACAAACTTTGTTGAAAATTCATTTGGGGGTGTGTTTTTTGTGAAGTCACTGATCATTTTATGCCACCCTAACAAAAATTTTTATTTAAAAACAATCAACGTACGAAACATAATTGTGCAAGTTCAACTTGCACTTGACCGGTTTTTTTAATGTAATACGTTCTGCCATCCGTGAAAAACCTGTTGTAACATATATATATATGAAATATATATATATATATATATATATATATATATATATATATATATATATATATATATATTTATATATTGCTATATCGAAAAATCTCAAATAAATCTGAAAAAATTTTTAAAACTTTTAATGCATCGTCACCTAATTGTTGTCTATTTGATTA
>CM032455.1:138427674-138450174 GCA_019049505.1 Pachyrhynchus sulphureomaculatus
GCACCTTCAAACTATTTTTTTTGCTATTGATATGCAGTATCTCAAATGCTGTTTGTCGAACGACATAGCTTTTGACACTGCGTTTGGCGTTATGTGAATAGCAAGCATCGAATAAAAGCAGTGAATATTACTTCTTTAAGAATGCAGCTTCGATACATAGGCGTGGCGGGAAATGGTTTGAATTTTAAACTGAATTTTGAGAACGAACGCACCTCAAGGTACCGAATTAATAATGTGTGTTTGTTTCGGCGAATTCGACAAAATCTCAAGATCATGTTATTTTGTAATTATATCAAATTTTAAAAATAATGGCCATGTAAAGAAAAGGTCAAAGAATTATGGCAAACTGGTACTCGCTACAGAAGTAATTTTAGTTTTTTTTTTACGTTGTGCCCCTTGTAAAAATAACAAAAAAAAACTAGTTCCTTAGTTTTATGTAGATTACACGACGGGAAATTTGAACTAATAAAACTATTAATGTTTATATGTATGTACGTATTTTACAAAAAAATATTTATTTATGGCGCATTCACCATTGTGTCGGGGTAGCTAACATAAGTCTGAAAACTAACGAAGTCAAAATTACTTACCATGTTTGTGATATAATATTGGTTGCTGTCTTTTTTAAAATCAAAACGTAGGAATTTCCTATCTTATAGAAATGAACATAATTCGTAAGAGAAATTCTATTTAGTTTATTTCTTTTAGTAAAAGCCCCAGCGCACAGTGTGACCACTCGAGTGGTGTTGTTTCAAAAATACCTGCAGGTCTCAGGCTTCATCCATTTTAAATATGTTTTTGTTTAAATAATCCTGATCAAATTTCGGAGAGATCTTCGGAGCCCGATTTAAAAAAAAAACTTGACCTCATCAAGACATTCTGCCTGTGACAAGTTTGGAAACTGGGAGAATTCGCGTCGACTAATATTTTGCTTCATAAATTTCAATTTTTCCAAGAAAAGCCGAAATTACACCCTTTGTTTTTATTTAAATTTAGGCTGTCCCCTTGTAACTAGCAAGTTAATGGCATTAAATTTTTTTGAAACAAAATCTGTCAAATACGCGATGTCTGCTTTCAATTTGATCAGGTTTTCTTTTAAATCTGGATCTTTACTTTCCAGAAACTCTAAAATGATTCAAAAAGTGAATAAAATCTTGTTAAACATGCACCTTTCGACAACCAGCGTTATACGTCCGTATGTAAGAGCAAGCGTTGGAAGTCCTTCATCATTTTCGTCGCACAATTGTGCAAATAAACGGGTATTCAACGCATTGCTTCTTATTTTGTTAACTGCTTTAATCACAAATTGAAGCGATTGGTGCAATCTATCACTCAAATTTTTCGCTACCCAGGTGTTGTCGGTGGATGACACAGTGAATTACAGTTACTTCTGATATAATTATTTTAAGATGGGTTATAAACCCACGATATCGCCCGAAAACGAAGGCAGGAGCTCCATCTGCTGCCACCGAAATAATGTTTGTAAATGGAATCGATTTTTTCCTTAAAAAAAAATCACTCGGGACATTAAATATTGATTCGCCTTTAGTGCCTGTCTCCAAAGTTTTCGTGAATAGCAGCTCGTCTGGATTTCTTCGTCCATAACAAAATCGAACATATGCCAATAATAATGCTTCATTACCAGGTAAAGTTGACTCGTCCAGTTGAATAGAAAAATGAGTTGTTTGCATGATAATTACACAAGAAGCTTTCAATATCAGAGCTCATTTCATCAATACGTCTTTGTACAGTGTTGTTACTCAAAGGAATTCTTTTGAGTACGTCAAATGCAGGTCTGTGTAGAAACAGTTTTTTTTTTAAAACCTCATTCAACAGCGGGTAAAATTAACTGTTCTCTACCCCCGATGGTGTGTGGGTTTTCCAGATTTCGCTTATAAGCAATGAGATATTGTAAGATGCCCGCAAGCCATCATTGTTACTTTTGAGATGTTGAAGCGAACATACTGTACACGGTGGGTCTCTTCTTATTTTTCCTTCAGTGTTTGAAAATATTTTAAATCTTTACCTATTTATATCAGAATGACACCTTTTCTTAGATGATCTTCGAGCTTCGATGGTTTTTCATAGAGTCATTGCTCAAAACTTTGTTGCATAAAAGGCATATGGACAATCGTTTGTCTGCCTTTGATGGAAGAAAAACCAAATTTCAAATAATCAACACTGTACTGTCGATATTTTACTTCTTAGATTCAGCCATGTTTTTAGTATTCAGTTACCTACCTATAAAGAAAAAAATGTTTGTTTTTAGTAATCATAAGGCGACTTTAACAGGATATGGCTATTTTAACAGAATAAAATAGGATTAATTAATTATTGCAATGAAAAAATCAAAATACCGGCGGCAAAACTGATTTTAATTATTAAAAGCAATAAACTGATAAAACCCATATAGAGGTTTTCACAAAACGGCTGAACCTATTTTAATGTAATATAAAATATTTTTTGATTAATTATATTTTGATACATTTCTGTAAATTCGAGAGAAAATACTTTTAAAGAATATTTTGACATCAAAACTCCGCGATTTTAATGATTTATTTATTTCCTTGATGTACGTTACGAGTGGTACATAAAGACACGTACAATTTATGAAAATATTTTTAGTCATTTAGCATTAGCAACTACGAGGACACTGAAATATGTACAAGCAAGCAGGTCAATCATATATCTCTCCTTTAGTGAATCACCACAGTCGGGTAAATAAATAATTTTTTAATAAAAAGTACTAAACTGGCAAACACTGACATCGATTCACTCACACTTTTCTTTTCAAAATTCTGGAAACAAATGAGTAACGTTTGTCCTTGGCATTCGAATTTATATTGGTGAAGAATCAAACAAGTCCATGCAAGATTGCAAGCACAGCACAAGTCGTATTTCGTCCCTTTGCACGTCTGAACGGGTTGAGTTGCGGGCGGGCCGGGGCGGCGCTTTTGCAAGTCTCGACGCGCGTTGTACTGAATATCGAATATGCAAGTTTTTACAAGTACAGTCGCTGACCTTCTTAAAATATACTACTCAAAATATATTAAGGAGATTTTAAAACAAGGAAATTAATGCTGAATAAACAGGCTATCTGATCCATATACCGGCCTAACTGAAAAAATTTTTTTCAAGCCCGTGGACCAAAAAAAAGCAAAATATTTGCAATATTATTCTTTCGCACTATCTGTTAGAATTGCATGAGAACCGTAGCCAAAAAAATCTGAAAATTAGAATCTTAAAGCTTCAAAATGCTTTTTTTTTAAGTCTCAATACGACTATTTTTCACCGAAATACAGCCTGTCAAAAATCACCGAAAAATTTGGAATTTTTTTTTGCTCCCTTAATTTTTTTGAGTAGTGTATTATCTGCCTACATTGATAGGTAAAGCCAAGAGCCAACATTTTTTGTTCTTTACTATCGAAACCAGATAAATTTTCGTGGACCCCCACTTAAAACTTGTGAACCCCCATTTTTTTTTCACGCCCAACGTAGACCCCCGTCGAGTCTCCCGTGGACCCCTGGGGGTCCACCTGAACCACTTTGGGAATCACTGGTCTGTCCTAACATAACAAAATATAAAATAAATATATGTAAAAATATATTTAAGGTGGGAAATGAAAAATAATAGTCTCTGAATCTAAAAGCCTTAAATACAACTTAACCTAACCTAACCTTACTAACCATACGTATGGTTAGTAAGGTTAGGTTAGTTTGTATTTCTCTTCTTCTTCTTTATAGGCAGGCATTCTGCTTGTTTTTCTTGAATGTATCGTCGCTACAGGTCGTCGTTCCATCTTTTTCGTGGGGAGTCCTGTACTCCTTCGGCCCACCGGTGATTTATCTCGAGCTATTTTTACTAATCGTTGTTCGAACATTCTATTTAATGTGTTGGTTTCATTCTTGTTTTCTGTTTCTTATCCACGTGTTAATGTCCTCTACTTCACATATGTGCCTTATGTTGTCATTTGTTTCTCTACCCCAAAGTGTTCTTCCTGCAATTCTCATTAATGTTTTCATTTCACTTGTTTGTAAGTATCTCTGAGTTTTGCGTGTTTCTAGTCTTGTCTCTGCTGTGTAGGTCATAACTGGTCGAAGTACAGATTTATATATACGGGATTGTACTTCTGTTCCCAAATATTTATTTTTCCAAATAGTGTTATCCAAGCATCCTCCTATTCTATTAGCTTTTACTATTTGTTTTCTTATTTCTTCTTCTGTTGTTTTATGATAATTTAATTTAATATAAATATTTAATTGTCATCACCGGCTCTATAATCTGATTATCGATTTCCAGCTTGCACCTAATTAATTCTTTGGAAATAACTACTGATTCAGTTTCTTCAGCCGCCGATATCTTCATATTAAATTTCTTTTGCTGTCGTATTAAACTGATGTAAAATTTCTGCAAGTTATCTTCATTCTCAGCGACTAGGACAGTGTCGTCGCCGTAACACAACATTTGTATCTCTTTATTGCCCATTTTATAGCCTATTTTTGTTTTTATTACCTGTTTAATTGTTTCATCTAATATAATGTTAAACAGTAGGGAACTCAGTGCGTCTCCTTGTCTAATACTAGTTGTTTACAACTCTATGGGTTCAGTTAATTCCGAATTTACTCTCGCCTATATTTTATTTCTTTTGTAAATGTTCTCAATTAATTTTATTATATCCAATGGAATATTCTTGTCATAAAATGTGTGTGCACTATGTCTTGCAGTTATACTCTACTTTGCTGTGCTTTTACTAAATCTATAAAGCATAAGAACCCTGGTCTGTTATACTTAATTAATTTTTCAGTAATTTGTCTGATTACAAATACTGCGTCGTTACAGGATCTTCCGCTCTTGAATCCTTGTTGTTCTTCGGAAAGCTGTATAAGTGAAGTTATTTTATTCGAAACAATTTTTTGTCGTCAGTTTTAAAACTGTGCACAAGAGGTTAATTCCTCGATAATTATTCAGATCGGTTTGTTCTCCATTCTTCTGGTTCGCGATCCCCGTATTATTTTGTTTATGAGCTTTGTAAATTCTTTAGTCAGTTTCACTCCTTCGTACTTTAATAGTTCATTTTGTATTTCATCTTTACCAGCTGATCTTCGGTTTTTTAATTTTTTGAGAGCTTCTTCCACCTGTTTATCATCTATTTCTGATGTTTCGTTGATTATTATTTCTGGTGTTTCGGGTGCCAAATTTTCTGTTGTATTATGTAACTGCCTTATATAATTTATACATGCATCTTTTTCGATGTATCTTACTTCTATTAATTCTTTTCATTTCCTTTCGCTGTCCACGTAGCATTCTCCAAATCTCCTTTTGCATACTATAAAACTCATGTTCCATTTCTTTAGAGAATTTTTCCCAGTGTTTCATTTTCTTTTTTCTCACTAGTGTGTTTGTTTCATTGCGGACTTCTTATATTCTTCATATGTTTATCTGGTTTTTCTTGATCTAGCTCATTTAAGATGCTTTTGTTTTTCCTTGGCATTTTAAATTCACTTCCTCGCAGAACCAATGTGTATTATTCGGTTTTCTCGATGTTCTGTTTATTTTACGTTCCCCGAGTGCTTCCTTTGCTCCGATAATAATGTTACCCTTGATCTTTCTCCAACTGTCTTCTATGTCATTGGGTTTTTATATATTTCGTTTTTCAATCTTATCTGGTAGAGATTTTTTATTGATTCGTCTTGTAGGCTTTCTATATTTGTCTTTGTTTCGTAAACTGTTAGGCTTGTTTTTTTTGTCCCAATAATTTGTGTATGTCTAATATAATTCCTGTATTTGTTAGAATGTAATCTATGATCGATCTATCTCCTCTCGTATTTTAAAATGTATATTTATGTTGTTCTTTATGTTTAAAGGTGTTATTTACTCGGAACTCATTTTGTGTGAAGAAGTTTATCAAAAATACGCCATTCTCATTCGTCACATTTTTGATTGAATCTCTGTTTGATTCCGGTGCTATCATGGTCCCCACTCGTGCATTAGAGTCCCCCATTATCATAATTACTTCTCTTTTTGGGATTTTGTTCTCTCGTGTTCCGGTTTGCAGTTTTCTGGGCTGTATATTCCCAATGATGATAATTTTTTGATTCTCTGATTTAAGTTTACTATTATTCTTTCTAATATGTATTTACATTCTTGAATGTTCTGAGTTAGCTTTCTGTGGATCATACGTGCTACACCCTCTTTTGCTCTGTTATTCCTTTTGACCCCGCTATATATTTAAAAGGTATTCACCGAGCCACACTAGCTCTTTGCCCTTCTTTTTTTGTTTCCTGTAATGCGCATATTTTCTATCTTTTTATCTTTTAATTCCTTTTCAATTTCCTGATCTTTATTATTTAGTGTTTTTATGTTCCACGTTGCTATTCGTATTATATATTTATATATATATTTTTTTTTTTTTTTTTTTTTTTTATGGGTCTAGCACACGTGCTACAGGGAAGTCCCTAAAGCGCTACAGGAGCGACACGTGTGCGAAGAAGGCGATTCACGTTGTTCTTGAATCGCTATAGATTGTACTCGGTGGGAAACACAGTCCTGGGCAAATTATTCCAAAGGGATGATGTTCTCCATATAAAAGACTGCTTGAAAAGTGTTATACGGGGAGTAACAAGCTGAACCTCATACGGATGTGAAGAATTAGCGCGACGTGTACATCTAACATGCACTGCTCTGGGAGGAATTAAGCGGGCCACATCCTTCGAACACTTTCCATGAAAGTACTTGTAGAATAGGCTTAAATCGCCAACCGTTCTTCGATGTTCCAGCGAATCAAGGCCGACGGTCAGTTCCGGGTCTCCAATCAGACGAACAGCGCTTCTCTGAATAGAATCCAACAAATGCAGTGTATGTTTGGGAGCGGAGCTCCAAACATGGGAGCAGTATTCCATAGTTGGTCGAATTTGAGCTTTGTAAAGAATTAACAGTTGTTGTGGAATGTAAAGCTTTCTGGTTCGAAATAATATTCCCAACTTTTGAGAAGCTCACCTTGCTATGCCTGCAACATGTTCATGCCAGGACATATTTGCTCCCAAATTAACGCCCAACAAATTGAGTGACGATGTTAGAGGAATGGAGTGCCCCGACATAACTATGTCGGGTTCAGCAACGTTAACTTTTTTAGAAAAAACTGCCGCCTGGGTTTTTGTAGCGTTAAATTCCACTTGATTACTGTCACCCCAAGATAGAATTTCTTCCAGGTCTTTGTTAAGTTGAACGACTTCCTGCTGTCTGCGGATATTCGTCTGAGTAGCCGATGTCCGAGCGTTCAAAGTGAATGAAGAGATAAGTGTACTGTCATCTGCAAAGCTGTAGATTGGATTCTCGGTCTTTTCCAGCAGATCGTTAATGTAAATGAGAAAAAGAGTAGGAGACAGTATGGAGCCTTGAGGTACACTGGCGTTGATAGTGAAGGTGTTAGAAAGAAATCCGTCGACTGCCACTCGTAAAGAACGCTCTCTGAGGAAACATGAGAGCCACAAACAGAACTTTTCCGACATACCATAAGAACGTAGCTTAGCTAACAGCCCATCGTGCCAAACACGGTCGAATGCCTTGGATATGTCCAGAGCAACCGCTCGAGTGTTCAATTGCATTGTTCCAAACATGTGTTACATAAGTCAGAAGATCTCCTGTTGATCTATTTTTACGAAAGCCATATTGGTGATCGCTAATAATGTTGAATTCTTCAAGATATTTTAGAAGATGCTGATTGATAGCCTTTTCCATGACTTTCGATATTATTGAAAGCAGTGCGATTGGTCGGTAGTTATTTGGCAAGGTCTTCTTGCCTTTTTTAGGTATCGGCTGAACTCTAGCGCATTTCCAGCAGGAAGGAAATATTCCCTTTCTGTAGGATAGGTTGAAAAGTCTACAGAAAACTGGTGTTAGTTCCCTCGCACAGATTTTAAGAACTATGGCAGGTATTCCGTCAACGCCAGAAGCCTTTTTGGTGTCTAGCTTCATCAGAATACGCTTTATAATACGCTGTCTGAAGACAACATCGGGCATCCTTGACTGCACTATGGGAATAGTAGGTGGTGTTTTTCCTTGGAAATCGACAGTAGAATGTGAAGCAAAGAGTTCAGCCAACAAGTTCGCTTTCTCAACAGGTGTCGTTGCAACAGAATTATCTGGCCGTGTGAGTGGTGGTATGGTGGATTTGGTGAAATTTTGACTAACTGCCTTAGCGACCGACCAAAAGGACCTTGAATTGCCGGGACAGGCGAGAAGTTTGTTTCTAATCCGTTGATTGTGTACCTCCTTGGTTTCGTCGATAATTTCTTTGCATCTGTTCCTGGCACGAACAAATGTGTTACGATTTATGGTGTTAGGATTTTCGCGCCATTGTCGGTATGCAAGATGTTTAGAAGCAACAGCTTCTTTGCATTTTCGGTCAAACCAAGGCTTGCCGTTGGAAGGGCATTTCTTCGAAAAAGGGATGTAAGCCTCCATACCGGCCAAAATAACATCGGAAACCTCCCTGGCGCAGTCAGATGGGTCGTCGGATCGAAAACAAACGTCCAACCAGGGAAAGTTCGAAAATATTCCATGAGATCTTCCCATTTAGCAGACTTGTAGTGCCAAATCTTGCGCGGTTTAGTCGCCTCTCTGTCATTGATTGGTAGAATACTCGATGTCGAAAGTAGTTTATGGTCGGAAGAACCTAACGGCGGATTTACGCTGACTGTGTAAATCTCCGGATTGGTGGTTAAAAAGAGATCAAGAAGACTGGCAAACTCTCCGTCTCGATCAGGGATCCGTGTTGGTTCGTCAATAAGCTGAGTTAAGCCACAACTGATTGAAAGTGATTCGGCTTCACGACCTTGTTCATCGGTAGTATTTGAATATTTAAGCCAGTTGATGTTGTGGACATTAAAGTCGCCCAGGATGGCAATTTCGGCATTTGGATAGTTAATTTGTAAATGATCGATGGTGTCTGCAAGGGAAGCGAAAAGTGTTCTAAAATTAGTATCACTTGGTGGTCGATTGAGGATACAGATGAACCTTGTGGTTGGTTGAGTCGTTATTTTAAACCACATAACATCAAAGTTTGGGGGCTCCAGAGTCTCCTCTCGTTGGCAAGAGAGGTCGCTTCTGACATAAAGACAGATTCCAAAGTTACGCCTAAATCGGGAATAGAAGTCGTACCCAGGATAAAGATAGTTTACTGTGCTGGTCGATGAACTGATCTTAGTTTCACAGAGAGCGAGTATATGAGGTTTATTTGATTGCAGGTGTTGGTGTACTGAATTTATGTTCGTGTTTAAACCTCGTATGTTGCAAAAATCCATTTTGAAATTCTGATCTCTGCATGTCGACGCCCCTGAACCAGCCCCAACCCGGAGATCCGAACGGGGGGCTATTTTACCTCCGGAATTTTTTGTATCCAGGTGCCTCATCATGCTATCTGGTCCCACAGTCCGGGACATCAGCACAGCCACGAAACGTTAAGCAACTTCACGTAGCCTAAGCCGATGCGATGGTATCACACCGGGCGATGCTGGTGGGATCTGGGCATCTACCATCTAGGTTGTTCTTTAAATCGCCCTCCTACGGACAGGCAGAACATACCTGGGGAGATATTCTAATCCCGCTCCCCCCACGGGTTGGTATTATTTTTGTCAACCCCTTGTCCGTCCTGTTCTGAAGCTTTATATTGGTTCTGTGAGCCATGTATTGTTTCTACTGTGGGTAGGTTGCTAGCCCTGCCCACAAACCCTCCTCCTTTATCCGGGCTTGGGACCGGCAACAGCACCGTCAGGTTACTCAATCCACCCTCCGATGCTGCAGGCAGAGTTTAGACTGTATTTAACCATACATATGGTTAGTAAGATTGGGTTAGGTTAGGTTGTATTTAAGGCTTTCAGATTTAGAGACTACTATTTTTTCATTTCCTACCTTACACATATTTTACCTATATTTATTTTGTATTTTGTTATGCTACTCTAGGGTAATTCAGATTAGGTTAGGTTAGATTAGATGTGATTAAGTCGTCGTTTAAAACTTTTAAATTCAGAGATTATTACTTTTCATTTCCTAATTTTTCATTATTTTACTTTATGTTAGGTTAGATTACGTTACGTTATGTTAAGTTAAGTTTTTTTAAATAATCGGGCTTCGAAGATCTCTTCGAAATTTGATCGGGATTATTTTAAAAAATATATATATATATATATATATATATATTATATATATATATTTATATATATATATATATATATATATTTCGAATGGATGAATCCTGACACTTGTAGGTATTTTTGAAACATCCCTAGTCGAATGGCCACACTGTGCAGCGTGGCATTTTTCTACTCTGATGCAAAGACCCTGGAAGAGAACTAGGTATTTCAATAGAAAATGCAGTAGGTCTCCTAAAAACAGAAATTTATGTATTCCAGAACCATTACAGCTCTCAACTGGGATACCTAACTCTCATCAGGGATTCGATAGTGGACCAAGCGGTGCCGATTATATCGTTGCGAAAAAACCGTAGTATACTTTAAAGTTCTCATCCACTGTTTGTGGTGGTGACTTCCTATATGTTAAATAGCTCGCTTATTTATCATTTCAAAATACTGTTGATAAATAGGATGTGTTTACCTTAACAATGCGATAAAGACCAGATCAAAAGAATAAGACCCTCAATAGACACATATCTCTGATTATTTCAGTTTTTCTTGCTAAGAATTGATTAATTTCGTCATTTATTTCAAATTAAATAATTCACAATGTCTGACATGTCATAATGGAGGCTGAATATAATTTAAAATTCATACAGCAAATGACAAATTACGCTCAAAAATTTAAGTAATGTAATTAATGAAAATTTGATTGCATTTTTTCCTTGCACCTTGGAAATCGTTATTGCATTGCATTATTAAATGTACCAACCTTGATGGCATATTATAGACCTACCTATTATGGCTTAATTTTTCTCACGTTTCTCAGGCGTTGTTTAGGTGTTTTTAGTCTCCATATTTAACAAAACTGCATAATGAGAGAAATGTAAGTCAAGGTGGAAGGTTGAGGCTACAATTTTTATTTTATGTTTATAATTTTTATTGCTCGTAAATTTTTCAATTAGTTTGGTAACTCGTGTGAATACGCCATAAAAATATCAAGAAAGAAGTTTCGTGTCAACCTCCGTGTCGCCGAAATTTGATATGTTGACAGTCTTGTTTTTTTTTTTTAACCTATAACGTCCCAAATCTCTTTTTTTTTTATTCTGTTGGCCTTACTAACTTCGTCTATTAGCCATAAGCTTGTATATTAGATTTTTAATTTAATATTCGGGATATCATCACACTCAATCACTAGCGCCGGATTCAAACGCGCCATTGGATCACTTGGCAGGGTCCCACCCCCCGCTCTACCCATATCAGCAGGTCCTAATTCTAGAAATAAAAGCCTTATTTCACAAGTCAAGCGTTTTGTACTTTCCTGCCTAAGGGGATATAAGTTCATGGAAAAAATCACAGAGATATTTGCATTTCTTCACGTTCAAGGTTCTTAGATCACTAAAAATCAGGGACAACACCACATATTTGGAAATCAATATAAATGACAAGTGGGACCCAAGAAAGGAAAAAATATTCCCAAATTGAACAGGCCTGTGTAACATACATGAATATGAATAAATATTTTCACGGCAAATTCGAGCAAAATGGATATAACTGAACATATTTCTTTAAATTGATTAAAAGACATATTAGTATAAACATGATCATCATAATATATATATATATATATATATATATATATATATATATATACATACATACATACATACATTACATATATATATATATATTATATATATATATATATATATATATATATATTATATATAGATATATATATATATATATACATATATATATATATATATATATATATATATAATATATATATATATATATATATATACATATATATATATATATATATATATATATATATATATATATATATATATAATCGTATATCCCTTCTACCGTGTGGTGTAGGGTAGTTATACATTCTCCTTTTTTCCCTCTCAATCTTCACATATAAACTTCTTCCATCTGTCCCTATTCTTTGCCATTTTCACTGCTTCTTTCCAGGAATTTCCCTTCTCCTTAAGTATACTTCCAATACTCCCATTCCAGGTCTGTGTAGGTCTTTCTCGCTTCTGTATTCCCTGTATTCGGGCGCTTCATACACTTGTTTCACTTGTCCATCATCCTTCATTCTCTGTATATGTCCCCGCCATCCCAGCTGTCTTTGTTGTATATATTCCATAATTGCTTGTACTCTCAGCCTTCTTTTTATTTCTGTATTCCTTATTCTGTCCTTCCGTGTAACTCCTTGTACTGCTCTCAGGTATTTCATTTCGACGGCTTGTATCTTGTTTTCTGCCTGTGTGTTAGGGTCCATGATTCGCATCCATATGTTAGGATTGTCCTATAAATTGCTTTGAACACTTTTATTTTTGTTTGTTTCGTCACTTCCTTCTTCCTAATGACTTTATTATTTATTACACAGTTAAGTTTGTTCGTTTTTTCGATTCTTTCATTAATTTCTTTGTCATGTTTTTTCAGTTTCATCCATTATTACTCCCAAATACTTATACTGTTCCACTTGTATTTTATTCCTTCTATGTAGATGTTCGTTTGTTGGTTTTCCATTGTCATTATTTTTGTTTTATCTGTATTAATTTTCATACCTTCTTCTTTAAACGCTTTATTCCAAATATCGAGGATTCCTTGTAATTGTCTCTCATTTTCCGCCACTAACACAATATCATCAGCAAAAGCCGCTTCAGATATTTCTGTTCTTTTTAGCTTCCAGTATCCAATTGTCATTCTTTTTACTTTTATTTCGCATTTCTTCATCCATAGATACAGTGAAGAATATTAGGCTCAAGCTTTCTCCCTGCCTCAAACTTCCTGTATTGTAAATCCCTCCCACTTCATGTTGTGTTTTATTACATACTGCACATTGTTGCTGAATATTCCGTTTATGATTCTTATTGTCTTTCTGTTTATTCCCTTGTTTTCTAGGCTTTTCCACACTTTATTTCTCGGCACACTGTCAAATGCTTTTTCTAAGTCTATGAAAGCAAGGTGTAGACGATAATCTGTTTCAGTGTTGTAACTATGTAATCTTGTGTACTTCTTGCTGGTCTAAATAACTTTGCGATTCCGATAGTTGTGGTTTTTGTGAGATTATATTACTTTCTTTATCCTGTTTATTAATGATGCCCTCATAAATTTTGACAATAATGTTCAATATAGTAATTCCTTTGTAATTATTGCAATCCTTGTGATCTCCCTTTTTATAAATTGGTGTAATAAACGATATTCCCCATTCGGCCGGATATTTTTGTTCTTCCCATGCATTATTAATTATTTCTAGCAATATTGTTTTCCTTTCTTCCCCATGCATTTAATCATTTCAGACGTTATCTTATCGCTGCCTAAGACTTTTCCATTTTTCAATTTATTTATAACTTCCTCCAACTCTTTTCCATTCTATTTGTTCCCTATTTTCTGTTTCTTCCATATTCCAACATTCCAATAATTCTTCAAATTCTTCTTTCCATCTTTACTTTCTCCGTTGTTAGGTTTTCTTGGTTTTTGTTTTTCACATATAATTCGGTTATAGGTTGCTCTTTCCTGGATAATTTAAGAACTCTGTAGAATAGCTTTTGATTTTCTTTACTATTTTCTTCCTTTTTATCTTATCCTTCTTAATTCTTTCCATGACTGTTCTTTTGCTTCTCTTACCAACTCATGATCATCATAAATATGTTTTAAATTTGTAGTATCTTGTTGAAATATCACAATTAAATTTGCAGTATTACGAATTAGTTGTTTTGGAACGGACGATTATGTTTGACATAAATAAAAACAATCTGTATTCTTGTATCGTCCAAAACAAAAATAAATTTTAATTGAACCAGACATATTACATTATATATGTATATTATATATATATATATATATATATATATATATATATTATATATATATATATGTTATATATATGTTATATATATATATATATATATACATATATATGTATATATATATATATATATATATATATATATATATATATATATATATATATATATATATATATATGTATATACATATATATATATATATAAATATATATATATATATATATTATATATATATATATATATATATATATATATACATATATATAATACATTAGAATTCAGGGTTTTAATCCGTTCGTCTAAAAATGCACGACGTTTCGCCAAAATCTCAGTTGGCATTTTCAAGTGCTCTTGCTGCTGTTAGCTTCGAACGGCAGCAGCAACAATATCACAGTATAGAGCAGCACCAGCAGAAAAAGCACTTGAAAATGCAAAATGAGATGTTGGCGAAACTTCGTACAAATTATTGTTAGATGAACGGATTGAAACCCGGAATTTTATTTATTTATTTATTTATTTATTTATTTACGGGCAGACCCATTTTGTACATAGTATTTACAGAAAAATTTCAATAATATAGTAAAGTTATAACAATACAATAACAACAACAGTAATTATCATTTCAAAAACTCAGTGGACTGTCAACAGTTTTTCTTTTAAAACGTTTTAAAGAGAGATTTAAAAAATCAAGATCCGCTTCACTGGCACCATTAGCGATTCTAGTGATCGGCGAGAATAGGCCATAGTTACATCTGTGGTACCTCGGGGCAAAGAGTACGTGGTCCCTTGTTGATCTTGGTGGAACATGAAAATTTATCAGACTCAAGAGATCAGAGCAGTCTATATGACCATTTACAAGTCGAAATAAGAAACATATATCAGCAACTTTCCTACGTCTTGAAAGTGATTGCAGCTGAAGTCTTCGTAGCTGGTCCCCATAGGCAGTGATGTTCCACTTAAATTTGCAAGAGACATATCTAGCATACTTCCTCTGTACCCTTTCAACACCCTCAATATGCACAGTATACGATGGCGACCACACACATGATAGATACTCCAAAGAAGATCTCACCAAGGCCTTGTACAAAATATTCACGCTATCTACAGTCTGGAAATCCCTAGTATTCCTACAGACGAAGCCAAGGAGTTTAATACATTTGTTAGTAATAAAGTCATAATGAATATGAAAATCAAGCTTAGGGTCCAAATAAATACCCAAGTCACACAATGAGGAGACTCTTTCGAGAAGACAATTATTAATACTGTAGTCATACAAAAGCGGAACTTTCACTCGAAAGAACGACGTAATCTTACATTTTTTAATATTTAGTTTCATTTTGTTTTCTCCTGCACCACTCACTCACTATATCCAAGTCTCCCTGCAGTCTCATAGCATCGTGAACAGAATGAATTGCCATAGACAATTTCAAGTCATCTGCAAAAAACAAGAGCCTTGAAAATAGAATCATCTTTCGTAGGTCGTTAATGAATATATTAAACAGCAACGGGCCCAGGTGGCTACCCTGCGGCTGGAGTAATGAAACTATATTTCCATTGGTCAGGAAAAATACCGCTCTCTAGGGACATTTTAAAAAGCATATGAAGCGGTTTGGTCAAAGCATAGACACAGTCAACCAAAAATCTGGGAGATATACCATCAGGACCCGGTCCCTTATTTATGTCAAGTTTGGACATACAGTCAAACACCTCCCCCCAGGGAGATCTTAACAGCGGAGAATGATCCACCACTATCCCCACCATCCTCAAGCCCAGGCTCACCACCGTCAGTATCCGACCTATAGACACCCTGAAAATGAGACTTAAAAATTTCCACAATAGTCTGTCCATCCGTCCCTGTTAGCTCGTCTAGATTTATTAAGGTAGCGGTGGACCCTTTTTACTGTTAATGAAATTCCAAAATTGTTTGGTGTTATGTTTTAAATTTGTCTCAATATTTTTAACATACTGCAAGTAGCAGTTGCTCTTTAAGATATTGGATTGGGTTCTTAACTCCGAAAACTTCTGATAAGTTTCCCACCGACGGGTTTTTTTTTTGTATTCTTTGTGACACAACTTCTTTTTTAACATCAGATCTTTAAGTTCATCAGAAAACCACTTCGGGAACTTCGGATTTTTGGAACGAACCACAGGGACATACAGACTAATACCAGCATACAAAACTTCTTCGAAGACAGACTTTGCAGCATTTACATCCGCAATACCACCCAAGACATATTCCTTTTTTTAATGTATTACATTCTGCCATCCGTGAAAACCTATTGTAACATATATATATATATATATATATATATATATATATATATATATATATATATATATATATATATATATATATTGCTATATCGAAAAATCTCAAATTAATCTGAAAAAATTTTTAAAACTCTTAATGCATCGTCACCTAATTGTTGTCTATTTGATTACCATTGTTAACTTATTCTTGCAGTAATGTCACCTTTATTAATAATTCACAATTAGCATAAACTCCAGAATTTATAGAAACTAATTCGTAAGTTTATGATATTAGTTAAAAAAGATGCCGTCAGTGATAAAATTAATGGTTCGATAAATCACTCTCAGATGGTATATTTGTCAAAATAGCACCTGTTGTAAATCAGTCTAAAGTACTTGTTTCAAATACAAATAAATTCATTAATATGTATGTATCTATTATGTATAATAGAAATACATTATTTGAACACGTAAATAAATTATTAACCTTTGCTTTTTGACATTTAATTTATAGAGGTATAGTAGTACCAGAAGAAACGGTAAAAAAAATTAAAGGCTTTATTTTTCAATATCACCTCCATCTATCTCAATGCACTTCATACACCGGGCGTTTAATTTTTCAAATTCTTCAAAAAAGTAACTTGGTGATTTGCCTTATGAAATGCTTTTGCACGGTTGTTAGTGTCTGTTCTTCATAAATGTATTTGTGGCTCTTCAAGTCTTTTTTCAAATTACTAAACAAATAATAGTCGTTGGATGCTAGGTCAGGACTGTATGGTGGATGATTAATGTATTTAACTAAAGTTTAATGAATAGCCCGGTTCGCAACTTCTATTATACGGACAAGGATTTTTTCGTTGATAAGCACAACACCTCTGCTAACTTTTTCACGCCGTTCCTGTTTCACAGCATTGCGAACTCTGCTACTGAATTCTGCATAATAATTGCCTATTATTGTAGCATTCTTTGAAAGTAGTCAATAAGAATAATTCTTCTTATGTCCCAGAAAATTAAGGCCAGAAGCTTTGCTGACATTCGCTTAACCTTGAATGCGCGGGATGTCTATCCCTCTTTTCTTTCCATTGAATTAATTTGGAATCATCCTTATAATTCAACGTTTCATCAGAGGTTATAATACGATCACATATTGTATTCAAAGTATTCCCACATAATGCAAGAAACTAGCTACAACATTCCCCACGACGACTGCGGTCGAGCGGTGTTATCATTTTTGGTATCCACGCTATGAGGTCTTTACTATTTTTCATTTCGTCTTCGATCTACCTTATACAAGTTCTACGATTTTGAGCCGCTAATTGCTTTATTTTCGTAGTATTTTCTTCTTTCAGTATCTCTCACAAGTTCAATTAACTCACGCTGTTGTTTGAAAGAGACAGATCCATCATTTAAAAGTATCGTACGATGGTGCAGACCCCTCATAAGTAGTCTCTAAATTTTGAATTTCCTTAGCAGTTTCGTCCTTCTTTACATAGTACTTTATTACCGCACGATATTCCAGTTTCCATGATGTTTTGTTTCCTCGCAATATCGTATTGCTCCGTCCAAATCTTTAATCAGACCCGCACTTTTTAAGGACATTTCAAAGTCATGTCTATAGCATTCGATGGCATGTGAAGTTTCTAGAAAAAACGAAAATATCCGCGGCTCACTTTCCGATAGACATTCTCAGGAATCTTTGTAGTTACAAACAAGACTGACTGGAAACAGTTGACCATTGTTATAAAACTGCAGTCGTAAATTTAAATAAAGCAACAAGGTCTGAGGTCGAGTACCTCCAGTTTTGGTACTCCTTAGATGATCAAATCGTTGCGTTAATGTTAAGTTTGCAGAAATTCACCTAGCTAGGAAGCGAATACTAGGATTTGAAGACGCATTGATCCTGTTAGGAGTGGTTTGGTAGGGCGAGAACTATTTATAAACTTTACATGTACCAGTATATTTTCTTTTACTGATTTAGACGTGCTAGAGTGGGATCCTCAAATCGCTACAGACATGGCGCTTATATGGAAATAGCGATTGAGATTGCTCTTGAATCACTACAGGTTGTACGAGGGTCAGCTTTTAAGTTTTTACAAACCCCACTAGATAGTTCTATGAAAATGTGACATTACCATTGTTGTAAAATTTGACATTTGTTATTGTTAAAACAGTTGCAGCTCAGAAATTGGCCAAGTAGTTTGTTTGAGCATTTAAAGAAAAACAGTTTTGTGAATTTCACGTGAAAGTTTTCGTTCAACAACAATGTCTCGAATCGCTTCATTCAACTCTTGGTAATGAATCACCATCAGAAAAGACTGGTCGTACTTCCCTCAGCTATGAATTTCGTGAAGGTCGACCAAAATTGGTTGTTGTTCCAAAAACATCGATGCTGTGCGCAACATGATTGAAGAGGATTGGCATGTGACACCCTGAGATAGAGGCTTCCTTAGGCATATCGAAGACTGCAGTACATGCAATTTTGCGTGAACATTTAGCTGTCAAAAAGATCTGTTCCCGGTGGATTCCACATAATTTGACCGAAACTCAAAAACAGGCTGGTGTCAATTGGTGTAAGGAAATGCTCAAAAAATTCGACGGAGAACATGCAAAATCCGTATACAACATCGTAACAGAAGGAGAAACTTGGATATATTCATATGAGCCGAAAACTAAGCAACAGTCAACTGTGCGGGTGTTCCAAGATTAACGGAATCCAACAAAAGTGGTTCGTTCGCGAAGGTGCAGAATTTATGGTTTTCTGCAATTAAAAACCGTATCTATAAGCTGTAAAGGAGATAATCTGACAGAGAATTTCGTACAATTTTCTAAATTTTTAGGAATATATCGAACATTTTAAAATTAAATGCAATGAAATTTATCATTTACATCACCTTATAACATTTTATTCAGCCTTTGATTGGCTTATTCGACGGCCGATAATATGTAAACCTTACTTTCCTCTTTCCCGTCGACCTCAACTCATTATTTTTACTAGAACCATGACCATGTAGCTCGTGGTTTTTACATATTTTTGACGATAGTGTAAGCATCATATGAATTTTATCAATCCAGATAGCAATTTGAGAATAATGAAGAAGGGTCTCGTTATTAAAAAACAGCGGGAAATGACGCATGTTATAAATAATTGAAAATTATTCATATTTGAGAGCTTGCGATGTCTTAAGCACATTTCAGCGATTGATTTTAAAACAAAGATTCTCGAAGAGCTTCTAGTTTTTCTGAGTTTTTCAAAAGATATCCTAATAAAAGTTCTTTTAAAGTCACAAATTTCTGAGACCAGATTTAGAAATATTTTTACAATATTGGTAACATTGTTGAAAGATCTTTATTTTCATTCTTGGTAAAATGTTTTTTCTCAAATAAAAAAATTTAAAAAAAGCAATCACCAATAAGGGAGGAAGCAGCTGGTTTCCGCTCTGGGTTCCGTACAAGCGATCATCTGCAATGGTTTAAGATCTTAATAGAAAAAAAACATCTCCTATGATCGACCCTTAGTACTGATATTTGTAGACTTTAAAGGAGCCTTTGATGCAGTGGAGCTATAAGCTATTCTAAGAGCAGTTCAAGAATGTAGAATCGACCATCGGTATTGTAACATAATAAAGAATATATACACCAAAGCTACAACAACTGTAGCATTCCACAACCAACCAGAAAAAAAATTAAAGAGAATGGAGAGATCGATACTTGAGCATACCTTAAAAAATTGAGCAAGAAATGAAGCGATATATCCAGTGAACTAGAGTAGCCTGCATCATGGAACGCACCGCAAAACAAAAGAGGAGATGAATTGGACACATCGTCAGAATAGAGGACAGAAGATGGGTAAAAAAACTTCTAGAGTGGAGACCAAGAGCTGACAAGCACTGCGGCGATACACCTCCCATACGATGGTGATCACCAATAAGCAGTGCCTTAAGAAGCCATTAAGAATACTAGATTTTACTTACGTTTTCACAATTACGTTTTTCACTTAAGTTTAAAGCCGATTTCTTAGAAACTCTTTTACTTTTAGGAAGTATTTACTTTCTATTAATGATAAATTTTGATTCTAATTAGGTTCTAGCTTCACAAAATACTGTTTATGTTATGTTCTTATCTTAAGTTTACAATATAATGCCGGAAGTAAAATCTTTTCATGCTTATTGAAACTTCTTGCTTTGTCTCTGAATCATAATGATGGATCTACGTTTCATACATAGTTACCATTTGATCCAAAAAGTTAGATGAATCCTCATCAAAACGGCTAGAAATCAACTTAGATATTGTGACTAATGCATTTTGCTTATTTAAATATCTAAGAGTACAGTTTTTGACAAAAAATTATAGAATTATTTACCTCCACGTGAAGCAAGCTCATAAAATAAATTGTATAATTAGCCCATTATAAACGGTGATAGCCTTTTATTTCTTTTGATTCTCACTAATTGCTTGGTATCTTGTTTCGCCCGTCTCGTAATTACGGTTATAAATCTCAGTATTGAACAATAAGGTCATAAATTTTTAAGACTACATCAGTGATATAAGTTTCGTACGCTTAAGAATGCTGATTGATTGAGCGCATTACGGAAAGAGACAAAGGGAATAACTGTTTCCCTTGAGAAGTAGAAGTGAATTGTGAAAACAACAAAATTCGGTATTACTATTTACTATTGCATATATATATATATATATATATATATATATATATATATATATATATATATATATATGTATACTTATATACAGTACAATGCCGGTTATCCGAATCGCGATTATCTGAAATCCGGCTTATCCAAAAGAAACTGTTAAAAAGCAAATTTTATCCCCATTAAACTAAAAAATCCCCATTATTCGAAACATACGATGGGTGGTTTAATTAACGCGTCGGGGACTCCCCGACGTCTAGAATTTCACCTCTGTCTATGTTTTGGTTAGTCGACAAGTGTTATAAGTTACTCATTACGTCTATTATTATCGGAAAGGTAATAGTTTCGTTTTAATAGATGTTTGGAGCGTCATAATAATAAGCGTAAACGTGTTCTTATTACCTTAAAAGAGAAACTTGAAGCAATTCAACGTTTAGATAATGGTGAACTTCTTAAAAATATAGCGAAGGATTTAGGTGTAGCCGTAAGTACTGTTTCAGAGTGGAGAAAAAATCGCGAAAAACTTGAAAAATGGTGTCATCGCCCACACAGGCACGAAAAAATATGAAAAGCGGTGAATACCAAAAAGTGGATGATTCTTTATTTTTATGGTTTACACAGAATCGAGAACGTGGAATACCAATTTCGGGAACAATTTTAAAACATAAGGCAGTGAGTTTAAGCGAAGAGTTGCCGGTTATTGAAGCGCCTGTAAATTTTTCTGCAAGTGATGGATGGCTAGACAAGTGGAAAAAAATGCATGGTGTACGTCAATTGAAAGTTTGTGGAGAAAGATTGTCGGCTGATGTATCTGCTGCAAAAAAATTTGCAGAGAATTTTGAGCAGCTTATGAAAGAACATGGTTTACAACCAGACCAAATCTATAATTGTGATGAAACAGGCTTGAACTGGCCGTCAAATACCTTAGCTTCAAAAACGGAAGCTGGAGCACCTGGTTACAAACGTAGCAAAGAACTTATTACTGTTCTTGCATGGAGTAATGCTCCTAGAAGACACAAACTCCCATTATTATGTATTGGTAAGTCAGCAAATCCACGAACCTTTAAGAATATTCGTCGCAATGCTTTTCCTGTTTTGTATAAAAATCAAAACAATGCCTGGATAAACACGACTCTATTTAAAGACTGGTTTTTTAGAGATTTTGTTCCCAAAGTGGAACTTTTTTTAAAAGAACATGGATATCCTAAAAAATGTATTCTGTTAGTAGATAACGCCCCCACTCACCCAAGTGCGGAGCAACTTGAAAGTGGGGAAATAAAAGCAATGTTTTTGCCTCTTGCTGTAACTTCTCTTATTCAGTCTATGGATCAGGGTTGTACTGGAAAATTTGAAACGCAATTACAGGCGTTTGTTATTGGAGCATATTTTAGAAGAAGTACATGAAGGTGGCAATCTTACTGATTGTCTAAAAAAGATAAATTTGAAAAATGTTATATATTGGATAGCTTCAGCCTGGAATCAAATAAAGAGTAGTACTCTGGAAAAATCTTGGTCAAAATTAATTCCACAAGAGGAGAGACATTACTCAGAGGCAGAAACAGAAGATAATGAAAGTTTACATCAAATTATTACAAGAATATCAGGATGTGAAAGTGTTACGGAAACCGATGTTTGTGAAT
>CM032455.1:138455174-138685174 GCA_019049505.1 Pachyrhynchus sulphureomaculatus
TTGTAGTCATCAGTAGTAATCCACATGAGCTACAAGAAATGATAAATAAGTTCAATTACCACTCAAAGACGATTGGTCTTAAGATGAATAAAAGTAAGACAAAAATACAACATAGTTATAAATGTAGAAGGAATAGCTCTCAAATGACTACGACGAGAGACAGTGTCTCGGATGAACTTTCAAAAATGCTTGGATGGTGCATATTCGGGAAATTAAGTTATATATTCAAGGATAAAGCTATCACAAATAAGTTAAAGGCCAAAGTTTACGATCAGTGCATCCTACCCGCAATTACATATGGCACTGAAACTTGGGACACTGAATAAAGCCGATGTACAAAAAATAGCTCGGACCCAGAGAGCACACACAAAAGACAGATGTTCGGGATAAAACTTAAAGATAGAAAAAGAAACAAGTGGATACGTGAACAAACTAAAGAAAGAAAGTGGCAATAGGCTGGACATGTAGTACGCATATATATATATATATATATATATATATATATATATATATATATATATATATATATATATATATATATATATATATATATATATCGGGTGGCGCATAACAAACGCTATGATTTATTTAATGAATAACTTTTTTCTTTCTGATTTTATTTAACGTTGGCGTTTATTAAAATTTAGAATATAGTTTGGAAATATGTTCACATTATGTTTTGAAGATAATATCTTTCAAATGGTGCCCATTGTTTGCTTCGACCTGACGTGCTCTTTCCAGAGCATTTCTTAGAATTTCAGGTCCCAGCGCCCTCACTTCTTCTCGGATATTCGCCTTAAGCTGTTGGATGGTTCTTGGCTTATTGGCATATATCTTACTCTTTAGGTAACCCCAAAGAAAAAAATCGGGAGCCGTTAAATCGGGCGAATGCGGTGGCCAGTTAAAATCAGAAAAACGCGATATTATTCGATCGGCAAAAATTTCGCGCAGGAGAGCCATAGTTGGACGAGCTGTGTGAGCTGTGGCTCCTTCTTGTTGGAACCACAATTCTGTTCTCTACCTCGGACCTTAAAAATTTTCAATCATTGCCCGCCCGGTATTGAATGTCATTCACATTAACCGCAACTTGTTCGTCGTTTTCGAAAAAATATGGTCCAATGATTTTTTCTGAAGTTATTCCACACCATACTGTGCATTTAAGTGGGTGCATTTGATGTTCAACATTTATTCTTGGATTTTGGGTGCCTCATATTCTGCAATTTTGTTTATTCACGTGACCATTGAGGTGGAAATGGGCCTCATCGCTCATTATGAGTTTGCGAATAAACTCGTTGTTTTCTAGGCACAATTCTTGCAAACGGCGACTATACTGAATGCGTCTTTGTGCATCATTTGGTTTTAACTCATGAACCAATTGAATCTTATATGGGAAAAAGTGTAAATTATGTAAAATTCTTTGCAAAGACCGCCTAGACATCACCAACTGTTGAGAACGTCGCCTGGTGGAAGTTTTGGGGGTTTTCCTCAATACTTGCTTGCACCCGAGCAATGTTCACATCATTTCGAACTGCACGAGGTCTTCCAGCACGCGGAAGATCACAGACAGCCCCTTGTTGCCGAAAACGCTGAACCAATCGGTAAATTGTTGGAGCGCTAGGTGCATTTCGAACATGAAAGAAATTTCGATATGATCTTTGTGTCTGAGTAATCGAATGCTGACTTTCATAATAAAATTGAACAACTTTGGTTCTTTATTCTGTGCTGAGTCTTTCCATCATAAATTTCCCAAGATTTTCAAAGTTAATTCTGAAAAAAAAAATAAAAAAAAAGACATTCACAAAAAATTTATTCACTTATTAAATCATAACGTTACTTATGCGCCACCCTATATATATATATATATATATATATATATATACATATATATATATATATATATATATATATATATATATATATATATATATATATATATATATAATATATGCATATATATATACATATATATATATATATATATATATATATATATATATATATATATATATATATATATATATATATATATATATATATATATATATATATATAACTGTGAGTTTCACAGTGTTGCAGCCAGATTATAAAGTATTAACTAGGGCATTCACAAAAAATAATACTCTTTTTACTTAATGAAAGCTTTCGGATATATTCAGTCTCTCTACAAAAGGGGACGGTGGTCGTTAAAAAAGAGTTTAAAAAAGAAAAAAATAATTAAAAAGACTTACTGTAAGTGAGGTTACAAACATAAACGAGGCTCTTCCAACATTCTTCCCTTTTCAAAAAAAAAAAAAACTATTTTCTGTTTTTGCCACACAGTGTACATGTAAACAATAAAAATATTTAAAAAGGAAAAACAGTTACCAGTTAAAATATTTAAAATGTAACACCATAATACATGTATATATTCAAGACGTACAGAGAGTGGTACAGCACTGCCAGTCGTGGTAAATACGCACTTTTTAGATTTAGGAATTTCTGTCTAGAAGAAGATAGGGGATATACGGTTTATTTTGAAGTTAATTATAGTTTATGTTGTATAATAGGATGTCTATCTTTTATTTTCCAAAGCATCTATGAGAAGAATCAAATTAATTACACACACAGTGTGAGAAGAGGAAGAAAAGAAAAAAGGGGGGAAGTATATTGTATGCTAAGTTCTTCTAAGTTTCTCATACCACCCAGAAAGAATGAAATTAAACTTAATTCTATGTTTAAAAAACCGGGTGACCTCTATAAGCCATCCCACATTAAGAGTCAACAACTTAAGAAGGGTCTATGACTTAGTCTTAGACAACTCCTATCCGAAACATCTTCTAAACAAACTTCTTTTCTCTACAAGTGAAACAGTTATGGTTGACAACACTGATCAAAACCAAACAGCCATTTCCAACCCAAGAAAGCATTATGTATATTTTCCTTATATAAGAGACTTAACTCCCAACTTGCAAATGTATTTAAAGGCAAGGACCTGATTGTAGCCAACAAAACATTAAAAACCACGACAACACTTTTTACTCGTTTAAAAGATAAAACAAACAACATTAACAAATCTAACTTGGTATATCAAACTAGTTGCCATTACTGTGATAAAAGCTGGCATCACACAAAAGTGACATCAGACTGAGACCAGAGACTTACCGACCACTTGTCTGATTTTGAAAAACGTAAAAACAATAGATTTTGTAAAAAACTACTTTAAAAGAAATTTTCTTGAAATGATTTACATCAATAACCAAAAAAATTGCATGAACAAAAGATCAGATGTTCAAAATTTAAACGTAATTTACTCCAACCTACTTAAAATTAGTAATAGGAAGTGAGATGCCTTCAGCTACCCCAAACTTAGCATAAAATATATTTCCCCCCTTTTTTCTTTTCTTCCTCTTCTCACTGTGCGTGTAATTAATTTCATTCTTCTCATATATGTTTTCGAAAATAAAAGCTAGACATCCTATTATACAACATAAGTTATAATTAATTTCAAAATAAACCGTATAGCCCTTATCTTCTTCTAGAGAGAAATTCCTAAATCTAACAAAAAAACTGTATATTTACCACCACCACGACTGGCAGTGCTGTACCGCTCTCTGTACGTCTCGACATGTATGATATTATGGTGTTACTTTTTGAATATTTTAACTGGTAACTGTTTTTCCTTTTTAAATGTTTTTATTGTTAACAAGTACACTGTGGTGAAAAAAGAATTTTTTTTTTTTTTGAAAGGGGAAGAATGTTGGAAGAGCCTAGTTTATGTTTGTATCCTTACTTAGAGTTTTTTAATTATTTTTTTTCTTTTTTAAAGCCTTTTTAATGACCACCCTTCCCTTTTGTAGAGTGACTGAGGAAGGATTGAACATATCCGAAAGCTTTCACTAAGTAAAAAGAGTATTATTTTTTGTGAATACCCTAGAAAATACTGTATAATCTGGCTGCAACCCTGCGAAACTCACAGTGTTATTTAAATACACAGCCATAAAATTGGTAACTCTTATAGCCTCTATATATATATATATATATATATATATATATATATATATATATATATATATATATATGTATATATATATATATATATATATATATATATATATATATATATATATATATATATATATATATATAACTTAAAATCAACCTCATATTTGCTATGAAAATAGAGAGAAAGAAAGAACTAATGCACATTCATTCTTTGACGCTTATTATTTATTTTATATATTTTAAATAAATAAATAAATTTATAAATATATGAAATACTTATTTTTTCACATCATCGAATTGTTTCAAAATTGTTTACTAAGCCTCAGGGTTCGGACACCTAAATCAATTTTGGAATCAAGCACGAGGAAACGAGACGTGACGCATTTCACACTGATTCGAGACGTGCGTCATTTTTGTACAAAAAAAGCTCATTTAATTGAATTAAATTGATGACATCAGGATTTTGGGTAATCATTATTGAAGGTCTTAAGCGCATACATGCAGTTTGGACGCTTGAGGCTTTAACGAGGTGAATATAATCGGTATTTTTTACAAAACTAAAAGAAAAAAAATCGCTTTAAATAACTATGTGGCAGACACAAGAATGCCATTCGGACCTACATAGAAATGACAAGATTTTTTTTTTTAAAAAACTATGAATTAGTTTACCATTTGAAGGGATATTCGCGAAAATTGCAGTTACATGTAGTTGTATAAAGAAAAAATATCCAGTATACCATTAATAAAAAAAATCTCTTATGCCCCATGAGACACAGGTCTAAACTTTGTGTGTACAATTTACTCACAGTAACCGAAAACCCATTTTAAATATACAGTCTGTAAAGTAAGAACGGGTCCGCCATAATTCATTTTTGTAGATGCGATTCTAGCGATTCAGTAAAAAATCAGTAGAGGGAACCTTTATCTACCACACATTTTAGTAAAAGTATCAGTCGACTCCAAACTTTCGTCGAAATCAAGTAAAATTCGAAACGAGTCACTTGTTTGCGCCGTCACCTGTTCGAAGCAGTTTTTCTTTGTTCCCATCAAAAGGAGCCTAAAATAAAATGTAAATAAGATATATTAAAAAGTCGGTGTGGTTTGTGAAGAAGTGGGTGAATCATTTTAATGAGACAAAAAACTTCGACTTGCGAAAACGTAGCTCGGTAGGCAAAGTCATTCCGAAAGTCGATTCGAGGCAGTCCTTCTTTATTCCCATTAAAAGGGACCTAAAATGACACATTCTGCGGCTCCTAAATATATTAAAACATCTGGGTCGTTCGTGAAGAAGTAAATAAATCATTTTTACGGGACGAAAAATGTCGACGACTTACCAAAACGTGACTCGGTAGGCAAAGTCACTCCGAAAGTCGAAAAACAAATCGTGTTACAATGTGTCCCCATGACATCTTCGTGCTCATGATGTCAAATTTCGAAGCACGTTGAAGAAACCTTTGCTGGGCGAAAATTATATCGTGAAGCAGCTCGCTTGGGCCCACGATAAGATACTACAGTAGCCCTCATAATGGCCGGACGCCAATCCTATTGAAAACGTTTGGTCCTTTGTAAAGAGAAAGCCCAGAGGAGAGACTCTGAGGACTTTGACTCAGTTGTTTCGCGAGATTCGAAAAATATGCAGAGTATGCAGAAAATCTCATCGATAGCATGCCTCGAAGATGCTAGGTGATTATTATTGCAGGAGGCAATTGGACAACTTACTAAGGTAATTACGCCGTTGTTAACACACCAAAGAATAGATTGATGGCAAAAAATGTTCTCGAAACACATTTTTTCAAGAATAGAAACGGTCATGATTTCTTCTTCCTTCCTGTATCCTCGATTTTTCCTTGCAGTATCAGTTGTAGCTGCTCATACTCGCTGTGCCGTATAATGTGCCCGAGATATGTTCTTATTTTTACTGTTTTTGTTATCTGGACGTGGATATTCATTCTATCCAGAACTTCTTCATTTAAATGCTTTAAAGTCCACATCTCACAAACGTAAAAATGCAGAGACCACACGTAACACTTAAGGGGTTCCATACACCTCGAATTTTTATTTTTTATAAATAATTATTGTTATTAAAAATTGCATACTAAACTTTGAAACACTTAAGTGTTCGCAGTCGCTCTGATATGGACAATCCTGGATGATAGAAGGCCTTACGCATGTTTAGAAAACCGGATCTGGCTATTTCATTTCGTCTTCGAATCTCCTTGGGATGGTTGATAGTTTGTTTCTCTGCCTAGGTATTTATAGCTTTGGATTGCCTGGACATATACATATATCTATATATATATATATATATATATATATATATATATATATATATATATATATATATATATATATATATATATATATACATATATATATATATATATATATATATATATATATATATATATATATATATATATATATATATATATATATATATATATGTATGATTTTGTTATTTTTCTTTGACCCTGTATGTACTTTTTTTTATTTTTATTTTTCAATTTTCTTGGGTTTGGAGGTCAATTATAAAATGAAACTTCCTAAACTTTATTGTGATCCTTTCCTTATTGACGTTTCGGCACAGTTTGCCTTTCTCAATTTTTTTTTTGTCGGGTTTGGCTAAAATTGTACATATTTTATCCGTAAAAAATGCTATTTGAAAATGCATATCTTATTAATTTATTAAAACTAAAATAATTAACTTTATGAGTGTGCTTACCTTGGACGTGGATGTTTAGGTTAATATTTATCTTTGCCCATTTCACTGAATCAAAACATACTCTTTTTTCATTTTTCGTTACACGAACCATATGTTAATTACTTTTCATTGTCATTTATTTTATTTTATTTTAATTTAAAAATTGGGACGAACAGAGCATGTAGACTACATTTATAGTACTGCCATATATATTTGGCTCAGGTTATTTGTTTCTTTTTTGTTATTGATAGCGGTTGGTATTTTTTGTATCATAATAGATTCCAATATTTCTCTTTTTTTTTCCTATCGTTCCTCTTCATAATTAAATGTGAGTTTTTTTTCCTCTTCGTGCTTTGTTAGTGCTGTTCTATTATTTTTGTCATACTTGTGTCCCTTTATCCTATTTTCCAAATATTGGCTAGTTTGCCCTATATAACTACCTACACAATTATTGCAAGGAATCTGGTATACAATATTGCTCTTTTTATTTTTTGGGGTTTTGGTTTTTAATTTTGAAAAGTTGGTTGCCAGTAAGTTATGGGCTCTATGAGCGATATTTGTATTATGCTTTTTAAAAAGTTTTTCAATTTTTTTGTGAAAATCCGTTTAAGTATGGTAAAACGATATGCTCTGTTTCTTTTGGGCTTTTTTGTTGTTGGTTCTTGTGTTCGGTAGAATTATAAAATTTATGTATCCGTCTTTTGAATATTTGGTTTATAAGATATACCGGGTAGTTTAATTCCAGTGCTTTTTTGGCTTTGTTTATTGATTCTTTCCAATATTCTGGGTCCTGGGCCTAAAAACCGAAATTCTCTCTCCGGCTGTTTACAATTTCGGTTTTTAGGTTTTCAAAAAAGTCCCTTATCTCTGTCAAGTAACTGTCTTTTGTCAGTGGTATGTCAATCATTTTGTGCATGGCGCCGGCTACAGGTGGTTGATTCGGATGAATTAATTAATAATTAAAAATGTTTTTAGCATCCAGGGTTTTCAAACACATCCCTGTTATAAATTTGATATTTTTAACTTTATGTACTAGTTTATAGTGTTTATTTTAATGGATTGGTAGTCGTTTCTATGTTACAAGCTAATTATGGCCATTCATGTTAACTATACTTCTCACTATTCATGTGAGTGTTTTTTCTTTTATATTACATCTTATATTTCATTGTACTTCTACATAAGTTTATTAATAATAATAACAGTAATAATTTGAATAATTTAATTTTTGCCCAAGTTTTCTCAGTTAGTAGACTAATTCTCCTTTTCAGTTGTTGCCCTGAAGAAGGTCCCAAACAAAGACCGAAATATTGGCTTAATGAACATCGTGTAAACTTTCATCACGCCCTTTGCCGAGTTCCCCAACAAATTTTATATTTAAGAATTATATTTAAGTATATATATATATATATATATATATATATATATATATATATATATATATATATATATAGATATAGGAAAAACCCAAATATTATTCCTATAAATTATACCATATTTATTAACTAGTTTTTGTCGGTTTTATGACTCTGCAAATAAATTGCGTATAAACAGGCTTACGTTACTAATAGCTCGATAATTATCAGATTAAGACTATTAAATAAGTAATTATAAGCCAGTTTATCACAAATTGAGTTAACACTGTGACTAATTACCTTAGACAAATTTACAAATATGAGCTGCTATCAGAAGTGTTAGTAAATAAATTGGATTAAGCAATATTTTAATAAAAATCGGAAAGAGACCAGCACTCTCCTTGCAAACATGTAGTTCTAATATCAGCATTGAATTTGACTTTCTCAAGATAAAAAATAATTTAACGTAAGCTCTACCATTCATATATATATATATATATATATATATATATATATATATATATATATATATATATATATATATACACATATATATATAAGTATATATATATATATATATATATATATATATATATATATATATATATATATATATCAAAGATTTTCTACAGCTAACGCTGTCTTCCTTCTCTCAGCCTTTGATTCCATCCGTTTCTATCTTCCCAGTCTCCATCTGTTAGGCCCTTGTCCTCCATAGCCTCGTCCACATCGTCTCTCCACGATTGTCTGGGTCTTTCTCTTTTTCTTCTCCCTATAGGGCTCCACTCCGTTATTTTCTTTATCCACCTATTATCTTCGCTCCATCTTACGTGTCCATACCATTTTAATCGTTTTTCTTCAATGGTGTTTATTGCGTTCTCTTTGATGTTCATTCTGCTTCTTATTTCTTCATTTGGTATTCTCTCCATACGTGTCACTCTACAGCATCTTCTCCAATATTGCATCTCTACCGCGTTAATTTTAGATTTATTTCTTTTGTTGATCGTCCATGTTTCTGACCCGTATATCATTATGCTTTGTATTACTGATTTGTATATGCGTGTTTTGTTTCTCTTTGTAATGTGTTTGTCCTCAGGATCGAACTTAATTGTCCACAGGATCGAACTTAATTGTCTTATGCATGTCCGCGTTTGTCCTATTCTAGCTTTGATCTCTTCTTCTGATGTTGCGTTTTTTGAAATGATGGTTCCTAAATATTTAAATCTATCGGTTCCTTTGATTGTTTTTTCGTTATCGACTTCTAGATTCTCCACATTTTCCTCCTTTGTTGTTAAATATTCCGTTTTATCAAAGATTATTGCTAATCCTGCTTTAGTGTATTCTTCTTTCAGTTTTCTTACCATATAATTGAGGTCTTCCTCATCTTGCGCTATGATTACTTGGTCGTCTGCGGAACTTAGAGTATATAAGTAATCTTCTCGTATTGGGACTCCCATTCCACTACATTTTTGCTTCCATTTTTTTAATGTTTGTTCGAGATATATTTTGAATAGTGTTGGGGATGTAGAGCATCCTTGTAATAGGCCCTTTGATGTTTGGAGTCTCTTCTCTATTTTATGTCCTATTTTTATGTTGACTGTGTTGTTTTCGTAGACAGCTTTTACTGCGTATATTAGTTCTTTGTCAATGCCTATTTCTTTCATTGCGTTCCATAACCTTTGTCTTGATATTGAGTCATAGGCCTTTCTTATGTCTATGAAGGCTAGATGAACTTCTCTATCCTTTGCCAGTTTTTTTTTCCATTGTTTGTTTTATAGTGTATATGTAGTCTATACATGTTTTTCCGGCCGTAAAGCCTGCTTGGTCTTCTCCAATTTTTCCTTTTATATTTTCCTCTATGATATTTTTAATAATTTTTCCATGCAAATGCCCCATACTCGATATTATGCTTAGGCCTCCATAGTTTGTGCATTTTCTGCGGTCTCCCTTTTTAAATATAAATATTATATAGGCTTTTGACCATTCCTCTGGTATTTTTTCTCCATTTATCGCTCTGTGGAACATGTTTCATAGCATTCGATGTAATTTATTAGACCCGTACTTAATCATTTCATTTACCACACCTCCAGGCCCTGCAGATTTATTTTTTTGAGTATTTTATTTTCTTCTTTACTTCTTCATAGCTTAGTTGTATCTCTTTTTTTCCTTATTTTGTCCTTCTTCAGGGTTCTCTTCTTGGAATTCTTGTCTGTCTTCTGTTAGCAGTTATTTATAATGTTCTTCCCACTCGCTTTCTGGGATATACTCTATATACGTTTTCTCTCTATTGTTGGTCCTTAATGCTTTAATTATTCTCTATGACTCTGTGCTTCTAGTTCCTCCTATATACTGTTCAACCTGTTCGCACGCTTTTTCCCATCTCTAGTTCTTTTCTTTGTTTATCATCCTTCTCGTTTCTGCATTTTTCTCTTTATATTTCTGTAGATCTATATATATATATATATATATATATATATATATATATATATATATATATATATATATATATATATATATGAGATATTCTCTGTCAAACGAGTCACCTCCTAGAAAAAAATCGAGAGCAACCAAAAAAAATCGGCTTTGTATTCAAATTGTAGGTCATGCCTACTGCCATATTTTTTCATCCCGTATGTGCATTTTTTAAAAATAATTAATTGAACTTAGTAAATCAGCTAAAGTGACTAATCCAGCATATTATTTTTTTATTAATTAATAAATTAAAGTCAAAAAATAAAATTTTTTTTAGCTACATTTATTCTAGGACTTATTTGTATATTCATACCTAAATTATTTCAAATATTTTTCATTTTTTACAAAATCATAAAAAACAAATTTCTTCGATTTTAATAGTTTATTAATTTTTATCTAGTAAAGTTTCGTCTATTTAAAAAAATTTTAAAGAATAAAAAAGGCCTAGAATTAATTTAAAATTATGTAAGAATTTTTTAAGATTTTTTTGGGAAATTTTTTGATTTTGCGACGTTTGTGCAACTTTACTGATAATTAATTATGATTAAAAAGCTATTTCAAAATCACCCCAGAACAAAATATACACTCTCTGCTCTCATTTTTTTAATTCTCCGACTCCAAAAACCTTAAAAAGCACATGCATCACTCTATATAGGAAGCAACCCCTCTTATCTTTTCCCCCACTCCTTTGACTGCTTTTATGTTTTACTGTAAATATCTATACATAATATTTGTTTATCATCTCATCCAAAAACCAGGAACATTTACCGAATTACTATTAAAACCACAAAAAATTTATCAGCTCCCATCACTTTCACTCCCTTGGCCTTAAGCGATATCGCTCAAAAACTGTAGGTTTTATACCTTTCTGTATCAAATCTGAAATTGATATCTCGTTTTGTTCGCATATTATCGTGTCAACAGACCAACATGCAGACAGACAGACCAAAGGAAATTATTATGTTTTTCGGTATCGAAAACGTGAAGAAAAGCAAAAATCACAGAATGTGATTTTTTAGCGAATACAATACCTTCCTTCAGCAAAGTAAAACTTATGTTCAATTATCTCACAAATAGCTATTATTATTATTATTATTTATATATATATATATATATATATATATATATATATATATATATAAATATATATATATATATATATATATATATATATATATATATATATATATATATATATAAATATATATATATATATATATATATATATATATATATATATATATATATATATATATATATGTATGTATGTATGATTTTATTATTTTTCTTTGACCCAGTATATACTTTTTTATTTTTCAATTTTCTTGGGTTTGGAGGTCAATTATAGAATGAAACTTCCCAAAATTTATTGTGATCCTTTCCTTTTATTATTGACGTTTCGGCACAGTCTGCCTTTCTCAAAATTCTTGTTTAGTTTGGTTAAAATTACACATATTTAATCCATAAAATGCGTTTTGAAAATGCAAGTATTGTTAATTTATTAAGCCTAAAATAATTAACTTTATGAATGTTAGGTTAATTCTTACCTTGGATGTGGATGTTTAGGTTAATATTTATCATAGCCCGTTTCAGTGAATTACCCCGTACTCTTTTTTCATTTTTTCGTTATAAGAAACACATGTTAATCAATTGCCAGTGTCATATATTTTTATTTTAATAATTGGGACGAACATAACATGTAAACTACGTTTATAGTACTACCAAGTTAAACATCCAGAATGTAAGGAGTGCATTTTTGAATTAGCACATCCAAACATTTCTCAATCCGAGAATCTCTACGCCAAAACATTTTTCACCCCTACGAGAAGGAGACTTTCCAAGTCATCAAAATTTACTAAAGACTAAGAGAAAGAGGTGCACCTTATTATTTGATGCTTCCTAATAACCTACTACATTCTGAAATTTCAACCGACAACGGACAAAAATAAGGAGAGAATATCACTCATACTGGATAACGCGAGCAATAGCCGAACAAATCAAACCACCTTGTTAACAAATCAGTGACTTTATGGACTCTCAACCTCAACAGGATGAACTCTGGGACAGTATAAAACTTTTAGAATACTAGCTCACGGAAGCCGACCAAATTATCATAAGTTAGAGACACAACAAATAATTGCAAAAATTAAAAGCAAATTCCTCAGAACATTAATGATGACTACCACCTAGGCAGTCTATGATATATCAAATAACCAACTTTAAGCGGCTGAAGCTATCGTCTTAAGCAAAAGCTTCCATTTTGTAGTAAGCTAAAAACAAGATTCGTAAGTAAAGGGGTAATTTTCCTGGTTGAAACAAGCCTCACATTTCTAAATAGACAATCAGTTAAGCAGATACATTAAAAGGTTAGAAGAATCCTGATCAAAACCTGAACAATCTAACCTCTGAGGAGTCTCTCGAAAATCTGACAAAAATCGAGAACATTACCAATGTATCCACCGCCACCCGCCGATAAGAAGAATGTGTTCAATTCCATAGCAGATAAAAAATGTAACTTTCTGGTTTAAATGGGTGTCTCCCTAAAAATGTGTTCAAGATAAGAAAAAGTAGGTATTTATAATTTGTTCTGACAACGAGATTGATTTATTTCAAATCCTGTACACATCATATAATAATAAAATATTTTCACGAAAGATAAAAACTATTATTACCGATTAAAAGATATTTAAAACATACAAGTCACAAATTATGAAGTCTATAATTTCGAATCTCGAAAGTTTATCGGTCATTAGTGTCTGTATACGTAAAGCGGAACCACCTTATACATTAACCAAAACCACCTTAAAAAATAATGGGTTTAAAAATAACAAAAAAAAAGACACGCTGATTTCAAAATGAGGACCCAAAGCACCATTTCGTAAACTTTTGGGTGGTAATTTAGCAGTTGCATGGGCGTGAAATGCAAAATTGCTGATTTGTTTATTTAAGCACGCTCAGTGGTTGTTATTTCAGAATTATTATGACTATCAATAATGTACATTATAATTATTTTCAACGTCCGATGCTTTTTCTTTTGTAGACGAACTAAACTAAGTCTGCGGAAAATTAACTATTGCATTACGTAGCTGTTAAGGAAATTTCACACTATGTGGTACGTTTTGTGTATATCTATGTTTCCAGGCCTATAGCATCAATAGTATTCCCTGTCTTCTTTCTGGGGCTGCGCCATCTCACCACTTTTTCCTCAGAATTAGTGACTGGATTGAACGTGTATCTGTATGCCCCTGATATTTGAATCCAGCCCGAATGCCACGCGGATCGTTACGAACTTCTGCTGGAGGCTACTACTGTGTTATCGCCCCGTCTAAATATTCAAATCCTGGTGCAGTTGGTCGTTTCTCTCACGAACTAAAGGGCATTTGATATTATCCGCAAGGTCTTATTCTGCATGGCCTATATGGATCTTCTGCTCGTCGCGCACGTGTGGATCTACGTCTGACAGTAGTTCTGCTTGGCAGTGACAGTTTGCTAAAACGATTCAGCAGAAGATACAGCGTGGAACGCACGACCTTGGCTTTGGTTATTGCATCCAAAGCATGTTCCTTCCATACCAGTTTCCCGCCATAGAGTAGGCCTACATACTTAATTTTATTTTGACAAGCAAGGCTAGAGCCTACAAAAGAGAGAATTCTGAGAGGAGCTATTATTATTATTAAATAAGCCCGAAATAAAAATGAAAAGATACAAAGCTTATCTATTTCAACACGAAAGTATTAAAGAGCTTTATCAAAGAAGATTACACTGGAACCAACCGAAGATATAGAGCAAGAATATGAACGCATTAAAAAAGTGATTCACAAGGTGGCACAAGAAACTTTAGGAGAGTATAAGTGGGAAGAAAAAAAAAACATGCAGATATTACATAACAGAAGAATTAAAAGAACTCATACAGGAAAAAAATAGATTACACCAAAAATATTTAACATATAAGTCAGAAAGTACCCGGGCAGAATACAAAGAAAAAAATAGAGAGGTACGTAAGAAAATAAAAAAAGAAAAAAATGAATACTGGGAACGAAAATGTGCACAGATTAACACGTATATTGGAGGAGCACAATCGCCAGAAGTGTGGCAAACCATCAAAAATATGAAAACGAACAACAAAGAGAGGGCCGTAAATTAAATACCCCTGGAAGAATGGAAAAATTATTACGAAATATTACTAACTGAAAACAGACAAGAATTCCTTAGTATAGAGGACAATGAATCAAAAGACACAGAGGGAAAGGACTGGGACGAAATAACCATGGAGGAAGTACAAGCAAATCTAAAAACGATGAAGAATGGCGGAGCGGCCGGACCAGGTGATATCTCTGCAGAAATGATTAAAAATGGAGGTATAACCATGTGGAGAACAATAACTAGCTTAATTAATAATTATATATCACAAGGAAGAACACCTACCGAATGGAAAAAAGTTACATTTCATCAATCTATAAGAAAGGAAATAGAAAAAACCCTAATAATTATAGAGGTATATGCGTTACAAGCACTATGAACAGACTGTATGGTAAAATATTCCAGAATAGAATAAGAGAAACAATTAAAGGAAAGATATCCGAAAACCAAAGCGGATTTACTCAGGGCCGGTCGTGTATAAACAGCTTGTTTACTTAACAACAATTGATACAAAAGAAGATCCAAAAAGATGACGAAATACATATGACCTTTATAGATCTTAAGAAGGCATACGATAGTGTACCGAGAAATAAACTTTGGCATATCTTGAGAACAATAGGGATAAAAGAAGAGATGATACCAACAATAAAAGAGTTATATAATGAAAATATAGGATATGTGAAATATTTCTCGGAAGCTATCTACATTACAAAAGGTCTAAGACAAGGGTGTTGTCTTTCACCAATCTTATTTATTATATTTGTAGACAACGCTCTAAAGAAATGGAACCGCACTTGCCAAAGGATGGGCATCCCCATTAGTGATAAACACCTATTATCGTTAAACTTTGTAGACGACCAAGTAATAATACCACAAGATGCATTCGATATGGAATATATATTGAAGAGATTATGCATAGACTACAATGAATGGAGACTAGAGGTGAGCCTTGAAAAGACGGAGTATATGGTTATGAACTCGGAAATAGAATTTGATGTCTTAATTAACAACGATACACATGTCAAACAAGTCAAGCAATTTAAATATCTAGGAGTACTAATTAACAACAAAAATGGTATAGGTAAAAAGGAAATACAGAATAAAATACAAAAAGCCATAGGATCATAGGAGCTCTTAGCTCAATATGGTGGGATCAAAACATAACTACACAAAACAAAAAGAGAATTGGAAGAACAATGGTAGAATCGGTTTTAAGTTATGGTAGTGAACTGTGGGTAATGAAAGAAGAGGATAAAAGAAAAATAACGACGATAGAGATAGATTACCTGAGAAGAAGCGCCGAAGTGTCCAAATTCCAACACATAACAAACCAAGAAATACGCAATAGAACAGCAGCAACAGAAACAATTATACAAAGAACAGAAAATAGAGGATTAAAATGGTTTGAACACCTACTCAGAATGAACGATACAAGATGGACCAAAAGACTTTAGACATGGAAACCACCGGGAAGAAATAAAAAAGGACGACCACGTAGATCCTGGAATGAAGATATGAGACAAGCCATGAGGTCACAAGGAATGGAAGAAGAGATGGCGGACGGTTTGGAGAAGGCGAATGGGAACACAACACTTAGTTGTATAATTGTTATATATTACTTGTGTATGTATAGAGTTAAACCCAAATATATATATAAATAAGCCCGTTGATTATTGTGTCTCATCTTCTCAGTACTACAATGATTGCAGTGTCGTCGACGTATAAGACTATGTATGTGTGATCTGTCTTCGATATGTCTGACGTGACGACATTAAACAACAGTGGAGACAACAGAGAGCCGTTTCGCAAGATGAGTTATTGATACAGACTGGAAAGCTTTCACGGCATTAGGAGGAGAAATTTTTGTTCTTTGAATTACGCTCTTTCAAATTGGAGAGACTTTACGACATTTCGCCTGTGATTGCACGAGGCAAGGGAGGCTAAGTCAAATATTCATATCTGACTGTTGTTTAAGGGATTATGAGCCAAAGTAATAATATATTTTTACTTGCGATCCACATTGTCTCATCCGTATCTTGATTAATGTTATAACATATTACGTAATAAGTATTAAAAATAACATTTTAATGAGTGTTTGGAAAGTCATACTCTTGCGAAAACTGCTTTCCACGCGACGATATATGTTATTTACAAACACACATTATGGCGTGCTGCTGTCTGACGAATCGTACAGAAAATTGTATTTTCCGCAAAGAAAAAAAATGTTGGGTTAAATGTATACAGTTAAAGTTAAACTGTGATAGCTTACTTCTACAATTATAGTTATGTTATTATTTTAATTACCAATGCCAGAATTCCAATTAAACAAAAATCAATTTGAAAATATTTACGTTGGTGTGTGGTCCCACGTCTGGTTAATTGAACTTCTGACAAAATAAGGTCATTTTTCAAAAGTTTTGACATTGGTGACACTTTTGTTAAAGATTTGAATTCATAAATATTCTCCTTTTTGTCTTGCAAACTTGTTTTACAACTGTTACCATTTGTATTATTAATGTGTCAGCTATAATAAATAATGGCTTTTTGAATGATATCAAGTTTCTGTGCATCTATAAAAAAACGTAAAGTACCAAGTAATTTAATAACTATATTAATTTATGTGTTTATGTCAACACGAAATATGCATGAAACATATTTTAACATGAGTAATAACATAAATATGTCACCGAAACATTGATATAAATTATATTAACACACCTATACACTTCACTCTCATACTCACATGAAAATTAGCAGTCCACTGTCTCGAGTTAGTCTACTGTACAAGATATACTCCTGTAGTACTCCTTCCTCTTCTATTTAATTGAGTAGAGCAAGCCCAGCTCATAACATTTGTGTAAATACCCTTAAAATGAATCTTAAGTACCATTCTATTTCGTGAGAGGAAAAGGTCTGTTCTCGTTAGTCCAATAAAATGGTCGTTAAAAAAGAGATGAACCGTGTATTCATGTGGGGGGAGGTCCAAAGTTAACTTAAATTTGAGTTTTCGGGGTCGGAGCCATATTAAAAATAGGGGTGTAAATGGTTCTCGGTAACCGTAAGATCGACAAAAATTTTATAAAAACTTTTTTGTAGATTGTACAATGATCTACAACTCAATAACAACTCAATAACTTTTTATTGTTACTTTAATAATTAAGAAGTTATAAACAAAAAATAATGAAAATTTAGGGGATGAAAGGCTATTATTGTTAATAACTTTTTTTCTATTAATTTTATAAACAAAATGCATCAGAGCTTTCTTAGAGAGAATTTATTAACTCAAAATTTGTCCTACTATTTTTTATGATTTTAATTATTTTTGAGAGTTTTTTACCATTGCAAAGGGAAGCTGTGGTATATACAGTCCCTGGCCAAATTATTAGACGCACTGCATTTTTTTTAGTAATTTTATGTTTCTTAAAAGTTTTTATGCAATAATGGTATATTTAAACTACAATATTATTGATTTTTATTTAAAAGAATTGTTGTAGACTACATATTTGTATTTATTTTTAACATATGGCAACACTGTGTTGACAAAGTGATACATGAACGTAAATAAGTACAAACCTGTATCAGTCGCGATCGGAATCGAGTCAGGTACGGACGTGTTTCTGTGGCTTTATGGACTGTGATTGTTTGTTTAACAGTTTTATACTACTCAGTTATTAGTTTATTTTGTATGCAGTGTTTTAAAAAAGTAATTGGACTATTTTCATTATGGGTAGAAAAGGCGATCTTTCACCACGTAAAAAAGCTGAAGTGAAGGCCCTTGTGATTGCGAAAACATTTACAAACCGAGAAATATCACGAAGATTGGAGGTTTCTGAAGCTAGTGTACGACGCATAAAAAAGAAAATTGAGTCAGGGAAGGAATTAAGCCCGAAAAGAAAGAAAAGATGCGGTAGAAAACCAATTTTCACTCCACGGTCAAAGAGATGTTTGAAGAAAATTTGTGTAGAAAACAGATTTGCTGCCACAAAGGTAATAAAATCACAACTCCAGGATGCTAGCGTAAATGCTTCTGAGCGCACTGTTCGAAGAAAATTGAAAGAATTAGATTTTAAGGCCTGTCGCCCCGCCAGGAAGCCCAAGTTAACAGCTGCAATGTAAGCAAAGCGCCTGAAGTGGGCCAAACAATGGCAAGACAAAGATGTGGACTTCTGGAGATCGGTAAGATACAGCAATTTAATCAATAATTGATACATTATTATCATTTTCAGTTAAATAAAGCAAATAAAATATGGAAGTTTATATATTTTTCCTATTTTGGACAGGTCTGCTTCAGTGACGAAAGCACATTCGAAATTTTGCAGAATAAAGCTCAGTATGTGCGTCGTCGTCATGGAGAAAAGTTTCATCCTGATTGTGTCGTCCCGACGGTTAAACATCCCACCAAAGTGATGATTTGGTCAGTCATCAGCGGCAAGGGCACTGGACGTCTGTACGTCGTCAAAGGAATAATGAGGCAAGATCAGTACAAAGAAGTATTACAAAATCGGTTGATTCCGCAGCTCAGAGAATGGTTTTCAAATGGGGAACCATTCACTGCTCGGTCTGTTAAAGCTTTTTTGGCAGAAAAAAATATCCCTGTGTTGGATTGGCCCCATTGAAAATGTGTGGGAGCTGATGAAAAGAGAAGTGGCTAAAGATGTGATTACCAACAAAACCCAGCTCCTAGAAAAGATTATTCAGGTGTGGAATCATCATCCTCAAATGCAGGAGACAGTACAATCTTGCATTGATAGCATGCCGCGCAGAATTAAAGCTTTGATAGCGGCTAAAGGTGGCTCAACTAAATATTGACTTTTACTAACATTAATTTCACTTTTCTTTAAAACTTAATAAACTTATGCTTTTCTAAATTAATGCTGTTTTATTTATGTCAAATAAATAGGTAATTGATTGGATAATATAAAAATAAAAAACAAATCAATTTAAAATATTAAAACGGTACAATATCACTCGGTAATTAATATTTTACATGAAATCTTGCAGTGCGTCTAATAATTTGGCCAGGGACTGTAGGTAGAAAACAATTATTGTTTCTTTATTTTTACATACATATTATTATGATTATGTTCTTCTTTCTCACATTTGGTCAATGTGGTTCCATGTTTAGCTGGGGCCTAAGCCAAGTCTGCACAAACGCTATTACCATTGTGTATTAAGGAATGACCTGACAATGGTACATGTTTTCAAAATCACGGACTTCTGAATGTTTTTGTGTATGTTTGTGTTGAGTCCTAATTGTACTAAGTGTGGTGTGAATGTTGTTGGTATAAGGACTGCAGCTGATATGATGAGGTATGACAATGATAACTTTTTCTTGTTTCCATAGCCTTTTTATTTTTGTTGCGAGGTCTGTGTATTTGGAGATTTTTTCTGTATATTTCGTTTGGATGTTTGTGTCATTGGAGACAGCTATATCAATTAGATAGGTGACTTTTCGTTTTTTATATTGAAAAGTAATATCGGGTCTATTGGCGCGAACTGTTTTATCTGTATGGATACTGATGTCCCAGTAGAGCTTGAAATCTTTATTTTCAAATATGGATGTTGATGTGTATTTGTAGTAGGGATCTATGTTTTCTATGAGTTTGTATGTTGTGGCTAGTGCTTGGTGAACTACTTTTGCCGCTGAGTCATGTCTGGCAGTGTATTCCGTTCCAGCTAATATTTTATATCCGCTTGTTATGTGTTCGATCGATTCTTTATGCTAATGGCATTTTCTGCATCTGTCTTCTGTAATAGTTAGATCTTTAATAATATGCTTTTGATAGTTTCTGGTTAATATGACTTTATCCTGGATGGCAAGTAAGAAACCTTCTGTTTCAGGGAATAGCTACCCATCCTGTAACCAGGTGTATGATGTTTTTTATTTACGTGGTCTTGTTGTATGTGGTATCTGTGTTTTCCGTGGAGTGTTTTTTCTGGCCACATTTTCATCTTTTCCTGTTGTAATTGGGTGAGACTGTGTATGTCTGCTGGGTGATCTGCCCGGGATAAGTCAAGAGGTGCGTAGTTTTTATCTGTTTTCACTGTTGCTGTGTGGAAGCTGGCTTGCTTGGTATGAAAGAATTTCCTAAGTGTTTGTATTTGTTTTGTGTGTAAGGATGTCTATGATTCCTCTTCCCCCTACCTCTCTCAATGGTAAATCTTTCTTATGTATTTTTTATATTTTTATGTTGTTTTTTTATTAATTTATTAATATATTTTTAGTGTTCCGTACGAAACACTTATGGGCTCACTTCGGTGTCTGTCTATCCATCCATCTGTAACACCCGATTTTCTCCGAAGTTATTTGACGTGGAAACTTGAAATTTGACACAAGTATAGGAATTGATGGCCCAATCAGAGCCGTGTAGTTTTTGGAAGTTAAATTTTGACTTAAGGGGTTAGTTTTGAGGGACGAAATCGGAAGTGATTTTTTTTGACCAAGTCATCGAGTGGGTTATCAAATGAAACGAAACAAAAAATGTGAAAACACGAGTTAAAAAATATGTATGATGTAATACTTGCGCACACTTTTCTTTGTATTATTTTAAAAAAATTACCAAAAAGCCGTGTCCACCCAACAAAATTTAATCATTAATTATATATTTTATTGAATTATTAAAGATTAATATATATTATTATATATTAATACAAATTGTAATAATATAAAATAAAAATAAAATATAACAATGATAAAAAAAATATAAATTAATACAAATTCAAATATATATTAATTAAAAATAAAATGATATTAAAATGATATTTCTATTAAAAAATAAATTAATAAATTGGTAAAAAACAATATAAAATATAATTATATAAATAATATCTATATGTATAAATAAAGGAATGATAATTTCTTTCTACCTAATTACCTCGTTTACCTTTGATTTTCCCCCCTTTACAGCGCTAACCCTTAAAAATAATAAAAATCATAATGGTAGGTCAATGTTTTTTATATAAAATTCTCTGTGCTCTGATGCATTTTTATATAAAATCGATAGATAAAAAGTTATTAACAATAATAGTTTTTATTCTCTAAATTTTCATTAATACAATAACTTCTTAATTATTGAAGTAAAAATAAAAAGTTATTAAGTTGTAGATCGTTGTATAGTCTACAAAAAAGGTCTTTACAAAATTTTTGTCAGACTTCCGGTCCGGAGATATATGAAAGAAGACCCTTTATACCTCTATTTTTAATGTGGCGGCCAAATGGGTGCACTCCCGACCGCGAAAGTTTAAATTTAACCTTACGTTGGACCCCCCACACGATAAAAAAATTAAATCGCATCCTACCAAAATTGCACGGTTGTATGTCCTATTGATTGTACTACGTACGACCGGACATATTCGTGGTTCGTATTTTCATTTTTTCGTGTCCTGGTTGACATACATCGACTCTTCTAACAAAAAGGTCGTAAGATAAAGGCGACCCCTTTTTTGGATAAAGTTTGGATGCTAGTGAGGTAGCCCTCTGCAATATTATTTAAGTACCGACTTCATAATGAAAGTAGTAGGTTATTCTATGCTATAGTTTGTAAATTTATATGTATATTCATATTAGATGTGCTATAAACTTCACCTGATACATCCTGTAATTTATCAGTTACAAATCAAATGCAAATTTTCAAGCCGTAAACTAATACACTTACAATTACAAATAGGTCAAAGCCACATATTCCAATTCTAAAAATAATTAAAAACAATATAAAAAAAAATATTAAGTTCTTGAACTACTATGAAAGTTAAGTAAAAATATTTATTGTATCACTTGCGAGAAATAGGTTGGTAAATATTTACTAATGTCATAAGAAATTAAGCATATTACCACAGTTATGGAGGTTATTGATGTGACGCGATTACATGTCCTCTGCATCGAATCTTCAAGGTGCAATGCAAACGGTCTATAAAAAAAATGTATCTAGTTATTTTCACAAAAAGAGAAACAAGGTCTCAAAACCTCATTACCACGAGTACAAATGTTCTGTGTATATTTAATTGTACTAGCATGGCAGAAACAAAAATATATCAGATTAAAGGAATCCTTTGGGAGAACGATATAGTAATATGGCTTTCCTAAAATCAGTTCTGTGTAGTTACTGTCGAATCTACGGCCTTCTCAATATATTGTTTAAGCTCTGAAGAGAACGGGAGAATTCCAGATGGCGCCACATCAGCTATTTACTGACGGATGCCACAAAGAAAAACATAGGCGGTTCGAAAACGCTTGGTGTACGCTAGCTTCATACTCAAATATTTCAATAATTTTCATTGTACAGTCTGTCAAGTAAGAACGTGTCGGCGTTAATTCATTTTTGGTAGATGCGATTTTAGCGATTCAACACAAAATCGGTAGAGGGAACCTTTGTCTACGACGCGTTTTAGTAAAAGTATCAGTCAATTCCGAACTTGTTTTTGCGTCGATTCGAAGCAGTCTTTCTTTGATCCCATCCAAGAGGGTTTTAAATGACAAATTCCACGGCCGCTAAATATATTAGAAAGTCGGTATCGTTTGTGAAAAAGTGGGTTACTCATTTTAACGAGACGATGACTTGCCATAACGTGGCTCGGTAGGCAAAGTCATTTCAAAAGTCGAAAAACCGTTTTCACGGGAACCAAATTGACGCTGCGTCAAGGAGCAGCAAAATTAAGAAAATCGGATTTGAATGTGTCCCAGGAGACCATTCGATAACATCTTCGTGCTCATGATGTCAAATGCTGAAACATATTGAAGAAACCTTTGCTGGGCGAAAGTCACGTCGCGAAGCGGCTCGCTTGAGCCACGATAAGATACTAGAGTTGCCCTCATAATCGCCGAACGCCAACCCTATTCAAAACGTTTGATCCCTTGTAATGAGAAAGCTCAGAGGAAAGACTCTGAGGATTTTGACTTAGTTGTCTCGTCAACAGCATGCCTGGAAGATGCCAGGCGATTATTGAGCAGGAGGCGATTGGAGAATTTAATAAGATAATTGTGCCGTTGTTAGTACACTAAAAAATACCTTGATGGCAAAGAATGTTCTCGAAACACATTTTTTTTTAAGAATACGAGCAGTCACGTTCTTACTTGACAAACTGTAATTTAAAAGAAATGAAAAATATTCACAATTATCATTCTTTTATTGCTAGAAGTAGGAAAGTTAGGCTTATCAGATTTAAACAATTTTCATGAAGATTTCATCTGGCCGAGATGAGAAATATATTCCAAAACTTTAAAGGAAATCATTCACACTGTAAAATGCCAGCTATATCAGAAAATGTCTTTTTAATGAAACTAGTTATATGTAGATTTTTTTATAGAAGTAGAAATCTCATTATACAACTTAATACAAAAGTACTTGGCAGTAAATTTGGTATGAACAAATTTTGCTGATAATACGAGAGTAGATTGATAAGTGTGATAAATTTCTACGAAATGGCAGGAAGTTTTGTTAAGCGGCATGACTGTGGTAAGCGAGATTTATGTAACAGTTGTGTTCAAAATTTCAAACAAATGCAACGTGCAGTTGTTTGTTGGCAGCTGTTGTAATTAATCGGTATTATACGTTTCGTAGAAATATTTTTTTTTTTTTTATGGGTCAAGCACACGTCCTGCAGGGAAGAAGTCCCTAAAGCGCTACAGGAGCGACACGTGTGCGGATAAAAGCGATTCACGTTGTTCACTTTCCATGAAAATACTTGCAGAATAGGCTCAAGTCGCCAACCGTTCTTCGATGTTCCAGCGAATCAAGGCCGCCGGTCAGTTCCGGGTCTCCAATCAGACGAACAGCTCTTCTCTGAACAGAATCCAACAAATGCAGTGTATGTTTGGGAGCGGAGCCCCAAACATGGGAGCAGTATTCAATAGTTGGTCGAATTTGAGCTTTGTAAAGAATTAACAGTTGTTGTGGAGTGTAAAAAAAAGCTTTCTGGTTCGAAATAATATTCCCAACTTTTAAGAAGCTCTCTTTGCTATGCATGCAACATTTTCATGCCAGGACATATTTGCTCCCAAATCAACGCCCAACAAATTGAGTGACAGTGTTAGAGGAATGAAGTGCCCCGACAAAACTATGTCGGGATAAAGTATCTTGCAGTGATAAACCATTTTCATTTCAAAAAGTGGACTGCTGCCTAAATAGAAACTGAATTGAAGGAAGCTTAGGGGGACTTTGCACCAGCATTCAAGGCCATTTATTCCTGGAAAAATAAATTTAAAGGTAGCCGTACGAGCACTGCAGATGCTACACGTTTAGTACTCCCAACTGAGGTTTCTTCTTAAAAAATGTTCGATAAAATCATATATTGTGATGGACGGAAGTTCGTCGCATTAAGCTTTGTGAAATGACTGAGATGGTAGGCGTCTCATATGAACGGGTACATGATACCCTGCATGAAATTCTAAAAATAAGAGAGCTGAGTGCGCGATGAGAGATAAAATGGCAGTCAAAATAGTGATTAAAGTGCACCGAAAAAAAGCCAATACAGTTTTATCGACGGAAAAAATAATGGCAAGTGTTTTTGGGACTGACAGGCTATCATCATGGTTGACTATTTGGGAAAGGGTAAAACAGTGATGGTTCTTATTACGCAATTATTGGACCGTTTGCAAAGTGAGTTGAAGCAGAAGCGACCAAGATTAGTACGCAATAAAGTACTTCTTCACCAAGACAATGCATCTGCTTGCAGATCGGTCCTCGAAATGGTTGCGTTGGACTTCGAAATAGTTCTCCACCCACCCTATTTCCCAGATCTCGCCCAGAGTCACTATATTTGTGTTTTTTTAATCTTAAAAACTGGCTTGGAGAAAGAAATTTTCGTCAAATATAGAGTTTGTCTGGACTGTTAACGAGTACTATGCACAGTTTGAAAAAAAAAATTCTAAGGTAATAAAAAAATTGGAACTAAATGTATCGAGCTCAATAAAGATTACGTTGAGAAATAAATTTTTGTTTTTGCAAAAAAATGTTATTTGCCTTGTTTTTTACAAAACCTTTCAATCCACTCTCGTGCTTGGTACTGTAGTTCAAAAATTCGAGGTATTGTTGGACACTGGAACCAGTTTATAATACTGTACATGTGAGAAGCAATCAGAGCATGAGAGGCTGTCATAAGACCTGAAATATTAGCGAACGTCGACAACTAACTTATTTCATTCATATGATCTGATATTTTATGTGTTAGAAATGAATTAGGATTCATTTATGGAATAGTTTTATTTTCCTTTGAATTCTGGAATTATAACCATTGTCATTAATTATTTTTATGTAATAATTTTCCTGGCTGATTTAATTTGGATTTTAAAATAAGTTTTTTAAGTCAAGAAATAAGAGTCTACTACATATCTTAGCAGGGTGTTCTGTATACTAGAAATTGGTAAAAATCAATATCAACTACCAAAGTTAAGCAAAGCCCATATTTTAGCAGCTATGCCCTATTCTCTCATCTGTCATCATATCAAACTAGGCTTACAGGAGCCAGAATTGCAAATTACTTATTCTTTGCGCTAGTACTGTGATAAGTACTTTATGTTTTGTTCTCTTCTTCGAAACGTGTCCCGAGATGGATTTATAGGTGAGAGAATAGTAAATACCTAAAGAGTTGATTGATTGGTCCGTTACTTTGTGACAGTACATTTTAACAAGAAAATTACTTAATTACTTTGTTAACTATCACTAAATATATTTGTAAAGATTTTACAATTGCGTTATCGCGATTTCATAGTACAACTACATTGTCAAACGCTTAACTAAGACTAAAACAGATTTTTGGTATTTTATGTTTATATGATGAACAGATGTGAGTCTATTAGTTCTAAAACAGTTGGAACAGGATGGAATTTGCTACATCTAATTGACTATTCAGTAAATTTATATTATGGTCCTTTGAATGTCTGTAAATTTCTATGGATTCTAAGAAATTGAGTTTTGACCCTTTAGATGCCGTATGGAGTATTTGTAAACAATTGATATTGGGAAAAGTATGGCTTGTTTTTAAGAAATGTTTAACAAAGTGTGATTTTTCATTTTTTGGCCTATAAGAGGCATTGTGTTCTGCGAATCTTGTTTTGAAATTCTGTCCCGTTTGGCCTACGTAACAGCTATTGCACTCTTGAAAATTAAGTTCATAAACTCCTGATTTATTGTGTTTATTAGTTTTATCTTTGGCTTTGAAAAATATATTGGATAATTTTTGAGCGGGTTTTAAAGCTATTGTTTTTTTAGCCGTGAGAACTTGGAATATTTTATCCGAGATGTGACCAAAATATGTCAGAAATATGAATGTTTTCTTTTCTGGGTATTCTTTTATGGGGTAGATTAAGCTGAAAGTGATTTGTTTTCGTTTACGGCTTACAAAATAAAATAATTAATACCTTAAAATCTTTACAAATATATTTAATGACAGGTAACAAAGTAATTAAGTAATTTTATTGTTTATTTTAGTAAATATCTGCTGAAATATAAATTGTGTTCAATTTTAGTAATTGATGTTGATTTTTATGCTGCCTAACACTACTTGCTGAACAATTACTATATCAATCTGTGATCTTAAATAGCCCCCGACAGAAGAAAGATAAACCTTCAACCGATTTTCTTTTTTAGATGCAAAAAATGCTCTCTCTCTCTTACATTTCCGATAAAAATGAAAAATAAAGTCCCACTTGCATTCATGATTCCAGGACTTCCTGTAGTGATTGCTATCTATTTGGAATAATGGAATATAATAAGATAATTGGTCAATAATGTAAAATTTCCTGTCATTTTTTTAATATTGTTACCTCTTATTAGGAAAACTGACTTTATTGTAAAAATTTATATTAGAGGTAAATAGTACCCACTTTACTGTTTCATTCTTTTTAATCTTTTTTATATAAGATAGGAAATTATGTTCGATATATTTTAATGCTCTAAATAATTGCTTTAGACATTCCTTCATCTCATTAAGTAATTACCGATACCTATATAAAATATTAAGGTATTTTATCGGCGAATCTTCGCGAATACACGAGGATCTCTTAAGGTAATTTAGCAGATCGTAAATTTCCAATTTTAACAGTGCTGCAAGTAAGACACGTAATGGCCGTTTTTTAGCCATGGCCATCACTGAACGTGTCCCAATAATTACAGGCTACCGATAACGGATTACGAACAATAATGTCGTTCTAAAAATAAAGCAAATTGATTAAAAATCTGTTTTTAAGTCAACTATCGAGGTGGGCCTTGTTTACCGTGATTTTCAGAGAAATTTAAAGCATTGTTGTTTGTTTTTACTGATATTGTTACATTGTAAGCCAAATGAATTATTCATGTTCCTTATCTTTAGTAAGTAATAAGCGGAATATGCACTAATAAATATGTAACCATTTTTACAAGCAAACTGGCAAAACATCAACCGAGAACGCTAATAAATCCTGTTAGATGTGGCAATTAAAAAAAGCGTTTGTGAGATACCACGAGAGGAAATTATCATCATCATCGTCATACAGCAACCCTTCTGGTCCTCTGCAGTACATGCGGCTCTCTCAATTTTTTTCCATTTATTTCAGTCCTGTGCATGTATAATCCAATTCGTAGATTCTCGCTTTATATGTCTGTCCTGTGGTTGGAGAACGTCTTCTGTTTTTGAAAGCATCCTGCCTGTATTGTTATTCCATAGTATTTTTGGTCAATCCTTCGTTGGGCATCCGTGTAATTTGTCCATTTGAGGAAAATTATTCTGTTTATTGCATCTGTAACTCTAGTTCTCTATCGGATTTATTCATTTGGTGTTTGGTCTTTTAATATATCCAATACAGAACGTTTATTTACTAATCTCTGAGTCCACGTTAAAGTCTATGAACCCTAAATTAGAATCGGTAGGATGCACAGGTTAATAACTCTAGGTTTTAGGGGTGGAGCTTCATTTAGTCGCGCAGATCTGATTACCCCTTCCAATTTTAATTTCGTATGCAAGGTATTTGTAGGATTATTATGTGAAATGTGAAAAAATAATAAAACAATTATTTACACAAACTTTCCACTATCTTTGTAATACACCGTAACATGTTTCGCTATCACAGTAGCTTCTTCAGACGTTACATTCTGAATTACTGAACATTAAAGAGTAAAGGTGTTAATATACCAGGTGTACAAGTATGAATTGCGGATTTCAGACAACAGATGGTGCACCAATGCAGTTTGTGCTATAAAGATTTGACACTGCACCATTTTGTTGTGTCATCAACAAGTGTAAGACGCTCACGAGTGATAAATTGGAAAAGTGTGTGCATAGTGTTGTGTTGTTCTGTTTAATATGTCGAAATTCATACCGAACAAAGAGCATTCGCGGACAGCATTAATTTTTTCTTTTCATTTGAAGAAAACTGCTGTTGAATCATACCGATTACTTCGAGAAGCTTATGGTGAACATGCTCCATCGCAAGATACGTGTGAACGATGGTTTCGGCGTTTCAAAAGTGGTGACTTCGATGTTGCAGACAAGGAACGTGGAAAACCGCCAAAAAAAATACGAAGATGTGGAATTGCAAGCATTGTTGGACCAAGATGATTCGCAAACACAAAAACAACTCGCTGAGCAATTGGGCGTTAGTCAACAAGCTGTTTCCGATCGGCTACGAGAGATGGGTAAGATTCAGAAGACCGGTAGATGGGTACCACATGAGTTGAACGACAGGCAAATGGAAAAGCGCAAAAACACGTGTGACATTTTGCTCGCTCGATACAAAAGGAAGTCGTTTTTGCATCGTATAGTTACAGGGGATGAAAAGTGGATTTATTTTGAGAATCCCAAGCGCAAAAAATCATGAGTAGACCCAGGCGCACCATCCACATCGACCGCAAGACCGAATCGCTTTGGCAGAAAGACGATGCTCCGTGTTTGGTGGGACCAAAGGGGCGTGATCTATTATGAGCTGTTAAAACCTGGGAAAACGGTTAATACTAAACGATACCAACAACAATTGACCGATTTGAACCGTTTTCTGCTTGAAAAAAGGCCAGAATACCGAAAGAGGCAACACAAAGTCGTTTTTCTTCATCACAATGCTCCAACACAGACGGCAAAACCAGTTCACGACACGTTGGAAGCACTCAGGTGGGAAGTTCTACCCCATGTGGCTTACTCACCAGACTTGGCTCCTTGCGATTACCACTTGTTTGCATCGATGGGTCACGCAGTTGCTGAGCAGCGCTTTGGTTCGTACGAAGATGTGAAAAAATGGCTCAATGAATGGTTCGCAGCAAAAGGGGAAGATTTTTACTGGCGTGGTATTCACAAATTGCCCGAAAGATGGGAAAAATGTATAACAAGCGATGGAGCATACTTTGAATAAAGCACTTTTTATCGTTATTCCGAATTTAACATGTTTTTTTCAGAAAAAAAATCCGCATTTCATACTTGCACACCTGGTATAAGTAAAACCAAGAAAAGAAAATATATGTTTACCATTAACTAATTAAATATTAATAGAAAATATTTAAAGGCAAATTAAACATAAATGTGTAGATATTATATTTACTAAAGCCGACAAAGGCAACACGATAGTTGCGATCAATAGGTCTGATTATATTAAGAAAACATTAGATTTTCTTAACCCAGGTAAATACCATATTTTAAATCATAATTATAGAGACGAATTTCAACAAAAAATTCAAAATTGTATTAAAAATTGTAAAAGTTTGTTTCATGATAGAGACGTCACTAGGTTCACAATAATGAACCCACAGCCTCTAAAATTATATTTATTAGTTAAATTTCATAAACCAGGATATCCTATGAGGCCAGTAATCTCATTCTTTTCAGCACTATCCTACAAAATATCTAAAAAACTAATAGAGATTATCCAAACATATACGCAGTTTTCAGGGAAATATCATATTAAAAACTCATTCGACTTAGAAAACAAAATTAAAAATATTCATTTACCAAATAACGCAAAACTAATTTCATTTGATGTCATTGATCTCTTCCCCACTATCCCAGCTAGAGATACAATTACACTAGTAGAAAAACTGTTACACACAACAAATCAGGTAATTGTATCAAAAAAATAATATATAAAACTTACTTACCGAATGTTTAGATCAAAATTACTTCGAATTTAATAACACTTTTTACACCAGCACGGAAAGCTTAAATATGGGAAACCCTTTAAGCCCGTTACTCTCTGAAATATTTCTAGATTCGTTAGAAAACCAAATTAATAAACATCCCTTTTTTTTGTATATTGGTACGGATTTGTTGATGATGTTTTAGCTTGTTTTACGGATACAGAAAGGCAATTACACATTTTTCTTGAGTTTATTAATAACCTCCACGCAAATATAAATTTTGCAATTGAACTAGAATCTAACAATAGCATAATCTTTTTAGGTTTAACAATTCAGAGAGAGAATAATAAACATTAATTTTCAGTATTCCATAAACCGTCTCATACTGACACAACCATAAACAATTCTTCCTGTCACCCAATTCAACATAAATTGGCAGCCTTTCACAGTATGATTCATAGGCTAGTATCTCTCCCCCTTAATAAAAAGAATTTTCAGATAGAACTTAACATCATTAAACAAATCGCACTTAATAATGGTTATTCATTAAATTTAGTCGATAAAGTCCTCAAAAAAAATTATATAAAAAAACCATCGATATGATTTATCCTAAAAAGCAAAGAAAAAGCAAACAATTACAAAGTTATATCATATGTAGGTCACTCGACTTCAAAAATAGGTAAAATCCTCAACAGTGTAGACATTAAAGTAGCTTACAAAACAAACAATTCTTTAGGCAAATTTATTAAAAACAGTAAAACTAAAACCGATAATCTTAAAAAAATCAGGAGTTTATCAACTAAATTGCGGAAATTGTGACAAAACATACATAGGCTAGACTGGTAGATATTTTGGTAAAGATTAGATGAACACTATAAATGTTTTATCAAAGGAAAAACCGAATCCAGTTATGCAAAACACCTAATCGAGAATAGTCACACCTTTAATAATAATTTCAAAATTCTATACAATGAGAACAAAAGCCAGAGATTAAACCTAATTGAGTCTCTAGAGATAAACAAACTTAAAAAATCCAACCGTCTATTGCACGATCAGGTAGACCTGAATAATTATGATTTAAAATATGGTTTTTACCTGGGTTAAGAAAATCTAATGTTTTCTTAATATAATCAGACCTATTGATCGCAACTACCGTGTTGCCTTTGTCGGCTTTAGTAAATATAATATCTTCACATTTATGTTTAATTTGCCTTTAAATTTTTCTATTAATATTTAATTAGTTAATGGTAAAAATAAATTTTCTTTTCTTCCTTTTACATATATCTTAACACCTCTACTCTTTAATGTTCAGTAATTCAGAATGTAACGTCTGAAGAAGCTACTGTAATAGCGAAACATGTTAGGGTGTATTACAAATATAGTGGAAAGTTTGTGTAAATTATATTATTTTTTCACATTTCACAGAATAATTATGGCTATCCACCGAGTATCGGCTGAAACAATTGTATTTGTAGGATGTGAGTTGTGTTTTACCCGCGTCTATTTTGAGACCAACAAACCGAAGATTGTTAAGGTTCTCATCGTTCACATTTTTGTCCGAAACTTTGGGTGCGACTTTTCTGAACATGTATTTCAGAACAGTGGTAAACAGTTTGGCAGAGATAGTATCACCTTCTCGGACTTGACGTCCCATATATTTCAGATTCGTAAATATGTTGTAGTATGGTGGAATATCTGAAATTAATATTGCAGTCGATGGACGGTTTGAATTATATTTAGTACAGGCAAACGGTTTTTCATAATCCACGGATATTAATTAGCAGGAGTGGTCTATTATATTCGACAGATTTTTTTCATTTCATTTTCATCTTGAGCCTTACTGTGCTTCATTTGAAATCAGAATTTATGTGTTTCGATCATCTCAGGCTATTACTTCCGACCCCTAATTTACGATTTCAGGAGGTGTTACTAGGGCTGTTCTCTTATATCTGTTCGTTTTTTACTCTATAATTTTTTAATACACATTTTTTGTAAATTCATCGCGACAAGCTTAAAAATAAATTTAAATTCGAAGCAATTTGACCTGAAGAATTAAATATACTATATATCTTATTAATTTACTTGAAAACTATAACTCAAGGAAAAATAAATTATTATGATTTTCAACATAAGCTTTAGGGGAAGAAATGCTCTTTGTTTTTGCATCAAAAGCTATGGATACTCGGACATGCCATCTCTAAATCATTAAACTAGGTTATACATGTTTGGCTCCATATCAGAACTTGCCAGCAAGTAGGCAAAGAAGGCAAATTGCAAACACCTAGAATTTCCAGAAGACACTTAAAAAGCATACACCCAAAAGTGTCAGTAGCCAACAAACCTCAACGCGATCCGCTGTGAAACCGGCAAAACTTTTAATTTAAGAACAAAACGCATATGTAAAATAAGAGTAGTAACTGAAAAAATGGAGTAAGTACTTACCAAGAAAAGAAATGATGTATATCGGCTTTAACGGACGAAAAGCCGTGCTCTTGGCTCAAGAGCAGCAGGCATCAACAGTACTGGAGTCCAAAGCTATGGACTACCTGGGCGTGCAATCTATGAATCACCAAGCTTTCACCACCATGTTTCGCTCCACATCGGAACTCGTCAGCCAGCCTAATCATCATCAGCTTCTAAAACTTTCACTTCGCCGGTAATAATTTTTCATCCTGCACAAATTCTTACCTTGAATAAAGTTCTGGTCTATTTTTGTATTAAAAAAAGTTTTTCAAAATTGTAACCAGTTGACTGTTAAATGTTAAATAAAATTCTATCTTTCTTGGTTCATTGTTTAAAATACGCGTTATCAGGACCACTTCATTCATAAAAAATAAAAAGCAATGAACAGTAGGCGTTAAATATTCCTCGTGGCCACTACTTGAAGAGATTTATCATGTGTTTTAGAAAGGTTAATGTCCAAAAGATAAACAGCTACTTGAACCATGTCGCGATAATAAATGCTAATATATTTGTGGTTTATTCATGTCAACATAACTAAATCAATTGTTTTTATTCATAAAGCTTTTTGTGGCAGAAAAGGGTTGTATATTTAAATCGCATATAGCACATAAAAACCGCAGCTATCTGAAGATTTTCAAATGTTTCTTATTACATTGGATGCATCTAGAATAGGTGATCTATACCTCATTAAAAACTCGACCTGATTTTTAGTTTTCCGTACAGAACACTTATAAGATTACTTCGGTGTCTGTTCATCTGCCTGTCCATCTGTCACACCCCGATTTTCTCCAAAACCATTTTACATAGAAGGTTGAAATTTGGTACAAATATAGGAATTGATTGCCCTATCAAAGCCGTGTAGTTTTAAAAGTCAAATTTTGACTTAAAGGGTTAGTTTTAGGGGGTGAAATTGGAAATGAAAGAAAAAATTACCAAGTCATCGAGTGGGGTGTCAAATAAAAACTTGTAAAAACACAAAAATATATATGATGTAATACTTACGTACACTTTTCTTGTATTGTTTTTAAAAAATTGCCAAAAATCGCTGCCGCCCTTATCTCGATTATATCGAAAAGTACTGATCAAAAATGTTTGAAAAAAGTCTGGAATATTCTCCACCAGGTGCAGACTGAATGAAAATTATCATTACCTTTGATAATGTATCTAGTATATAAAAAAAAAAATTCAAGGCCATAAGTTTTCAACAAGGATCGGAAACAAACTTTGTTGAAAACTCATTTAGGGTAACAACATTTTTTATTTTAAAAGCAATCACCGTATGGAACACTATTTGCGCAAGTCCGTCTTGCATTTGGCCGGTTTTTTTAATATAATTTTTTTCTGCAATTATTTACACTACTAGTCAGAAAGTATTTGCCCACCTAGAAATTTCAATGTAACTGCCAAAATTTAATACCTAATTAAACCCTTTTATTATATTAAGTAAATTTAATTGTTCTTAACAAGTGTCCATCATAAAATTGTTTAGATAAGCCTTTTTGGTGAAGTCACATATTAAAAACCAATTAGAACAAATTTTCAAGTTTTGCATGATAATCATTTTGAGGCGTTTTGTGAGAATTCCAATTGAAGTAAGAACTCATTTCAAGTTTCTAGGGATTATGGAAATTCCTACTGACATTTTATGACAAAAACTATGTTATAAATACCATTACCCTTTTGGAAATTAACCATTCACAAACAGTACTTTGTCATTAATACAGACTCAATTATTTTGTGAAAATGCCAAAAACGAACGAAGTTTCCGATGAAAATCGGGTCTAACCGCACCAGAAATCACGGCTCAAGTAAACCTGGAGCGGCCCATCCTCATCAGCGTGACAACCGTAAAAAACAGATTAGCAGAAGGTGAACTACACGAGAGAGTTGCAGTGAGGAAACCACTTCTTACGCAAGTGAATAAACGTAAACGAACATAAAAATTGGACATCAGAACAATGGAATTCCATCCTTTGGAAAGACTAAGCTAAATTCGAAATTTTCGGTTTAAATCGACGAGTTTACGTGCGGCGATCAGCTGGAGAGAGGATGTTGGAAGCCGTATGGGTTTGTTTTGGCAACGGTAAAGTTGGAAAAATCTTTAGGATAGAAAGAATTATGTGAAAAAAACAGTATCAAGAAATTTTGCTAACTAAAATGCTTCCTTCTGGAAGAGCTATTGTTCAGGGGAAATTTATTTTTCAGCATGACAACGACCCTAAACACTCTGCTAAACAAATTAGAGAACTTTTGAATCAATGGAAATCCGATGACGTCCTGGAAGTGATGACTTGACCTCCACAATCACCCGACTTGAACTCCATCGAATTGCTGTGGGACCATTTGGACAGGTGTGTTCGAAAACTCAATCCAACATCAGAAAGTCACTTGTGGGAACTTTTACAAGCAGAAAGGGTTAAAATAACCGAAGAAACTATTGGACAGAATGCCGAAACTCTGTAAAGCGGTAATTAAAAACAAAGGAGGTCACATAGATGAGAAAAATCCTGGAAAATCATGAATATTTTTCTAATTTTCTAGATTTTAAATAATGTGAAAATAAATAATAATTTATTAAAATTTAAAAAAATATATATTATTTGGGTTTTTGTTGTCTTGGGACTGAAATAATTAGGTGAGCAAATACTTTCTGACGGTAGTGTATTTATAAATTTATTACGAGGGCGGTTCTAAAAGTTCTCGGTCTGACATAGATATCGCGCCAAGATGAACAAATTGTTGCGATATTTGTTAAGTTGTGTCTACTAGATGGCGTGCTATGAAGTTTTAGACACACTAAATGATTCCTCACCTTTGTTTCGACGATTAAGAAGTAAGCTGGTGAATCTAAACATCGTCGTACATACATTCAACATAATAAACGCTTTGGACGCCCGAAAACCTCTACGACCGACGAAATTGTAACAAAAATTTACAGTAGCGTACTAAACGATCGCCGACTGAGGGTATGCGAGTTCGCTGACATTGTAAACATCTCGATAGGCCGTGCCCAGCATATTTCACATGTTGGTTTGGATATGAGAAAGCTGTCCGCTCGATGGATGCCGCGTTTGTTAACAATTTACTAAAAACACATTCGATGAACATTTCTCAAGAGCGATTAGACTCATTTAATTGAATTTCTTCGACTTTTCATAAGAGTAGATGTAGCTTGTATTCATTATTACATGCCAGAGATGAAGAAGCAGTCGAAACAGTGGGTGGGAGCAGGTAAAAGTGCGACCAAGAAAGCAAGAACGGTTCCATCTGCAAGAAAAGTCATGGCTAAGGTTTTTTTAGGATTCTCATACCTAAAAATTATCTAAAAAAGATAAAACAATTACTAAGGAGTATTATACTTCACTACTAGACCAATTAAAAATTGGTATTCAAGCGAAATATCTACATCTCGCAAAAACGATTTTCCACCATGATAATGTGCCTTCACACACATCTCGGATCGTTGCTGCAAAACTACACGGCCTTTGCTTCGAAGTACTTCCACATCCACCATATTCACCAGCCTGGGCTGATTTACAGAGGGGACTATGTAGAAAATTTAAAAAAATATATCTTTATCTTGCGTTGTCCTTGTTAGGAAGAGAGCCTTTGGAATCCCCCTGGTATTGTATATTCTTATTCTTATTAATGATTACACAGCCCCACAAAAAAAAAAGTGGGCACGCTAAGCTAATATTCATCGGTTGGATTGAGCCATACAGTTCTGTTTTCTTTCTAACCTCAATAAATCAGACAGATATAGTGCTTCTCGAATGCAAAAACGAATTCAAATTAAAATTCAACCGATCCTTACCAAATTTGGTACACGGGGATTTTTTGGGTCGCTGATCACGAATCTGAGGTTCGATTTGCAAAATTCAAGATGGCAGATGTTTTCGCGCCATTTTGAACGCCGAGAAAATTCATCGGTCGATTTTTATTCTTCTACCTGCATCCAGGGCACCTCCACGTGGTGACGGTGGGCAACGGTGTTACTCCCACTAGCCTGCAGAGTCCCTGGATAACGGCTTAGATGCCGTCATGGCAGGTAGAAGAAAGAGAATTACGATGCAGGGACTCGGAAACCCAGTATCGGCGGTTGGTCAGGGTGGGAAAGCGGGCCCGCAGCCGTCGTCATCCAGCGACCGTAGCTCTTCATGTGTGGGTGACTTGGCTCATGTAGAGTATAATGCTACAAGAAAACGGTCTCACGGTACAAGGACTTTTCATAAGTGCGATAAAAACAGTGATTCATTTTGTTATATTTGCTGTCAACACGTATTGAGTTTAATGGGGTCACCGATAACGGATAAGATTAAAACCTTATATAAGGATTGTTTTAACATTGAAATACAGCACCAGGATACAGATTGGGTTCCCCACATCATTTACAGTTCTTGCAAAATAATGTTGTACATCAATAAGAAGGCGATTAAATATTCCAGACCAGCAATATGGAATAGACCATACAGTGAAAATGATTGCTACTTTTGTATGAATGTTGTATCTAGGCATAACCGAAAAAATAAAAAGCACTATTACTTATAACGATGTTTCGACAGTAACAAAACCAACTAAACTAATTCCGCCTCCTGAACCACTTGATGCTGATGTTATGGAAACAAATGATTTCACCTTATCAGTTCATGCCGAAAACATTGAGACTGTCGAAAAAGATTCAAACACTGTTACTAATGAATGTTCTAGTGACAACCTATCATATACTAGTGACACAGATAAAGAATTTCTACCATACAACCGTAAACCAGAACCAATACTCGTATCACAGTCAGAACTTAGTGATCTAGTTAGAGATTTAGGCTTATCCAAAGATGGTTCAGAGCATCTTGCTTCCTTTTTAAAGAAAAGACATTTACTTAAGCCAGAAGGTACGATTTCTTATTATAGAAACAGAGATGAAGAATTTCGAAAATATTTCACAATGGACGAGGAATTGTCACTTTCATATTGTACCGATGTAAAATGTCTAATGGATGAATTTCAAAATAACTAATACGATCCTGAAGAATGGAGACTGTTCATTGATTCTTCTAAACGGAGCATTAAGGCAGTTTTGCTGCATAATACCAACGTTTACGCTCCCATTCCGATTGCTCATTCCACAGTTATGGAAGAGCAATATGAAAAAATGAAGCAGCTTTTGATAAAAATAAAATATGCTGATCATAACTGGAAAATTTGTGGAGATCTGAAAATTGTAACAATATTGCTTGGCCAACAGTCAGGGTTTACACTTTATCCCTGTTATAAATGTCTGTGGAATAGCAGAGACAGGGAACGTCATTATAAGAAAAAAATTTGGCCAACAAGAGAATCGTTCACTCCTGGTGAAAATAATGTATTGTTTCCACCATTGGTAGATCCAGGAAAAGTTCTTATTCCCCCGCTTCACATTAAGCTTAGACTTATGAAGCAATTCACGAGAGCATTAGATACAAACGGCCCATGTTTCAAATATTTGCATAAAAAATTTCCGAAATTTTCTGAAGCTAAAATTAAGGCAGGCGTATTTGACGGGCCACAAATAAGAAAATTGTTTCAGGATTCATTATTTGTTACTAAAATGAATAAAGTTGAAAAAGCTGCTTGGCTTAGTTTTAAAGAAGTCGCAACAAACTTTTTGGGAAATAATAAAAGTCCTAAGTACAAAGAAATAGTCGAGAAAATGGTAAAAAATTTTCAAACATTAGGTTGCTTAATGAATCTAAAATTACATTTCCTAGACTCCCACATCGATGATTTCCCAGATAATCTTGGTGACTACAGTGAGGAGCAAGGGGAACGTTTTCGCCAAGATCTGAAAATCATAGAAAATCGGTATCAAGGACGATGGGATGACCATATGCTAGCGGACTATTGCTGGTCGCTAAAAAGAGAAACAAGTCCTCAAAAGCGTTTGGGCAGGAAGCCTTTGAATAGGTAATTCGCGGAAAAAAGAACAAGATACAGCCAAAAAAAGGAAAGTTAGGCGCGGGTCTAACCTTCGCAATTCTAGGGCTTAAGTGTCTACTATTTGAGAGTATATGGTTTAAAAGCCCTGGTTTTGAGTTTATTGGGTCTCATTTTTAAAGTTACAGGGTTATTGAGGTCTATTTTTTGAGGTTACAGGGTGTGGGAGTCTAAGGTTTCAGGGTTTAGGGTTTAAGAGTATCAGGTTTGAGGATTCCAAATTTGGTAGGAATCGGTTGGTTTTCAAAAATTTTGTCCGCCATCTTGGATCCGCCATTTTGAATTTTGCAAATCCGACCTCAGATTCATGATCAGCAACCCAAAAAACCCCCGTGTACCAAATTTGGTAAGAATCGATTGAATTTTAATTTGAATTCGTTTTTGCATTCGAGAAGCACTATATCTGTCTGATTTATTGAGGTTAGAAAGAAAACAGAACTGTATGGCTTAATCCAACCGATGAATATTAGCTTAGCGTGTCCGAATACATATTAATACATCTTTGGATTCATGAAAAAGCTTGAATCAATTTTTTTAGGAGTATATTTTTCTTAATTTTTACTAATTTTTACCTATTTTTTGAGGTTAGAAAAAAATTGAGATGTGATGGCGATATTCTGACGTCAGATTCGTGATCAGCGGGCAAAAATACTACGGATCTGATATATCGCATCAAAAGTATACCCCACTTTTTTTTTTTGTGGGGCTGTGTTATCTGATGGTATTAGATAATGACCATAGACAGGCGATTCGGTTTAGTTTCGATCATAATAATAACTCATTATTAAACATTAGAGAGATTTTGCAACGCTTCTTTTTTGCATGCCTTTGTCCTTATCGTTATCTCGAGTATGTGCAGTATTAACGCTAAAAACTTTCAAGGTTAGGTTAGTATTTTTCTTCTGTAAACTTAACTATATTTTTTTTTTAATCATTTCATGGTTAAGCACATCGATTATTAGTATTTGATAGGTCAACACAAATTTTTAAATTAAAATTGTATCTGCCAAGTTTTCCAAGGTAATACGAATGTGCGATAAATAAAATTTTATTTAAAATTAGCACTACACACACTATAATGTCATTGTGCCAAAGATTGCAAAATCCCAACACAATCTGAACACTAATTAACTGTTGTCAGTGTTATTTGCAATAAAAGATTATTATTACAATTGTACTGTATTTTCTTAGCGGTTTGTATTCCTAAGTAGAAAAATAAAGAGGTCTTACCATCATAATGATAAGAATAACAAACTTCAAATAACCTCATATAAGTTCCTAAATAAGGGAAATCGTTATTCTTAATAAAGATTTCTGTTATTTTGCGCAAGCTCCAAATGGTGGCCGCATGCTTTACATAACGATAACAGCTAGGTCCTTTTATTTAATTTCTTCCCTTTACTACTGCACAAGCTCCAAACGGTGGGCGCCCGCTTGAAATAAACCTAAAGACAATGGCCTACCAAAATAAGGGTTGCAAAGTCTCTCTATTTTCTTACCAATGCATTAACTTAATTTCCATTATTCAATAATTGCCAAACTTAATAACGAACGGAATTTAAAACAAAAACCTCTTATCAAATTTTGTCATGTGAGGCTGGCGTTGTTGCAAATCGAGTAATTGGATACCCAATTAATACTGACATGGGTGGTCAGGAGTTGTATTCCAAGTATCGCAGCGCGACCGCCTTTCTTAATTAACCTATGCATTTTAAGATATCTGTAGGTACATCGTGCACGCCTATCAGGTTTAGATCGAATATATTTGATCCTCTTTCTTGCATATAACTAAGTCTAATATAATTCTGTTATTGACCCACTTAGCTCAGTTTAAAATTAACTTAATACTAAAACTTCAAGAGAGAGATATTGTCCATCCGTTTACGCGTCTTCTTCTTCCTGTCTGATGTATTCACATACACTGTACCAACTCTTCAATTTATATTGAGGTTATTATTCTCTGCTAGTCGAAAAATGGACGCAGCGTTTGGAACTCCACACCAGTCTCTAATATTCCGGAGCCACGAGTGCTGTTTTCTACCGAGAAGAATAAGTTTTGGAATCGAAAGACACCTTTCTTTGTTTTACAATATTAAGTAGTTGCCTCTCCATCCCGGCCCTTAGAAGGACTTTTTCATTGGTTAGGTGTTCTGTCCAAGAAATTCGTAGCAAACGTCGCAGTATCCATAGCTCGAAAGCTTCCATGTCATAGGCATAGAGGATGGACTGAACATTAACCTCATAAAATTGACCACTCTCTAGAAAGAGATAAAGGGATTGTACGGCCAATACCTGTCTCTTTTCTGTAGGCCTGTAATACCCAAGGCGCAGCACCCCGAGACAATAAAAGCCCCTACCCGATTTTAGTTCAGATAAAACTCTTAGAAAAATTATTTTCAAGAGCACCATAGTTCAGCGGCAAAGTGTTCGAATCCGAATCTTGCTAATTTGTGTTCGAGTCTTGTAGGATTTATTTTTTTTTAATATTAATTACAGTGAAGTCTGCTTATAACGAACCCGTTTATAGCGAATTTCCTGTTAAAACGAACTATTTTATAATGCACAAAAAACTTCCATAAGACCAATGCAAATTTTTATCGGTTATAACAAACTTCCGGATAAAGCGAACCAAATTTGGATGTTTTGTGTCCGTTTATAATGAACTTGCTACTCCCTGTGCTCGATGTCGCGCGACTTGATCTAGGGAATTCACGGAAACCCGCTGGGAATCCCTATTCTACTTGTTTCCGTCGCGTCTCTAGTTCGAGCAGTATTATATTCAACTCACTTGTTGTGTTATGCGGTTCTAATGTATATTTGATCAAAGTAGCAAAATGAATGTTTAGGTTTTTATTTTAAAATGAGTATACACAAACGTAAAGCGTTTAATTTAAAAGACGAACACGATATTATAAGGAAAATAGAAAATGGAGTTAAACAGAGTGATGTTTGCAAACAGTTGAATTTAACTAAATCTACGGTTTCTACCATATAGAAGAATAGGCAAGAAATCTTATCAATCTATGATAAAAGAAACTTTAGTTGTAAACAAGTAAGAAAATGTACACATGACCAAGTCGATAGAGGACTCATTAAATGATTTAGTCAAAAACGACGGGAACATGTTCCTATTACCGGCTATACTTTACAAGAGAAAGCTAGTGAATTGGAAAGGAAAATAGAGAACACCAAGTTTAACTGTTCTAGCAGTTAGATTGAACAATTTAAAAAGCGACATAATATTAGTGATGGTAAGATAGTAGGAGAAACTGCAGGAGTGGATATGACTGTTGTTGATCAGTGGTTGGCCAATGTATGGCCGGAAATTCGAGAAAGTTATGAATATGTGGACATGTTTAATGTGGATGAAAGAGGTTTGTTTTACAAATTGACGCCTGACAAGACATTAAAGTTTGTCGGAGAGAATTGTGCTGGTGGAAAATTATCAAAAGTAAGTATTAGTGTGTTGGTAACTGCAAATATATCTGGAACAGAGGTGATAGGAAAGATTCCCAGGTGTTTTATAAACATACATTTACCAGTAAAGTACAAATCAAACAGTTAAGCCTGGATGACATCAGAAATTTTTAAAAACGAACTGATCGAATGGAACAAAGAATTAAAATTCACAAACAGAAAAATATTACTTTTGATTGACAACTGTCCAGCGCACCCTGAAGTTGATCTACAGCAAATTAAATTGGTTTTTTATGCATTCAAACACAAGTGTAAAGCTCCAACTTATGGATCAAGGTGTGATACATTCTTTAAAATGTCATTATAGAAAGATTTTACTTATGAAAATATTTGAGACGATCGATAAAGGTAACATTTTTTTCTGTAACTCTCTTGGACGCTATAAACTTTATCCATATGGCTTGGCAAAGAGTCAGTAGAGAAACCATTGCAAACTGTTTTAAGCATCGCGGATTTTTAAGGAAGGAATGTAGATATGATTCAGATGATGAGCTACCGTTGACTCAGTGGATTAAAAAACATCAAGAAGATCCTACTGATTGTCTCGAATTTGTTTACGATGCTGACATTCAACAAAGTACAGTGGAAATCGAGATTAAAAAGATGTTTAATCACTTTAATTTTGAAGAATATGTATGTGCTGATAATGAATTATTGACGAGAGAAATATTAACTGATGATCAAATTGTGACATGAATGATGGCGATAATGACGAGTGAAGACGAGTTTGGAAAAGGAGATAATATTTATGTTCCATCCATTTCAGAAATGACTAAAACTCGCAATTTTTTGGAATCTCGTAAAGTTCCTGAACATATATGGAGTAATTTTTGCGACTTTGGCAATTATATAAACACCATTTCTTTTTCAAGTAAAATTGTTCAAACAAAAATTACTGATTTTATTGTATAAACTACGTATTTTAATATTTTCGTTTATACTCGTATATGTACCAACATACATAATAATAACTTTAGTGTGACTTGCTTTATTTTCCTTTGAACATTTTCTTTTAATTTCATAATTATTATTATTCATTTTTCTAATCATCGGCGCCTAATTTATATAAAAAAGTAGTGAAAAATGATATTAGATTTTGTTTACTGTTTCTAACGAACTTCAGATATAGCGAACCATTTTTAGTGATTTTTTGGAATTCGTGATAAACGGACTTCAATGTATTTTTAATAAAAATCTAAGCGATTAGAATTGATAATAATGAAAACAAATATTATTTTTACGCTCCGGCAAGCCTGTGACATGGGCCACTCAAAATTCTTGAAAGAAACAGCTTGTGGACGCAGCTTTGCTTTGTCTCTCTCACACTTTCGCGTCCATATTTACTTCACATGGTGATTCAGAATGCTCAGTCCATCCTCTATGTCTTTGCTTCCATATGATTCAATAACCCCACAACCCCACTTTTAACGATCATCTCTCTACCATGTAAGAGGAATCGCTTAGACATAGCATTTTATTACTAATAGGCGCAGGACGATTGGCAATTACCTTTGAAACAGTACATTTTTCAACTTTAGAAAGATATCCTTTGCCATGCCAATCTGCAGCTTAATCTCTCCATTACAATCCCATCGTTCGTTGCTAGAGTCTGAAAATAAACTATTATAACCATAATAACAAAAATTGGGTCTATGTGAAGATCCAACTTAGGAAATAGCAGAGAACAGAACTTATCTATAATATATATAAAATGCAACGTCTCTCTGTCTGTCTGTCTGTCTGTCCGTTAGTGCGCCTATCACTGAAAAACCACTTATCCGATTTACGTACTTTTTTTTTTAAAACATACATATGTTCTCTGGCCAGGTTATAGGCTATATTTTATTACGATAGGTAGCATAAGGAATGAGCAGTGACGTAAAATAGTGGATGATGTCGGAAATAACTTTGCTGCTAGCGCGTGCCTTTGTAATACACAGCCTAAACCATTAAATGGTTATGTAGCAAAGAATATCTGTAATGTATAATCTATAATATATATAAAATGCAATGTCTCTCTGTCTGTCCATTAGTGCGTTTATCACGCGGGAATCACTTATCCGATTTACCTGTCTTTTTTTAAATTCATGCATATATTCTTTGGCCAGGTTATATAATAGTAATAATAATCTATATCTATAATATATATAAAATGCAATGTTTGTCTGTCTGTCCGTTAATGCACTTATCCCTCGAGAACCACTTATCCGATTTACGTGATTTTTTAAATTCATACATATGTATGTTCTCTGACCAGGTTATAGGTATATATTTTATTACGTCTATAATATATATAAAATTCAACGTATTCTGTCTGTCTGTCTGTCCGTTAGTGCGCTTATCACTGGAGAACCACTTATCCGATTTTCGTACTTTTTTTTAAAAAACATAGATATGTTCTCCGGCCAGGTTATAGGCTATATTTTATTACGACAGGTAGCATAAGGATTGAGCAGTGATAATAATAGTAAATGAAGTCGGACAAAGTTTGCCGCTAGCGCGTTCTCTTGCAATACACAGTCCAAACCATTAAATATGGAACAATATTATGTAGCAGAGAATATCTATAATATATATAAAATGCAATGTCTCTCTGTCCATCTGTCTGTCTGTCTGTCCGTCCGTTAGTGTGCTTATCACTGGAGAACTACTTATCCGATTTACGTGCTTTTTCTTTAAACATACGCATGTTCTCTGGCCAGGTTATAGGATATATTTTATTAGGTGACATAAGGAATAAGCAGTGACGATAATAGTGAATTAAGTCGGAGAAAAGTTTGCCGCTAGCGCGTTCTCTTGCAATACACTCCCTAAAGCATTAAGTATGGAACAATATCATGTAGCAGAGAATACAATATATATAAAATGCAACGTCTCTCTGTCTGTCTGTCTGTATGTCTGTCCGTTAGTGCGCTTATCACTCGAGAACCACTTATCCGATTTACGTGTTTTTATAAATTTATACTTATGTTCTATATAATTCGGTATAAGTCTAGATAATGGGAGATAAGGTGAGATAATAGGAGATAAGGAGAAATAATGGGAGATAAGTCGAGATAAGCCTCGATAATGGGAGATAAGTATAAATAATGGGAGATAAGGAGAGATAATGGGAGATAAGCAGAGATAAGTCTAGATAATGGGAGTTATGGTGAGATAATGGGAGATAAGGAGAAATAATGGGAGATAAGGAGAAATAATGGGAGATAAGTCGAGATAAGCCTAGATAATGGGAAATAAGGTAGATAATGGGAGATAAGGAGAAATAATGGAAGATAAGGAGAAATAATGGGAGATAAGTCGAGATAAGCTTAGATAATGGGAAATAAGGTGAGATAATGGGAGATAAGGAGAAATAATGGGAGATGAGCAGAGATAAGCCTAGATAATGGAAATTATGTAGAGATAATGGGAAATAAGGAGAAATATTGAGAGATAAGGAGAAATAATGAGAGATATTTTATTACGTTGGGTAACATAAGAAATAAGCAGTGACGACAGTAGTGAATCAAGTCCACGCGAGCGGAGCCGCGGGCCCGGCTAGTTGTTTATAACGTACAGTCAGTCAAGAAAGAACGTGTCGCACGTTATTCATTACGAAATGTATTGTATGTGAGTGGGTGCGTGAGGTAGTGAGCGAACGAGTGAGTGAGTGAGCGAGCGAGTGAGTGAGTGAGTGAGTGAGTGAGCGAGAGAGCGAGCGAGTGAGTGAGTGAATGAGTGAACGAGTGAGCGAGTGCCTGTAGAAGTGAGTATATGAGTTATTTGTTTACTTCTATATAAAATTAAAACTAAATCTTTCGTTTATAAATTCTGTTTTCAATTTTCTTTGCATCATTCGAAAGTAAAGGATTACCATTATAATGCTAATGATTCAGTAGTTCGTCGAGTCCCCACCAGCGTCAATGATCGCCTGACATCTTCAAAGCATACGAGATTTTTCGCATATTCTTGGGGCAAAGATTTCTAAATTGCCCGCATTTGTCGTGACAGCTGCTTCAGTGTGTACATCTTTTCATCGGGCGACTGGGATGGTTAATCTAGTGTGTTTTACTCCGATCTTGGGGGCGTTATCCTCTTGTAGAGTCCACCCCTTATTTTTATCGACAAACCACCGTTTGGCAGTTGGTACTAATGCCTTCTTGTAAATCTTGAGCATTTTTTCAGCGTTCAAATTATAGGTAAAGATAAAGAGTCTCCCAAAATCTTTCTAGAAAAAACATCCCCAAACATGGATCGCCACAGAATGTTTCACGGTGCGCTGAACCAATTAATTAGTGGAAATTGACCAGGCTCGTGGGATGATAATATTAATTGCATTACTCCAGTCCCGATCTATGTGAGTCGTGTGTCTCTGTTTTTTTTCGCTCAGCAATGATTCTTGATTGAACTCCGCCACGTCAAATCCCGCCACGTCAAATCGTTTGCCCGGAGACGACTGCAAATCGTGTCATACGATATATCCAAACCTTTCGGCTTTAATTTTTCCGCCTCTTGGCACAAACCACGTTCTGGTAGATCATCAAGATTTTTTACCAGGAGATCGTTTCGCTTACTTGCTAACGAGTTCCCTCGACTTAGCAACTGTATAGGCGACATTTTCGAATCCTTTGGATAATTACATAGAAATACACCCTCCAAGCGCTAAGGGCGTGAAGCTCTCATGTTCAATAATTTTCTATTTAACCATAAATGAAGTTAAAAATGAATCTCTTTCCACAAAGCTGGGATGCCAACAATAATCTCAAAAAAAGGAATTTCTGTTACCTACAAGTTATAGGCGACAGGTTCTTGCTTGACTGACTGTATTGAATCATAGAACTCAACATACTTTGTGTCTCTTCTTGAAACATTAGTAATAAAAATTATCCATTACCTATGTGTCCGCAATTTCAAACCAGTCTCGGCCAATCAAAACGAATCTCTAATCACATTGCATATGGCTGATTTGAAATTGTTGCAGAAATAAGCCTGGTATTTTTTTTTTCTTTACTAACTACCAATAATATACATGTAATATACAAGATAATTGATTAAATTCAATATTATCAACGAAGGTAGATACATATATAATTACTAGCAACTTTGTTGCAATCAAATTTATGTGAATTACCCAATGGGGTGTCTGGATTTAACGACCTCATTTAAATTTTAGTTCAACTTCAACTAGTTAAATTAAAAATTTAAACTAAATTACCGACCTAATAATTATCAACTATTTGTGATAGTGGTATTAAACAAACATTTAAATTCTATCGGCGTATTACACATAAATACTGGCGTAAATTTATTCCACATTACAGAAAAAGAAAGATTAAATACATGTAATGCAACTGATGTTATTAGGTTTATTAGTTTTTTATTTATTAAACTATAATTTAAGGAGGTTGAGGTAGGATAGTCCCAACCAAAAGTTTTTGAATGTTGTCATTTAGAAATGCTTTGTATTAAATAACTCAAATTTTTTATAAGACTAACGATGGTTATTATTATGATAATAAATTCATTATCGAAAGATTTTAAGTCTTATATATTGTTTATTTAATTTTATTAAATAATTTAACATGAATTAATTAACTTTTGAATGTTTTGTACACAAAAAAAATATAGAAAATAAAAATTAATTATATTTTATAATTTTTAAAAAATTATCAAAGCAAATAATACGAAAAAAATAAAAGAATAAAAAAAAAATATTTTAATAGTTAAAAAAATAGGTAATTAATAAAAAATGATAATTAAAAATCTTAAAATTCCGGTGTCTCGAAGCGGCAACGTTGTAAAGTAATTTACTGTTGGCTCTACTGATATGCTTCTAACATATATAGATATATTGAATTTTGTGGTTATTGTGATCAGCTGGTGTAAACAAGTAAAAAAACTGGATGATAATAAAAAATCAACAAATATCGATGAAAATGGTAAAATTTTTTTATGTGGAGCGAAAACGCGTTACTGAGGCTGTATACAATCAAAGATTAAACCAACAAAGTGTTGGTAAACGAAACAGAGAATCAGGTGTTTTCTAACCTCTGTGACAGTGGTAGTCGAATTGTTGACATGCGATCACTTGGAGAAAACTTAAAATGTTCTTCATATAATGAAACACTTTCATTATGTTATATTACTAATGAAAAACGCTGTGGTCTAGCATCACTACTAACCATAAAGTGTGATAAATGTCTAACAGACAGTACACATATATCGAAGGACAATAAGGAACATTATAATGTTAACACTAAAGCTGCACTAGGTAATTATAAGTTAAACAAGTAAATTAATTAAATAACTAAAACAAATGCTTTAAATTAAATATTTTTATTTTATTTATAAAAATTAATACCCATTGCAAATCTGTTATTAGTTAAATTTAATATTATTTACTTGCACCAAATGTTTTAATTATATAAACTTGTACTATACAATTTAAAATATTTAAATTTCCCGCCACTTTCATATTTTACGTTTAACGCCTCAACCTCCTTAACTTATCTTTTCAGGTTTATTGATGATAAACACTACCTATTACTACGAAGTCTACTCAGTCCAAGACTATTTCTTTAAGTAACATGTCAAATGCTAATACTAAACAGAATGCTTAATAAATGCTGAGATTATAACAACAACATGAGCTGAATCTGAAAACCCTGTTTGTTAAAAATTTAATTTTGAGTTGGAAATGTGTTTATTTATATCAGCACATATTTAAAATGGACTATTTTGAAAATTATCAATTTTATAGATTAGGAGCACTTCCGTACAAAAAATAAATGATTATTTCAGCACTTAGATTTTAGATTACAATTGTAGCAAGTTCCTCCTTTTAACAATACTTATATTTTTATAAAGAATTAATTCAGTATTATTATTGATTAAGTTGGGAATGTGGAATCTTTGGCACAATGACACTACTCAGTATATATCACCACTACACCAAACACTTTATTTTTGCACTCGACGCGCGTTTCGCTAACCATGTTAGCTTCATCAGGAGCGACTAAAGTCAATCATCGCTCCTGATGAAGCTAACATGGTTAGCGAAACGCGCGTCGAGTGCAAAAATAAAGTGTTTGGTGTAGTGGTGATATATACTGAGTAGTATTATTATTGATCATTATCAATATATCCAAATTTTTTCAATTGCATTTTCTTACAAAAGATTTCCTTAGCTTGTAATGAAAACTTGACATGATGGCGAAGGCTTCTAGTAATATGAAAATAGATGTAATTATGGAATTATGGATTAGTCCAGAGGTTCCCAATCTTTTTTTTAAAGCGACTCCCTTTACAGGTTGCAATTTTTTTGCGACGTCCTTCTAAAAGGAGATACCTGTGTGTAGCTCTAGCAGGCAATAAAATTACTTTATTATTTAAAGAAAACTCCAAAGAATATAGAATCTTAATTACTATTTATTAGAAAACATAAAAAACTACAACCAATACCATTAATGAGAAGGATGAGCTTACTTTTCTGAGCATAACTTCTCAAATCTGGGCTGAAGTTGTGATATTGCTACTCTTATTTCTTTTTCTAAATTTATTTGTGACCTGTACTTCGATTTGATTACCGCAACTGCAGAAAAGTCAGTTTCACACAAGTATGACGCAGCAAATGGTAAAAAAAAAAGCCCCAAAGCCGTAGTACTGATAGTAGAATATTCTTGGGATGCATTGCTCCAAAATTGAAACAGTTTGTCTTTATCGAATCGTTTTAGGCTCGTAGCACAGGATAGTTCTAACAGTTGTTCTTCCTCGACTGTTGAAAGTGGAGATGGTGGGGTGGGGTCTATTGGAATGGGTTTCTAATCCAGTCGTATTGATTCCGATTCTCTGAAAAATATTTATTAAAATGCGACATTTTAAGAGGCAAGTAGTGCTTTGGAAGGAATAGATGCTCTGGAAAACAAGGATGTCTACTGAAGTTTCAGTTCTCGCAATTTTCTTGCAAAAAAATCTCGCGGCTTTTGTTGTAAATTACTATGAGTTTGATGACGTTTCAATTTAGTAGGAAGCGTACTTTCAGCAGCCAACCTTATCGCAAACAACACATTGGGAAAGTTCCAAATTTCATTTGCTAACGTAGATAAATCCAAAATCGAAATATTGGCCATCATATTTTCTGTACTTTTTTCGTTTTCTGCAGTTTCTTTTCTACTCTCTTCTGCGTCTTCAGCACATTTTCTATTTATTTGAATAAAGTCATCCATTTTAAGTAATGAATACGCGCGCGTAAATTAAATACAGCACACTTGAAATCAAAACACTGCATTCATCAACGCTTGTAATCGACGAATATATAAAGCACCGAAACAAAAGACAGACGATGAACGAACGAAAGAGCGACGAAATGGAGGGGCAGGCTTACTGAGTCGCTGATGAAACGCGCACCGCGCCGCGCTGTATCTGAATACGATGCGTGCAGGCGATCTGTGTGTATCGTCTAGCGATTCCCCTAAGATAGAGTCGCGACGCCCCAGGGCGTCGCAACGCACAGTTGGGGAACTCCGAAGTTAGTCTAGGATGTTAGCTTTTATTATTATTTTTTTTTTTTCAGGTAGGCACACTTGGTCATCAATAGTGTTGTATCTCATGGTAAGCATTTTTATATTAGGATGTAAGAATACATTGCAATCACTTTCTATTTAAAACTTGAACTCTTGTTTAAATTATAATAAATATAATAGGATTAAATAATAGTATCACCACAGTACAAATAAAACACAGTAGCGACAGTCCGACTTGGCACCTTTGATCTAAAGAGATTCAAGTTTGTAATGATCACATGACCTGTAGCCATATTGCTGGTATGTTGTCCTCGAGTTTTTTAAAATATTTAAATTCCTTCTTTCAAGAAAAATCCTATTCTGTAGAATTAAAATAAATTTTACTGATTAAAAGCTTTTTTTTTAAAAAAAAAAAAACATTTTTTTATCAAGTTCTACATACTCTATATGTGTTATATAGTTTTTTCAGTAGCAAAATTGACACCTGGTCGATCACATGCTGATAACCATAATTCTGCCCTGAATTCAGAAAAAAATAACCGTACGTTGATTCCTTTTAAAATAAAAAATTTTGTTACGGCGTTACCCCAAGGGAGTTTTCAACAAAGTTTGTTTCCAATCTTTACTGAAAACTGATGACCTTGAAATTTTTGTTTTTTTTTTTTTTTATTTACCAAATAAATTATTAAAGGTAATGCACTCGTGATAATTTTCGTTTAATCTGCACCCCGTGGAGAGCATTCCAGAATTTTTTGATCAGTACTTTTCGAGATAAGGTGGTGGGACAGCAATTTTTCGCGACTTTTTAAAAATAATACTAAGAAAACTGAGTCCAAGTACTACATTATATATATATATATATATATATATATATATATATATATATATATATATTAACTCGTGGTTTCACAAGCTTTCATTTGACACCACACTCGATGACATAGTAAAAATTTTTTTTTTTTCATTTCCGATTTCCCCCCCCAAAACTAACCCCTTAAGTCAAAATTTAACTTTTAAAACTACACGGCTTTGATGAGGCCATCAATTCCTATATTATTACCAAATTTTAACTTTCTATGACAAATAGTTTCGGAGAAAATCGGGTGTGACAGACAGACAGACAGACAGACACCGAAGTCATTTTATAAGTGTTCCGTACGGAACACTAAAAAGTACAAGTGTAATAACGTAAACCAATACTTAACAATAATAAAACATCAACTGTTTTACAAATAAAATGTACCTCTAATATGAAAACACAATTATTATCTATAATATGGTATATATAAAGGGCAACGTCTCTCTGTCTGTTTGTCTGTCTGTCCGTTAGTGCCCTTATCACTCGAGAACCACCTATCCGATTTACGTGCTTTTTTTTTAAAAACATACAGATGTTCTCTGGCAAGGTTATAAGATATATTTTATTATGTTAGATAACATAAAGAATAAGCAGTGACGATAATAGTGAATCAAGTCGGAAAAAAGTTTGTCGCTAGCGCGTTCTCTTGCAGTACGCTGCCTAAACCATTAAACATGGAACAATATCATCTAGCAAAGAATATAATATATATAAAATGCAACGTCTCTCTGTCTGTCCGTTAGTGCGCTTATCACTTGAGAACCACTTATCCTATTTACGTGTTTTTTTTTTAATTCTTACATTTGTTCTCTGGCCAGGTTATTTATAATCTTCTATAATATATATATATATATATATATATATATATATATATATATATATATATATATATATATATATATACTCGTATATATATATATATATATATATATATATATATATATATATATATATATATACGAGTATATATATATATATATATATATATATATATATATATATATATATATATATATATACGAGTATATATATATATATATATATATATAAAATGCAACGTCTCTCTGTCTGCCTGTTTGTCCGTTAGTGCACTTATCAGTCGAGAACCACTTATTTGATTTACGTGCTTTTTTTTTGAACATACATATGTTCTCTGGTCAGGTTATAGGATATATTTTATTACGTTAGGTAATATAAGGAATGAACAGTGGCGATAATAGTGAATGAAGTCCACACGAGCGGAGCCGCGGGCACGGCTAATAATCTTTATATAATATATTTCAAAATAAAAATAAAGAATTATGAATAAATTCCTCCTTTGGCGATTCCACATATATCTTTACAAGTACTAACTACATAAGAAAAACTTCTTCTTGACATCTTTTTTTTAATTATTTTCAATTATAACGTAAAACGAGTCATTTACTTATTGAAAAATTATTAATAATGAATTTCGGAGCACGTTATAAAAAGATTCTCGTTGAAATCCAGATGTAAACACAACCCGCGACCTCGTTGGCAGCCATGTTGTTAGTGTAATAGGGGTCGCACGTGTGATAAAAAACACGACCTAAAAATTTTCTTCGGCGTCGCTACTGTGTTTCATGTTTACTGTGCTATCACTCTGCACCGGTAAAAAGATGACTCGTTTCGTAGAAATGGATAAAACCGAATATCGTACAATGTTAAAACATTTTTATCTAAATAGCAGACTGCTATCCAGATAGAAACTGAAGGAAATTCATGGGGACTCTGACCAGCCCTCAAGATAACTTATTGCTATATTTCAGTGAATAAGTTTTGAAAGCGGAAATGAAACAAGATGAATTAAGGAGTCGAAATACATTTATTCTTCAGTATAATCTCTCTTAAGCTCAATACATGCTTTCCAGCGATTTTCCAATTCGTTTACCCCATCTCTGAAGTGGTTTTTCGAAGACCTTCAAAATATCCATCTACGGATGCTATTACTTTATAATTTGTTGAAAAACGCTTCCCACGTAGAAATCTTTTAAGATTTGGAAACAGTCAGACGGAGTCAGATCTGGAGAATAGAGTGGCTGTTCCAACAATTAGTACTTTAATACGAACAGTTTTGCCGTTGCCAAAGCACCTCTGTGGGCAGGTGCATTGTCATGATAAAAGCAAGATTTTTTTCTTCTGCAAACCAGGTCTTTTCTCACGAATTTTCTCATCCAGCTGGTCCAAGAGGTTAGAATAATAGTCTCCTGTTATTGTTTTATCGGTTTTTGAAGGTAATTGATTAACAAAATTCCTTTTGTATACCAGAAAACTGATGCCGTAATTCTTTTGGACGACTTTGACCACTTTGGCTGCTTTGAAAGTGAACACCCGGACTGAGTCCACTGTGCGGCTTATTGTCGCAGTTCAGGATCACACGGGTAAACCCAAGTCGCATCCATCAACGCACAAAATCAGTTTTATTCTTTGTGAAACGAGCCAAATGATATTTAGAAAGTTTCTCTCCAGTGCGTTTTTCTTTCGATGTTAGCAAATGCTGTACCCATCTTGTGAATAGCTTTCTCATACTCAAAACATTAGTTAAGATCTCATGTACTGATCCATGTGAAATGCTTATAGCCTCAGCTAAATCATACACGGTTAATCGACGGTCTTCCATTACCATATCTTGTTTAACCTCCCGAACCTGGTTCATCATTGACGCTTGTACGACCACGTTTAAACCACCACTTTCACTAACTTTTCATGGATTTCAGTTACCTATAAACCTTCCAAAACAAAGAATTTTATCACTACACAATACTCAGTTTTTTCCATTTTTAAAAAATACTCAAATACGTTAACGAGCTGATAGACAATAAATTACTTGACAGATCGACTTGAAATTTAGGGTGTGTTCGTATAACAGATGAACCTTCAAAATTGTGTTCAATATTTGGTGCATAGGTGTCGCTTTCAAAACTTATTGACTGACCGATAGATAAATGAATTTAAACATGGCTGTACATGAACTTTAGATGCTGCACATTTAGGATACCCAATTAAGGTTTTTTCTAAAGAAATGGTCTATAAAATTCATGATATCGTAATGGAAGATAGTCGTAGTAAGCTTAGTGAGATGGTAGGCATCTCATATGAACGGATATATCCTGCAGGAAGTTTTAAAAATGAAAAAGCTGATTCCATAATGGGCGGCGCGTTTGTTGACTCTAGACCAAAAACGCACGATGGCATGATGGTTTCCTTAATTCTTACCTTTTTGATCTAGGATCATCCTGAATTGAGTCTCGGCCCTATCGAAACTAGCTCGAACAAAATTTGAAATTTAAAAATAAGATGGTTCTTTCATGAATAGCTTTTGGTTAATTTTCCTCTTTAGTTAGAAATTTTATCACTGCACGATACTCCAAATTACTTTCACTCATTTTTGAGAAGAAAAGAAATCATAAGAACTGAAAAGCGTAATAAACTCGTATAAAATCTCATTTTAGTAAGTAAATTTTATTAAAAAGAAATCCTTTTTCTGTTAGAACTGCCGACTGGCTCGGAAAATATTGGTTAAACCACTTTACCAGCTGTTTTTTACGAATTGTATATGTTCCCCTTTCTTTTAAAGATTATGTTGTTTTGTTGTAAAAATAATGAGAGATCATTATTCAAAAGAACGCGTTTCAGTAATTGTTGTGTTGACACTTTTACATAATATCTTGAACCTTAATACTGGGTACGATTATCAAAAAAAAATACGGGTACCAATTTCACGGACTAGTGAATTTAATTAAAAATCGGGTTTGTTTATCTTGAGAAATTAATTAGCATAAATTTTAATAAATCTTTTGAGTGCATTTTTATGCAAGTCGAATTAAAACCGATTAAAATATTTAAAAATAATATCGGTTCATGAATCAATCTTAAGTTGTCAATTTTATTTTAATGGTTGACAACCTCCTGGAAGGTGTATTTATTATAGTAAAAAATTGGAAAAATTTATTTAATTTAAGCATGGAGAAAGTAATGATTGTAGTTACCAAACAGTGCATTTTTTACAAATGTAAAGGGCTAATAAACATCCTAATCTATCAAGGAACATGTGGCATAAGCAAAGGTAAGCCAGAAAGGGCATATGCTCCACTCTCTGCCCCTATGGCTGTAGCCCACTAAGAACAGGGTTTTCTTTTGAAAAATCTCCCCTCCCCCGATGGTCGATTTTTAAATTGAGTTTAAGTGCTTCCGCTGTATACAAGAGTTCTTTTTTGTAAAAAAATCCCGTATCCCCCGGTTATCGAGTTTTCAAAATTGAGTTTTAAAAGTTCCACTGTATAAAAGGATGCGTTTTTGGGAAAAATCTCTACTCCCTAGCCATCTATATTTAGTGTACTAGTTTAGGAAGAGCCTAGGTTTTTAGAGTTTCAGTGCAAGTTTTTTTTTTTCATCATGAGGCTTAGCCCCCGTGGTTTATTCCCCCCTCCTATTTGTGGATTGGCTCTATAAAGAACTCTACCATAGTAAACATAAAGCACAGTACTCAGTATATATCACCACTACACCAAACACTTCATTTTTGCACTCGACGCGCGTTTCGCTAACCATGTTACCTTCATCGGGAGCGATGATTGACTAAAGCTAAACTACAAATCTACCCTATTTATACTTAGCCTAACCCTTGAATTACTCAGGCGGAACTAATGGCATAGGTAAGGTCATCAGTTCCGGTCAAGTAACCAGTAGAGCGGACTATAAGGAATAAGCCCTCTGTCTTTATTTAAACTACTTTTACATTTTAAAATTTCCATACTTTCGTATGCGTTCAACAATCTCCTCTGTTACAATATGATCAGCTTCAAGGGCATGTTCGGCAATGCTAGACTCTTCTGCTCTACTGTATTTTAAGTGTGCTAAATGTTCTTTAAATCGTGTTTTAATTGACCTTTTAGTTTGCCCAACATACTTTTTGTCACAATCATTACAACTAATTTCATAAATTCCACTTTTCTCACAATTAGCAATCTTATCTTTGGGATTTCCTAAGATATTCTTCAGTTTGTCTGATGACTTATAGACTGAATAATTCAAGGGTTAGGCTAAGTATAAATAGAGTAGATTTGTAGTTTAGCTTTAGTCAATCATCGTTCCTGATGATGCTAACATGGTTAGCGAAACGCGCGTCGAGTGCAAAAATAAAGTGTTTGGTGTAGTAGTGATATATACTGAGTAGTGTCATTGTGCCAAAGATTCCACATTCCCGACTTAGATAAAACAGAGTAGCGACAGTCCTACTCGGCACCTTTGATCTCAAGGGGTTCGAGTTTGTAATGATCACATAACATGTCGCCATATTGCTGGTATGACGCCCGCGAGTTTTTGAAATATTGAAATTCCTTCCTTAAGAAAAATCCTATTCTTGAGATGCAAGAGCAAATGAATTTTGCTCATTGAGAGGAAGAAAAAAACGAGAAAAGTTTTTTTTAGACACATTTCTTATTAAAACAGATATAAAAAAAAGGGAAAAAGGCAGAAATACAAGGAAAAAATACATTTGGCTTCAACGCTGTTTGCACGTTATTCATTTAAATATTTTATTGATGAATTTATATTTCTCAGCTACGAGTATTAGAAATATTGTCCTTTTTGAGAACATATCTCTGCATACCTTCAGCTTCGCGTCGAATGTCAACCATCTTGCTCCTTATATTTCAGCAAATCCCAATAATCTGAAGAGATTGAAAATAATTACCGTATAACCTTACTATATATACTTTAAGATGAGATCGTCTTTCTTCTGAACTTAACAAGGAAGAAAACACACTTTTTGCTCCATTTTACAATTAGTTAAATCTAATTTAATAATTTTCATACGACTAATGACTTTTCTTGCCTATGTAATACTTATTTAAAAAATTTAAATCCATGCACTGATTTATTCAAACTCATTCGTGGAGAATTACTACTTTTCCATGCCTAGATAATAGAAGATCTGTTTTACAAATAAAATGTATCTCTGATATGAAAACACAATTATCATAATCTTTATATAATATATTGCATCATAGAAATAAAGAATTACGAATAAATTACCTTTTAGGATCTTTGGGATATCAAAAAAACTAACTCCTTTGAGGATACCCTATATATTTTTACAAGCACTAACCGCGCAACAAGAACTTCGTCTTGACATCTTTTTTACAATTATTTTTAATTATAACGTCAAATGAATCATTTACATAATGGAATAAAATGACTTTCGGAGCAAGTTATAAAAAGATTTTCCTTAAAATCGAGATGTAAACACAACCCGCGACCGCGCTGGCAGCCATGTTGTTGGTGTTGACCTAAAAATTTCCTTGAGCATCGCTACTGTGTTTTATGTGTACTGTGGCTCTACCTTTAACGTTCTCTTTTTTCTTCTAGTAAATTTCCTTTGCATCCATATGCCCTGCCAATGTAAAGTGTAAGATAAACACTGTCGTCAAAAAAAAAATAGGTTTTTATTATAGATTGATCAAAATACACTCGTTCTGAATTGATATAGTACTTAAAAATAATTCAAGACAGTGCTAGTGTCCCTCTAGTGAAGGGCCCTCAAAACCATGATTTTGGCCTCTTGAATGTCCTGAGCGATGCTATAACGGTGTCCTGTAATAGCTAATTTTAGTTTTGGAAATAGCGGTTTCAATAATTTCGTCCATTTCGGTGGGTCTTTTACCAAAACGCATGTCCATTGCAAGATATTACAACTCGTGCTACTTAGAATCGAATTCTCTTTGCCTTAGTTAATGATTAAAAAGAGGGACATACATATATATTTAATGAATGCAACTAAATTTCATGCCTTTTCTACATGATTATAGTCAAAAATTGTTTATTGAACTTCTAACTCCATGGTAGTTTTTCGACGGATGTAAAAACACTATCAACATAAATGTTTTTTTGCTCATAAACCAGACCCGTTATCGCCTTAAAATTTTTGGCGGTGATAGCTCAAAAATGCATAAACTCATTTATAGATGACACTGCAGGTAGCTCGTGATAAAACCAATCGCTGTGTAACGCACGTACGCCCAATATTTTGCAATGTTGCTGAATGATATGCAAAGTTAACAAGTTTGTTCAAGTCAGTTTACTTTAGTAGCTTTAATTCCTTTGTTTAAATATTTGTCTAATTGCCATATAAATAATACAAAAAATAAATATTTAACTGAGTAAGCTTTAAATACATAGTTTAAATAATGCAAATATATGCTTGTTATTTCTGGCCACAGAAGCAAGCCACAAAGTAAATACTTTGGATAGTAACAATTATGTTTAAGCAAGTATTAGAAAATTTAAGCTGAAAATAATATTAGAAAATTGCACTGTAATTTCACTCTTCGAATATCTATTTTTATTTTGTTTTTATCTTGTTTAAGTTTAAGTGTATTTATTAAAAATATTTGTTTCTATCTCCAGACTGTGACGTCAATACTTATTAGAAAGCACAGTCAATAATTAAATATCTTTAGTTTTTTTATTTATATTACACGTTGTAATAACACACACACATCTGTTTTTTTTTATCTTTTCATCATCCCAATTAGCGTAAAAGCTAAATAATGTCAAGATTTTAACAACACTGCTAGGTATACATATATACCTTAAATATTTATTTTTTTATTCTAATAAAATTATCGGGTTACTACTAAAATATATCCGCTAAAGTATATTAGTTATACTCTTTCACAAATAAATATCATGTAAATGTGTATGCACAATTTATTAAGTTATGAATCTCACATCTTTTTTAGGACCAAAGTTTTTTCAAAAAATTGTTTAGTTGCCTTATCTGATTGTGTTAATTAGATGTAATATTATGAATCCTACTTTTTGGATGGATGCATCTCTATACAGTGGCGTGGCGCTCATTCGACAGTGTACAAGGTGATCATTTTTAGACGCCCGGCCCCGATTTATGGAAAATTGTTGTATATTTATTTTTTTTTTTAATGTAGAATGGTATAGTGCATGCCAAAGTGTATACTGACGTATTTGACATTTGGTAGTGAAAACGACGCTAGGCACTGCGACGCTAAAGAACTTTTTTCCATCGACATAACTTTTGTAAATCGGCATTGAAACATTTTTTCTTAAACTGTTTTTGTCTAATTTGTTTTGCAGAAAAGTTATGGAGCAAAAAACTTCTAAAATATTATTTTTTGGACATTGCGATTGCCATAGATCATATACGTTTGGCGATTTTCAATTATCTAGTCATCTAATCTAACAGCTCTTGTTTGCACACCTATTCAATTCAGTAGAGTTAAACGAAGTAAACAGTACGTTAATAGCTTCTAGTTGAAGTGATTCTCCACGCTGAAAAAGTAGATATGATTCTTATTTATGGAGAATGAGAAGAAATTCTCGGTTAGACTGTATCGAGAACGTTACCCCGACAGGTATATCTTAGATCACACTATGTTTTGTCAATTAGAATGAAATTTGAGGAACAATATGGATGCATTTTTATGACGAGAATCCATACAACCAAATTCAGAATTAAGGCCATTATGGCGTTATTGTATAGTGTGGGATAATTGAGAGACATTTGGTTGGATAAAACAGTGCAACACATAAAATGTAAACTAAATTCTGACTTCAGTTTCTGGAAGTGCCCACCCAAACTAGCAAAACCCTATTTGGGTTTTGATAGTTTAGTTCGAATTTTTTTTTGCCATCATCAATTTTTTTGCTCGAGCTTTAGTTTTGCACGGCTATATCTCGTAAATTGTTGAGAATTTCTCAATGTAATCTTCAGACGAAATGTTCTTCACACCAAAATACACAATTTTTGTGAACATGTCAAGGCCAGATTTTCACTCTTTCGGGGTGTTTTTAGTGCAGAAAGCCCGAAAAAATGCTATTTTTTCATATTTTCGACCATAACTCACAAACCATGCATATTTTAGCATAACTCTCTTCAACAAAAATGTTCTCTGTATCAACACGAGTAACTTTGCTGAACATTACAATAACCTATAATCGATCCTTATAGTTCTTTTGGCCGTTGTAAGGAACCAAATAGTACATTTCACACCAAAATTTCAGCTTTCATCAGCAAATATATCTTTTTTGTGTTAAAGTTTATTTCGCAAATTTTTATCCATTTTATAGAGCTACTGAAAATTCAACATTTTAAAAAAAGGCAAAAAACCGTATAATCAATTTTAAACACACGTATACATACACGAAAAATTGGCAACGTTTAAGTACTAAGTTCCTACTGTGCAACAATCCATACCAACACTAGTATGGAATTGGCGCGCACTGTGCTAGTATTGGTACAGTGCCATATACTTAACATGCGCACGTGTTAGATATATGGTACTGTACCAATGCTAGCACAGTGCGCGTCAATTCCATACTACACACAAGTGATTCCCCGTTCAAATGTGTGTGTATTTATTCCAGTGTTGATACAGAGAACATTTTTGTTGAAGAGAGTTATGCTAAAATATGCATGGTTTGTGAGTTATGGTCGAAAATATGAAAAAATAGCATTTTTTCGGGCTTTCTGCACTAAAAACACCCGAAAGAGTGAAAATCTGGCCTCGACATGTTCACAAAAATTGTGTATTTTAGTGTGAAGAACATTTTGTCTGAAGATTGCATTGAGAAATTCCCAATAATTTACGAGATATAGCCGTGCAAAACCAAAGCTCGAGCAAAAAAATTGATGATGACAAAAAAAAATTCGAACTAAACTATCAAAACCCAAATAGGGTTTTGCTAGTTTGGATGGGCACTTCCAGAAACTGAAGTCAGAATTTAGTTTACATTCGATGACCTCGAAAAATATTGTACAGTGTAATACTTTTTGAAGGAAAACCAACCTCTTGTTTTTTATTGTTTTTTAAATTGTTCAAAGATGTTTTATTTAATATTATTATAATTACGGTTAGATTAAAGTATCACAACCGCCTACTAAATAAATTGTTTGAAAACCGCCAAACGTAACATACAATCCACGGCAACAATAATATTTTGGAAGTTTTTTGCTGCATAACTTTTTTGCAATACAAATTAGAAAAAAACAGTTTAAGGAAAAAATGTTGAAAAAAATTACGCCGTTTTACAAAAGGTATGTCGATAGAAAAAAAAGTTTTTTGACGTCACCAGCGCCCAGCATCGTTTTCACTACCACATGTCAATTACGTCATTATATTCCTTGACATGCACTATACCATTCTACATTTAAAAAAAAAATAAATATCCAGCAATTTTCCATAAATCGGGGTCCGGCGTCTAAAAATGATCACCCTGTTCGTCATCGCGTGGCGTTCCTGGATTATAGAGTTCCCCACTAAATTTATCGTAGTCCAGCTGTTTTAGCAATTAAACAATAGGTGATCCGGCATAACTGCGCGTTGTCGGCATCTACATTAACATGTTAATTACGAAGAAAGAAACGTATTAACGAATTAAACAAAGAATGTGACTAAAATCAACATATGCATATTTGTAATATGTACTGTACCTACTAATAATTAAAAAACCGGCCAAGGGCAACTCGAACTTGCGGAATTAGTGTTCCATACGGTGATTTTTTTACTGAGGTATAAGATGATCAATGATTTCACAAAACATACCCCAAATGAGTTCCCTACAAAGTTTGTTTCCGATCTGTGTTCTTATGTACCAGATAAATTATCAAAAGTAATGCACTCGTGCTAATTTTCATTTAATCTACACCTTACGGAGAATATTTCAGCAATTTATCGAATTTTTTTAGTACTTTTAGAAATAGGGCGGGGGACCGCGAATTTTGGCGTTTTTTTTAAATAATATGAAGAAAAGTTTGCGTGAGTATTATATCATTAGTATTTTTGAATTCGTGTTTTCACAAGCTTTTATTTGACACCCTACTTGATGACTTTGAAAAAGAAAATTTTTTCACTTCTGATTTCACTCCCAAAAACTAACCTCCATAAGTCAACATTTAACTTTCAAGACCACATGGCTCTCACTGGGCCCTCAATTGCTATATTTGTGACAAATTTCAACTTTTTACGTCAAATAGTTTCGAAGAAAATCTGGTGTTACAGACAGACAGACACCGAAATGATCCCATAAATGTTCCATACGGAACACTAAAAAATTGAATACAAAAAGGTTAAAACTCTTGTAACGCAGTACGAACTTTTTATTTACGGATGCGATAGCCGTCGATGGTCTTTTGTTTCAATTTCTCAGTGCAATAAATTAGCATTTTATCTCATATTCTTCCGAAGAGCAATATCTATATTTAATATATTTTCTTCAGATCACAAGCAGATATAAAAACAGTTAGTGCTGTTCCAGACGATATAGTTGAGAGGAGGAGAAATGTAATCATCGTAGTCGTTATCATTTGCGGTATTTACAACATTCTGAACAATGTTCTTCTAGGAAAAATACGAAAAACACTCGTCGATTCCTTCGTACCAAATCTTTATTTCTTCAGTAAGCACTTGAGCTGCCCTACCAACAACCTCTAATATTTATGATATACAATCTTGACTCATACTTGATTCCAATTATAGGCAATTTAATATTAAACGAATCTTTTTTTAAGAAATCCATCATGAAAGTCCGAAACAAATTCCAAGACTAAATCTATTAAAAAATCATTTCTTCCATGTTTAACTATTTTAATGATTTATTTATCGATTGATCGTTAGAAATAGCCGTCAACAGAATATTCTAATCTTATTTTATGAATTTATTTATATTTTGAGCCATAGTTGGAATCAAAGGTGCACAATCCGGTAGAAGAAGCATTGCAATGAATGAGTCATCCTTACTCATTCGTCGTCACGTGAATAATTTGACACATTACCGATAAGTAGAAGGACTGTTTGTGGTGGATTATGGTATGTTAAATTAATGAAAAGTTCTGTTCTGCTCTCGTGTTTCCTCAAAGATCGTTTTTGACGAGTGACACTCTTTCTGACACCTTCACTCAACGCCAGTGTGCCCGAAGACGCCATACTGTCTCCTACTATCTTTCTTATTTACACTAACGATCTGTTAGAAAGGACCAGGACTCTAAGCTACAGCTTTGCAGATGACAGTACATTTATTTCTTCATTCACTTTAAATGCTAGAACATAGATATTCATGTAAATACCCGCAGACAGCAGGAAGTCATTCAACTTAACAAAGACCTGGAAGAAATTTTATCTTGGGATGACAGTAACCAACGATGACCAACGATGGAGTACTGCTCCCATGTTTGGGCTCTGCTCCCAAACATCCACGGCTTTTCTTAGGGGAGGGGAACATATCCCTTGTCGACTCTTGAAACGATCTTTCTATGCTCTATCACTCGCATAAAGCTTCCTCCCCTTGAGGATTCTCTGCTGCTCTAACATATTGAAAGCGATAATTTCTAGTGTTCCGTACGGAACACTTATAAGATCACTTCGGTGTCTGTCTGTCCGCCTGTCACACACCGATTTTCTCCGAAACTATTTGACTTAGAAAGTTAAAATTTGGCAGTAATATGGGAATTAATTAACCAATCTTTTTTACTCTAGTTTATAGGGGGCTATTGTTGTATAGAAGAATATATTAAAATTTTAGACCGATCAGTTAAATGGTTTTTAAGTTACCATGCACGCCGATTACAAAAATGTTGTCTTGAGAAAAACGCGTTTAAAGTTTTGACAAACGAATTTTCACATATAAAATCTACTTACTTTAATCAGCTATACCTGCTGTATACAAACTTCCTTCCGACCTTCCTGCTTCTATCTTTCTTAGAATCATAAAAGTAGCAGCAGATGTTCGACGCAAGTAAAGCAAAATCTTTCTAAACGACCGAAAAGTAAGTTAGCACGCCGCGAGGTCGATTTGGCCTGCCTTACACGTGGCGCTATAATCGTCTATAACTTCAAAATTATTTGAAATTTCTGAAATTATTGAAATATTACTTTCCAACAGGATACTTTCTCACCTGAGAAAGTGTAATGTTCCCTTAAAAGCAATTAACGTACAGAAGACTAATTGCGCAATTCTAACTTTCACTTGTCCGGTTTTTTTATATTCTGAGAGTTTTGACAGCCTAGTCTTTTTCAATCGCTCTCCATACCTTCTGCAACGGACAGTTTTAATAGCTTCTATATCCTATATGGAATGTTTTGTGAAGTTTTAGTAATTTTCCCGATATCCAAGACGTAAATTACGACCGTCGTCACATTTTAGTGAGATTTATCATTATCTTAAACGAGAGGAAATGTAAAAATTCATTATAAATTCTATTTTTGATTGCAATGTTATAATCTAAGTTCATTACCAAACAACAAAAAGAGCTGTTAACAGTTCGATTTAAAAAATCAAATATCTAAATTTATACAATAATAATTAAAACTATCTATCGAAATAAATAAAAGAAAAGTATATAATATCCATCATAAATTATACAAAAAGACAATAATATGTTGTCCGCCAAGTGTTCCGCATGTGAATGTAATTATTTTCGCGGTAACATAAAGCATATAATTTGAGGTATTTTTACGGCCTTGATATGTCTTAGAAACGTCCTGCATAATATATGGTTTTTAAGCTTAACTATTTTTAATTTGCACTTTTTATATTTGCATTTAATGAGAATAATTAAGACCCGATGCATGTAATGGTTATGTAGGTGGATATGAAAACAAAATACAGATATCATTAGGGTTACCAATGATATTTAATTGATGCAGGTGTTTAAAGAAACACAATGTTTTTTTTAATAATCTAATAATTCGTGGGTGGTCTGTGTTAGTTTTTGTGGTCATACACTACACTGGTGGAGTGGCTTGCATCTAATGAAAGCAGTCCTAGAGTATCGTTAAATGAAGAGAGACTCAACAACCTAAGAGTTGCTGATGATATCGTACTTTTTGCCGAAAACGGAATCGAATTGAAAGAAATGCTCGAAAAATTACAAAGCGAAGCAGGAAAGATCGGTTTCGAGATGAACGTCACAAAAACCAAATTCATGACGAACGAACAAACAACAATTAATGACGCAATATCCATACACGGGCAACAAGTGCAAAGGATAGATTCATATGTATATTTGAGACAGAAAGTTGCAATCGAAAGAGTGAATCAAGAACTCGAAGTTAATAGAAGAATACGCCTGGGATGGGCGACTTATGGTAAAATAAAGCAAGTCTTTTTAGCCAAACTGCTTTTAACACTTAAAAGAAAAGTATATAACCAGTTACAACATATGGTAGCGAAACATGGGTTCTAATAAAGAAAGTGGTGGGGCTATCATTCAGAGACAGCAAACCAAACGATTGGATAAAGGATAAAACAAGAATCCAGGACGTAGTTAAGAGAATATCTTCCCTCAAATGGAACTGGGCTGGCCAAGTGGCCAGAAATCTTGATAACTGGAGCGAAAAAGTGACCAGATACAGACCATGGGGAGAAAAGAAAAGGCAGACCTCAACAACGTTGGTACGAAGATATTAAAAAAAAGAACCACAATATATATATATATATATATATATATATATATATATATATATATATATATATATGTATATATATACACATGCATATATACATATATATATATATATATATATATATATATATATATATATATATATATATATATATATATATATATATATCTATATTTAACTTGAAAAATAAGCTTTGTCAAAACAAATATTTCAAACAAAAGTTGCAGGGTTTAAAGAGAAACAAACAATGGTAGTAAGAATTTTGACCTTGAGTGGCGTTTTAAAAGGTCAAATCAAGGCCAACTCAATTTTTTTAAAAAGAAACCAATATATTTTTAGCAGATTCGTATTCTACATAAAGAAAAATAAGAAACTTCTGTTGGCAATTTTTTAAATATATTTAACTAATTAATATTTTTAAAGCAACTAAAATGTATCTTCTTTTTTCACTAAATATCATAAAAATTGCAAATAATAATAAAATATTCTTTCTGTTTTTTTTGAATACATTTTTTAAGCATAAGAATAAAAAAGTCGGATAAAAAAGTGCATCAAATTTTTTCTAAAATTTTCAAAAAATTATTTGCTTAAATTTAAGCATATTTTGCTTATTGCATTGTTTCTTAAAAGTTGTTGGCTTTTGTGTTAAAAATTCTTGAAGTTTAGAAATTCTTTTCTTTACCATAAAAAATTGACATTTTCAAAAAACTATCATTGTATGTCGCCCTTTGACATCAAGTTAGGAGTGCATGAATTTTCAAATTAGACTGGATCTGTTACCTGCACTTATGTGCAAAGTATATCGTCTAAGGACGATGCAAAATACCTGGGGGTTTTCATTGACAAATATCTTAAGTACGATATTCATAAAACCTACATAACCTCTAAAATTAGAAAAAAAAGAAAATACATTACCAACTCAAAGAATTTTTTTTATATAAACCTTACCCAGTAATGGTGGAAGCAGTTTTGAACTATAGTGTAAATCAATACCTAATTAAAGTTCTTATGAATGAAAATAAAATATATTCGATAGAAAATTTATTGAAGGAAACTAATCTATTAACTTTGAGACAACTGTATGTTAAGAATATTCTGGGATATATATATATAAATTAATTTTAAATATAGAAGAGTAGAGTTGCGCACGGTGTTTTTACCAGATCGATCGTAAATGCCAATTTACAATCGGTCTACACAGCCACTCAGAGGTCTCAATTATTTAACACGCTTCCTGGGAATACCAGAAAAATGTCAAGGACATATACATTTCCTTTTAAAGTTACAGTCTGGATTACGGATATCTACCCACAGATAAATAATATAGTTCTAAATTTATACAGGATGTGTGTTTATTGCTTTTTTTCTTGACTTTCGATTTTACAGTTCTTATGGATTAAATTTTATATTCCAATCACCACTGTGAGTAGTTTATATACTGTGCATTTATTAGAATCTGCTGTGTAGAACTCCATAGTTTATAATCCAGACAAGCTATTTGTATCGTTTGTATTATTTGCCATTGTGTATGTGGTACATGTATTTGTAGCATAAAGACTGTAACTGTATAATAAACATAAATAATAATGTAGAAGATACGGGTGTCCCAAAAACCAACGTATTCTCTTTGAGAGCTGATAGGCCAGCTTATAACTCCCTAGAATATATAAATATAACCTTAGTGAAAAATCGTTATATTTCGACATATTAACACTTATATGCACGTCGTGAAAATCTACACCTTAGATCAGTACCACAACTACAAATTTCCGTATTCTGAGATTCTAATTATTGTTACGTAATACTGAATAACCCTGCTGTTGACCACAATTCAAAATAAAACTAATTGTGCTAAGCCTGTGAGAAAAAAAAACATTTTTGCAAGTATGTTTTTACTCATGCAATTAAGAAATCGGCAAAAAATATCATGCATGCATTAGAAAACAAATTTGAAGGTCTTAAACTACCACGAAGTGTACATAAAAGAAGTCGTTTACTACCGTTTGGGGATCATATATTAAAAAAGCTTTTTAATATCATACGCGAATTAATTATATGGCACATATACTCAATACTATTTAAAACCCACTTCTGATAAAGGAAAACCGAAAGAGTGTACCCCTCATGTTTTGGATTTAATTCTTCTTTTTCTCCTTTTCAGAGTTCTGACGATCTGTATTTCCTGAAGTTCCATTTATGTGCCTTCCGTAGAGGATAACTGGCTATCCTTCCTTCTCTTCGGTGGTCTCCCGGGAAGTGGATTTTCTGCCGGTCTTCGCTCCATTGCGATTCGAGGTTACCTGTCCTCCTCTATCCTCCCTACGTGAGCGTACCATTCCCTTCTTTTATTTCTTCCCCACTTAACTATGTCTTGGACGTCGCATTGTTTCCTTATGTCTGTGTTCCTCATGTGGTCTCTCCTGGTCTTATGAAGGATTGCTCTCAGAGTCATATCATTTCCGCAACTCGCAGTAGGTTTTTTTGTTTTATTGGTGTCCTCTCTTGTTTCTCTCCTATATGTCATGACAGATCAAATGCATATTTTATAGATTTTCACTTTACTGTCTACTCTCATGTATTTGTTGACCCAGACTACATTCCTCATGCATCCTGATATTACTGATGCCTTGTTGATTTGAGTTCTCTGGGTTGTGGTTACTTGATATTTCTATTCCGAGATATTTAAACTGGGAGACCTGCTCTATGGGTTGTCTTCAATTACAAGTTTGCATCTTATTGGTTCCCTCAAAAAAGTCATGTTTTTGTGATGGAGATGTTCATGTTGAGCTGCTGACTGACCAGATGAAATTCATGTAGTTGTCTTTGTAAGTCATCTTCGGTTTCTGCAACTATAGCTGCATCGTCTTGTTGGTCATTCTGTATCCCAAGTTGAGTGAAACCTCTTCTATGATTTTCTCCATAAGCATGTTGAATAGCAAGTGGCTGAGCCTATCTCCCGGCCTAATTCCTCCGGGCATCGGTATGCTTTTGGTGATTTGCGCATCCACTTTTACTTTTGTTTTGTTTTTGGTGTTAAGAGTGTGTATTAATTGTACTATGTCAGCTGTTACTTCTCTATTTGTTAGTGTTTCAATTATGTCTTCAAGTTTAGCCCTGTCGAAGGCTATCGTCAGGTCTATGAAACAAATAGACGCGAGCGTTCTATTGCCTTTTTTTTTATTTGTTTTATAGTGAATAATGCATCTGTTGTAGACCTTCTCCTTCTGAAGCCTTGTTGTTCCTCTCTTTGGGTAATTTGCGCTTCCAGCTTCTCTTTTAGTAGTACTCGTGAATAGCTTCATGTGATGCACAAGAGGGATATTCCTTTGTGGTTTTCTAGTTGAGTTTTTTGGCCTTTCTTAAAGGTGGGAATGGTTATGCTTGTATGCCATTCCTCTGATATCTCGGAGCTTGAGAGACTTTTATTAAAAAGTGTCGTTAGGTTACGTGCTAGTTCTCTACCGCCGCACTTCCGCAATTCGTTGAATATTTTGTCCGGCCCTGGTGCTTTTCGGTTCTTCATCTTTCCCAATCTTTTTGTTATTTCGTCCTCCGTCATGATGGTACTATCTATTGTTCGATACCCCTTGATTTTTTACATTTCCTATGCGTCGTAGAGCCTCCGAAAGTAATCCTCCCATATCTCTAAAGTCACTCCTTTAGTCTGCAAGAGTTCATCCACCGATTTCTTCCTGTTTTTTAGCATCCTCTTCACTTTCCTCTGTACTCCGTATATGTCATAGTCCATATCGCTTGTGAATTTAGCCCAGTGTTCCCGTTTAATTATCCTAATTCTCACATTTATTCCGTTCCTTGTAGCCTTGTACTTGTCATATTGCTCTTGTGTTTTGAATTTAATTACGAGATGTAAATCTCTAGTTTAGAAACGCTCAGAAATGACCCAAATGCTTAAAACGAGTGTTAAGCAAGAACGTTCTTCTACTTCTTTAAGTTCTACAAGTTGTTCTCCGTGCACGAAACTTTAAACGTTATTGAAGAAATATTAAATGAATCCGTACAAATCATACTATCTCACTAAATTTGAAAATATATACTTTCCGCCAAGATATATTTTATACTTAATACCTAAATGACGATACCAATTACACAGGTATACAAAAAAATTCTTTGTCTTTTAAGTGAAACATGTATTTTCTTATGTTTTTTTTATGCTGAATCCAAAAAAATCATAAAAAAGACATCCACCGTGAAGTTTTTTCAGAAAACATACTTAAAGTTACCAGAAAACTATTAAATTGAAAAAAAATACATTTTAATATATAATAAAAAACTGTATAATGAATAAGACTATTATTTCGGATATCTTTAAATGTTTTGAATCTACATTTATCATAAAAACACGCATACATCACCTTTAACTTACTAAGAATAAAAATTTAAACAACTGTTTAAGATCACCACTTACGTTTATTATATTATTGCTGACAATTATTTCGACACACTGTGTCTTCTTCTGAAGCACGATGTAAAATAACTAACAAAGTATGTTACAGAATATATAGTTTACCTAATTACAAGTACTAAATTCATTAACAATATTTACCTATATACCTAGAACAAATTCAATAAAGGAGACCCTCCCCCATCTAATTAATCGTTGAGTAATAAACCTGGGGATTTTTTCTGGTTAATTTCTACCTGTTCTAAACAATTCAGTAATTTTCCTTTGTTTCCATTATGCAAAATTTTGAACGTATGATTTTCATCTGTTAAATGTTTAGCGTAATGAGATTTGTTATTTTTCATTCTATAGCTTTGTTTATACTCCTTTATTATTTTATAAAAAGATCTGCCTGTTTGTTTTATATACGTTTTATTGCAAGTACCACAGCATAATTCGTAAACACCCGTTTTATTTTCTTTTTTTGTTTTACTTTAATTATTCTTAATATGTCGAGCTAATGTGTTATTTGTACGGAAAGCGATGTTTACAAGATTTTTATGGAAAAAATTTTGAATTTTATTAGTTAATTTTCCGGTATAAGTGAGTGTATGAAATTTTTCTTTGTTTAGTTGTTTGTACGGGTACACCAGTCCTATTGCTTTTTTAAATTATTTTTTCATTAAAATATTATCTACGAAATCGCTCCTGTACCCATTGTTTATACTAACTTGTTTTATAATATTTAATTCTTTCTAAAAATTTTCTTCCGTTAATGGCGTATTTATTAGTTTATGGATGAAACTATTATAAGCCGAGATTTTTTGTGTGAACGGGTGGTTAGAATTAGCGTCTATAGTTATAGCTGAGTATGTTGGTTTATGGAAGATTCAAAATCGTGTTTATTCATTTTGTTGGATATTTTTAAATCTAGGAAGTTAATCGATCTGAAGTTACTTGGTATAATTAACGGATGAATTTTTGCTATCAATTCATTACTATTTTTAATACTATATTTAGGTGTGAATTTACAATATTTTGTCAAAAACTCAATCAATTTATTTGATAAAGAAAAAGCTGGCGCTGTTATGTATGAAACTACTGGACGAATTGGTGAGTTATTTTTATGTAATTTAATAGAAGAATATAGTTTTGGAACTTGAGGGTTTATCGAGACGAGTCTGAATTTTCCATTGATATTCAAGGTAAACTATATATTCTGTAACATACTTTGTTAGTTAATTTACATCGTGCTCCAGAAGAAGACACAGTGTGTCGAAACAATTGTCAGCAATAATATAAAAAACATAAGTGATGATCTTAAACAGTTGTTTAAATTTTAATTCCTAGTTATTATGGATCTTCATCAAGTACCTTTAACTGTTTAAAAAAAAAAAAATGTGCAGTTGCTAAATTAAAATTTTTTTTAATTTTTATTAATATTGAACAGCAAAATTAAGAAAATCGGAATGTATCCCATGAGACCATTCATGCTCATGATGTCAAATTAAGCACGTTGAAGAAACCCTTCCTGGGCGAAAATCATGTCGCGAAGCGGCTCGCTTGGGCCCACGATAAGATACTAGAGTGGCCCTCACAATCGCTGGACGCCAACCCTAAAGTTTGGCCTCTTATAAAGAGAAAGCTCAGAGGAAAGATTCTGAGGAATTTGACTCAGTTGTCTCGTGAGATTCAAAAAATTTGGAGATCATTGCCGCGCAAGAATGTAGAAAATCTCGTCGACAACATGCCGCGAAGATGCCAGATTATTGATGCAGGAGGTGATTGGACAACTTACTAAGGTAATACCGTCGTTGTCAGCACACCAAAGAATACATTAGTGGCAAAAAATGACCGACTGTAAACGATTATACAATTCGAAATAAGTGTCGTTGTAATCGTCAAATGAGTATGTGTATCTATTATCGGACAACTACGTAATTACTTATGCAGGCCTCTAGTAGCTACCGATTTATAGTCTGACACTTCTGTCACCTCATCTACTTCTCGAACTCTTAATTTGTAATTATTATATTTTTAAATGGTTTTCGTTTCGTATTTTCAAGAAATATAATCATACCTGGCATTATCTTCTCAAAACTGTCTAAAATTAGCTAAATTACTAATAGTTGTTTTAGTTGTTTTCCTGATTACACTAAAAAAACAGCAGGAAAGTGTCTAATCGTAAATGAGTGTACTAATTTTTAAGGACACTTTATTTATAATAGTTAGAAATGTAAGTAACCTTGTAACTAAACTTTAAACAATAAAGAGATGTTGAAACTGAACTGAAATTGACATTCGTAAACGGTTATACGATTCAAAATACGCATCGTTTTAATCGTCAAATAAATATTTGTATCTATTATCAGACGATTCCGTAGTTACTCATGCAGGCCTCTAGTAGCTACCGACTTATAGTCTGACACTTCTGTCACCTCATCTACTTCTAGAACTCTTAATTTGTAGTTATTTTAAAAAACAATGAAATCTAAACTCCTAAAAAAATTATATTTTTAAATGGTTTTCGTTTCGTATTTTCAAGAAATATACCTGTCATTAACTTCTCAAAACTGTCTAAAATTAGCTAAATAACTAATAGTTGTTTTCCTGATTACACTAAAAAAAAAACAGCAGGAGTGTGTACGGCAACAGTTCCGCTGTCGAGACTCTGCGATGCCGGTACATCAGTCCGTCAGAACACGCGTTTCAATTCATACGCCGCCGATATTCTCCGGAATCTCCTTAATTGAGAAGTTTTATTAAAATTTATTTTTAAAATTTAATTGGTGTTGTTCCAGCAGGAAAATTTTGTTGGTGTTTCAGTGTTGTTTTAAAATTGTAGGACAGTTAAATTGGTTAAGGAAAAAAGTGTTCGTAAACAAGAAAACTTTAATCGAACCACTGACTATTAGTCTGTAATTCGATCTGAAGGTGTTGGTATTTTTTTTATTTAAGTCTTTTTAGAATGTTGAGAGTGAACATTGTATTGTTGAAATTAATTTAGCAGCCTATTTCTTTAAAATATCCCTAATTATAATTTTCCTTCAATAATATTTTTTAAAAAACTTTCCTATTCATCGAAATAAATATTATTAAAAATTTGGTCGACCATAAATAGCACCTAGCCAATTAAAAAAATAAATAACCTAGCGTGCTTGTTAAAAATAGCAACGAAAAATTCGATTTTAATTATTTCCAAGTCTTATTTACACATTTATAGATGACAAATGAGCTGAGAAAAATTCTGTTACGAGCGCTAACTTTTAAGTTTTTACAAAAGCAATGAAAGAAAAAAATTGTTTTATTGTTTCTCAGAATACGCTTTTAAGATTTATTCACTTTTGCACGCGTTCGAACCAATTCTCGAAACATTTTTTCCACTCTGAAGTTGGCACTTCAAAAACATGGTTTTGGAATTATTGATTCTACAGCTTCTTGAGGTGATGAAAATCGCTGTCAATGCATTTTTTTGACATTCGGAACCAAAAAGAAGTCGTGAGGCGATAAATCAGGTGAATATGAGCAATGAGACCTTAATTTGATGATTTTCTCCGTCAAATAATCAATTGTTTGACTTACTGTGTAAGAGCTGACATTGTCATGATGAAGAATGATGCGACGTTTTCGGTTGTTTTTCCTGATTTCATCGATGATTTCTGACAAACAAATTGTTGTATACCATTCAGCATTAACTATTCTTCGTTCCTCTAAAGCAATGGTTGCAACATGTCCAGGATAATCAAAGAAACAAGCGATCATTATCTTGGAAGTGCTTCGCGAACGAACCCCTTTTGTTGGATTTGGTTCATCTTAGAATACCCAAACGGTTGATTGTTGCTTATTTTCCGACTCGTACGAGTATGTCCAAGTTTCGTCTCCTGTTATGATGTTGTATACGGATTTTGCATGTCCTCACATGTCGCAAAATCAAATGTAGGGCAGTCTTCGATATGCTTAAGGATGCGTTTATCGCACGGTAACTCACGTGCCGATCCTCTTCAATCATCTTGCGCACAGCATCGATGCCTTTTGGAACAACAACCGATTTTGGTCGACCTTCACGAAATTCATCGTTGACGGAAGCACAAGTAAACAATCTTTTCTGATGGCGATTCATTACTAAAAGTTAAACGAAGCTATTCGAGGCATTGTAGTTGAGTTTTAGGCCTTTAGTAAAATCGTAAAAAATCATCCAACGAAAACCTTCACATGAAATTTGTTCACAAAACAATTTCTACCACTGTTACAACAATAACAAATGTCAAATTTTACAACAATGGTAATGTCACACCTCAACAGCGCCATCTAATGGTCGTTTATACAAATTTAAAAGGCGGCCCTCGTAACATTAGAGTTACAAGCGTAAATTTATGAAAGATTGTCCTTAAAATATACTCGTATTGGTATCTTTACTCCTATAGTTATTACCCTAAAAAGCAAACAGACTAAAAATATTAAAATAAATATTAGCCTTTTTTCCTCTATGATTGGGTCAAAGAATACTATTTTTAGAACCCAGTTAACATTGCGATTCAATATTGCCGTCAAGAATTTGAAGAAATAACTCGTGTGTTTTTTTTTCAAAATTAATTGAAAAAGCATTTACTATTTTCCAATCAAGTACCCTAATATGCATTTCCAGTTATCAACTTTTCAATTGATCAATTGAGAAAAGAAAAAGCTTTGAAATCTTGACCCTAAGTATATTTGCTGACTTGTATCGAATAAGACATTTATTTATTTTGAAAGATTATCCCGCCAGGTTCTATGATAAATTTACAATAAAAATTTTGTGATAATCCAGAATTTCTAGCTCATCATGGCCGGAATCCTTACATCACAGAATTATAACTTTTGTCTCAGCAGATTTACTTTTTATTCAAAAATCGTGGCTTTTATCTTATAACTCTGACTTTCATTATGGAAATTCTCATTTAGATCTTCAATTTATCACTTGAATTTATCTTAAAATTAGTTATTGTAATCATATACCATCGCCAATATGTCACAAAAATATTTTCGTTTATTCCATTTTTTCTGTCGAGCAGCTCTGTCCAAAAAAAAACAAACTTTTAACAGAAAATATAAAAACAGACGGTCCTTTTCACCAGGAAAAATTAAACTAAGCATCTTGCCGAGACGTACATTTCTAGGCAATGTGCTGCAGTTAAATGTCTGGGTGTCAACATAGATAAGAAACTGCCTTAGACAAAACACGTAGAAATTAAAATAAAGAAAGCTACAAATAGCCTGTGAGCATGTAGGAGGGTATTTGGTTCCTCTTAGAGATAGCAGCCGGAATACTCCTTTAGATATATACGGCTGCAATAAGACCACAACTCTATGGGATCCTGGTGTGGTTTGTAACTAAATAAAGATGAGTTCAAATTAGGCTGGACAAAGTCTAACGCTTGACCTGCCTTGTCATTACGCAAGCTATGGAAACAACCTTGGTTTGTTGGTTGGTTGGCTGTAGACGGGGTAGGCGATTTGCCTGTTTGTGCACTGTAGCCTCTTGGGTTATTGTGCTCCCCTCTCTTGGTTATGTAAGCGTCGTCTCTTTAAGAAGGTTTATTAGCTTCCTTCCAAGCTTTTTATGTGGTAATTTATCGTCACGATGTCGATCTGAACAGGTTTTTTCCTTTTTACCACTTCGTCGGACAGATGACAGTGACCGGTGATCAGTCTCACCACTAGTTTAGTTTGGGCCCTTGTTACACAAAGAACGTGAGTTGTTAGTTTCTTTGAAGGGCCGCCAATTACGTCCGTCGCATGTCTGTAGTCAGATGTTGCAAGCAAAAGATCTAGATGTTGCTGATGTGACCATTTGTTGATTGTCATTTTTACCACCTGTTTTGATACACCAAATGCTGCTTTGAGACCCCTGTATGGTTTTGTGGCTCCGAATCTGGCTAATTTCTCCGCTTTTTCATCACCTATTATCCTTGAATGTCCTGGAACCCACACTAATTCAACCCGGTTGCTCCTGAAGGATAGCTCTAAAAGATCACGTTTACATTCCATCGTTATTTTGGGGTCGGTTTCATAGGCATCTAACACTTTACAAGGCGATATTTCACGTACTACACTTACATCTATACATAAAGTCCCAAGCATTGCGTGCATCCCAGCATATGAACAAGAACAGTAGAGAGGGCTGCTGTTTCCTGCATATTGGATAAAAAAAGGAGCTCTAACAAGCTCCATGAAATCTCAACGTTTTTTGAGATATTTACAGTGCAACGATCATAGTAGATTTATGATCGCGAAGTTCGTGATTGACTGGAATAAGGCACCAGGGATGTCTAAGAGTCTTATCATCAAATTACATATATCTTGCCCAGCAATCACACCAACAAGACAACCTCACCCGGAATACTCAATAATTTTGAATCAGGAGTGTATAAGGGGATTCAACCTGGAAGGCCTAACGGTCCTTCTTAAAGGCTATTGGTCTTTTACAACCCTAAAATAAGGTAGATGCATACATATCACTACTTTGAAAATACCTAAGTTACTCGTACACTTAGATACGGAATAAAAACCCATCCAGTTGAGACATTATAAATGAAGGTTCGCTATTCGACAATAGCTGGCACCATTATTTTCTCCTCTTTTCGAAAAACTCGAAAAGAAAGTTGACATTCCAGCATTTTTATGAGATTAATATGCGAGTGTTATTTTTAACTGGATTTAAAACCCATTTACATCAACAATTATCAAAATGTCTTTACATCTAACATCACAAACTCGTGTTTCCTTTCTTCTTCCCATTACTGAAAATTAATTTTATAAATGTATTCCTAATAGGTATTAAATGTTTTCCAAATAATAAAATATTCACATGAGCAAATGCGTTTTTGGTAAAACAAATAAAACAAACTACTAAATTCCCACTGTACAGTTCAAATTAATTAGCACTTGTTAAACACTCGACGCAAATAATTTAACGAGGAATCGGTATGTATGTTCATCATCTGAGAGAATTCGATAATAACACTGGTTTACAGCCAAAAAATACCAAGAACGCCACATGCCTAGATAAGTTAATTGGGACCTCCTGAACACGAAAAACGCTATAATTTTTTTTTTTTAAGTACCGTTTTTTTAGATAACGGTACTTTTGTGTTTTTCGGTGTATGGTCCCACTCAAACCCTTATGGAGCCCAACCGAAAAGTCCGATCGAGATAAATGTCATACCGTTGGAAAGGCAACTAAATGCCTTTTCCGGCGGTATACTATAAATTTCTATGTGACAAGAAGTGGCTGAGTTATAACACCTCAAAGTTCAAAATTTGCCTATTTTTTACGTTTTTTTCAAAATTTTTCATTTTTATTTGGTTTTTTTTTCTACGTTATTGTAAAGATCTGGAATGTTTTATTTTTTTACCAAGTAGTTTATTTAATAACCAACATTTTAAACGTAATTTGAAAAAAAAAGGATGAAAAATAAAGTTTTTATTAAGGATTTTGTGGAACGACAATATTTTCGTTTTCATTGCTCACACGCTATATTCGGCGTAAATTAAAAAAATTTAAATTAAAATGACGAGCGACTTGAATTGTTCCGTTTTTTTTTTTCGGATGTATCTTCGCGAATGAGGAACCAACAATAGTCTGCCATCATTTGTTCATCCCACCAGCCCTTGTAACGTCTCTCGATTTCTTGCATTTCCTGGTGAAATCTTTCACCCTGCTCATCACTTTCGGATCCCAAGTTCATGGGGAAAATATCCAAATGACTGAATAAAAAGTGTAGTTTAGGTGTCATATTTGAACCTAAAAGTTAAAAAGAATAAATTTCAAATAATTTTCAAATGATAACGGCCTTTTTGATATACATGCTTTCACTCAACGCTTACCAATGGCATTGAATTTTTGCAGTAATGTATCGATCTTCTCAGCGTAATCGGGACTTCTGTAGTTTCCCAAAAAGTTGTAAACGATGTCCTGGAATGCTTCCCATGCCTCCAAATGAGCTGGACCTAAACACTCATTAAATGCTTGGTCACCGTATAGAGCCCGAATTTGAGGTCCATCAAATATACCAGCTTCAATTTTGCTCGCTGTGGCTCTCGGAAATTTTTGTTTAAGGTAATTCATGGCAAGACTGTCTTTTGGCAACGTTTTCACAATATTTGTAAATAACCCAAGCTTAATATGTAGTGGAGGAAGTATTATCTTCTCCTGAGGAATGAGTGGGTCATTTTTAATATTGTACTCTCCGTGCGTACGCCCACTTCGTTCGGGCCAAACTTTTCGGATGTAGTGATTCTGACGGTCACGGCTGTCCCATAGACATAGAAAACAGGGAAACTTCGTATTGCCCCCTTGCAATCCAGATAGTATGGCAACTAATTTAAAATCAGAGCAAACTTTCCATTGATGTTGGTCATATTGTATGAGAGCGAGAAGTTCTTTCATTGCTTCATATGTTTCCTTTATGTATTTTCCATATCCGATTGGAATTGATGGTTTCGTATTCCCTTTATGAAGCAAGACTGCCTTCAAACTATCCTTGCCTCCATCCAGAAAAAGACGCCATTCCACTGGGTCATAACTTTGTTGGAGAGCATTGAAAAGACCACGTATGTTGGCACAAAAACAAAAGTTTCCCGTTTTTGCGAAAAAAAACTGCAAGTTGTTTGCTACGATCACGGTAATATGTAACACGTGTCTCAGGAGCACAATATCCCCACTGTTGCAATCGCGATGCAAGTAATTCAGATTTCGATTTCGGCAAATACAAATCTCGGCACAAATCATTAAGCTCGGCCTGAGTAAGTAAATGGGGTTTCTTATTTGATTGCATTTCTGATTCACTGCACTCATCTGATGAATCACTTATTGTTGTTCTTTTTCGTATTTTTGTGGGCTCTGCTACAATCAGCTGCGGTTTGGGGCACGATACTGAGTGCGGCACTGGCAGCGTCACCGAGCTAACAACTGGATAAACTGGTTCAATTCTACGTCCGACAGCCTTTTTCCGTTAAACAGAAATAACAATCTGTTGTATGACTGATCGGGTTTCTCCATTGCATTGGCTTTCCAAATGTGAAGAAACACTCTTGACCCTTACCAATTTTATTTAATATTGTTCGGCAGTTGTTACATGCATTATTCGGTGTCCACGGTTTGTCCAGAGACGCAGGTCGAAAGCCGAAATACTTCTTATACGCTTCAGATAAATTTTTCGTATTCATTTTTCGCATCAAATGCTGTGATTTCTTTTTCACAAGAACTCCACAAACATAACAAAATTCGTTGGGATCGATTGAACACATTTTATTTTTTGCACGTACAAAGCCAAACTGTTTACTGTGATCAGATTCAAATTCTGATGGACGCCGAATATAGCGTGTGTCAGGGCTACCAACGTATACAGTGATTCAAATTCTGATGGACGCCGAATATAGCGTGTGTCAGGGCTACCAACGTATACAGTGATTCAAATTCTGATGGACGCCGAATATAGCGTGTGTCAGGGCTACCAACGTATACAGTGATTCAAATTCTGATGGACGCCGAATATAGCGTGTGAGCAATGAAAATGAAAATATTGTCGTTCCACAAAATCCTTAATAAAAACTTTATTTTTCATCCTTTTTTTTCAAATTACGTTTAAAATGTTGGTTATTAAATAAACTACTTGGTAAAAAAATAAAACATTCCAGATCTTTACAATAACGTAGAAAAAAAACAAATAAAAATGAAAAATTTTGAAAAAAACCTAAAAAATAGGCAAATTTTGAACTTTGAGGTGTTATAACTCAGCCACTTCTTGTCACATAGAAATTTATAGTATACCGCCGGAAAAGGCATTTAGTTGCCTTTCCAACGGTATGACATTTATCTCGATCGGACTTTTCGGTTGGGCTCCATAAGGGTTTGAGTGGGACCATACACCGAAAAACACAAAAAGTACCGTTATCTAAAAAACGGTACTTAAAAAAAAAAAAATTATAGCGTTTTTTCGTGTTCAGGAGGTCCCAATTAACTTATCTAGGCATGTGGCGTTCTTGGTATTTTTCCAAATTAAAAATTTGTAAACCTGTGTAATACAAGGTGTCTTAGAAAAGTGAAAAACATGAATTAAGTAAAAAAGTATATTTTTCCTATACTTACCCCGACTGAGACCAAATATGCTCTTCAACAAGTAATCTTTACTATAGGTTGTAATCTCTACACAAAATATTTTTAACTCGAAATTATTTTTAATTATGTGTCACATTTATTCTCTAATCTTTCGTTTACAGGAATTGTATATCTTTGGCTACTTCTACGTTACTGGTTGATCCTGCAGAACGTATATGTTTTGCTACAATAGACAATACAGTTTCTTTTTTGTTCAGATATATCATCGATGTTCCTTAATTATATTAGAGACAAATCTTCTAGTATAGTAGTATATCATGGAGATAACAGCACTGCTGTATCCGTAACCATCAACGTACATTTTTTAAGTTCTGTACAGAATACGTATCGGATCACTCCGGTGTTTGTCCATCTGTCCGTCCGTCACTCACTCTCGATTTTCTCCGAAACTATTTGACATAGAAAGTTGAAAGAGTAGAGTAACTTAAAAAATCGCCCGTTTTTTTCACCCTTGATTTCTGATACAAATTGTATGCTAAATGATTGTTAATGATAAAGTATACATTTGTTTTTTGAGATAAAAGGGATGGAAGTTACCATTTTTACCTTCAACTCTATTTCTATATATGTTATACAAATGGCGTTATAATAAGCGATGTAGACATCTTACGTGTATAACAAAACAGTCCATTTACATTTTCACACTTACACACATAGCGATGCGAAAAGCGAGCCATATTTTCTAGGGGGGAAAATCTAGCGAAACTGGAGATCAAAGGGATGCAAAATCGGATTGGCAAAAATATGTCTTGTTTGTTCTGTAAGTTCGTATTGGGTGATTTTTGGAAGTGCTGATATCTAGTGGGATAAAAATCTAGCTATAGAACTTTATTTGATTGCACATACTTGCTTATATCACCGCGTATTATAACTTCAATCCCTCATACCTCAAAAACCAAAAGTATACTCAACTCATAACTTTGTCATGAGTAAGTCCTCATCATTAACAATCTTTTATTTTGTATCAGAAATCGAGGGTGCCAAAACGGGCGATTTTTGGCCTGTGAGGTCATTCTTTGGCCCAAATATAGGAATTAATGGCCCGATCAGAGCCGTGTTAGTTTAAAAAGTTAAATTTTGACTTAAGGCTTTAGTTTTGGTGGGTGAAATCGGTGAAAAATATTTTTTTTGCCAGGTCATCGAGTGGAATATGAATATGGAAAAAAAGTGCGAAAATACGAGTTCAACAATATATATGGTATAATACTTATGTGCACTTTTTTTTTGTGTTATTTTAAAAAATTTGCCAAAAATCGATGTCCCCACCCTTATCTCGAAAAAAACTGATCAAAAAATTTTGAAAAAAAATTAATATTCTCCATAAAGTGTAGATTGAGCGAAAATTATCACTAGTGCAGCAATCACCGTACGGAACACTAATTGCGCAAGTCCGATTTGCACTTGGCCGGTTTTTTTAGTCGGAGTTACTGTCACGGACGTCATTGAATTTGTACTACTACTACCTATATATAAGCTGTCTCGAGCGATCACCTATTTAAGTACTAACCGAGCTCGTCGTAGATTCACTCCGATTATCGTCTCTTGCTAAGGTGAAACACTGAACAGCTTGTTGATTTTTGGAGTAACTTGAGTCTCCTGGTGAATCCTGATTAAAATTTCTTCTACGCTGTCGATCCTTAAAGCGGGTAAACCCATTTCTAAACTTGTAGAAGAGTGAATAATAATTTGACTCTATCTAATTCTAAGAACCATGATTTGTTGCGACATTCAGTTATTCCAAAAGCTTCCTTGCCAAAAATATGAACAGCCTCATTCAAAATAACCGTACAGGTACTTCACACTCTATCGCTAAATATTTTCAAAATACTGTCAATTGTCCATCTTCTCTAGAACATCCTATATGAAGTGAATAACCGAAAATTGGTTGACTTTTTGTTAGTACAATAGTAATTAATGATTTTTAAACAGAACGTTTAGACAAATATATAATTTATAAATTATTATGACAAGATTTTTGTTCGTGTTTAATTTAAAGGAGAAACCGCTTCCAAAATATTTGGGTAAGGTTTATTTGTATTCATCTTAGCGCATTAATAATTAAGCTCGTTCGATGTATATATATATATATATATATATATATATATATATATATATATATATATATATATATATATATATATATATACATATTTGTATAATATATATATATATATATATATATATATATATATATATATATATATATATATATATATATATATATATATATATATATATATGTATATATATATATATATATATATATATATATATATATATATATATATACATATTTGTATAATATATATATATATATATATATATATATATATATATATATATATATATATATATAAATATACATATACATATATATATATATATATATATATATATATATATATATATATATATATATATATATATATATATATGTAGAAGAGTTAATCTGGGGATACATCCGGAATTTTACAGACATATCGCCAAGATCTCACTTGGCATTTTCCATACTAACTCGCCGGAGTACGGTGTCTTACTACTTCGACGAGTCAGTATTGAAAATGCCAAATGGCTAAACGTCTACAAAATTCTACCCGGAATGTAATAAATGAAGGGATGTATTCCCGGATTAACTCTCTGCTACAAATTTCTCCATCCGACTTAACACATATATCATTATCATTATCCAGCCTCAATTTGCGCCTACTGTTGGTCATAGGCCTCCTCTAGGTGCCTCCATGTCTCTCTATTCTCTTTATATCATCTGATCATCTGGTGGGAAGTTTTCGTCGGCTACGCTTCTCGGTCGTCGGCCTCCATTCCACAATTTTTGACTTGCCCATCTCCACTTTATCTTAGTTTTGTGATGCACTCTATGACGTCGTATACTCATGTTCTTCTGCACAAGTCCTCATTATATATCTGTATATGTATGTATGTATGTATGTATGTATGTATGTATGTATGTATGTATGTATGTATGTATGTATGTATGTATGTATGTATGTATGTATGTATGTATGTATGTATATATATATATATATATATATATATATATATATATATATATATATATATATATGTATATATATATGTATATATATATATATATATATATATATATATATATATATATATATATATATATATATATATATATACATATATACAAATATACATATATACATACATACATACATATATATATATATATATATATATATATATATATATATATATATATACTAGATGTGCCCGCGGCTCTGATCGCATAACTACAGAATTATTGTTTAGGATTTTTTGCTGGCGACAAACTTTTTTCCAACTTGTTTCACTATTATCGTCACTTCTTAATCCTTATGTTACCTAACGTAACAAAATATATACTAAAACCTGTATGAATTATAAAAAAAACACGTAAATCGGATGAGTGATTCTCGAACGATAAGCGCACTAACAGAAAGACAGAGTTTATAAACTATATATATATATATATATATATATATATATATATATATATATATATATATATATATATAACAAACATAAAAAAAAAAAAAAATCTACCTTGAAAATTTATGGTTTTTTCAGCATGTACGCTAATGATTAGCATAACCCGACATGTCAAATTGACGTGAATTATGATAATAATGTCGGCCATAGCAATGCTTAAAAAGTCGAAAGAATTTTACTTTATGTTATAACAAATTCAAAAAATTTGCTTTTTCAATAAAAGGATCTAATACTACCGAGATAAACTGCATTCGGTGTTTTCTGTATCATTATTCATTATATTTTTGTATCTAAAGCCAATCACCTGAGTTGGTTTTGTTTATGTTTAATTGATCGGTTGTTATATATAACTTGATTCATCATATTACAATCAATCATAAAATGACATATCTTCCATCTTAATGATTCAAAAATATTTAATATAAAGAGATTAAAGAATAAATATTTTGATATTACTAAGACAAAATTAGGATGTTTATGGATAAATTTTAGATTTTATGAATCTATGGTATTCGATATTTCATTAGAACAGAAATAAACATTTAACCGGATTACATCTAAGAAATGCTAAAAATGCGATAATTTCTCGAGCCAAAGCAGAAGTCAACATTAAAAATGTAGTAAATATGTAGCGTTTTGATATAACAGAAACTATCTATACATTACTTATATATCTAGATTTGCAGAACAACATTAAAACACTTCGAAAGTTAGTATATGAACAATTACTATACTTTGTCGAAAAAGAAATAGAACTTTTGAGAAGTAAAGGAAAATACTGCAATAAGTACATATTTTAATTTGTACATAATTTATTCAACTCTCATACCACTTTTTCTACATACATTTCAAATAACTTTAACAAAAACAATTATTATAACATCTCGGTTTCTCGCTTCAAAAATCTATAATTTTGTAAATAATTTATATCTAATACTTACGGGTATATTTTAACTTATCTAATCTATCTAGCTTGAAAAACAACCCCATCCAAAAAAAATATGTGTTCGCCTCAAAAAATGAGACTACAGTGATTTTGAACTCATCGTCTGGGGACAATTTTTAAGCCTTGAGAATTTTTCTTCAGAAAATCACAGAGCGTTAAATCAAGACTACAGGATGGATGTTGTAACTCGGTAGATCCACTGCTTTCGGTAATAGCTTGATATATGCGAGCCATGTGGACGTTTGTAATTGTCACGCACTAGCGTTTTGGTTCTCCATCAATTGGGAAGTTTTCCTATTATAGCTTGAATCTTCCTTTTGGGGATTTTTTCCATATATTCAATAGGCAAAGTTTCCTAGCAATCCTAAAAATAACCTAGTTTTCAGCTACTATGAACTCATTCCATCGAGTCCTGCTTCATAGTAGGAGCCTACAACAAGGAAACAACTCTCATCGTTCTCTAAAGTGGCCAAATTTTCTTGAGAAATTTCTTTCGTTGCCATTTTCTGTTCTGGCATAAAAAATTTGGAAAGCTATCGTAGAGAAACTTTTTTCATCCATGAATTTTCCTAAACAAAATTGTTGCGAATCTTTAAGCTCCTTTAGCAAGCACTGAAATCTTTATTTGTCGATCCAGAAGCAGCAAGTACTCAAACAAGCCGGATGGTTTCCTTATTTCTTTTCTCCACCGCTCTTCCCGATCTGGGATCATCCTAAATTGAGTTTTGGTCCCATCGAAACTGATAACATCAAAATGTTACTTGAAAATGAAATCCATGAATATTTTTTGGTTCATTTTCCTCTTTAGTAGAAAATATATCTGTAAATTGACCAAGTGTGTAGCTGTACGTAGCGACATAACCGACAAAGAGAAAATAGCAATATTAAAAGTAAATGTTCCCAGATTGCATCTTTCTAAATATAGCTGAGATTTAGAGTAGTGTCCAGAACCCTTAATTTACACCCACGCCTATTTTTTGGTCCATTTCCCTGTTTAGTAGACAATATATCTGTAGATTGACCAAGTGTGTAGCTGTACGTAGCGATATAACCGACAAAGAGAAAATAGCAATATTAAAAGTAAATGAGAACCATGGCCCAAACAGGAAAAATACAATACGCCATCAAAGAAATGGAACGACTGAAAATCAAAATTTTGGGAATAAGCGAAATGAGATGGCCAAATTCAAATTACTGCGATATTGAAGAGCATAGAGTATACTACTCAGGATGTCCCGTCAAATACGAGTATGGAGTGGGAATCATATTGCACAAATCAGTTGCATAAAATGTCTCAAACTTTGTGCCCGTCAATGAAAGAATAATGCTGATCCAACTAAAAGCAATTCCAGCAAATGTAAACATCATACAGGTGTAAGCACCCACGAGTGAACATGAGAAAGAAAATATAAATAATTTTACACTGAATTAAATACCTTTATCAAAAAAATCCCGAAAAGAGAACTACTTATAATAATGGGTGACTTTAATACAAAGGTGGGAAGAGGAAGATCAGGAAACCATATTGGACCCCATGGCCTTGGTGAAAGAAATGCGTGTGGAGAAAAACTTTGTACTTTCGCAGGAGAAAACGATTTGGTTATAATGAATACATTCTTCGAGCTACCTCCGCGCAGATTGTATACCTAGAAAGCCCCAAAAGATGGAAAAGATGGTACAATCATATGAAATTAAATCGACTACATAATGGTAAACTAAAGATATAGAAACAGCTGCAAAGTGGCCAAAACATATCCGGGAGCGGATATAGACTCTGATCACAACTTGTTAATGGCCGAATTTAGGGTACAATGGAAGAAACTGAAAATAAAATAAAACACAACTATTTATGATGGAAGAAAAATCAGAGAACCAGAAGTAAGAAATCAAATCATGGACATGCTAAGTAACGCTTTGACTGATATAAAGAACAGCTCAGAAGTTAAAGAAAAAATTATTAAAATTGTTAAGGTCACGAAAAGAGTAAAGAAAGAGATAATAACAACAAATGTAATCAAGAGAAAACCCTGGATGACGGATGAAATCCTGAGATTAATGGAAGAAAGAAGAAAGAACAGAATAAATAATGACATGAACAGATATAGGTCCATCAATAACCTGATTAGAAAGAGAATTAGAGAGGCAAAAGAAAAGGAACTCAAAGACAAATGCATAGAAATTGAAATATCACAATCAAAGCATGACACATTTGGTGTATATAGGAAGGTCAAGGAAATAGCAGGAAAATTCAAGAAAAAATCAATAGGAAAAATGGAAAAACGATCAAGGAGATATAATTGTAGACATAGCACAAATAAAATTAACATGGAAAAAACTATGTGAAAGAATTGTTTTCAGACATAAGAGCAGAACAACAAATAACGAACGAAATAACAGGACCGGACATTCTTTTGGATGAAGTTAATGCAGCAATACTATCACTCAAGGATGGAAAAGCCGTTGGCCCAAACGAGGTGCAGTCAGAGATCATCAAACTCTTTGATTAAGATTTCAAGAAAGAACTAACTATCATTTTCAATGAAATATACAACAATACCCAAAGAATGGTTGAGATCGGAGTTTATAGTTCTGCCAAAAAAACAGGGGGCCAGAAAATGCAGTGATTATAGAACAATAAGCCTCATGAGCCACTATTTTTAAAAATCATGCATCGGAGGTTGTACAAATTCTGTGAAGAACAAATACCACCAACACAGTTTGGTTTTATGAAGGGTCTAGGAACAAGAGATGCCTTATTTAGTGTACAAGTGCTCTTCCAACGTTGCAGAGACATGAATGCTAATATATATGCCTGTTTCATCGATTATCAAAAGGCATTTGATAAAGTTCAACACAACAAAATGTTAGAAATTCTGCAAGATAATGGAGTTGACGGCAAAGACTTACGCATAATTAAAAACCTATACTCGAATAAATCAGCTTCTGTTAAAATCAACCAGGATAAAACAGTAGAAATAAAAATCTTAAGAGGAGTACGGCAAGGTTGTATACTGTCACCTCTCATATTCAACATGTACTCAGAGGCAATCGTTCAAGAAGCCCTAGAAAATACTGAAGCAGGAATGCTATTAAATGGCGAACGAATAAATAACTTTAGGTATGCCGATAACACCGTTATTTTTGCCGAGACTGCACAAGAACTACAGCTTTTAATGAACAGAGTAGTTAACATTAGTAAAAAATATGGCCTGGAGGTTAACATCAAAAAAACAAAGGTCATGATAATTAAAAAGGAAAGAATTGGTAGAGTACAGTTTCCTATCAAAGGAAAAGTGGTGGAACAAGTGTCAACATACACATATCTCGGTACAGTACTAAACGAACAATGGGATCATTCTCAAGAAATAAAATCAAGAATTGAAAAAGCAAGAACAGCTTTCATTCAAATGTCTAAATTATTCAAAACACATAATTTAAGTTTACAACTGAAACTCAGACCCCTCCGATGCTACTTATTCTCCATCTTGTTATACGGAGTGGAATCTTGGACGCTGACTGAGGCGACAACAAAAAAACTAGAAGCATTCGAGATGTGGACTTATAGAAGAATCCTCGAAATATCATGGATGGACAAAGTATCAAACACTCAAGTACTACAAAGACTCAATAAGGAAAAAGAGATTATGTGCACAGTTAAACGTAGAAAATTGGAATATCTGGGGCACATTATGAGGAATGAAACAAAATATAGATTACTGAAGTGCATTCTGCAAGGAAAGGTTCAAGGCAAAAGAAGCATCGGCAGAAGACGAATATCCTGGGTAAAGAACTTAAGAACCTGGTTCAAAACATCCACCACGGAATTATTCAGAGCAGCAACAAACAAAATTATCATTGCTAGGATGATTGCCAACATTCGGTAACGGATGGGCACTGGAAGAAGAAGAAGAAAAGTAAATGATCCCAGATTGCATCTTTTTAAATATAGCCGAGATTTAGAGTAGTGTCCAGAACCCTTAATTTACACCCTCTCTCCAAAAAGAAGCCAACCTGTTCAACAACGGAAGAAGGCAATAGCTTCTGCTATTATACATTTTTGTTGAAAACCGCGGCAGCCTAATTAGTGCTGTTATCGATTTTTTTTGTTACTAGGTTATTCTAAAATTACAAAAGTACAGTAATTACTGTCTTAAAATGTGCATTTTTCAATGGCGAGATACTCACCGTTCAAGTTTAAATTGTGACTGACAGAGGTCGCATGTTTATTTAGAATTACGAATAATAACGATATTTGGTACTGAAAAAATATATATATAGAAACAGCCGCCAAATTTAACAAGCCGAGAACTTTTCAAATCATTAACCGCAGAACCCATGATGAGTTCATGGTCACGGTTGTTTTAATGATTATTTTGAAAGACGCTAATGGTAAATCTCAATGCTAAACTAAAAGAAAATTAGTCACATAATATTATATAATAAAGCTGAAATAAACATCGTCTCGTTCATTCCTCAATATGGCTATTATTATCATTTGCCCAATTTAATTCCAAATTAGATTATAATTGTAAATTTTGGTTTGTAGTCGTAAAAAAAAAAAACAATTTTAGTTTTTAAATTTATTTTCAAATATGTCATGACAAGCACTCATTTAGAAATGATATATGGAATGCTGTAAAAAATTGTTCTTTTAATTTTATTCAATAAGCCAGATTCAAACTGGTCAGAGCCAACAAAATCAAGAAAAACCAGGTTATTGTTCGGATTCTACTGAGAACATTAGTTCTAACTAATTTTAAAGTACTTTAACAAACAAACTAAAATAGTTGTTCAATTTTATTTCGTCAGTATTATATTCGTGAAAAAATCACACTTCGAAATTTTTGCTTTTCTTGATTTAGGGTTCCTAGAACCCGAACGTCGGTCTGTTAGCAAGATAACTCTCGAACGAAATGAATTATCGATTTCAAACTTGGTACATAGATAATATCTAATAAGATGAAGCCTATAGTTTTTTAAACGACATCGTTTAAGACCAAGGGATTAAAGTGGTGGGGTCGATAAATTTTGTATATAATATGGTAATTTTTCCTAGTTTTTTGCTGAAATAATGACTAAATGTTTTGCATATATATATATATATATATATATATATATATATATATATATATATATATATATATATATATATATATATATATATATATATATATAAAATATAAAGCGGGTGGAGGAAGAAATTAGAGAGGTTGTTTCGTATATATGGAGATACATGTTCATTTCACAGTTTTTAGAATCGAAGACTTCAGTAGATTTTTTTTTTCATTCAGTTCAATTTTAACTCAAAAGGGGGGTGAACGTGGTGGGAGTCCTTAAATATTGTATAGTTTCAATAGTATTTGAGAAATTTTCCAGGGTTTTTTTTAATGGACTTCAGAAATTTTAGGCATATGGTAAAATATATCAGAGATTATCGGGTGGGGAAGTGGTTAGAGTGGTAGCTTTATATATAGTGATATATGCCCTTTTCAGGGTTCTTGTACTATAGGAATATGTAAATTAAGATATGTTTTCGGTAACTGTCAATTTTAATTGAGGAAGAGGGAAAAGAGATGGGAGAATCTTGTATAGTTTCAATAATATTATAAGAATTTTTTAAGCATAATAATTTATAATAAAACATATAAGATGTCAAAGGGTTGGAGAAGGGAGATAGAAGAGTAACTTCATATTTGTCGTGTTATAGATTTTTTTTTCGAGTTCTTTCAATCAAAAAATCGAAACAATACTTTTTTTCATTATTTTCATTGTTAACATGGGAAGAGAATAAAAGGAATGGTTGTCATTATATTGTTTCAATAGTATTATGAGATTTTTTCTAGTTTTTGGTTGGGATATTGGATATTTAATCTAAAATAATTTTCCTATACTAAAATATATACGGGGTGCGATGAGGCAGGAGGCGAAAAAAGCAACTGCGTTTAGGTCGTAATATGCTTTCATTGTTATTGATTTTCCATTATTTCCGATTTTAACAAAAATAAGATTTAGAAGGATAGATATCTGATTACACAATAATCTAGAAAAAGTTAAATTAAATATAAAATTTTAGGAAATACAAAACGGTTAAGTTGGCCGAAATATACTTATGAAAAAGCAGGAAAATTATTGTACTTACTTTTCCTGCTAACGGGAAGTATTATATTCGTGAAATAATTACCCTCTGAAATTTTGCTCTTTTTTTTGATTTTAGAATCTTGAGTTCATAAAAAGCATATTTTTTAAGTTTCAACTTCATAATAAATATTATTAAATAGGGCAAAAATAATAATCTAGCCATATATTACAAAAAAAGGTTTATTTTTATTTGCACATCAAGAGGTTTTAATTAGCATATCTGACAAGTTTTTTATCTGTATAGTCCATATTTAAATTTTTAGTGCTCCCTACGGAACACTTATAAGATCATGTCGGTGTCTGTCCGTCTGTCTGTCTATCACACTCGATTTTCTCCGAAACTATTTGACATAGAAAGTTAAAATTTAGCAATAATATTAAATTGATGGCCTTGTCAGACCTGCGTAGTTTTGAAAGTTAAATTTTGACTTAAGAGGTTAGTTTTGGGGGATTAAATCTGAAATGAAAAAAAATTACCAGTTCATAGAATGGGGTGTCAAATGAAAGTTTGTAAAAACACGAGTTCAAAAATATATGTAACATAGTACTTGCGCACAGTTTTCTTTCCATTATTTTTAAAAAATTGCGAAACCTCGCTGTCTCCCCCCTTATCTGGAAAAGTACTGTTTAAAAAATCTTGAAAAAATTCTGGAATATTCTCCACAGGGTGTGGATTGAACGAAAATTATTACGAGTGCATTACCTTTAATAATTTATCTGGTATATAAAAGAAACAAATATTTCAAGGTCATCAGTTTTCAGTACAGATCGGAAAGAAACTTTCTTGAAAACTCATTTCGAGGGTGTTTCGTGAAGTCATTGATCATTTTGTACCTCCTTAACAAAAATTTTTATTTTAAAAGCAATCAACGTACGAAACACTAATTGCACAAGTCCGACTTGCACTTGGCCGGTTATATTCTTTAACGTATGCACGTATTTCGTTAGCACAGAGCCTATATTTTGTTCGATGTGATTTGAAAGGAGAAGATTATAGTTTTTTAATCATTGCACTTGGCCGGCGCTTTTTTTGATTTGAACAAGGTAAATTTTTAATTTTTGTTATTAATATTTTAACATGCAGTGGATTAAATTATTCTATAGTTTAAAATAGCGAAATTTAGTATTTATTTTAAAATTGCACGTTTGAAAAGAAAGTGCTGGGTAAATCATTTTACCAAATCTTTTTAAATGGCATCGCTCGTGCTTTCTTCACAATCCTGATTATTTTTTTACTTTTGCAGATATATAATATAAACATTTAGCCAATTAGAGTTTAAAATTTAAAATACAGCAGCAAGTAACTGAAGATGCTTTGTCAGGATAGTCGATTCCTTTAACTTCGTAATTTAGCTTCATAGGTGCTTATTACAATTGTTACGGTATAAATACGAAACGTTATAATAAATGGAAACTTCTCAAAGGCTCTGAACTGGTCCTGTTTCTCAAAATACTCTGTGTTATTTATAGGATAGCTGAATAGAAAAAGTTTTGCATACTAATAATGAGATAAACTAGAAATTCAGTATTTTTTAAATTAGTGAGATAAGAGGATATAAGGCAATTAAAACACATTTGAAGATAAGACTTTCTAGACAGAGATTATTCATAATACCTACAATAAAGAAAATTTCTAACAGTGTATTTTACATTAGCAACACGTAACGAATTGTTTTTGAAATTATTAGACACGTAACAATAATTATAAAATAAAATAATTTATTTTTAACAAACAGTAATCTTTTTTATGAAGTAAAGATAACAGCCAGGAACTATTAATAGAAGGTGAAAGAATAGGAAAGGTACAAACATTAGCTTGGTCTCCGTGAACTAACAAAAACCCCAATTTCTACGATTAAGGGTATTGTAGGAAAACCATCACTCAGGAACAGGAAAAAACGGAAAGATGCATCATGCAGACGATTGTGAAAAATACGTCATCAGGCGAAAAATATATTCTATGTATGAAAAGCAGTTGGTGCCGACACTAGACAAAATAAAATTAAGAGTGGTGCAGGACGGGACCAATATACATTGTGGCCGATCAACTCTTCACAGAATTCTCTTAAGAATGGGATTCACGTTCCGAAAAATTAACAAAAGTCAAGTAGTGTTGAAGTCACAAAGATTACGAATCTTGCGACATACTTATTTACAAGAAATTAAAAAGTATCGATCAGAGAATTGGCCAATATTTTACCTTGACGAAACATGGTTCGATACCCATGACACTGTGCAAAAAGTGTGGGTTGACAGCAGTACAAAATGTCAGACTAACGCACCTTCAAATGAAGGTAAACGAATAACTATTTTGTATGCTGGATCTGAAAAGGGCTGGGTTTCAAAGTGTCTACTATTATCTGCAGAAAACATAAATGATTCTAGTTTGGACTATCACGAAGACACGGCCGCAGAATTTTTTGAAAATTGGTTTCAAAATTCCCTTTTGCCAGATGTTCCTGAACAGAATGTTATAGTTATGGATAATGAAAGGTACCACAGTCGCCTATTAAATAAGGTTCCTAATGCAGCCAACACCAAATCGGAAATACAGGAATATATGTTAGAAAATGACATTTATTTTGACTTTAGTTATAAAAAAAAGTGATCTTTTGGGAGTTTTGAAAGAGTATAAATTGAACAAGAAATATGTTTGTGACAGTATGGCTGAGAAAATGGTACACACTATTTTGCGGCTTCCTCCGTATTATTGTGTGTTTAATCCAATTGAACATATTTGGCATCAAGTTAAATCAAAAATAAGGACACAGAATGTTTCTCCTACTTTAAGCGTGTCAATAGTTGAATTAATAAAAAAAATTATAAATGATACTCGTATATACCTTGTGAAAGCCGGAAGAATTCCATTCAGCGTGTTGTTAAAATTGAAGATTCATATATTTATATAAATAATATAAAACCACTGATAATTACCTCAGCTGATGACAGTGATAGCAAAACTTGGCTTAAGTTAAAACATATTTTTATTTATACAATATGTCCCCTCTTGTAAACCCCATTCATTCAAAGTGTATATTTGTACTTTTTATCCATTTGTTTTTACATGCATCTATAAATAAACATCTCCAAAAACACTTATAATTTTATTTATTTGCATTAATGAATAAAATTCTTAAGTCCATCTCTGCAACCTATCAAAAGGTCAGAATTTTTATATTGCCCAATTAAAACGGCAAAAATCAGGATCTTATATTTTGGGACAGGCTGTACTGCCGATATTAAAATATGGCACTGAAACGTGAGCTTTAAATAAAAGTACAATAAATAAACTCCAGGTAACCCAAAAAGCAATGAAGAGGACAATGCTAAATATTAGACTCCAAGAACGTATTCCTAACATCGAGATTCGAAGAAGATCAAAAGTAACAGATGTAATACAACGAATATGTACATTAAGGTGGAATTGTGTGGTGCATACCGCATTAATGAATGAAAACAGATGGACACGCCATATAGTTAAATGGAGGCCTAGAGAACACAAAAGATGCAGAGGTAAACCACAGGCAATATGGACGGACGACATAAAAAGATTAGCGGGACACTACTGGATGCAAAAAGCAAACAACAAAACTTATTGGAGACGACTTGGGGAGGCTTACATCCGACTATGGATGGAATAAGCTAATGATGATGATGAATCTTTTTTTAAGTTGAAAGTAAAAGCCAACAGCTCTATTATAATTTCTAACTCTCATAGCAACTAGATCGTCGAAATCATAAAACTTTTTATTGGATTCGAAGGTTGTAGTGATGATAAATTTCATTTATCATCTAAGTTGCGAATCTGACACACCTGAGTTTATGCTTTAAATAATTCCATTGGAATTCCAATGTTTTAAGATTACCTTTTATCTCAAATCCACCCAGATATCAACAGCGTACATATAAAAAGCAAAACTCACCGATAATCCTTTAATTATTTTATTACATTAAAACTACTTAATTAAAGATCCTTTAAGAATAATGCGTTGCCTATCTTGGGCCGAAGTAAATAGTAATTAGTTTTACAATTGCTTATAAAGTAATATTTATGAGGTATAACAACAAATGTCTAGGGAACTTAGACCGGTAGGCCGAAGTGGACCAATTTCTTAGCCACCTGCAATTTCTGTATTTGTACTTTTGTCGTTATATAAAAAGTTTTTACTAAAATTAATACTGGTAACATAGAATTGACTGTTCTTAAATCTAATCGAGCGAAGTTTCATCCATAACAACGCGACGATCACAATTTTGAATCCGGACTTTTGCATTAGTTACAAAATAATGTCCTACAAAATAATGTCCCAACATAAAAGGACAGCCTTTCTATTCTAAGTAGAAATAATAAAAGGAAAACAAATAATTATAAAAAAAAAACAAACTAAAATAGAAAGGTAACACTAATCAAGAAACAACAGCCCAAGCCACACATTCTGTCGCCAAGCAGGAGAATTTTAAATACATTTTCGCATAATACATTTCCATCGTTTGTGTCATATTCTATTAATATTTATTTGTTTTATACCATTCTTCCCGGAATTGGATTAGCAAGTTTTTAATTTATTTTGTTACCAGGTGCATAGTTAGTTTTATTTGCATGATTGAGAAATAATTGTTTATTATTATTTTTATTGATGTTTTTAGCGATACTGTTTTAATTTTAGAGAAGTGTTCGTAACCTTTTGCTAACTGTTTATTAAGTCGATATTGGTAATTCGTTTCCCAGAATATGCACAATAGTGCTGGGAAAAACAAAACGCGTCAATAATCGAATACTCGGTACTTGGATACTTGTAATAATCGAGTGATTGTTCGAGTATTTAAATGATTTTTTTTATTCACGATGCATATTTAAATAATGAAGTGATTGATTTCGAAGTAATCTTTACATCGTGTAAAGATCAATTCACTGAAGTTCTCGTCGTCAATTTTCGGTTGTAACAACATGGAAAAAGTTCGGAATTTTTTTGCTGTTGGCATATTCAAAATATTTTGGTATAATTCGTTGTTACCCATTGTGAGGTGAAGAAATATGGAGTAACGTATTCAAATTATGTTAGGTTTATAGATTCTACATATTCATCGATATTTTCTGGTTCATTCCAAATTACTTTTTTCTTCTTGAGCGTCATTTTTTTTCTTTCATTTTTAAGTTTATTTTAACTGTAGCTCTCACTGCTCGGTGGTCACTTCCAACGCAAAGTTTGCTCATCACGATGACATCTGAGATATTCCTTTCCTGGCCTGCTATAAAGAAATTAATCTCGTTTTTTGTTTTTTTATTAGAACTTACACGCGTCGATCTATGATGAATGTTCTTTTTGAAAAAGCTGCTCATTACATATAAACCTTGGTGGTGTAAAAAATTTAATAGCATTTGTGCTCTCTCGTTCCTACCTCCCAGTTCGAACTTTCCTACTACTGCTTCAGATTTATCGATCTGGGTTCCAATTTGAGAATTAGAATCTCCCGCGAGGAAGGTATAGTAATAATTTGTTTCTTTTAATGCCATTTCGATGTCGTCATAAAAGTAGTTCACCTCTTCATCTTCGTAATGGTAGAGTATAATCCTGTATTATTTTCATGTTGTAGCGGTTGTTTAAAGTGAGTATCAAGTATATTACACGTTCTGATATTATTTTTATAGTTGTTATATTTTGTACATGTTCCCTGTTAATAAGGAAGCCTATACCGCCAATGATGTTTCGGGATTACAATTTGTATTTCCAGATTTTAGTGTGATAAGTTGCTCTTTATGTGTCCTAACCTCACAGAGTCAAATAATTTCCCAATTTATAGCTTGTAGTTCCTGTTCTAGTGTTATAACCTTTTCCTAGGAAGGAAGTGTTCTTACGTTATATGTTAAGAGTCTGAAATTTTTCGTCTTCGTTTTGTGTTTGTGGAAATCTCTCGCTGTCAATTTCCTGTCCCCCTAGAATCCATGGTACTGACTGAATAGTTGTCAGAGCAAGATTCTGAACAATTTCTCCTACTTGCCCGGGTAAATCTGTTTTGAAACTTGTCATTTTATTACGGCAATTCGAGAGATAATTTTCACATAAATTCAAGTGCTCAGTGATATAGGTTGTTTACTTAAATGCACCCAATAATAAAATGATTTAAGAAAAAAGGCAACAGGTTCAAAATTATATAAATTATTGCTTTAATTGCTAACAGTAGGTAAATAACATGGGTAGTAATACATAAGATAATTAGTAATAGATACAAAATATGTTTATAAACATGACGTGTGAAAGATATAAGCATGGCATAATAATCGCAAATTTATAAAAATTTCCATCACGACTGGCAAATTAAAGTTAATTGGTTAATATGTGTCTATTTAGATAAAGTGATAAATTAAAATATTTGCTGGTAATAATTTAAATTGTTGGTAGAAAAATAAATTATATCAAAGTGAAGTCTAGTATATTGCTTGTTTTTCCAAAAGTATAAGGGGTGTGAATTAATTTTGAGGGATTTCTAAGGGAGGACGTAACTTGTATTATATCACATCGAGGCATCATGTTGCTATATTCATGATGAAGCACCATCATTTGACTTGAATTTTTAGTATATGTTATTTTGCGTGAGTAAACAACATTGAATATGTCGAATTACTCTTCTTCTTATAGCTAGGCACTATTGTCTGTTTTCTTTGTTTCCTGCTCTATCGATCGTCCCTCCATCTCTTTCTTAAACGTGATCTTCTTCCATTCGGTGACTTGTCTCTTACTATCCGTACTATCCTGTTGTTTGTCATTCTTCCTATGTGTTGAACCCATTCCACTTTTCTTCCTCTTATCCACTGGTTGATATGTTCTATATTACATGTGCGTCTTATGGTCTTCACTCCTTTCTCTATCCCTCTGTGTCTTGTTGGTACAGGGTGAGTCAACGATAAAGTAAAGTTCATTATCTCATTTGTTTCGGGAATAACGAAAAAATGTTAAATACAATAGTTTTAGGGATTGTTAAGTTGCACAGTTTAAAATTATTTTTGAGTATACAGGGTACTTCAAAAAAGTGTGGCCGATATATCATGTTTTTTTTAAATGGAACATCCTATTTTCTAGTTTATTTTTAAATTCTGCGTAAAATTTTATAACTTTTTTATTAATAATATTATATACCTAAACCTAGTAGTTTTCCTAATATTTCATTTTTTTTTTAAAAAAAATACTAGTTTTCAGTTTTGTAAAAATTGCCAGTTGCCATTGTTTCTGAAGGTGAAATACTCATAATTGGTACGAGCGTTCTGTAGATATAAAAAAAAAACATATATGTAAAGAAATTTGAGTTAGATGCTACAGGGTGTTGAAAATAAATTTATACATTTCGACTATTTTAAATTGAAAAATCTTAAATATTTTAAATGACACACCCTGCATATTATTATTTTTTCTGATAAATTTTCCAAAACCCTCCAACTTTTATTAAATATGTCATATACCTATTTCTAATAGTTTTCGATTTATTTTGAATTTTTTAATTTTTACCCTTGTTTTTAATACACTTACGCTATAACAACATAGTTGCCAAGACAAAACAAAAATGTAGGCATTGTCAAATTTTGACATGTCTATTAAGCAAGTAAAAATAGTGTTATTTGTTGTAAGTGACCTAATAGTTATGGATTTTCCTAAAAATGAATTAATTGATATGGTTTATATACTGGGCGAGGTGGAAAAAAATTGTCTTTTGGCAGTAAGGCTTTACGGAGCGAAGTACCCTAATAGATGTATATCTTCTAGAAAATTTTTTTAGTGCTTAATGGAACGGTTTGATGGTAGTGGTAGCGTTGAGTATATGAAACGGAAAATAGTAAATCAGAATGATACCAATGAGGAAAAAGAAATGAAGATTTTACTTCATATTAAAGATAATCCCCAGGTCAGCAGCCTTCAACTAGCTGACTTATCTGACACATCCCAATCTACGGCTAATCACACCACGAGATAATACAAGTATCATCCCTTGCGAACAACGCAATTGAACACTTTGGAGAATCTCGAGCGGTTGGTCTTGACATATCCAAGGCATTCGACCGTGTTTGGCACGATGGACTGTTGGCTAAGTTACGCTCTTATGGTATGTCTGAAAGGTTCTGTGTGGCTCTCATGTTTCCTCAGAGAGCGTTCTTTACGAGTGGCGGTCGACGAATTTCTTTCTAACACCCTCACTATCAACGCCGGTGTGCCCCAGGGCTCCATACTGTCTCCTACTCTCTTTCTCATTTACATTAACGATCTGCTGGAAAGGACCGGGAATCCAATCTATAGCTTTGCAGATGACAGTACGCTTGTCTCTTCATTCACCTTAACGCTCGGACATCGGCTGCTCAGACGAATATCCACAGACAGCAGGAGGTCGTTCAACTTACCAAAGACCTGGAAGAAATTCTATCTTGGGGTGACAGTAACCAAGTGGAATTTAACGCTACAACAACCCAAGCGGCAGTTTTTTCTAAAAAAGTTAACGTTGCTGAACCTGACATAGTTATGTCGGGGCACTCCATTCCCCTAACATCGTCGCTCAATTTGTTGGGCATCAATTTGGGAGCAAATATGTCCTGGCATGAACATGTTGCAGGCATAGCAAGGAGAGCTTCTCAAAAGTTGGGAATACTATTTCGAACCAGAAAGCTTTACACTCCACAACAACTGTTAATTCTTTACAAAGCTCAAATTCGACCAATTATGGAATACTGCTCCCATGTTTGGGGCTCCGCTCCCAAACATTCACTGCATTTGTTGGATTCTGTTCAGAGAAGAGCGGTCCGTCTGATTGGGCACCCGGAATTGACCGGCGGCCTTGATTCGCTGGAACATCAAAGAACGGTTGGCGACTTGAGTCTGTTCTACAAGTATTTTCATGGAAAGTGTTCGAAGGATGTAGCCGGCTTAATTCCTCCCAAAGCGGTGCATGTTAGAAATACACGTCGCGCTGGTGCTTCACATCCGTATGAGGTTCAGCTTGTTATTCCGCGTACAACGCTTTTCAAGCAATCTTTTATATGGAGAACGTCATCCCTTTGGAATAATTTGCCCAGCGCTTTGTTTCCCACCGAGTACAATTTCCAGCGATTCAAGAACAACGTGAATCGCTTTTTTTTTTTTTTTTTTTTTTTTCCGCACTCGTGCCGCTCCTGGAGCGCTTTAGGGACTTCCCTGCAGCACGTGTGCTAGACCCATTAAAAAAAAAAATAAAATAAAATTAAGGAACGACACCAAGAACTTCAAGACCGTGATTTTGAACGACAAGTAAACGTTTGTACTACCATAAATGGAACAATAGAGGCCGATCCAAATTTTTTATCCAAAATAATGGTTTCTAATGAAGCTACTTTTCGCAGTAATGGAGCTGTTAACAGCCATGACATGCATTATTATTCAACAGTTAATCCATTTTGGGTCCGGGGAGTTCAAAATCAAAATCTTTGGTCGCTTAATGTATAATGTGGAATATTCAATTTTCGAAGTTTTGGTTTGTTTTTCCGCGAACCGCTTAACGGGCTTAGATATCTAAATTTTTTGCAAAACGAATTACCCCAGCTTCTTAAAGAAGTTGATAACTCTGAAAGGGAACAAATGTGGATGCAACAAAACGGAATTCCTGCTTATTACCACCGGGAAGTTCGGGAATTTTTAAACGATCGTTACCCACAAAAATGGATCAGTAGGGATGGATTCATTCAGTGGCCCCCTCGATCACGTGACTTAACACCTTTAGACGTCTTTTTGTGGGGCTACATTAAAGATCGGGTTTATGTGAATCGCCCTACAACACCAGTAGATATGGAAAATAGGATACGGGATGCGTGCAGGACAATAACGCCCTTTATGCTAAGGAAAGTGAAGGAAAATATAGTAAAACGACTAAACATGTGTATTCAAGTAGACGGGAATATTTTTGAACTTTTATTACGTTAAAATAATTAATCATTAGATAAGTTAAACTATATTAAAATTACTATTAACTATTTGTTTATGTTTTCACAATAGCTTAAGTGTATTAAAAACAAGGGTAAAAGTTGAAAAAATTTCAAAATAAATCGAAAACTATTAGAAATGGGTATTTGATATACTTAATGAAAGTTGGAGGGTTTTGTAAAATCTATCAGAAAAAAATAATAATATACAGGGTGTGCTATTTAAAAAATTTGAGATTTTTCAATTTAAAATAGTCGAAATGCATAAATTTATTTTGAAAACCCTGTAACATCTAACTCAAATTTCTTTACATATATCTTTTTTTTTTCATCTCTATAAAACGCTCGTACCAATTATGTTCGTATGAATTCAGAAACAATGGCGCTACTGGCAATTTGTTACAAAACTGAAAACTAATATATTTTTTTTTTAAATTGAAATATTAGAAAAACTACTAGATTTTGGTATATAACATTATTAATAAAAAAGTTATAAAATTTTACGCAGAATTTAAAAATAGATTAGAAAATAGGATGTTCCATATAAAAAAACATATGTTATATCGGCCACACTTTTTTGAAGTTCCCTGTATACTCAAAAATAATCTTAAACTGTGCACCTTAATATTCCCTAAATCTATTGTATTTAACATTTTTTTGTCGTTGTGTCGAAACAAATGAGATAATGAAATTTACTCTATCGTTGACTCACCCTGTACATATTTTTTGTATTACATCTGTCACTTTTCATCTTCTTCGAATCTCGAATACGAAATACGATCTTGAAGTCAAATATTTAGCATTCCCCTCTCCATTGCTCTTTGGGTTACCTGAAGTTTATTTATTATACTTTTATTTAAAGTCCACGTTTCAGTGCCATATGTTAATACTGGCAGACCAAGCTAACGAGACTCTTCTATCCAAGTCAACCTTTAAATTATTTTTTTGATATTTCGATTTTTCGTTCTAAATATATGAATGTTTGTACTTTTCCTATTCTTTCACTTTCTATTAATAGTTCCTGGCTGTTATTTTCACTTTCGTTGTTTAAATATTTGGTTTTAGTGAAGTTTATTTTTAGACCTATTTCTCGAAACTTGTTATTTAATTCCATCAGCATTTCTTGTAATTCTTCTTTTGTGTGAGACTGACATCATCTGCGAACCTTAATCGTTCACCGTCCATCAGTATTCCTTTATTATCCCACTTCAACGATTTGAACATGTCTTCAAGAGTTAACGTGAACAGCTTTGGGACAATAACAATAATATATCTTAACCTAATTATAAAAAGGTTGCATTCACTTAAAGATCAAAAAAATACCAACTTTTTCCTACGATTTATGACATCATTAATTTCCACGACCGTAGGAAACCGCTACTGGTTGACATCTTTATGACGCCATATTGTTTACCTTAATTGACTGTATATACGACTGTGAAATCTGTATGTAATTGGCTAGTAACTTGTTAAATTCGCCAAGGTACGAGTTTTTATTTTTTTGCGCCTGAAGCCCCCGTTGTGGGAGTGGTTGACACTAAATAAAAGTCTTTAAAATGGCTTTATTATACGTTTCGGCCGGTTCAGTGTAATTTGCGGTGATTACTTATTAAAGGAACCCGAGAGAGCCATTCGTTTTAAGGTTTTGTTAATTTGTGGTTTTCAATTTAAGACCTTTCATTGTTATTTCTTAAAATCTCTTTTGTTATTCGTCCCCCAAGTCATCGCATCTAGGTTCTAATGAAATTGCTTGTAAAGTTTAAGCATTTAAGGAATAAACGCTGTTAAGAATGGCGATTTTCTAAAAAAGTGCTTTTTTTTCTTTTAGTTCTGTTTGTGGCTCTCATGTTTCCTCAGAGAGTGCTTTACGAGTGGCAGTCGACGGATTTCTTTCTAACACCTTCACTATCAATGCCGGTATACCTCAAAGCTCCATACTGTCTCCTACTCTTTTTCTCATTTACATTAACGATCTGCTGGAATAGACCGAGAATCCAACCTACAGCTTTGCAAATGACAGTACGCTTATCTCTTCATTCACTTTGAACGCTCGAATATCCACAGACAGCAGGAAGTCATTTAACTTAACAAAGACCTGGAAGAAATTTTATCTTGGGGTGACAGTAACCAAGTGGAATTTAACGCTACAAAAACCCAGGAGGCAGTTTTTTCTAAAAAAGTTAACGTTGCTGAACCCGACATAGTCATGTCGGAGCACTCCATTCCTCTAACATCGTCACTCAATTTGTTGGGCCTTAATTTGGAAGCAAATATGTCCTGACATGAACATGTTGCAGGCAGAGCAAGAAGAGCTTCTCAAAAGTTGGGAATATTATTTCGAACCAGAAAGCTGTACACTCCACAACAACTATTAATTCTTTACAAAGCTCAAATTCGACCAACTATTGAATACTGCTCCCATGTTTGGGGCTCCGCTCCCAAACATACACTGCATTTGTTGGATTCTATTCAGAGAAGAGCTGTTCGTCTAATTGGAGACCCGGAACTGACCGGCGGCCTTGATTCGCTGGAACATCGAAGAACGTTTGGCGACTTAAGCCTATTCTACAAGTATTTTCATGGAAACTGTGGAACACATGGAACATGTGGCTTGCTTAATTCCTCCCAGAGCGGTGCATGTTAGAAGTACACGTCGCGCTAATACTTCACATCCGTATGACTTTCAGCTTGTTACTCCTCGTACAACGTTTTTCAAGCAGTCTTTTATATGGAGAACAGCATCCCTTTGGAATAATTTGCCCAGGACAACGTGAATCGCTTTTTCCGCACACTTGTCGCTCCTGTAGCGCTTTAGGGACTTTTTCCCTGCAGCACGTGTGCTAGACCCATAAATAAAAAATAGATTATGAGGCACATACACAGTGACCTTAAACTCATGTAATTTTATGAGGGAAAATAAATACCTCTATTTTTACTTTTTGGGCATAGAGAGTGTAATGTAAACGGGCAAGACAATAAAAGAATTACTTAGAGTCTGTCAAATAAGAACGTGTTCGCGATAATTAATTCTTGGTAGATGCCATTTTAGTGATTTAATAAAAAATCGATAGAGGAAACTTTAGTCTACGACGCATTTTAGTAAAAATATCATTTTATTCCAAACTTTCGTCGAAATCACATAAAATCCAAAATGAGTCACTTGTTTGCACGTCGATTCGAGTCAGTCTTTCCTTGTTCCCATCCAAAGTGTTACATTCCGCGGTCGCTAAATATATCAAAAAGTCGGTGCCGTTCGTGAAGAGGTGGATAAAGCGTTTTAACGAGACGAAAAATAACGACGACTTCCCAAAACGTGATTCAGTCACGGCGAAAGTCGAAAAAAACGAATCGTGTTCTTGTTTTCACGGGACCTGTAATTGACGCTGCGTCAAGGAGCGGCAAAATTAAGAAAATCTGGTTTGAATATGTCCCATGAGTCCATTCGACATCTTCGTGCTCATGATGGTAAATTGCGAATCACGTTGGAGAAACCTTTGCTGGGCGAAAATCACGTCACGAAGCGGCTCGTTTGGGTCAACGATAGGATACTAGAGTGGTCCTCACAATCGCCAGACGCCAACTCTATTAAAAACGTTAGGTCCCTTGTAAAGAGAAAGCTCAGAGGAAAGGCTCTGAGGACTTTGACTCAGTTGGCTCGCGAAATTCGAAGAATTTGGAGATCATTGCCGTAGTTTGCAGAAAATCTCGTCGACAGCATACCTCGAAGATGTCACGCGATTATTGATGCAGGAGGCGATTGGACAACTTACTAAGATAATTACGCCGTTGTTAGCACACCAAAGAATACATTGATAGCAAAAAATGGTCTCAAAACACATTTTTTCAAGAATACAAGCTTGCAGGTTCTTACTTGACAGACTATATTAGTTAGTTTTCTAAGGGGGTTAAACCCGAATCTGTTTGAAATTAATCTCCTTTTTACCTTTTATAAATATTTTTTTTTTATTGTTACGTACATTCCAATATTGTACAAATTGGAGAATAAAGCACTACTATTATTATTATTATTATTACAAAAAAGTTCTTCTTTCTCACATTTGGTCAGTGTGGTTCCATGTTTGGCTGACGGGCCAAAGCCAAGTCAGCACAAACGCATTACCATTGTGTATTAAGGAATGACCTGACAATGTTACATGTTTTCAAAATCACTGACTTCTGAATGTTTTTGTGTATGCTTGTGTTGGATCCTAATTGTACTAAGTGTGGTGTGAATGTTATTTGTGTAGTGGCTGATATAATGAGGGGGACAATGATGACTTTTTCTTGTTTCCATAGCCTTTTTATTTTCGTTGCAAGGTCTGTGTATTTGGAAATTTTTGCTGTGTATTTCGTTTGGATGTTTGTGTCGTTGGGGACAGATATGTCAGTTAGATAGGTGACTTTTTCTTTTTAGCACTGAAGAGTAATGTCGGGTCTATTGGCGGAGACTGTTTTGTCTGTATGGATACTAATATCCCAGTAGAGTTTGTAATCTTTATTTTCAAGTACGGGTGTTGGTGTGTATTTGTAGTAGGGATCTGTGTTTTCTATAAGTTTGTATGTTGTGGCTAGTGCTTGGTGAACTACTTTTGCCGCTGAGTCATAGTCTGGCTGTATATTCCGTTCCGGCTAATATTTTACATCCGCTTGTTATGTGTTCGATCGTTTCTTTCTGCCGGTGGCATTTCCTGCATCTGTCTTCTGTAATAGTTGGGTCTTTGATGATATGGTTTTGGTAGTTTCTGGTTAATGTGACTTTATCCTGGATGGCAAGTAAGAAGCCTTGTTTCCGGGAATAGCTGCCCATCCCGTAACCAGGTGTATGATTGTTTTTTATTTACGTGGTCTTGTTCTATGTGGTATCTGTGTTTTCCGTGGAGTGTTTTTTTCTGACCACGTTTTCATCTTTTCCTGTTGTAATTGGGTGTGACTGTGTGTATCTGCTGGGTGGTCTACCCGGGATAAGTCGAGTGGGGTATAGTTTTTGTCTGCTTTGACTGTTGCTGTGTGGAGGCTGGTTTGCTTGGTGTGAAAGAATTTCCTAAGTGCTTGTATTTGTTTTGTATGTAGTGATCTTTTGTCTATGATTCCTCTTCCTCCTGCCTTGTTATTATTATTATTGTTATATTTTACTCGTATGGAAAAATATGAAACATAATCTGAAACAAGCATTGAGGAAACAGAAGTAGTGACAAGAATGAAGAAATTAAAGAACAAAAGAGCACCAGACACTGATGGAATACCCGACAAACTGCTGAGATATGGTGGCCAGGAACCTGCTAAGAACCTCACAAATCTATTTAATAAAACACTAGATACAACGGAAATATCGAAGGACTGGCACACCAGTATCACAACTCTAATCTTCAAGAAGAGACAAAAAACGTGCCCAGAAAACTACAAAACTACAGAGGAACAACTATTCTAAATACAACAGTGAAACTGGTCACAGGCCTGTTAAAGGAGAAACAAATTAAAGAAAAAGTAATAGCGCATAATACGCCAGCGAACAGCGATTTATGGAAAATTGTTGTATATTTAATGTTTTTCAAATGTAGATTGGTATTTGGTAGTGAAAACGACGCTGGACGCCACGACGCCAAACAACTTTTTTTCCCATCGGCATTGGAAATCCCTACTTTTTTTCAACATATTTTCCTTGAACTGTTTTTTTTTTCGAATTTGTTTTGTAAAAAAATTATGGAGCAACTTCCTTTTAAAATATCATTTTTTAGTCATCGCGGTTGCAACGGATCTTATGCCACATTTGGCGGTTTTAAAACAATTTATTTAGCAGGCGGATCTCATATTTTAATCTGACAGTAATTATAATAATATTAGTTATTATGCTGTTGAGATTTTTCCTTTAATAAAATATCTTTGAACAATAAACAACAAGAATACATTATTTTCATTAAAACCACAAACTATATAACTTTTAACGTTACATAACTTATTACTAGAGACCCGATTATATGCAACATAAAAATCTTGAAATATGCATGCAAATATGCATGAAAAATGCTTAAAATATGCATGAAAAGGGTCAAAATATGCAATATTAAATAATAATAAAAGTAGTAATTTTTAGTTTTTTATTTCAAAATCAGCATAAAATTAACAAGTTATCGACGATGTTTAAATTTAATTAACAATTATTTAACATTTTTTAAAATTATTTAACATGTGTATTCTTGTCCACGTAAACAATAAGGTATTGTTCCAAATGTTGGGTAGAAAGATTGTGTCTTCGATCACTTAAAATATTTTTACAAGTGGAAAAAGACCGGTCCACATCCATTGAGTTAACTTGGCAGTATTTGAATTTGGGTGCTATGTTAGCACTTATTGTTTCTGGCAAAAGTTCACCCGTCCCATTAATAAAACTATCAATTCAAAGGTTCAAAGCCTGGGTTATTGCACAAAATGTTTTCCAACTTTTCTTTAACTCTACGCGGGAATACATCTGGCAATGTGGAGTTTATTGACGAATTTTATTCATTAACTGAATTGATTCGGTCAACGCCAAACCTCGAGTTTCAAGCTTTTTAATACCCGCAGGTATGTAGGAAATTCACAAATCTGGCGATCGTAGAATAATTTGTCTTGTCAAGTTCTTTGCAGGCCACCAAATAGGAAGAAGAAGGCTCTAATCTTAGTGCACTCACAATTAAATTCGCAATATAGCGACCACAACTGTCGGTAGTTTCATCAGCTGAAATCCAAATAATGTCATTCTTAAGTTCATTACGTATTTCTTCCAGAACATGTTGGTATGTAATTTTTACGCAGTGTACGTCTGGTATTTTTTCATTCAAGCAATATTTTAGCAGAAAATCTTTGAATGTAGGATTTGTAAGTTTGTGGAGAGGAATATTACTTGCAAGCAATGCTTCACATAAATCCATGCTAAAGTGGTTTTTTTGTTTGCCTATAGAAGTGGAATCACTGCTACTTGCTGCTGTTATAAGTTGTTGTCGTGGGCCTTTTTTGCAATCCTGCGATATGAAGACTTGTCTTGACATGCTGGTCAATTTGAAACTTTTTTGTGCACGAAACATTTTTCTCGCAAACTCGACAACATAAAACATTTCCGTCGTATGTAAATGTTCCAGGATAATCAGTTACCCACGAAGAGACACTTTTTTTTGCGGGTGGCATGGTACACGTTAAACTTTAACACAGGGATGTCAAAGATACGGCCCGCGGGCCGCATACGGCCCACGGGCCGCATCCGGCCCCCGGACGTATCAATAAGGCCCGCGATCGCAAGAAGTCAGGTATCTGGATCCTCGAGCTCAAAATAATTACCCTCTTTTATAATAATTCAGTACATTTTTTTTATTTGAATCTGGCCCGCCTACACATTCTAAATTTAATATATGCAAAATTGAGTTTGACACCTCTGACTTTAACACAACACGTTAAAGATTGCAAAAAGACGAGAAAATTGTTTATTTGATCCACGCTCAAACAAATATAATTAGAAACTAACTACTTATCACTTAATATCCCGACCAAGAAACAAAGGGATAAAATACCGTCGTAATTTTGGGAATTTCCTTGGCACTATAACCTAATCGATGTTTAGACTATTGCAAGTAATGTTCCGGCGATAAGATCGGTTTCAGACTGCGACATTAACAATACCCGGAGCAATTCAGTTACCGAGTAATACCGAGAAATATTGTAAATATAGGGAAAATATGCATCATTACTAGATTTTGGGTAAAATATGCAATAATCGGTGAGAATGGTCTAAATATGCAAATGCATATGAAAATATGCAAATATGTAATATTTTTTTCATTGCATCAGGTGTATGTGCATAATCTATTATTATATCTCCAAATGCATATAATCCGGTCTCTACTTATTACGTATTTATACAATTAAATGTTTGAAACTTGAAAAAATTTAAAAATAAAACATCAAAAGAAATTTTCTATATGTCGTTTTTCTTCTATCATGCATTTTTTTATTCTTTTCACTAACGCTTAATGAGTGGCTTTATAAATAATTACTCCAGATGTACTATTATACGCATCTGATATTTTTGCCTTGAAGTTCTCAATATCATTTGTCGCAATTTTGTATACAATATCTTGAAGAGTCCCTCACAAGAAAGAATCTAACGGCGTGAGGTCTGGTGACTTAAATAACTGGTCTGCAAATCTCTATTCATCTTCGTTGAAATCGTTCATTCAAATACTCTCTAACAGCAGGAGTTGTATGAGGAGAAGCTCCGTCGTATCGATACCACATATGCCTTCTTAAAATAAAGGGAAAATAACGTTCTTCGTCATATTTAATCATCATTTCTGCTATAAAACTCAGTCGTTCCAAATCAAATTGTATTAATAACTGAAGATTATGCATTTTATAATCATGGTATTTGTTAGCTTTAAGAGACTTCTGATAAAAGATAAGATACATTTGATTGCTCTCTTGCTTGTCTAATTGAATTATATGGATGATTTTGAAAATATTGCATAATTTCGGCTATTTTTTCACCTATTAAAACAGTTTTCCGTTTAGAAATACCTTTCTGTCCAGAAAATGCATCCATATTGCTCCTCAAATTTCGTTCTAATCAACAAAACATAGTGTGATCCGGGATATACCTATCAGGGTAACATTCTCGATACAGTCTAACGGCTTCCCGAAAGTTTCTTCTTGCTTCTCCATAAATACAAATCATATCTACTATCTAATCCACTTCAACCAGAAGTTATTAACACACTGTTTACTTAGTTCAACTCTATTGAATTGAATAGGTATGCAAACAAGAGCTGTCAGATTAAAGTATGACAGCCGCCTACTAGATAAATGGTTTGCAAACCGCCAAACGTGGCTTACTATCCATGGCAACCAGGATGAGCAAAAATAATATTTTAGAGGGTTTTTACTGCATAACTTTTTTGCAAAACAAATAAGAAAGAAACAGTTTAAGGAAAAAATGTTGAAAAAAAGATAGGGCTTTCCAATGCTGTTTTGCAAAAATTATGTTGATGGAAAAAAAGTTGTTTGTCCTCGCGGCGCCCAGCGTCGTTTTCACTACCAAATGTCAAATACGCCAGTATACTCCTTGACATGTGCTATACCATTCTACATTTAAAAAAATAAATAAATATCCAACAATTTTCCATAAATCGGGGGGTCGGGCGTCTAAAAATAATCACACTCTACGTCTGCCTCATAGACTTAACAAAATGCTTGGACAAAGTCCTATTCAGTGGCTTAATACCGACGTTGAAGCGAAAATTAAAATGATTGAGAACACTACAGAAAATATACCAGGAGGAATTAAACAAGGAGACAGTCTCAGTCCGTTTTTATTTAGTATTTTAATGGACAAAATAATAGAAGACGCAGGGTCACTAGGAATGGGATACAGAATGAGTAACAGCAGAATTAGTTTAGTTTGATACACAGACGACGCAGCACTGATTGCCGAAGGTGAAGACCACCTACAGAGAATTTTTGAAATTTTATCAAGCCTATCGATAGCTTAACATGAGCATATCTACTGAAAAGACCAAAAGCATCACTATTGCCAAAGACCCCATCAGATGCAAATTCCTAGTGGAAGGCAAACCCATAGAACGGTTAAACCAGTTCAAATGCCCTGATGTGAACCTATTATGCTGTCACGACCCAGTCAGAGACCCTAGAGAATTAATTAATTATTAAAATTAATCAATAAAGCAGTAGTTATCTCAGGCTGTCTGTTGTATGGACAAATCAATACATGCGAACAGACACCAAGGTTAAAATATACAAGACTGGCATCAGATCCATAATGACCTACGGTACAGTACTAATAAAACAAAAATGATGCTACATACCGCCGAAATGATAGGGTACGAAACATTGAAATCAGGGAGTAATGTGGCGTACAAGACGTAGTAAGAGGGAATAGACAAAGAAGAAGTTACTGGCATAACCACGAAAAAAGATTGGGGGAGCACAAACTACCAAGGATCGCTCTGGAAGGAAAATCAGCAGGCACCGGAAAGACTACCTAAAATATGGAGAGATAGCTAGCAATCTACCTCTCAAGAAATCCTACAACCTTGGAACTAACAGATCATTAGATCTATAAAAAGTAGAAGAAGAAGAGACGTTTTATTTCAATTTACTGGTTTCATCATCCTCACGCGCAAGCCTTTATTAACTTCATATTAAAAACTGACATAAAATAAATTCTCAATAAAAATCACACATCACGCGGTACAAGCATATCAATTTAACAGTATCTTTTATTTATTGCTAAGTATGATATGCATTCGAGCAGCGATTGCGCCTAATTAATGTTTAATTGGCTGAGTAGTCAGATAAATAAATAACTTTTAGATATTTCTTTATTAAACTTAATCACTTTTATCAGTTATTGCCTTTTCTGCATCTACAGATTACTTTTAATACCTTTAAGTTTCAACTTTACTTATTTGACCTGATCATGAACTTATTTTCTTCGAATATTGTTCAAAATTTTCAGAAATTTTCATCGTTTTCTACATAAACTCGTTAATTCCATAACCTTTGTTTTGATTTTGCCCGCCATCATATTAGCGACACTATTGGCTACAAATGTGAACTATTATTTTACCGACTAATTGGAACAAGTGATTGATTTAAAAAATTACTCACACCATAAATAATTGTACACATATTATAAGTACCTTTTTAGACAAACTATTTTAAGAGCTGTGAGAGATAGAAGTACTTCTTATAGCTTCTTTAAATATTTCTCTCTAAACCAATACCTCCAATAGATGCATAGTTATTTATACAATGTCAGACTGCTAACATGAAATTTAAGGACTACAATTGTTATTGTTTTCATATTCTTCTATTGTCAACTGAATATACAGTCGGTCAAGTAAGAACGTGCATATAACTTGCAGTCGGTAAAAAAATTCCTTTTTTTTTAAAGTTAGTGTTGTGGAAAGAGATTCTTTTCTAACCGTATTTATGGTTAAATAGTACAGTATAAATGCTGCATACGCTTTGGGCTTCGAAGCTGTCTTGCTTTGTAATCATCCAAAGGCTCCAAAAATGTCTATAGCGACTGCTAAATATATGGGCAAGTCGAGGGCATTCTTTAGCAGGTGAGTGAAATCCTGATTTAACTTTGCGTCAGGGAGCGCAAAAACTAAAACAGAAAAGTTTGGATATATAGTATGAAACGATTCGCGCTCTTCTCCCAGCTAACGATATGAAATGGCGGAGTACAATCAAGAAACCATTGCTGAAAGTAAAACACAAAGAGAAACGACTGGCGTGGGCAGAGGAAAACATAGATCGAGACTGGAGCAATGTAATTTTTCCGACGCAGCTTCATTCTACATTACATCATTGTTATAAAATTGTACACAAAATTAATGTCAAAAAAGTCTCCATACACTTAACAATTACCAACAATAGTTTGACGGAGTTTAACGGAAAATAACAACTTCGTTTAAACCAATATTTAGCGGGACCGCCGTTGGCCTTGATAATCTCCTGTAACCTTTTTGTCATGCTTGCACCCAGCTTTCTAGTAACTTTTGCTGGCATGTTCTCCCATTCGTTCAATATTCTGTTTTTTAATTCTTCTCTATTTGTAACATTATGTTTGCAAACGCGCCGTTTAAGTTCCTCCCATAAATGCTTGATGGGGTGATTGCGGAGGTGTATGAAGCTGCCGTCGTACGTTATGGATCATCTATTCTCGCACCAAGTTTGCGGTATGTTTCGGATCATTGTTCCGTTGGAAAATGTATCTTTTTTGGACATTTTCTCTTAAACTGTCTCTCAGAATGTTCAGATAAACATGCTGATCCATAGTACCATTAATGAAATGTAAATTGCCAACCCCACCAGCGGACATGCACCCCCTTGTCTCACCGTGGAACAAATGTTTTTAATATCGAATGTGGTATTCTTCTTTCTCCAACCTTTAGTTCTGCCATCAGAAACAAACAGGTCAATTTTAGTTTCATCACTAAAGATTACGGATTTCCGAAATTCAGGAGGTTTAGTAACGTACTCCCTAGCAAAAGCCAACCGCTTTTTGCGATTAGCTTCCGAAATTAACGGCTTCTTCCTGGCTGCACACCCCTTAGGGCCTGCCCTGTCTAAACAATTTCTCACTCTTTGCGAACAAACATTTTTCGAAAATAGTTCCCGTACTTCTTCTTTAATTTTGGTACACTTTTCTTGGGATTTATAATTATTTGTCTAACAATACTGGCCTCTTCACGTGAAGTCAGCTTCTTGGGACGACTGGAGCATAGTCGAATTTTATAGGAACCCGTTGATTTATACTGGTTTACAATGTACTGACCAGTAGCATGCAACTTTTTAACAACTTTTCCTATATTCCTGTACGATTTTCCATCTTTACACAAATCAGTTTTATCTTTCGAACTTGAAACGGAATTTCATAATTTCTCTCGCTCATTTTTAATACTACTTTGTAAAGCGACTGCAAAATTACTAGCAACAAGTGACAGATTATAAAGTAGGGTCAAAAATTATTCATTTGTTCTCAGTTTAGCGAGCAAAAGATAGCTTGATAAAATGCGGCTGATTATAACGTGTTTTTTTTCAATGCAGTTCTTGAGTATTTAGAGACTTTTTTGACATGAACTTTGTTTACATTTTTATAACAATGATGTAACTTCTAAGTAAAATGTTCTGTAGTTGTTTTTAATACTAATCCTCGCTGGTTAAGTTTCAAATATTAATTTAAACATGTTTTCTCATACTTCCAATTAATTAGTTAAACATAACCGAAAATAGTATAGAAAGCAGGTGGTATATGGTGACTTTTTGGACTGACTGGATATACAGCTCATGTTATAACCCTACGAGCCTGGTCAATTTCCATTAACCGATTGGTTCAGCGCACCGTGAAACACCCTGTGAAGATCCATGTTTGGAGATGTCTTTCGGAAAAACGTTTTGGGAGACTCTTCATCTTTACCTACAATTTGAACGCTGAAAATGTGCTCCAGATTTACAAGAAGGCATTAGTACCGAATACCAAACGGTGGTTTGTCGATAAAAATGAGGAGTGGATTCATCAAGACGATAACGACCCAAAACATCGGAGTAAAACATATAGGAAAGGAGAATCCGGTATCGTCACCCTAGATTGGCCATCCCAGACGCCCGATGTAAACCCTAATCGAGAACGTGTAGTCATATATCAAGCAGAAGCTTCGTAGTAAAAAGCGTTCAGAGTGAAGCAGGTATCATGGTAAATTCGGGCAATTTGGAAATCTTTGCCCTAAGAATACGCGGAAAATATTGTCGAACGTATGTCCCGAAGTCGCTAGGCGATCATCGACGCCGATGAGGATTGGACACACTACTGAATCATTATTATTTTAACGGCAATCCTTTACTGTCGAATGACGTAAAAAACTTTTAAATAAATATATTTTTTAATGAATAATGCGCTACACGTTCTTGCTTAACGGACTCGATATTTTACATTTAGATACAGAATTTTTATGTTCCATTGCAAGTAACAATTCCAGATCCCAAATCGACCACAAGGTCAGAACAAAGACTCTTGCTAACTTGTAGAATATTAAACTTATATAGGATTTTTATCGATTACCATCATTTTTATCGTTTAAGTATAAGTTTAAACATAAACAAACATAGTTTATAGAGGGATACAATACAAATATTTAATAAAAACAAAAACAACAATTTCTTCACGTATAAAATTAGAATAATCAAATAATAATTATAATTTTTAAGACGTATGGCAAATAGAGTCTTAAAAATCTCTTTTAATAGTGCTTTCGCTAGTATTGTCAGGTATATTTTATTTTTGGATTTTTTTTACTTACAATTCATCTCCGTAACAAACATACATAAGACTTAAGTTTTTATGAATTCATTTCATTCATTAAAATTCATAAACTGAAATAGAAAAAACTTTTTCTAGTCTGTGTTCTAACATTGATAGATACCTAAAGATGCTTCATGCAATCGTATGTGAAACATCAGAAAGTTTGATCCTTCTCAGCATAGTCGATGAAAATTATTCCATGCGCATCCCAAAATACAGAGGCCAAAACCTTCCCAGCCGACTGTTGTGTCTTTGGTCGCTTCGAATGGCTTTCACCGGCTGCTGTCCATTCAGCTGACTGCCGATTTGATTCCGATGTGTAGTGGTGGATCCATGTTTCATCTGTTGTCACATATCGCATGAAAAAATACTTTTTATTGCGCTTAAAAAGCGCTCAGAATCTTCAACACGTTCTTTTGATATCTTTAGGGTGTCAGCTGTCTCACGCAATTTCACTTTGCGGTCATCCAAAAAAATTTTGTGGATTGGTGTAACCACCTCATTTGGGCGTCCGGAGCGTTCAGCATCATTTGTATCTGTACGACCGCGTTTAAATTCAGCATACCAGTAATTGATGAGTGATTTTCCAGGGGCAGGATCCCTGTAACACTTAGCAAGCCATTGCTTTGCTTGAACGGTATTTTTTCCCATCAAAAAACAGTGTTTAATCAACCCACGAAATTCGATTTTTTTACATTATTTTGAAAATATCAAAAGGAGGGTCATTAAAAAAACTGTAACTAATAGTAGCAATAGCTAATTGTCGAAATGTCATGAAATTTTGACACGTATCGTTTGAAGGTTGATGTTTCCTAAAAATCATATGGATTTTTTGAAAAGTGTCAGACCAAAAACTTTTCAGCTTACGTGTTACGATAAATAAAACCAGAGATAGTGCTTTTTTAATATGCCACCGATTAGTGGACTAGGATCATTTATAGCATTCATATTTTGCATAATATACGAGGCTGGTTTGAAAAGTCCGTGCAAAGTCTGAGAGATGGCACCACCGGCGCGTATCGAGGTCATGTTTAGTTAGTAGCATCTCTTGAATGAACGCACACCAAGTTTCAGCCATATTGGTCTATTTCTTTGTGTTTGGCATTCATGTGAATCAAGGAAGTCGAGGGATTTTCAAGAAATGGACGAAAAAGAATTTCGTGTGGTGATTAAACATTACTTTATGAAAGGCAAAACGCCTCAGGAGACTAAAGAGAAGCTTGATAAACATTATGGTGACTCTGCACCTTCGATTAGAACAGTTTATAAGTGGTTTCAAAATTTTCGGACTGGTCATATGGGCACAAGTGACGCTGAACGTTCTGGACGGCCTGTGGAGGTTACGACTCCAGAAATCATTGATCAAATCCATGATATGGTGATGGATGACAGAAGAGATAAGGTGCGTGAGATTGCTAGTGCTGTGGGCATCTCGACTGAACGGGTACATAATATTTTGCATAAACATTTGGACATGAGAAAGCTATCCGCAAGATGGGTGCCGCGATTGCTCACGCTTGACCAAAAACGGAATCGTGTGAAGTGTTGCAAGGATGGTTTGCAGCTGTTCCAGAAGAATCCGGAGGACTTTAAGCGTCGTTTCGTCACTGTGGATGAAACATGGATACATTACTATACTCCTGAGACCAAACAACAATCTAAACAATAGGTTACCAAGGGGGAATCTGCACCAAAAAAGGCGAAGACCGTTCCTTCGACCGGAAAGGTTATGGCGACTGTCTTTTGGGATTCGCAAGGGATAATCCTCATCGACTATCTGCAAAAGGGTAAAACTATTACAGGTGAATATTATTCATCGTTATTGGACCGTTTGAAAACCGAGCTGCAAGAAAAACGCCCGCGATTGGCCCACAAGAAAGTCCTTTTCCATCACGACAACGCACCAGCCCACACCTCAGCAGTTGTGGTCGCAAAATAATGGAAATAGGATTCCAACTCGTTTCACATCCCCCCTATTCTCCAGACTTGGCTCCCTCGGACTACTATTTGTTCCCCAATTTGAAGAAATGGCTGGCGGGACAAAGATTTTATTCAAACGAGGAGGTGATTGCAGACACTAATGGATATTTTGCAGACTTGGACAAATCCTATTATTCGGAAGGGATCAACAAACTAGAACATCGTTGGACGAAGTGTATAAGCCTAAAAGGAGACTATGTCGAAAAATAAAAAAGGTTTACCCCAAACACATAAGTAGTTTTTATTTTTGCACGGACTTTTCAAACCAGCCTCGTACATTTGGGAAAAAAAATCCTGATACACATGTCTACTCATTTCACATATAAAAGCCATAAAAACGTTTCAGGCAAATCAAAAATATGAAGACTTTCTTTTCCTCAAATCCGTACGGTTTGTAAAAGAATGATTTAAATTTTTTTCAGTTAAGAAGTTATGAGAAAATTTTAAATAAAGGTATTTGCGGTATCGGTAGAACGGCATGACGACAAGGACAATGATCGCATTCGTTAGTTAGCAGTCAGGCTACCGCGCGTTGTCTGCTACAAGTTGCACACTAAACACTACGCTCTTTTCTCGCTGTCTTTTAACGACTCACTTTCCTTTAGTCCATTAGCAAGGCTTTCTTTTTAACAGACTTTGATAGTTTTAAACATCTACTGTAGAATAGAAATAAATCATTTCCATACATTTTTAAAGTGAGTTTTAAAGCAACTTTACTGAATGCTGTTATATAAACTATCTTTCACCAAATGACTACTCTAACTTAAAAACACTCCGTACGTATTTTTAAAAAACTAAATACTGGCTTAGCGTCATATTTTTGGAATTCCGGGTCGTCACGGTACTATCAAATTAAGGCTTAAGCCGATATTCGAAAAGCCTTTTACAAGCTCATAAATTGACTACGAAGTGACAACTGATAAACAATTTATCATAAACAGTCAACTGTTGTTATCAAAGTCCAAATAGGTTTGCATTATATAGACGAAATCACTTAATACTATGAGAAATATAAGGTGTCCCAGACACAAATCCAGTTTGGTTGTTTGGTCTACAACGCAAACGCAGCGAACAAAACTTAGTTGTAAGTGCAAGAAGTAAAGACAACTAATACTTCACAGACACTAAACATCATTAATTGTATTTCTAAACGTTTCGAAAATTTACAAAAATCTGTTCTTAGATGAGGCATATTCTAACCTTAACAGTCACGTCTATAAACAGAATTGTCATTATTGGAGTTCGACAAATCAAAAACTAAAGCATGAAAAGCGTTCCCTTAAATTGACTACTATTTTTCTAAGGGTAACAGAGACCACACAACTGTTACTTCGTAATGATATGTGGGGATGATTGAACTTTTTTTTAATCGCTTTACAAAATGTCGATTATGTGGTACGATATAACATAAGTTGGCCACCCGGTGACCCCGATTTGACGCTGAGTGATTTTTATCAAGATATCTCAAAACTAAAGTTCACAGTAGCAATTCTCGCATCCTGGAACATTTTCTTTTAATAGAACACACGTGCTGCAGATAAATCCCGTAAGAGCTATAAGAGCGATACGTATGGGGAATAATAAGATTCCTGGGCAATTCACTCCAAGGAGACATGGTTCTCCGCACAAAAGAATTCTTGGCAAGGGTAGTGCGAGGAGTAACAAGACTCGTCCCTTCCAGCAGATAAGTAAGGTAAAGGAGAACGAGAGTAGCAGACAGTATGGGGCACGCTGGCGTTGATAGTGAAGGTATCCGAAAGAAAAACTCCCACTCTCTGAAGAAATTCGAGAAACATAAATAAAACATTTCAAACATACCATAAAAGCGTAGCTTAGCCAACAATTCGTCATGCAAAACACGGTCGAATGCCTTAGATATGTCGAATGCAACCACTCGAAATTCTCTAAAATATTCCATTGATTATGATATAAGTTAGAAAATGTCCTGTTGATATGTGCTTAAAAAAGCCAAATTGATGGTCGGTAATAATATTAAAGTCTTTCCATATATTTTAAAGATACTAATAGCCTTTTCAAAACTTTCAATATTACTGAAAACAGTACGACTAATTGGCAGTTGTTTGGTAAGGTCTTCTTGCATTTTTTAGTAATTGACTGAACTCTAGCACATTTCTGTCTGAAAGGAAATATTCCTTTTCTGTAGGATCAGTCGAAAAATCTACAGGAAACTGATGTTAGTCCGCTCGCGCATTTTTTGAGTATTATGGTGGGTATTCCATCAGCAGCGTTAAAAACCTTTTTAGTAACTAACTCTGAATAATTAACAAAATATAACTTCGCGAACCGTAGTTAATAATTTCATCGTTTTGTTTAGAAAAGTGACCAGGAAAGGTAACGGTTCGAAATCATTTCCTACTGTACTGTAGTTTAATGTACGGGGTGAGTCAAAGATAGAGTAAAGTACATTATCTCATTTGTTTCGGGAATGGCGAAAAAATATTAAATACGAGAGTTTTAGGAAATGTTAAGGTGCACAATTTAAAATTATTTTTGAGTATACAGGGTACTTCAAAAAAGTGTGGCCAATATAACATATGTTTTTTAAATGGAACATCCTATTTTCTGCGTAAAATTTTATAATTTTTTTATTAATAATATTATATACCTAAACCCAGTAGTTTTTCTAATATTTCAATTTTTTTTTTTAAATATTTCGTTTTCAGTTTTGTAAAAAGTTGCCACTAGTGCTATTGTTTCTGAAGATGGAATACTCATAATTGGTACGAGCGTTCTAAAGAGATGAGAAAAAAGATATATGTAAAGAAATTTGAGTTAGATGTTACAGGGTATTCAAAATAAATTTATACATTTCGACTATTTTAAATTGAAAAATCTTAAATTTTTTAAATGGCACATCCTGTATATTATTATTTTTTCTGATAGATTTTACAAAACCCTCCAACTTTTATTTAGTATGTCATATACCTGTTTCTAATAGTTTTCGATTTATTTTGAATTTTTCAATTTTTACCCTTGTTTTTAATACGTTTACGCTATAACATCATGGTTGCCAAGACAAAACAAAAATGTAGGCAATGTCAAATTTTAACATGTCTATTAACAAAGTAAAAATAGTTTAATTTGTTGTAGGAAGTGATGTATAAAGGTAATAGTTATGGATGATGAATTAATTGATATGGTTTATATACTGGGCGAGGCGGGAAAAAAAAAATTGTCTTTTGGCAGTAAAGTTTTACGGAGCGAAATACCCTAATAGACGTATATCATCTAGAAAATCTTTTCAGTGATTAATCGAACGGATTGATGGTAGTGGTAGCGTTGAGTATACGAAATGGAAAGTAGTAAACCAGAATGTTACCAATGAGGAAAAAGAAATGGAGATTTTACTTCATATTGAAGATAATCCTCAGGTCAGCAGCCATCAACTAGCTAACTTATCTGACACATCCCAATCTACGGATAATCGCACCACGAGAAAATACAAATATTATCCCTTTCATATGGAACTACACCAAGAACTTCAAAACCGTGATTTTGAACGACGAGTAAACCTTTGTACGACCATGAATGGAGCAATAGAGCCGATCCAAATTTTTTATCCAAAATAATGTTTTCTAATGAAGCTACTTTTCGCAGTAATGGAGCAGTTAACAGCCATAACATACATTATTATTCAACAATTAATCCATTCTGGGTCCGGGAAGTTCAAAACCAAAACCATTGGTCGCTTAATATATGGTGTGGAATATTAAATTTTCGAATTATTGGTCCATATTTTTTCCGCGAACCGCTTAACGGGCATAGATATCTAAATTTTTTGCAAAACGAATTACCCCAGTTTCTTGAAGAAATTGATAACTCTGAAAGGGAACAAATGTGAAGTCAACAAGACGGAGCTCCTACTCATTACCACCGGAAAGTTTGGGAATTTTTAAACGATCATTACCCACAAAAATGGATCGGTAGGGATGGATTCATTCAGTGGCCCCCTCGATCATATGACTTAACACCTTTAGACTTCTTTTTGTGGGGCTACATTAAAGATCGTGTTTATGTGAATCCCCCTACAACACCAGTAGATATGGAAAATAAGATACGGGATGCGTACAGGACAATAACGCCCTTTATACAGTTGAATGTGTGTGAAAATATAGTAAAACGACTAAACATGTGTATTCAAGTAGATGGGCATATTTTTAAACATTTATTACGTCATAATAATTAATCATTAGATAAGTTAAACTATATTAAAATTATTATTAACTATTTATTTATGTTTTCACAATAGCTTAAGTGTATTAAAAACAAGGGTAAAAATTGAAAGATTCAAAATAAATCGAAAACTATTAGAAATAGGTATATGACATACTTAATAAAAGTTGGAGAGTTTTGTAAAATCCATTAGGAAAAATAATAATATACAGGGTGTGCCGTTTAAAAAATTTGAGATTTTTCAATTTAAAATAGTCGAAATGCATAAATTTATTTTGAACATCCTGTAGCATCTGACTCAAATTTCTTTACATATGTCTTTTCTTTCATCTCTATAGAACGCTCATACCAATTATGAGTATTCCATCTTCAGAAACAATGGCGCTACTGGCAATTTTTTACAAAACTGAAAACTAGTATTTATAAAAAAAATTCAAATATTAGAAAAACTACTAGGTTTAGGTATATAACATTATTAATAAAAAAGTTATAAAATTTTTCGCATAATTTAAAAAAAAAAATAGAAAATAGGATGTTCCATTTAAAAAAACATATATCGGCGACACTTTTTTGAAGTACCCTGTATACTCAAAAATAATTTTAAACTATGCACCTTAGGATTCCCTAAAACTCTCGCATTTAACATATTTTCGTCATTCCCGAAACAAATGAGATAATGAACTTTACTCTCGTTGACCCACCCTGTACAATAAATGTTTACTGCATTTAGCAGGTTTCTTTAATAAAAGCATTTTAAAGTTTAACGTTCTTTGGTACACTTTGTATTATAGACATCTTTCCCGATGGCCTATAAGATTACCGAAACCTAATGATATGTTAAATGCAGAGGATGAAATTCGTAATACGACAACAGAGGAAATTAATAATAAGAGTTATAGCACGTAATATAATGCACATGACTTAATTGTGAAGTTTAGGACTTAGTTTAATAAATTGGCTGGGTTGTGTCGGACTAGTTATTAATAACATGCAAATAATTTCATCATAATGGTATCACATGAGTTATTTAACTAGCGATGGCGTACCGATCATTCAGCTACAAGCATAATTTAATAAATTTGATTCTGTCTACGATACTCCTAATAGCCTACTTTGGACAGTTTTTAAATAATTAATTTTAAAAACCGGTTAGCTAAACTTTTAAATGAAATTTCAATTATAACAAACAAAATATAAAGTATCCCAAAAAAAAAAAAATTGTGATTTTATATTTTTAATAATAAAATAGCAAATTGATAATGGAAAAACTTTATTATGTTGATCGTTATAAAAGTATTTCTTGAAAATAATGCCAACTAAATGTGAACTCTCTCGTTCCGGCACTCTTCTAAGCGGACAGAACAATTAGTGATCATTGCTCAAATACATCATGTCTGCGATTCCTGCTGTTTTTCGACCAGATTCCTTGCGGAAAATCTTAGCTTGGAGATATCCCCGCCAGAAAAAATTCATCGGTGTCAATGCAGGCCGACGTGGTGGGTAACTTATATCATCTCGTGGAAATCAATTTATTTTAATTCTTACACCAGTTTCTTTTAAGGGTGCAGACATCAATCTTGATGAATTTTTAACGAACTCCTGGGCATATTCAGGACACTTGACCATTTGCGTATTGTGAGGTCGGGATTCTCGCGAAGTGTTACAGTTTCTTTAAACCTCTGTGCTTACTTTCAAAGCTACTTAAAACACATTTTTTTTTTGCAAAATTCGACTTTATTCATCAATATAGTCTCCTTCAAGGGCGAAACAATCAGTCCAACGCTTTTCTAACATTTCTGTACCTTTCTTTTAGAAGAATTTGTTTTTGCCTTCAAAATAAGCTTCAGTTTCGACGATAACTTCTTCATTGGAACCAAATCTCTTTCCCGCGAGCATTTTTTTGAGGTCTGCGAATAGATAATAGTCGCTGGGGGCCAAATCTGAAGAATACGGTGGATGAAGAAGCAATTCGAACATCGATTCATGCAGTTTTGCCATCGTAACCATTGACTTATGACACGGTGCATTGTCTTGATGAAAGAGCACTTGTTTCTTGTTCATTTGGGACCGTTTCTTTGCGATTTCTGCCTTCAAACGCACCAATAACTTTATATAATATTCGCTATGGTTTTTCCCTTCTCGGCATAGTCGATGAAAATTATTCCATGCGTATCCCAAAATACAGAGGCTAAAACCTTCACAGCCGACTGTTGTGTCTTTGGTCCGTTCGGGCGGCTTTCACCGGCTGCTGTCCACTCAGCTTACTGCCGATTTGATTCCGGTGTGTAGTGGTGGAGCAATGTTTCATCCATTGTCACATATCGCATGAAACAATCCTTTTCATTGCACTTAAACAGATCCAAACAGCGCTCAGAATCATTAACACGTTGTTGTTTTTGGTCCACTGTGAGCAGACGCTATACCCATTTCGAGCAGAGCTTTCTCTCTTCTTCTTCCACGTACTGTAGGCCTCAGGCCTGTAGTTTCCAACTCATCAGTTTTCTTGAGATGTTGATGTCCATGATTCGAGCCATCTCTTTGGAGGTCTTCCTAGGGGTCGTCGTGTCCGTGGTTTACCATCTCGCGCGATTCTCGCTAGTCTCTCCTTAGTCATTCTCTCCACGTGATCTCTCGGAGCTCTTCTGCGTTTACGTCCCCATCTGATTATGTCTTCCACTTCGCATTCATGTCTTATATCTGTGTTTCTTTTCTTTTGTCTTAGTGTGTATCCTGAAATGTTTCTAAGTATTTTCATCTCTGTTGTTCGAAGAACGCTTTTTGTTCTTTTATTGTCTGCTCTTGTTTCCATAACGTATGTTAGTGTGCATGAATTATGAATGGGCCAATCATATAGTTGATATTTTCTGTTGCAGTATAACATCTTTACGTAGGTCATGTTTAACTGTGGATTAGGTCTCTCTTTTTTTTTGTTTTTCTTTAGCTTGTAGTGTAGTATATTAAAATTATTAAAATACTAATTTGATAGATACTTATCTATTTGTATTTGTTATATTTGAATGTTCCCATCCTATAATTGGATTATTCTGTAGGATAGTTTTATTAAATAAATAAATAAATAAACAAATAATTTTCGTTCAACCTACACCCTACGGAAAACATTCGAGAATTCTTTCAAAATTTTTTGATCAGTACTTTTCGAGATAAGGAGGAAGGATAGCGATTTTTCGCAATTTTTTGCCTTTTTATTCATAAAGGCATGGTTCCAGATGCTGTCCCGAAGTGCGCCTGATATTCGGATGGCTTTGTTTGCTTGGTCCTTCACTTCATTTGTTCTATTTTGGAATGAGGTGATTTGTATGCCTAGGTAGTAAATGTTCTTGTTCTATTGTTTTGTTTTCCAGAGCAAGTTTGCATCTTATTGGCTCTTTAGATATAACGAGGGTTTTGGTTTTTGTGGCGGATACCTGCATGTTGAGGGCTTTAGCTTTTGTGTAGAATAAGTGCAGAAGTAAATCGTCTTCGTTCTCTGCCACGATCATAGCGTCGTTTTGCATAACAGACAATGTTGATTTTACCGTTGTAAGTGAATATCTTTCTTCCATGTCTCTGATATGGGTTAGTATCTCGTCCATTATTAAGTTGAACAGTTGCGGGCTTAAAGAGTCCCCCTGTCGGATTCCGGTTGGCGTTTGTATTTCCTCTGTCAGTCTTTGATTACCTAAGATGTGAGTGCCTGTATTGTGGTTTAGTTGTTTTATGATGTCTATTTTGGAACATGTTTTCTTTTTAGGATATCAACTACGTGTTTTAGTCTTACTCTGTCAAATGCTTTAGTGAGGTGTATATTGCACATAAATGCGGGTTTTCCGTATTCTATGGCCTTCTCCACTACTTGTCTGACTATGAAGATGTCATCTACGGTTAACCTATTTTTTCTGAAGCCTTCTTATCTCCTTTCTTGAATATAGGAATGGTTATGCTTTTTCTTCATTCATTAGGGACTCCTTTGGTTGAGAATATTTTATTGAATAGCTTTATAAGTTCTGCCATTAATTGTTGCCCTCCATATTTCAGTAGTTCATTTGGTATGTTATCTAGCCCGGGTGCTTTCCTGTTTTTAGTCTTTTTTACGTGTTCTATCGTCATTTCACCTAGTGTCTCTAAGGGTTCTTCGATTTTTCTCATCTTCCTTCCAGCTTTCTCAGGCCCAAATATTCATGCAAAATATGACCAACACGTTCTTGTGATATCCTTAGAGTGTCAGCTATCTCACGCAATTTCACTTTATGGTCATCCAAAACAATTTTGTGGATTTTTTTTCGGTGTAACCACCTCATTTGGGCGTCCAGAGCGTTCAGCATCATTTGTATCTGTACTATCGCGTTTAAAATTCAGCATACCAGTAAATGATGAGTGATTTTGCAGGGGCAGAGTCCCCGTAACACTTATCAAGCCATTGCTTTGCTTGAATGGTATTTTTTCCCATCCAAAAACAATGTTTAATCAACACACGAAATTCGATTTTTCCATAGTTTTGAAAATATTTAAAGTAGCGTCACTAAAACCACTGTAACTTGTAAACTAATCATTGGAATGTCATGAAATTTTGACACGTATCGTTTGACGGGTGATACTTCCAAAAAATCATATGGATTTTTTGAAACTCCCAGATTAAAAGATTATATATATATATATATATATATATATATATATATATATATATATGTATATATATATATATATATATATATATATATATATATATATATATAAATTTAAGACATACGTGGAAACAAAAATATTAAATCAATGTGTTATCCCAGGCCCACTGCATGAGAGTGAAACGTGGGCAATCACAAACAAAACAATATGTAAAATGCTAGAGTTACATATTTTCAACGCTAATAAACCAGTAATCTATTATCAAAGGAACAAAAATATCAAATTATATATGCCGAAAACTAACAAACAATTCATTATTCAAACAAATCATAAAATATGATTACAAAACAGGTCATTTAGTATTAGCCTGCTAAAAAAAGTGTATTTTCAGAAAATTCCATTGTTATTGTTACTATGACCGTAGAGTTGCAAATGTATCAATAATCAAAATGTAAAAATTACGCTTGTTAAATAATTATTTCCTGGAAGTTTGTTTCATTACTATTTGTCAAACGATCAAAACACATGCAACGTTAATTTTTTTCATTTTTATATTTACTGATAATTTTAGTGATACTTATTATGAAATTGAATACGTATAAACGCAAATCTTATGAAGCTACGACATGGTTTGCCTTTAAAATTATTTTTTTCTTCCTACAAAATTCTCTTTAGATCTAACTTCTCCCCGAATCCCACCTCCACCCTTAGGATTTAATAAGACCACTATCAAAGTAGTTAATGAACCAAAAAAAATCTCAAAAATTCCCAAGATACTATTGAAACTATATAATATTGAACGACCTCCCCCCTTTTACTATTTTCTGGAGATAAAATTGGATAATAATGAAAAAAGTGACCTTCACAACAACTGTTAATTCTTTACAAAGCTCAAATTCGACCAACTATGGAATACTGCTCCCATGTTTGGGGCTCCGCTCCCAAACATACACTGCATTTGTTGGATTCTATTCAGAGAAGAGCTGTTCGTCTGACTGGAGACCCGGAACTGACAGGTGGCCTTGATTCGCTGGAACATCGAAGAACGGTTAGCGACTTGAGCCTATTCTACAAGTATTTTCATGGAAAGTGTTCGAAGGATGTGGCCCGCTTAATTCCTCCCAGAGCGGTGCATGTTAGAAGTACACGTCACGCTAATACTTCACATCCGTATGAGGTTCAGCTTGTTACTCCTCGTACAACGCTTTTCAAGCAGTCATTTATATGGAGAATATCATCCCTTTGGAATAATTTGCCCAGGACTGTGTTTCTCACCGAGTACAATTTACAGCGATTTAAGAACAACGTGAATCGCTTTCTCCGCACACGTGTCGCTCCTGTAGCGCTTTAGGGACTTCCTTGTAGCACGTGTGCTAGAGCCAAAAAAAAAAAAGTGACCTTATTTTCTAATTATTTGCATCCGAAAACCTCAAAAAGCACATGTAACGCTATATATACAAAACAACCCCTCCAATCTCCTCCCTCACCTCTCTCATCCCTTCTTTGTTTTATTATAAATATGTATGCATTATATTTGTATAGATTACCGCATTACTATTAAAACCATACAAGATTTATCGACCCCCAATCCTTTCCCCATCTCTACATTAGATATATATATATATATATATATATATATATATATATATATATATATATATATATATATATACAGTAATACCCCGCTTTACGCGAGGGATACGTTCCGAAAAAAATCGCGTTAACTGAAATTCGCGTATATCGAGGTTTATGATTAAACATAGTCAAAATTTAATACAAAAAAATACAAATCATTTTAATCAATCACTTTAATTCTAAGAACACTTTATGCAATACATACTCTTATTTTTTACGGAAAAATACATCTATTGTCTTTTGGGTAACGTTTTGTTTACGTTCTTGTAAAATACGTTCATAACACCCAACACTGTTTTTAATTGTTTGACACACGGTCAAGACACGGTCATCATTATTGTCTATACTCTGCAATATGTCCAAACCTGAATAAATTTTTGAAAGTGCATTTTGTATTTCGCGTTATAGTGAAACCGCGCGTAACGGGGTCGCGCTAAGCGGGGTATTACTGTATATATATATATATATATATATATATATATATATATACGCGGCTGGATTGAAAAGTCCGTGCAAAAATAAAAACTACTTATGTGTTTGGGGTAAACCTTTTGAATTTTTTGACATAGTCTCCTTTTAGGCTTATACACTTCGTCCAACGATGTTCTAGTTTGTTGATCCCTTCCGAATAATAGGATTTGTCCAAGTCTGCAAAATATCCATTAGTGTCTGCAATCACCTCCTCGTTTGAAAATCTTTGTCCCGCCAGCCATTTCTTTAAATTGGGGAACAAATAGTAGTCCGAGGGAGCCAAGTCTGGAGAATAGGGGGGATGTGAAACGAGTTGGAATCCTATTTCCATTAATTTTGCGACCACAACTGCTGAGGTGTGTGCTGGTGCGTTGTCGTGATGGAAAAGGACTTTCTTGTGGGCCAATCGCGGGCGTTTTTCTTGCAGCTCGGTTTTCAAACGGTCCAATAACAATGAATAATATTCACCTGTAATAGTTTTACCCTTTTCCAGATAGTCGATGAGGATTATCCCTTGCGAATCCCAAAAGACAGTCGCCATAACCTTTCCGGCCGAAGGAACGGTCTTCGCCTTTTTTGGTGCAGATTCCCCCTTGGTAACCCATTGTTTAGATTGTTGTTTGGTCTCAGGAGTATAGTAATGTATCCATCTTTCATCCACAGTGACGAAACGACGCTTAAAGTCCTCCGGATTCTTCTGGAACAGCTGCAAACCATCCTTGCAACACTTCACACGATACCGTTTTTGGTCAAGCGTGAGCAATCGCGGCACCCATCTTGCGGATAGCTTTCTCATGTCCAAATATTTATGCAAAACATTATGTACCCGTTCAGTCGAGATGCCCACAGCACTAGCAATCTCACGCACCTCAACTCTTCTGTCATCCATCACCATATCATGGATTTGATCATTGATTTCTGGAGTCGTAACCTCCACAGGCCGTCCAGAACGTTCAGCGTCACTTGTGCCCATATGGCCAGTCCGAAAATTTTGAAACCACTTATAAACTGTTCTAATCGAAGGTGCAGAGTCACCATAATGTTTATCAAGCTTCTCTTTAGTCTCCTGAGGCGTTTTGCCTTTCATAAAGTAATGTTTAATCACCACACGAAATTCTTTTTCGTTCATTTCTTGAAAATCACTCGACTTCCTTGATTCACACGAATGCCAAACACAAAGAAATAGACCAATATGGCTGAAACTTGATGTGTGTTCATTCAAGAGATGCTACTAACTAAACATGACCTCGATACGCGCCGGTGGTGCCATCTCTCGGACTTTGCACGGACTTTTCAAACCAGCCTCGTGTATATATATATATATATATATATATATATATATATATATATATATATATATATATATATATATATATTTGAAATTGTTCTCATTTCGTTCGAGACTTATCGTGCCAGCAGGCCAACAGATTAACAGACAGATGGACTGAAATTTATTTCATTACTGTTTTTTAAAGATCAAAGTACATTCAACGTTAATTTTTGTATTATTTTTGTATTTACAGACAATTTTAGCGATACATTTATAGAATGAAATAAGTATAAACGCAAATTTTATGAAGATATGACATGGTTCGCCTTTAATATTCTTTTTTCTTCCTAAAAAGGGCTCTTGGGATTTAACTTCACCCTGACCCCCACCCCCACCTTTAGGATTTAGTAACGCCACCGTTGAAGTAGCTTGTAGTCAGATAAAAAGGCCAGAGAGATCTCTCTGATCTATTTATCTGACTACAAGCTACTTTAACTTCAATATGTATATATATATATATATATATATATATATATATATATATATATATATATATATATAAACTCCTGGACAAAATTGACGCAACAATCTGAAAATTAATTTATCTTTTTCTTATGTTAGTTTTAGAGTTTATCGCGTATTTGAATAGTAGGCTATGCATATTTTGTTTCGTTGTTCATGACAGAAATCAAAACAATTCGTTTAGATTTACAGTTTTAAAGAATTTTTTAGAAGATAAACAATTTTCTGTAATAATGCGATAGATTTTCTTTAAAAGTAAGCTTATAAATTGTTCCCTTTTTCAAAGTAATCGTTTTTGTGGTAGACTGTTTTATTTTTGACCCCGAAGAATTAGATAAATGAATCGAACAAGGAATTTAACTGAACACGAGGTAGTGCGAGCCGCAGTTTTATTGGACGAGGGATATTGTCAGAGTTATGTTGCCAATTTGTTAGGCAAACATCGTTGCACAATACGTCGTATGGTAAGACGCTTGAATGAAGTAGGAACTTATTCTAGAACGCTAGGGCAAGGGCGAAAACGATGCACTAGCGACCTAGATGAACGTTTTATAAGACAATATGCTTTAAGAAACAGGACTGTCACTAGTTCTATAATAAGAAAACGAACTGCTGTTCGCAATGTCACAGTTTCTTCTAAAACAGTTAGAAGGCGGTTAAATGAAGCTGGATTAAACAGTAGGAGACCAGCCACTGCGCCCTTGTTTACTAGAGAGAACAGAGTTACGTTTTGCTCGAAATCACGAAAACTGGTCTGTGGATGATTGGAAACAAGTTTTCTTCACAGATAAAATAGGGTTAGTCTATAACATCCAGATGGTCGTGAGCGAGTATGGCGAAGACCAGGAGAGAGGTTTGCTCCTTGCAATATCTCTGCAAGGATTCCATTCGGCGGTGGCTCTGTTATGTTCTGGGGTGGCATCTGCCTTGATGCTCGCACAGAGTTAGTTCCTGCCGGTACGAGATCCATGAATGCTGACTACTATCTTGAGAATATTGTAATAGAACATGTGATGCCTTTCGGTTATTTTGTGGGGCCCAATTTCCTGTTTATGCAAGACAACGCTCGACCTCACGTGGCTAGGGAGTTACTCGATTATCTTAATCAAGTTGATATACCGATTATGCAATGGCCACCAAAAAGCCCGGATCTAAATCCGATAGAACATGTATGGGATCACCTTAAGAAAAATGTGAAACGTCATATACCTGCACCTAGAAACCTGAGGGAACTTGAAAATGCAGTTATCACAGAATGAGAGCAAATTCCTCAACATTTTGTCCAAAATTTAATTAGAAAGCATGCCTAGGCGCATAAACGCTGTCATCCGAAGTAGAGGAGGCAACACACGCTACTAGTGTCCCAGTTACACCATTAATTTTGCTACTAGTGTCCCAGTTTATTTTTTTTCTTTATTACATAATTTCAACGATTTTGTTATTAGGTCTTAAGAATAATTTTAATTCGAATCTTATAGAGAAATTTGGTAGCTAATTCACTTTTAAGTATCCGAATAAGTTTTTTCTAACTTTTAGTGTAATCAATGTTCATAAAATTATTAAAATTAATTCATTATAGAGATTTGTATGATTTAATATATCGTTGCGTTAATTTTGTCCAGGAGTGTATATATATATATATATATATATATATATATATATATATATATATATAATATATATATATATATATATATATATAGTTTAAAGTGGAATCAAAATTACATAATCGGCAGATGGTGTTATCAATCCACTGAAATATATTTCCAAAGGTGTTGGCCCTAGATCTAGCTAGGCCCACTTCAGATGTGCATTCGGGAGCGACAAGGACACTGTGTCCATCATCTGCTTGCTCTAGTCCAAGTGGTCACCCACCAAGGGCATGCCGTCAGCAATTTTCGTCAGACTCGCCCTTCTTAATCTATTGATTCTAACTTTGGAACAGTAAGTTAGTATCTACGAGTATAGCAAGCTCGGAACAGCATAACGTGGTGTGTGGCATCGCATTTTAGAAGAAGCATTTCTTTTAATTTCATATAACAAAAACAAACGTAGGAAAAAAAACGGTTTCTCGAACCATGTAGAATACAAATTCCTGATTAATAAATTGTTTGTGTAGGCGATTCTGTCTATTTGTGCACTGTAGCCTCTTGGCTTATCTGGCACTTCTGGGTATATAAGCGTTGTCCCTTTAAATAGATTTATTAGCCTCCTTCCAACCCCTCATGTGGTAATTTATCGTCTCAATATAGGTCTGTGAACGGTTAATGTCTGTTCCCAATTAAAGCTATACATTTATATAAGACATACATAGAGGTTTCTTTCTCTTCACCACATAGTCTGCATGTCGTGAGACTATTGTGGATACCCATTTTCTGTTAATGTATTCTCAGGTGACAGTGGCCCGCGATCAGTCGCGCTACTAGTTTGGTTTGGGCCCTTGTTAAACAGGAGGCAACAGTTTTTTTAAGAGACCGCCAATTACGTCCCTCGCAAGTCTTTGGTTGCAATCCAACGATCTAGATACTGGTGATGTGACCATCTCTTAGTTGTCGTTTTTACCACTTGTTTTAGTATACAAACTCTCATGAAAATTGTAAGGAATTCGTATTTTTAACTTTATATCTGCTCTCCTTTCTTTAAACAAACAAATCCTAAATTATAGTAATTTTAGAGCATGATGTATAACCTTCCTTCAGAGTTATTAAAAAGGGCCTCGTGAAAATATAGCGCATAAATCCTTGCAACATGCAATGGTGCATTACCCGTTTAACATACGTATTGATTAATTACGACCAATAAAAATACAGAAACGACAGGTTCGCCTTTAATTATCGAATAATAAAACAGTTTCGTATTCAACCTCGTGATCCAATCAAAATAAATAAAATCGGCGATTTTAGCGACAATTAACCTATTTTTTGTGCATAAACAAATTTCTTAATTGCCATAAGTAACAGCAGAACGACTTGTTCAATGTTCAATGCGTAATGATAATAATTTGAATCGGACATGACAATTACAGGCTGAATTGTGTCGTTTTATTAACTTAATTGCGTGTTTGAAAAAATTCCGCGTCCTATTTTAGACGAGTTTCCTCTGAAATTCAATGACATATATCTGTATAAATGTCTAAGTATTAAAAGGCCACTTGTCACGCCAAGAATTTTTAAATAAAATCTTACAGCAGGAAGAAAAAATATAGCATTTTCAAAATAAATGAATCTGACTATTTTCAATTTTTATGTATTTCTTTACATCATAGTAGAAAGTATTTTTAACTAATACAACCTATACAACTGAAACTATACAGAATTCTCCCATTTCTTTCTTCTCCTTCTTCATTTAAAATTGAAAATAACGAAAAAACATAACATTTTCGTATTTCTATAGTCGAAGAACCCTAAAAAGGACATATAGCACGGTATATATGAAGCAACCCCTCTAACCTCTTATCCCACCCTATTAATTCCTTATATATTTTACTCTAAATAATATGCTTAAAATTTATCTGGAAAAATTCCCAAAATACTATTAAAACTACATAATATTTAACAACCTCCACCCTCTTCACCCTCTTCTGGCGATATAATTGAGTGTAATAAAAAAAAATGGGTGGCAATGGTTAGTTGAGGGTTCTAGTTTTTCTTTTTAACTTCTGCTTGAAAAATAGCATAATCCCAAGCACATGGGATAACGCAGTGACGATCTTTATTCATAGAAAAGGAGACATAACCATTATAGACCGATCAGTTTGCTCTCCTATTTGTATAAGTGGTTTACCAAAATCATAACAGAACACCTAGATTTCTATCAACCACGCGTACTGGCTGGCTTTAGAAGTGGATACGGCGTTAACGATCATTTACAGACCATCAAATCCTTATAGAGAAATTTATAAAATACAGCAAACCATTCGTATTAGTATTTGTGGATTTTAAAAAAGCTTTTGACACCGTGGAGTTGCCGACGATATCGTCTGTCCTACAGCAAATGAGAATAACCTACAGATATACTCAGTTAATTAAAGTCATTTATAATAACGCAACAGCAAATGTAAGGCTCCATGAATCCACAAGTAAATACCGAGTGGAACGTGGAATCCGACAAGATGATACAATCTCTCCTAAATTTTTTACGGCGATGTTAGAATATGCTTTTAAGGAACTTAATTGAGATGGAAAAGGCATAAATATCGATGGAGAAGTCCTAAATCACCAGGGCTTTGCTGATAATATTGTCATAATAGCCGACAACCTACATTGGATGATTGCAAAAGTTCGTGCTCGATTAGAAACCAAATTAAATACAATACATCGATGACGAATACTGAAATTTTTGCTGATGATATGGTTAATATAGCCGACAATCTAGGTGATGCACAACAAATTCTTACCGAATTGCAAATCAGCAAATATTAATCTAAACATTAACATTTAAAAAACCGAGTTTATGACTGATCTAGTTACGAACAGTAATATGAAATTTAATGAAAGCGGGATGGAGCACGTCCAAACTAAGTATTTGGGTCATGAATTACAAATTGGCAAAGATAACTAAACCCGGTGAGATACACCGTCGTGTGAGTTTGGGATGGACGACTTCTGGGAAGCAGAGGTACGCTGCAGGGTAATTTGCTAGTGTACTTAAAAAAGAAAGTTTATGAACAATGCATTCTGCCGGTAATTACTTATGATGCCGAAACACTCACATTAACAAAACAGTCAGCAAACAAACTAAGAATATCGCAACGGGCAATGGAGAGAGCTATGCTGAGTATCACAAGGAAGGATAGAATAACAAACATAACTATCAGATAGCGAACAGAAGTAATAGATATTATCCAAAAAATTACGCAATCTAAATGGAGATTTGGAGGCCATATAGCCCGAAGGAATGCTAATCGTTGGTATAAAAGACTAATAGAATGGATACCCAGACAAGGCAAACGGTACAGAGGAAGATCATCAACAAGCTGGAACGATGACATCAAAGGAGTGTGACAGGAAATTGAGTTAACACCACTCAGGACAGAGATCAGTGGAAGTTCTTAGAGGAGGCCTGTATCCAGCAGTGGATGAGGACGGCTGATGGGTGATGATGATGAATGAAAAAATAACCTAATTTTTGAATTCCTTGACTCCAAAATCTTTAAAAAAAAACACATATAACTCTGTCTATACGAAACAACCCCTCTAATGTCCTTCCCCACCTCTTTCATCACTTCTATGTTTTACTATCAATATTTATGCATTATATTTATTTATCTCAACAAAAAAACAGAGGATTGTATCAACAGACTAACAGACAGACCAACGGAAATGAGCGGCTAAATTTTTCGTGATCTAGGCTCCCTGAAACGTGAAGAAATAAAAAAAATCTCGGATTGTGATTTTTTTCACTTTCCTGTAACAAGGAAAATTAAAATGAAATAATTATCGTAAGGATTAATTAGGATTTATTATTTTTCATTAGGCGAATTGTAAATTTAACTCCGAAGCTCTAATTTCTTGGCTGAAATATAGCCCTACATTGATCTTACGTATATAAAAATGAAAAGAACCATTTATGTTTTCTTTTGTTATCACCAATTTTATAATCTAATGTATTCAATTAAAACTCATTGGTATTTGGACATTATTTTTGGTTTCTTTTATAGCATGTCGTTTATGTGGCTCGATTTTTTGATAGTTTAGCTTTGAAATAAAATCAGTTATGAGAATCAACAATTATATCTTCGTTTACAAGAAAAACGATTCATTTGTCTGTTACAGTCTATCAAGTAAGACCGTGTCCGCGATAATTCATTTTTGATAGATGCAATTCTAGCGATTCAATAAAAAATCAGTAGAGGGAACCTTTGTCCACGACGTATTTTAGTAGAAGTATCAGTTGATTCTGAATTTTCGTCGAAATGACGTAAAATTCAAAAAGAGTCACTTGTTTGCGCGTCGGTTTGAGGCAGTCTTCCTGTATTCCGATCCAAAGGGGCCTAAAATTACACATTCCGCGGCCATTTAATATATTAAGAAGTCGGTATCGTTTGTGAAGAAGAGGGTATATCATTTTAACAAGACGAAAAATGTCGACGACTTGCCAAAACGTGGCTAGGTAGGCAAAGTCTTTGCAAAATTAAGAAAATCTGGTTTGAATATGTCCCATGAGACCATTCGACCACATCTTCGTGCTTATGATGTCAGATTTCGAGGAACGTTGAAGAAACCTTTGCTGGGCAAAAATCACGTCACGAAGCGGCTCACTTGGGCCCACGATAAGATACTAGAGTGGCCCTCACAATCGTCGGACGCCAACTCTATTGAAAATGTTTGGTCCCTTGTAAAGAGAAAGCTCAGAGGAAAGACTCTGAGGACTTTGACTCAGTTATCTCACAAGATTCGAAAAATTTGGAGATCATTGCCCGAGTATGCAAAAAATTTCGTCAACAGCATGCCTCGAAGATATCAGGCGATTATTGATGCAAGAAGCGATTGAATAACTTACTACGATAACAGCGCCGTTGTTAGTATACCAAAGAATACATTGATGGCAAAAAATTTTCTCGAAACACATTTTTTCAAGAATACGAGCGGTCATGTTCTTACTTGACAGACTGTATATCCAAACGCTCAATTATAACTTCCTGAGCAAAAATATCTATTGTGTATAATCTTTCTGTTCTCAGTATCCTTTTGATTAGTTCAAAGCTACGATAATGTAATCTTTTTAAGCATTTTTCACCTCAATCAGTGCCCAGCACAATTATCACAAAATACATGCAGCTCCATCATGTTGCTTTTCTACAAAGTTATCGATATAATGAACATATCAGATTCGGCGATTTACAGGCAATTTCTTTATGGTAAATGTAGGTATGTGGCTTGTCTTTGGCACAGTTTTACTGAGGCTGTTTTATTTTTAATTAGCTACATAGGTAGGAAGGGAAACTTGCAGACCTTAAAATTATTTTTTCTACAGAACTTCCTTTTACATGAATACACTGAGACCAGCCTTTCTCGTGTTGTTTCATTCCTTTTAAAAAAAGTTGTTTTGCCGCCGCTTTCATCTTATCAATCGAGGAAAATTTCCAGCCCCTAGGTTTTTCTACAGATATTTGAAAAAAAATAAGTCGCAAAGCGCTAAATCATAGCTATATGGTGGATGTTGTAACTCGGTAAATCCACAACTTTCGGTAATAACTTGAGCTGTTTCAGTCTAGTGGGCCATGCAATTGTCTTGCAACAGCAAACTCCATGAATTCGAACATTTTTTTCTAATCGCCTGCATCAAGTTTTAGATAGTAAACCTCTCCATTAAGTATGAAGCTTTTTCTTATTTATTCAATAAACACAATTTCTTCTCATTCCAAAAAAACTTTTGCCATCAACCTTCCAAAAGGTGACTAAGCTGTCGCCTTCTTTCGAGCTGAACCCATCACATCGACCCCTGCTTTCTGGAACACCCAAGTCTTGTTCGCCTATAACAATTCGCGAAAAATAACATTCATAATTCTCTAAAAAGAGAAAATGTTCTTGAGACAAGAGTCATAACCTCTATACATAGATCAATTCGTGTTCAGCCGGAATTTAAAATTGTATCGTGGTAACTCCATGACTTAACTAAAATTTAATTTTAACTCTAAACATGCATATCTAAAAATAACTAACCAGATGATATAACGCTAATAAAACAGCACCATTAATGGTATTTTAATTATCTGTAATTATATGAAAACAATGTCGGTATAAAGTATTTTATTGACTTTTTTATTCGTAATACCCACATGGTAATTAAAAAACAATAAATGCAATAACTAAGTTTCAAATTTAAATTAGAAAACATAATCACCACGTCTAATTGGTATCGTTAATAAATTCAGCTAGGAACCCAAGTTTGCTTAACGTGAAGGGATGCGTCTCTCTCTCTCTCTCTCTCTATATATATATATATATATATATATATATATATATATATATATATATATATATATATATATATATATATATATATATGTATATATATATATATATATATATATATATATATATATATATATATATATATATATATATATATATATATTTATATATATATATATATATATATATATATATATATATATATTTATATATATATATATAGGGTGTTATGGAAATCACAAAATTGCGCCTGAGCTAGTTCGTACAATGGCGGCCTTCCAGATGCGGCTTGATTTAGTGGCAACATGCAGTTTTGCCTTTTTTTAATTTTCAAAAAGTCATCCTTTTCAATATATGCAGTGATTTCCATAACGCCCTATGTATATATATATATATATATATATATATATATATATATATATATATATATATATATATATATATATATATGTATATATATATATATATATATATATATATATATATATATATATATATATATATATATATATATATATAGGTATACATTATACAGAAGAACTAAAAAACGACTTAGGCAGACGATGGTGGAATCGGATGGGTCAGAAGTAAGGGTGATGAATATGGAAATGAGATGTAGATTGGAGGCTCTGGAGACGGATTATCTTAGAAAAGGAGCCAGATCATCCCTAACGAGGTCATTAAACAATAAATGGATGCGCGCCTTACAATAATTGATAGGATTGAGATACTAGGATTACGTTGGTTCGGCGACTTAATGAGAATGCCAGAAACTCGATGGCCGAAAAAAATATCTTGTTGGCAGGCTCCAGAGATAAACAAACGCGGAAGACCAAGGCTCTCATAGAACGAAACGATTAGAAAGAACATGGAAGAAAGAAACATAGATGAAGTCATGGCCGTAGATAGCGATGCTTAGAACAAGGGATTGAGTAGACAGCACCTGGCTGTATAGATTTCGTTACAATAACTTGCATTTTATATGCATTTTTTCTTAGTCATATAATTGGAAGGCGATATCTACGATAACTATTTTGGAGAAAATTAAAAGATAAAACACCAAATTGTGTCGTTCTCTGATAAAAAAAATTCTATAAACCAACGTTTATCTTACCGCTTGCAAGCGCTGAGGATATAAAAATTATATTTTTTTACAATGTTTCGCAAGCAAAAAAAAGAATTTAAAAATTGGCTCACGTCATTTTGTTGAGCATATAATCTACCAAGCTTAAAACTATAAAGCACATTTTTTTGTTAAAAATCTGAAAAAAATTTTATTCGAATTTTTAAAATTTTCTTTGAACTCATTTTTCATTTTTACTTTTTAACCAAAAATGTGATTGATGGTTTAAACTTTAGTAGATTATAAGCCTCACAAATTGATTTACCCTTATTTAAGCATCATCTGCTCTTCCGTTTGGCAGATCACCTAATTTTTTTTTGTGACAGTTCAAAGACAAACGGAAAGCACGTTGTTAAATTGCTTAGGCGTTCTTTACGTGATAAAGGTGTTTTTTTTTTCTTATTTTTATTTTCACATCAATTGTATACTAAAATTATATATCTTAAAGTGCCGAATTTACATGTGGGTTACAGGGTGTAATTTGCCTATTTTCTTTTTTAATTTCGTATTAACGGAAATATTTCCCTGATTTTTTGAATTGTTTAAGGGGTTACATACACCTGGGAGCTGCAAAAAGTATGTATATTTCAAAAAAAATATTTTAAAGGCTATGAAATGAATAATACAAAAGAATGGCAATTATATATTTTTATTATACTTTTTTTAGTGTTTTAAAATGTTAACGTTATTTTTTATCGGTTTAAAAGGACTACCGATAAAAGCTATGGCGCCCCCTTGTCTCCAGGGTAACTTCACAAAAAATAATCCAATCTGCAACAATAAAAATTAATCTTGTGAAATAATTTTTCAAAATTAAAAAAATTACGGTGTTTCAAACTTTAGTATGCAATTTTCGACCAAAAATTTATGTCTAATTATTTATGAAAAATTGTCTATTAGAGAAATTAAAAAAAAACCTCTCGACATTTTGTAGAAAAAAGTATTTATTAAGATTTAAAAAATATATTAAAAATTGACTGAGTAATATTGCACACAGTGTCTGAAAACAGGTAGCGGTCCCAACCCGACGCCAGGTCATATTTAATGCTATAAGTTTGTAATGGAATGGAATTTTCTTTTTTTTTTTTTCTAAATAATTCTTAGAAGTATAGAGAATAAAAATCTATAAACAAAATCGAACTTTAAAAATTCGAGGTGTACGAAACCTCTTAATTACAACCTCTAATTTACCCCCTGCACGACAAAATTTTATGATTCATAAGATGAAAACCAGACTAAAAACTCGTATCAGGCTCAAAATAAAAATAAACTCTGAAATTTTTGTGCCCCTCTCCCATACTTTTACCTGACAAACACGTGTTAGAGGAGGATTCCTTACGTACCACAATGGTGAACATTTTCATAATAAAATATCCATATTCTTAACGAAACTTCAATACCTTACTCCCTTAAAAGTTTTAACTTAACAGTCGTCTAATTTTACAATTAGATACTTGAGTTGACAAAAGCTAATATTACACTCTTGATTTTTATCCAAAGGGTTCTTATAAAAGCCTTTATTTTGTGACACATGGTCCTAGGAGTGTCATTAACAATAATCAACTGAGCAACTGGAAATTTTAGATTTTTCGGTAACTCGGCCGGATTTAAGTATTTAGTGAATCTGCCTATTAAAAAACGGGTTAAGTGCAAGTTGGACTCGCGCAATTAGTGTTCCGTACCGTGATTGCCTTTAAAATAAAATAAATTTCTTACTTAGGCTAAGGTAATTAGGTCCCTGACACAATCAATAATATATAATAGTTATAGCATCTTGGCTACCTAACAGCCAATAAATTATTCTAACTCAATCTAGAATCTAGTAATAAGAGTGTATAATAAATATTTACTACATAAATATTTCTTTAATTATAAACAAATAAAATAAAATTATGTCTCTCTACAGGAGCGACGCGCCACACACAGTAATATTACGTCCACCATATCGTCAAGCAACATAGTTTTAATCGTTTTTTTGATATACCAGATAAATTATCAAGCGTTATGCACTTGTGATAATTTTCACTCAACCTACACTATATTCAAGAATTTTTTAAAAATTTTTTGTTCAGTACTTTTCGAGACAGAATGGGAGGCAACGATTTTTGGAAATTTTTTGAAGATAATACAAAGAAAAATGCGTGCAAGTATTACATATGTTTTTGAACTCATGCTTTCAGTTAACACACCACTCGATGACCAGGTAAAAAAATTTACTTCCGATTATTCCCCCCAAAACTACCCCTTAAGTCAAAATTTAACTTTCAAAACTACACGGCTCTGATTGGGCCAGCAATTCCTATATTTTTGCCCAATTTTAACTTTCTTCACAGAGTTTCGGAGAAAATCGAGACAGACGGACAGACGAACACCGAAGTAATCCCATAAGTATTCCGTACGACGACCCTCCAAAGGTTTGAATTTTTTAATTTGTTGCCTCTGCTTCGGTATAAATGTTATGGATTTTGTTTGTCTGTTGATATGCTGTGTCCTAATGTATTTTCTCAATTATTTAATGGGTTGTTATAACAACAAAATTTGATATTTTCAGTCGTAAATAACTCTCCTTTTATAATTTTGGCAAATTTTGTAACTAACATATGTCTGCTTAATCTAGTGTTTACATAGATCAGGTGTTTCTAAAAATAGTGCCAAAACTATTATAAATCCCGATTATATTGCTTTTAGCGGCTGTAAAGTAAATAAATAAGTCACATAGTAACACTTACATAGGAATACTTTTAAAATTATTTATAAAATGATGTTTAAAAAATAATAATAAAATAAACTGAGAGACTTTTCGACGTTTCATCTACAATTGCAGGCTATTTTGTCCAATCATCAGTACGATAGACTCACCATCACACAATCTGTCAAGTAAGAACGTGTCCGCGATAATTCATTTTTGGTAGATGCGATTCTAGTTATTCAACACAAAATCGGTAGAGGGAACCTTTCTTTATGACGCATTTTAGTAAAAGTATCAGTCGATTCCGAACTTTCGTCGATATCACGTAAAATCCAGAATGAGTCACTTGTTTGCGCAGTCTCTTTGTTCCCATCCAAAGGGGCCTAAAATGAGAGATTCCACGGCCAAATATATTCAAAAGTCGGTATCGTTTGTGAAGAATTGGATAAATTATTTTAACGAGACGAAAAATGTCGACGACTTGCCAAAACATGTCGCGGTAAGCAAAGTCACTTCGAAAGTCGAAAAACGAATAATGTCTTTGTTGCCACGGGACCCGAAATTGACGCTGCGTCAAGGAGCGGCAAAATTAAGAAAATTGGATTTAAATGTATCCCATGAGACTATTCGACAATATTTTCATGCTCATGATGTCAAATTCCAAAACACATGAAGTAACCTTCACTGGGCGAAAATCAAGTCGCGAAGCCGCTCACTTCGGTCCACGATAAGATACTAGAGTGGCCCTCACAATCGCCGGACGCCAACCCTTGTAAACAGAAAGCTCAGAGAAAAGACTCTGAGGATTTGTCTCGGGAGAACAGAAAAATTTTTAGACCATTACTGTAGTAAATAGAAAATCTCGTCGACAGCATGCCTCGAAGATGTCAGGCGATTAATTATTGATGCAGGAGGCGATTAGACAACTCACTAAGGTAATTGCGCCATTGTTAGCACACCAAATGATAGATTGATGGCAAAAAATGTTCTCGAAACACATTTTTTCAAGAAAACTAGCTGACTCATGCTTACTTGACAGACTGTAGATAAATATCTTATACTTTTTATTGGAAACTCATTACAGTTTATTTAAAGGTTGTAAAGCATACATTTGGACCTTCAACATAACATATTCTAGTTAGTTTTAACGTTGTATCACGGTAGCAGCCATGAATTCTCCACTCTTCATCTTTTATAATTGCGAACTTTTTTGTGAAAGCCTTTGAGGAAAATACACTGCCGCTGTGCTTAAACTAAAATTTGCACAAGAATATCAAAACTCTAGAAGACGAGAACGATCAGTATAAGAGAAAACAAAGTTCTTGCTTCAGGCTCCACTTTCTATAAACAAAATATCAGGGAATCATCTAAATTTACAGACACCCTAACAATATTAAGAGTGATACGAGTTATAGTTGAAACTGATTATTACACTAAGTAACGGTGCGTTATAAAGGCTTGGTTTGTGATTCTCCGATTCCCCTTTTTTGTAAAAAAATTATCAGGCCGGTAGTGTTGTATGGCGGGGATGCTAAATCCTAAAAGATTCAGAAATCCTAACGCTTCATTCATGCTATACTTAAGGCTGCCAATACTACATGCCGAAAAGAATTTAAAAAAGTAACCGTGGCCTGTTTTCAAATACAATATAATGAATAAAAATGCCATGTAGAAGAGACCTTAAAATATTAGCACCATTTCGTAAGTTAGACCTCATTCAATATTCTAATCTCGAGGAGTTAAGATCCCTGAAGATATACAGTGCAAACCTCGAAAAGTCGCTTCAATTTGACATTCTAAGAATCTTTCTTAGGTAACTAAAACCTCAAACGCCACCTTCCAGTACTGTGTTGTCTTTTTTTAATAACTTCTTTGTTTCACAGGCTTACATCTGTACAATACTGTAAAGTCACATTAGGAAAACTACTTGCAGAAAAATAAATTTTTAATACGTTATTATTCATATCTTCAAACGTTGGTTATTCTCGATTTTCCATAGTGTATTCAAAGCGCACAGCAAGTTCTCTTTTGTCACTTCTATAGATCCAAGCTGTTGTTCACGGAGTGATAATTTCAACTTGGAAAATAGAAACGAGTCACATGATGCCATATCTGTAGAGTACTGTGTTTACTTACCATAAATAACCGATCAAGTGCAAGTTGGACTTGCGTACTTAGTGTTCCGTACGTTGATTGCTTTTAAAATAAAAATTTTTACTACGGAGGTATAAAATGATCAATGACTTCACAAACACATCCCAAATGAGTTTTTAACAAAGTTTTTTTTCCGATCTTTACTGAAAACTGATGACCTTGACATTTTTGTTTTTTTATGTACCAGATAAATTATTAAAGGTAATGCACTCATGATAATTTTCGTTCAATCTATACCTTATGAAGAATATTCCAGAATTTTTCCAAAATTTTTTGATCAGTACTTTTCGAGATAAGGGGGGGCAGAGATTTTTGTCAATTTTTTAAAATACAAAGAAAAGTGTGCACAAATATTACATTATATATATTTATGAACTCTCTTTTGACAAGCTTTCATTTGACACCCCCACTCGATGACGAAATTTTTTTTACTTCCGATTTCACCCCCAAAACTAACCCCTTAAGTCAAAATTTAACTTTCAAAACTACACGGCTCTGATGAGGCCATCAATTCCTGTATTAGTGCCAAATTTCAACTCTCTGTGTCAAATAGTGTGCGAGCAAATCGGGTGTGACAGACAGACGGCCACCGAAGTGATTTTATAAGTGTTCCGTACGGAACACTAAAAATTGCCAATAGTTATTGCATCGTACGATGGTACGTTACTGTGATCCATGAATTGTTCCGCCACATCTCAGGCCTTTTTTTATTTGATTCACGCATAACGATTAAATAATATTCTTTATTAAGCGTTTCTCCATTGAAAGGAACTCTTTCTGGACAACATCACAGTGATCTTGATTTTGGACGAGACAAGCCCAAATCCTACTATAGAATCAGTTGTATTGATCCATTTGATATATCGATAAGATCTACAAGATCTCTAATACTTAAATGACGATTATTGAGTACAAAATACGTTTTTTCTGTGAGTCTCCTTTAACTGCTTCTTAACCCTCTTTGTATTACTTCAAAACTTCTGATCTTGATGAACATTTATCACCGTGACACTTTTCTACCATATTCACTGTATCGGTATAAAAAAATTCTTTTTTAATACAAAATTTCACGCAAATTCTTTGCTCTATTCATTTTAGAAAGCTCCAACAAAAAATGTCCACAGTTTTAAAATACCCTTCTAACCTAATGAAGCATATATCATGAAAATGTTTGTCAGATAATAAAAACAGTTCTGCCAACCTAAAAAACAAATACTTTAATAAATAGCAATAGGGCACGTATTTTTTAAAAAAATGTTAAACATAACAGTTTTTAATGCACAGTTTGAAAAACCAAATGTTCTGTGTTGTAATTGCACACTTTAATAATTCAAAACTAGTATCATTTGACGTCCAAAACCTTTTCCCTAGCATACCCCCAGATGAAACAGTAAAAATCATAAAAACATTTCTAATCAAAAATAAAGTTAATATCGTTATACAACAAGACATACTAAATTTATTAAACACGAGCCTCAATCAAAATTATTTTTACTTTAATAATAGGTTTTATAATAGTTCTGAGGGTCTCATAATGGGTAGTCCACTTAGCCCGCTTTTAGCAGAAATATTTATAGATAACCTAGAAAAACAAATACATCGACAAGAATTTAGCAAACCATTTTTGTATTGGTACCGATATGTAGACGACATCTTTACTTGTTTTAATGGTACAGAGCGTCAACTTGACAATGTTTTTAACTATATAAACTCGATACATAAAAATATTAAATTCACTATGGAACTAGAAGTCGACAATAAAATTAATTTTCTTGACTTAACGATAACCAGACATTACAATAAACACAAATTCTCTATTTTTTCACGAACCCTCACATACAGATACTACAATAAACATAAAATCAGCTCACCCCCTACAACACAAATTGGCAGCTTACCACAGTATGTTGCATAGACTTATAAGTGTCCCCTTATCTGTAGATGATTTTAATAAAGAATTAAATCTAATAAAACAAATTGCTGTTAACAACGGATATTCTCCTGACACCATAGACTTAATTCTAAACAAGAAATTAAAAAATAAAGCTATTTCTTTAGTATACCCCAACAAAGAAAACACAGGGAAAAAATTTTATGATTTAACCTATTTTGGTAACACGTCAGCGAAAATTAAAAACCACTTAAACAAATATAATATCCACATAGCTTTTAGAATAAACAACTCGTTAGGGAAATTCATTAAAAACGCAAAGGGAAAACAAAATACATCAAAAAATCTGGAGTGTATCAGTTAAATTGTGGTTCTTGTCATAAAAGTTACATAGGTCAGACAGGTCGCTCATTCGAAACTCGGATTTTAGAACATAAAAGAAGGTATTTAAAAAACAAAACTGACTCAGCGTACAGTAATCATTTAACAGAATCAAATCATCTTTTTGACGATAAATTTAAAATTCTACACGTACAAAACAAAGGCGTAAAATTAAACCTATTAGAAAATTTAGAAATAAATAGAATTAAAAATTCAGACATCATCTTAAACGAACAAAAAGATACCTGTCTGGCCCATGGTAACTCCCCTTTACTCAATTTATACAATTAATATTCAGAATGGATTTCCTAGCAATATTCATTAGCATATAGTATTAATTTTATTACCTAATACACTATACACTAATACTCAAATATCATTTTGTATCAGAAGAAGCTGTAGTATAGCAAAACACGTCATACAGTTTCAGTGAAACTAAATAAAGTGGAAATTTGACAATATTAGTCTTTCATTACATTCGTATTGTTTTCATGTATTAGATGAATCTGAAAACAATAAAACAATCGTAAAAATTCGGCATTAAAAATAATACCATTGCAGAGAGTTTATTAATCTGATGTGATTATTAAATTTATTGTTGCAATGTATTTTGCAAAAAAAAAAACAATGTAATATCAAATGCTAATACTACTTAAATCATGTTTATCATCTTTGTATCACCACATTGAAGTGTGATAACAAATCATTGAATAATTCTCAGTTTATATCTTAGCTAACAAGAATACAGTTGGCTTTGTATAGTTAGGACAGTTGTAATAGGTTAGATAGCTTTATTGTGTGATGCATAATCGGTAAAATAGTTAATTTAGCTTTTAGGTATTTAAATTATTTCGATCAAAATGTTCACTCTTAACATTATTAAGACGTTTTATATTACCTCCTTTAGGTAGTGCCAAAGTTTATAAAATTCAGTGACTATAGTGACCTCGTTACCATTAATTTCTCGTGTTTGTGATCAAAATGAATAAAAAACATCTTTAAAATGAGTTGTTATAACTTCATATCTAAACTTGTCCATCGTTCAAAAAAGATGTCTCCCCACGAAGCGGAAATCATCAACAGCTACAAACTACTCTTAGAGGAGAAAAACAAAGAACTTTTAAAAAAAGATGAAATAATAGATCAACTAGAAAAGAAATTGGAAGATAAAGAAATGGTGATTAAATATTTACAAAATGAAATTGATAAATTTAGGCAAGTGGTAAGACCAATCACTCAAAAAATTATTACCAAGCAAATGTCGCTTGGTAATGAAGTATGGTCCATAAATGGTAATACTAATAATAATGGTACTGTTCAGAGTAATGGTCCTGCTAGTGATATAGTTGAGACTCACGAAGCACCGAGAATTAAAAGGGACGGTATTAGTGCGGAACCTGTTAATTTAAGTAAAGTAGATCTGCAAATTAAGAAGATTCCTAAAACATCTCGGTAAGTTTTAGTTTAAAAACAAAACTGTTCAGTAGACTTCTCAATATTGGCGTAATAAATGCGCCCATTTATGAATTTCTTCTTCAGTTTAGACAATATCGTTAACATGAAGGATTTCATAAGTAATTCTAAACTAACGTATCCCATAACAACATTATCAAATGCCGGGAATCATGTGAGAAGTCTTAGAAAGTTTCACGAACGTTATTTAAAAACGTTACTGCTTTTATAATCTATTTAAAAGAAAGAGAAATAGTACATTACATGCTCATAAATTATTTTAAGTTCGCTAAAATATACGTGGGGCGATCCGACAGTTTCAGGACTAATGCTATAGAATCTGAAGTAGTTACTCTTAGGCTTCGTGACTCCTACCAGCTTCAAAGTAATCTTCCTGCACCGGAATGCACCAGTTCCACCGTTAAGTCCTCTGGTCAAATATTTTCTGGAAGGGTGATGTTGTCACTGCCTTCAATGGCGCTTGCGATTCGCTTTTTTATCTCTTCTATCGTCTCGTACCGGCAACCTTTTAACTTTACCTTCATATGGAGGAACAGCCATAAGTCAAAGTATGCCAAATTAGGTGAATAAGGAGGTTGGGTGATGGCTGTCATAAAATGCTTCGCCAGATTATTGCGTAGAGAACGAGCGGTTTATTTATGGTTTCACTTTCCTGCCTTAGTAGGGATTATACTCTTTTTTTTATCTTGAGGATATCGGCGGGGATGTCATATGCTGTATGACAATGCTTTGACAGGATGCAAGAGGAGACACTAGAAACTTCATCAGAGATGCTCAGAACTATCCAACGATTATATTCATGAATGATTTATTTAACTTTAGTGAAGATTATATAGTAGCGTGGCTGCAATCGAAGGTTGCGTTTCGAAAACTACTCGAAAATTTGCATACAGTTTTGGGCTTCGTCCCCAAATGCTTTGCGAATCATTTCATTCATTTCAGTAGTTTAGAACACAATTTTGACATAAATGCGCTGCTCTTGTTTCGTATACATTTTAATGGTAGGGAGACACCATTAGACCTTTACGTAACCGAGCATACAAAACACAGTAAAAGCGCTAGCAAGTTGAAACTTATCATGCAACGTTATTATTGATATAAAAAACTTAAACTACATTTTACCAAATTATTTGCAAAATTAGCCCGCCCATGAAAATCCATTGTACAAACTAGCTCAGGCGCATGCCTGTGTTGCCAAACGTACGCTTTTCTTCAAGAATTACCGATTTTTATATTGCAGGTAAAAGTAATCTAATAACAAATGAAAATAATAGTAGAAAACACCTAGAAAAAATAATATTTAACCATAATTAAGAAAATTTTTTATAAAAAGCAATAATTCCTTGGTAACGCGCGAGAACAACTGAATCATTGCCCCTTAACAGCTGATTTTGACTTTTATCTTAACAACTGTTTAGGCAAAATAAACAAACAGAATTTCAAATAGGTTTTTTTGTTAACTTTTCCAAGATTAATACGGAAATGGTAAACGGTTTTCTTTTAAGAAATATAACATTTTTTTCATATCCTGAGGATATCGGCGGGGATGTCATATGCTGTATGCCAGTACTGTGTCAGAATGTATGCGGAAACACTGGAAACTTCATCAGAGATGCTCAGAATTGTCCGACGATCATATTCATGAATGATTTTGTTTAATCTTTGTGAAGATTATATAGTAGTGTGGCTGCAATAGAAGGTTGGGTTTCGAAAACTACTCAAAAATTTGCATACAGTTTTGGACTTCGCCCCCAAAGGCTTTGCGAATCATTTCATTCATTTCAGTAGTTTAAAACAAAATTTGGACATAAATGCGCTGCTCTTTTTTCGTATACGTTGTAAAAATGGCAGGAAGACACCACTAGACCTTTACGTAACCGTGCATACAAAAAACAGTAAAAGAGCTAGCAAATTGAAACTTAACATGTAACGTTATTATTGATATACCTACCACCATCTACCGTCGCGAATCGATACTCTTTCGCGTTCTTGCTATGTATCGTTATTCCGGCAACTTTTAGATCGCGCCATGTATAAACGTTATAACACATATATATATATATATATATATATATATATATATATATATATATATATATATATATATATATATATATATATGTGTGTGTGTAATATGTATATATATATATATATATATATATATATATATATATATATATATATATATATATATATATATATATATATATATACATACATACATACATACATACGGGGTGTTATGAAATTCACTACATATAGTGAACGAGTGACTTGTGGGTTCATGCAGAAGTAAATTCAATACTTTTTTTTCAAATTCGAAAATTTTTAAAAAAAACTACATTTTACCAAATTATTTACAAAATTAGCCCGCCCATGAAAATCCATTGTACGAACTAGCTCAGGTGCATGCCTGTGTTGCCAAACATACGATTTTCTTCAACAATTACCGATTTTCATATGGCAGGTAAAATTAATCTAGTAACAAATGAAAATAATAATTGAAAACACCTAGTAAAAATAATATTTAACCATAATTAAGAAATTTTTTTATAAAAGGAAATAATTCCTTGGTAATGCGCGAGAACAACTGAATCATTGCCCCTTAACAGCTGATTTTGACTTTTATCTTAACAGCTGTTTGGGCAAAATAAAAACAGAATTTCAAATAGCTTTTTCTGTTAACTTTTCCAAAATTAATACGGAAATGGTAAACGGTTTTTTCTTGTGAGAAATATAAAAAAAAAATTTTAATATTAAATGAAAACAAAGTAAGTTTAAAAAGTATTTTTTATTATTTTTATCTAACGTGTGCAATCGTTCTCCATATAAAATATCCTAAGTTGTACATGACATATTTGTAACGAAACCAACTGCACCGAACTACACAATCTATCACACTTGTTGCTGTATTCTACACTTTCTACAATTTTTTTAATTAGCAACACTTTATTAGTCTATCTTTAAAAAAATCTGCCTTTACCGACAACATTTTGCTAAATCTGTAAACCTTCACTATAAATAAACGAACTAAACGTGAATTTGACGTTTTGGTAAAGTGTTTTTTTGCACATGTGCACTTCCAGGTAGAGGAGAATAGGGCAAATCGACCCACAGCTTGAAAAAATCGTAGTAAAAATTCAGTTTCATCTACAAAAATATTTAAGTTTGGTAAAAGTGGATTTTGCACCGTTCAGAAAACACGCAAAATCTTAGGATTAAAAAGGAAGAAATAAAGCGGCGCAATCACAACTGGGGAAAGAAAAGCTAATACAACAACCTTGTGTTGTGCCAGTGCGACTGGACAGTTTGTGCCGCCAATGCCTATATTCAAAAGAATGAGACAAAATGCTGAATTGAGGAATGGCACACCTTCTGAGAGTATTGTCACCATTTCAGATACTTGCCATATTAACAGAAACTTATTTGTGGAACAGATTAAACATTTTATAAGCGTAGTAAAGCCAACAACGCATTTGAAGAACCTCGAAGCATTAAACATAGCAAAGACTAATGGGGTAATCATGTTACAAGTGCCAGAGGTCATACTACTTACCGAATTCAGCCACTGGTCGTCTCTTTTTTTTTAACTTATTAGCAGTAGCAGATTCAAGCAACAAAAAAATGATTGAGGCCAAACCCAGGTCGTCAAGTAACACAATATCAAGTTGCAAGTTTATTTGCAGAAGTTTACCAAAGAGCTGCTATCATTGGCACCATTGTGAACGGATTTGAAGCGGCTAAAGTTGGGCCCATGGACAAAAACATCTTTTCCGAACGTTTGTTTAAAGCAGCTGAAAATATAAATGCTCTCCCTCTTTCAAACAAACTAAACTAATGAAAGCTCATCGATCTTACAAGACACTTCTATTATTATCAATGATGAAAACAAGCAAATTGCTCAGCTACCTGATGTTTACGAATAGATTGCCACATTTCAATAGTGAACCGTCGGAATGTAACGCTAAAACTTTAAAGAAAATTTTAAAATCTTTATGTCCAATACTACAGAAATACTGTACAAAAACCTCAATAACAAAAATAATACCATATACCCAGCCCTCAACTAACTCAACTAATCTGAACTAAAAAGCTACCGTCAGTTTTGTCGGCGTCCGACAAGAAATCCTTTGTAGACTTTAGAAAAATTTAAAGTCAAACAAGGTGAACAACTTCAAAATCTACCTCAACGATTTCTTTATTATGCTGTCCTTTTTCTAATGAAACAAATAAAAATTCTAGTGAGGTACATGTATTAAACTTTTTACTTATTATAATGAAATATTGAAAACTTGTGTAATTATTATTATTTGGTGTCAAGAAGCAATTATTTTAAAAGGTAACAATTTTTAAATTCCTTTTATTTAAATTTGTTTAGGAAAAACCTATTCAAACGTGAACAGTTGTATGGTATACCAGTGGCGGCGTGAAAAAATATTCATGTCAGTAGATTTTTTCTTTCTCTTCGCTAATCAGTAATACATCATCTGCGAATCGCAAGTGATGTAAATACATGCTATCGATTTTAATTTCCTTCGTTTCCCACTCAAAACTTTTAAATACATTTTCCAAGGCCAGAGTAAACAGTTTTGGTGAAATTGTATATATATATATATATATATATATATATATATATATATATATATATATATATATATATATATATAATTTGTACTCGGTGGAAAACACAGTCCTGGGCAAATTATTCCAAAGGGATTATGTTCTCCATATAAAAGACTGCTTGAAAGACGTTGTACAAGAAGTAACAAGCTGAACCTCATACGTATGTACAGTATTAGCGCGACGTGTATTTCTAACATGCACCGCTCTGGGAGGAATTAAGCGGGCTACATCCTTCGAACACTTTCCATGAAAATACTTGTACAATAGGCTCAAGTCGCCAACCGTTCTTCGATGTTCAAGCGAATCAAGGCAGCCGGTCAATTCCGGATCTCCAATCAGACGAACAAATCTTCTCTGAATAGTATCCAACAAATGTAATATATATTTGGGAGCGGAACCCCAAACATGGGAGCAGTATTCCATAGTTGGTAGTATTAAAGAATTTACAGTTGTTGTGGAGTATAAAGCTTTCTGGTTCGAAATAATATTCCTAACTTTTGAGAAGCTCTCCTTGCTATCCCTGCGACATGTTCATGCCAGGACATATTTGCTCCCAAATTAACTCCCAACAAATTGAGTATCGATGTTAGAGGAATTGAGTGCTCCGCCATAACTATATCGGGTTCAGCAACGTTAACTTTTTTAGAAAAAACTGCCGCCTGGGTTTTTGTAGCGTTAAATTCCACTTGGTTATTGTCACCCCAAGAATTTCTTCCAGGTCTTTGTTAAGTTGAACGACTTCCACCTCTCTGCGGATATTCGTCTGAGTAGCCGATGTCCGAGCGGTCAAAGTGAATAAAGAGATAAGCGTACTGTCATCTGCAAAGCTTTAGATTGGGTTTCCGGTCTTTTCCAGCAAATCGTTAACGTAAATGAAAAAGAGAGTAGGAGATAGTATGGAGCCTTGGGGCACACCGGCGTTGATAGTGAAGGTGTTAGGAAGAAATCCGTCGAGTGCCACTCGTAAAGAACGCTCTCTAAGGAAACATGAGAGCCACAAGCAGAACTTTTCAGACATACCATAAGAGCGTAGCTTAGCCAACAGTCCAACGTGCCAAACACGATCGAATGCCTTGCATATGTCAAGAGCAACCGCTCGTGATTCTTCAAAGTGTTCAGTTGCGTTGTTCCAAACATGTGTTACATAAGTCAGAAGATCTCCTGTTGATCTGTGTTTACGAAAGCTATACTGGTGATCGATAATAATGTTGAATCCTTCAAGATATTTTAGAAGATGCTGATTGATAGCCTTTTCCATGATTTTCGATATTACAAAAAACAGTGCGACTGGTCGGTAGTTGTTTGGCAAGGTCTTCTTGCCTTCTTTAGGTATCAACTGAACTGTGACATATTTCCAGCATGAAGGAAATATTCCCTTTCTGTAGGTTCTGGTATTAGTTCCTCGCAGAGTTTTTGAGAACTATGGCAGGTATTCCGTCAGCGCCAGAAGCTTTTTTGGTGTCTAGCCTCATTAAAATACGTCTGTCTGAAGACAATATCGGGCATCCTTGACTGCACTATGGGAATAGTAGGTGGTGTTTCTCCTTGGAAATCGACAGTAGAATGTGAAGCAAAGAGTTCAGCCAACAAGTTCGCTTTTTGAACAGATGTCGTGTGCAATAGAATTATCTGGCCATGTGTGTGGTGGTATGGTGAATTTGGTGAAATTTTGACTAACTGCCTTAGCGAGTGACCAAAGGATCTGGAATTGTGGGAACAAGCGAGAACTTCGTTTCTAATTCGTTGATTGTGTGTCTCCTTGGTTTGGTCGATAATTAATTTCTTTGCATCTGTTTCGGGCACGAACAAAGGTGTTACGATTTATGGTGAGGATTTACACGCCATTGTCGGTAGGCAAGATATTTAGAAGCAATAGCTTCTTTGCATTTTCAGTCAAACCAAGGCTTGTCGTTGGAAGGGCATTTTTTCGAAAAAGGAATGTAAGCTTTCATACCCGCCATATAACATATATATATATATATATATATATATATATATATATATATATATATATATATATATATATATATATATATATATATATATATATATATATATATATATATATATATATACATATATATATATATATATATATATATATATATATATATATATATATATATATATATACATACATACATACAAAATTGTTTACCCTGGCTTTGGAAGATGTATTTAAAAGACTTGAGTGGGAAGAGAAGGGAATTCAAATCAAATCGATGGCATATATTTACATCACTTACGATTCGCAGATGATGTATTACTGATTAGCGAAGATCTAGAAGAACTCACAATCATGATAGAACAACTTAATCAAGCTTCACAGAAAGTTGGACTCGAGATGTACATTAAGAAAACAAAACAAGTCCACAAAACACAAAAATTAAGATCGGCACGGAAGATATCAAGAGAGTGGAAGAATGTGAATGAAATATACTTGAGACATAAGATTAGATTGTATAAGGACAATCAAACAAAGGAAATACCAACGCAAATTGGTCTCAGCTGGGCTACATTTCAAAAACTGGGATTCATTCTAAAAAACAGACATATCCCCGTGACCTTAAAAAGAAAAGCATACGAAAGCTGCACACTTTCAGTAGGTACGTATGGGCTGGAAACCATGACCCTTACAAAAAATAATCTTTGTCGACTCCAACGTACTCAACGGACCATGGAAAGACAGATGTTAGGTGTTAGTTTACGAGAACACATTGAAAGCCAGGATATCAGACGAACAACAAGAATTACAGATATTAGTGAAAGAGTGGCAAAATTAAAGTGTGCAATGGGCGGGGCATGTGGCTACGTGACGAATGATGGTAGATGGACCACAAGATTACTTAAGTGGAGACCTTGGGAGAGCAGACGCAGTGTCGGAAGACCAATGAAAAGATGGACTGATGATATCAAGTTGATAACAGGCAGGAAATGGCTCCATCTTGCACAAATAATACCATTGTAGAGAGTTTAATAATCTGATTGTGTCATTATTAAATTTATTGACGAAATGTATTTTGCAAAAAACAATAATGTAATATCAATTGCTAATACTACTGAAATCATCTTTATCATCTTATTATCACTGTATTGAAGTGTGATAACAAATTATTTTGCTTGTATAGTTAGAAAAGTTACAATAGGTTAAATAATTTTTTGTGTGAAATATAGTCGGTAAAGTAGTTAATTCAGCATGTATATATTTAAATTATTTCAATCAAAATGTTCACTGTTAACATTATAACCTCCTTTAGGTGGTGTCAAAGTGTATAAAATATAGTGACTATAGTGACTCGTTAACATTAATTTCTTGTGGTTGTAGTCAAAATAAATAAAAAACATCTTTAAAATGAGTTGGTTTAACTCCATATTTAAACTTATTTATCGTCCAAGGGAAATGTCTCCCCGCGAAGCTGTAATCATCAATACCTACAAAGTACACTTAGAGAAGGAGATCGAAGAAAATTCTAAAAAAGATGAAATAATAAGTCAACTAGAAAAGAAATTAGAAGATAAAGAAATGGTGATTAAATGTTTACAAAACGAAATTGATAAATTTAGGCAAGTGGTAAGACCAATCACTCAAAAGATCAGTACCGAAGTAAGAATTGGTAATGAGGTATGGTCAGTAAATGGTAATACTAGTAATAATGATACTGTTCAGAGTAATGGTCCTGCTAGTCATATAGTTGAGACTCACGAAGCACCAAGAATTAAAAGGGACGGTATTAGTGCGGAACCTGTTAATTTAAGTGACGTAGATCTGCAAATTAAAAAGTTTCCTAAAACATCTTGGTAAGTTTCTGTTTAAAAAAAAAAAAACTATTCAGTAGACATCCCTTTATTGATGTAATAAATGCGCCAATTTAAGAATTTCTTCTTCAGTTTAGATTTTCTCGTTAATATTAAGGATTTCACAAGGGGTTCGGAATTAATGTATCCTCTATACAACATTATAAAATGCCGTGAATAATGTGAAAAGTCACGAAAGTTATTTAAAAACTTTATTGCTTTTATAAACCATTTAAAATCCTAGAGAAATAGTAGATTGCATGCTCATAAATTGTTTTAAGTTCGCTAAAATATACGTGGTACAATCTAAAGGTTCCCGGACTTTTAGGCTTCGTGACTCCCGTCACCTTCATAGTGGTCTTTTTGCACCAGAATCCCACCGTTATGTCCGCTGGTCAACCATTTTCTGTGAAGTGCATATTATCACTGCCTCGAATGCCGCGTGCGATTCGCTTTTTATCTCGTCTACCGTCTCGAAGCTGCGACCTTTTAACTTTACCTTCATATGGAGCAACAGCCTAAAGCCTTAGGATGTCAAATTAGGTGAATAAGGGGGTGGGGAGAGAATAATTCTTCGACAGATTATTGCGTACGGAACGAGCAGTAGGCCGGTGCATTGACAGGATGCAGGAGGAAACTCTCTTTCTCGTCTTCCCCCGAAATCCAGCCAGCCTTAAATTGTGTTGCAAAAATTACTCAAAAATTTGCATCTGGCTTCGTCCACAAATGCTTTCCGATACATTTTATACATTCGCGCCCAAATAGACTTTTACGCAACCGAGCATACAAAACATATTGAACACGTTAGCAGGTTGAAACTTATCATACAGCCTTAGAGATATACCTACCGTCACCTATCGGGGCAACTCGATACTTTTTCGTGTTCTTGCTAAGTAGCGTTAGTCTGGAAATTTGTAGATCGCTCTGCATATAACTGTTCTAAAATATATATATATATATATATATATATATATATATATATATATATATATATATATATATATATATATATATATACATGAGGGTCATTCAATAATTAATGAAACCAATAGTTCTAGCTCAAGAACGATTTATTGGATTGCTACAAAATTTGCCTACTTTTGGACATAATCCCCACCAACGTTAATACACTTGTCCCACCTTTCTGCTAGCTTCTTGATTCCTGTGGCAAAGAATTCTTTCGGTTGACGTCAAAGCCACTCTTACACTTTTTCCTTCACTTCTTCATTATCGGTGAACCTGTTTCCACGTAGGGCATCTTAGAGAGGTCCGAACAGGTAAAAATCACAAACAGCCAGATCTGGTCTGTATGCAGGATGAGGCAAGATCTCCCAACCCAGTTCTTGAAGCTTTTCTTAGGTAAGCCGGGCCTTATGAAGGCAGACTTTATAAATGGTTCTGAATAACATTGTGAACAGTTCCAACGCTTATCCCAACCTCCTGAGCTATCATTTCAACAGTAATTCTTCTGTTATCACGAATAAGTCCATCAATCCTCGATTCCAACGAGGGACCGGAAACTTCGCCTGGATGTCCACTTCGCTGCTCGTCACACACCCTTGGTCGGCCACTTTTGAAACGATCCACTTGTAACGTTCGCACGGTTCATGCAACTTTAATAACATTCTAGAATATATTTTACTTGGCTTACCTTCGGCTACTAAAAATCTGATGACAGTACGCTGCTCTTCTAAAGTGCAGTCTTTCAATGGCCTCGCCATGTTATATTAGATATTTTGAGGTTATTTTCACCTTACATGATCGAACAGCTGATTAAAACTCCTAGAAGTATGGAGGGATTTCGTTGAGCTTAATCTGAGACCAATTGTCGCTTTGCTTATTAATTGACCCTCATATGTGTGTGTATATATATATATATATATATATATATATATATATATATATATATATATATATATATATATATATATATATGTTGCAAGAAATGCTGATGGAGTTGAATAACAAGTCTCGAGAAATAGGTCTAAAAACAAACTTCACCAAAACCAAATATTTGAACAACGAAAATAAAGATAACAGCCAGGAACTGTTAATATAAGGTGAAAGAATAGGAAAAGTACAAACATTCATATATTTAGAACAATAAATCGAAATACTGAAGAATAATTAAAAGGCTGACTTGGATAGAAGAGCTTGGTCTGCGTTCGGAAAGTTCCACTCTACATTAAACATCCCAAATATTATAAAAGCCAGAGTATTCGATCAATATGTACTGCCGGTATTAACATATGGCACTAGAAAGTGGGCTTTAAATAAAAGTATAATAAATAAACTCCAAGTAACCCAAAGAGCAATGGAAAGAAGAATGCATTCCTAAAATCGAGATACGAAGAAGATCAAAAGTGACAGATGTAATACAAGGAATATGTATGTATATTAAGGTGGAATTGGGCGGGGCATGTCACAAGGATGAATGATAACAGATGGACACGCCATATAATTGAATGGAGGCCTAGAGAACACAAAAGATACAGAGGTAGACCACAGATAAGATGGACAGACGACATAAAAATATTAGCAGGACATGATTGGATGCAATAAGCAAACAAAGTTCATTGGAGATAACTTAGGGAGGCTTACCTCCGACTATGGATGGAAAAAGCTAATTTTAATATTTTCAAAACAATGGAAAAAATAGAATTTCGTGTGTTGATTAAACACTGTTTTTTGTTGGTAAAAAATACCGTTGAAGTAAAGCAATGGCTTGATAACTATTACAGGGACTCTGCCCCTAGAAAATCATTTACTAGTATGCTAAATTTAAACGCGATCGTACAGACACAAATGATGCTGAACGCTCTGGACGCCCAAATGAGGTGTTTATACCGGAAAACAAAAAAAATCCACAAAATTGTTTTCGATGACCGTAAGATGAAATTGCATGAGATAACTGACACCCTAAAACAAGAACGTGTTGATGATCCTAAGCGCTGTTTGGACCTGTTTGAGCGCAATAAAAAGGATTTTTTCATGCGATATGTGACAACGGATGAAACATGGATCCACCACTAAACACCGGAATCAAATCGGCAGTCAGCTGAGTGGACAGCAGCCGGTAAAAGCCGCCCGAAGCGATCAAAGACACAAAAGTCGGCTGGAAAGGTTTTGGCATGCGCATGGAATAATTTTCATCGACCATGCTGAGAAGGGAAAAACCATCAAAAGCGAATATTATATAAAGTTACTGGTGCGTTTGAATGCAGAAATCGCAAAGAAACCACCCCAAATGAACAAGAAAAAACTGCTCTTTCATCAAGATAATGCACCGTGTCACAAGTCAATGGTTACGATGGCAAAATTGCATGAATTGAAGTGCCTCATCCACCGTATTCTCCAGATTTGGTCTCCAGCGACTATTATTTATTCGCAGACCTCAAAAAGATTCTCGCGGGAAAGAGATTTGACTCCAGTGAAGAAGTTATCACAAATTGAAGCCTATTTTGAAGGCAAAGACAAATCCTCCTACAAGAAAGGTATAGAAACGTTAGAAAAGCGTTGGACTGATTGTATCTCTCTTGAAGGAGACAATATTGATGAATAAAGTCGAATTTTGCAAAAAAAAATGTGTTTTCAAGTAGCTAGACCAAAAACTTTTCAGCCTACGTGTTATTTTTTTATACTTTTATTAAATTTACACATTTTAGGATATAAAAACATTTTAATTTTGACAAGTGTCGTTGTCGAAGAAGAGTTATTTTACATTTGGCCTACAAAATTAATTGAAGTTAATAACAACGTTTTTGCAGTGGTAAACAAATATAAACTTTGTTATAATTCCTCTTAAAAGAGAAAACAAGTAATATGTTCACTAGAATTATTTCTCAAAAGCAGGTCTCTGAATTTAACAAGCCCTGATCAAGGTATTTATTTTCAAAATTTTATTGAGAATGTGTTATTTTTAAATTCCAATGGAAACTTTAAGCGAAGCGTCTGAAAATAATAATCCGTGCACCTTATAATGATTGCTCCAAATCGGTAAGATCTGAAGCAAGGTTCAAATGTTTCTTTCCTTTACGATACTTTTGTGAGATTTTTCAAATCACTAAACTGAAATGGCAATCAGTTGCTTGGTTTTCTTTGCAGGATCATTTATCACTGCACGAACAATCATAAATAGCAGTTATGAATTATTGCTATTTTTATACGATCATGTTTTTTGTACGAGAAAGTTTTAATGGACAAAGTAAATCTCGCAATATCTCCAGACTATGTCGTTATCAACACCGCTAAAAAAGAAATTTTAAAACGTTTGTAAAACGTTTTCATAACGGTAATAAATATTTTGCTTTTTGCGTCAGCAACAAGTTTTGAAGATAAGATTTTTATTTGCTTATGACTTGTAAGAATTGTCTGAATCATAAGTATGCCAATTTTTTTGAATTAATTGTAGTTGTTTCATTACATGTTTATCAAATATTTGGACTCTTAAAGTATCTCAAAAGTCATTTTTTTTAGTGTTGTCACTTTAAATTTTTTAACTTCATTATTGCTTATATGCCGGCTTTGGCATCGTGATGGGTTGACACCCTACCAAATGACCCGAAGGTCGCTGGTTTAAATCTGGCGCTTTTCGCTGGATGCTGTGACGTTCCAGGTTTTAAATCATATAGATAGATAGATAGATAGTTATTCTTTATTCATTCCAACCAAAAACAGTACAAGCCCAATGGGCATGGAACATGTCAATAAAACATATTTTTAATGAAACTTAATCTAACAGCCCTTAAGTAAACTTTAAATAATTTGCATTTAGAGTTAAAAACATAACAAACACAATATTAACAAGCACCTATTTCAAGTTTATATCACAAACATAAAACTCTTCTAAAGAATAAAATGCTTTCCTGCAGAGAAAAGGCCTTAAAACCAAGTCCAATTTTTGGAAGACTTCTCAGGTATACAATTAAAGATTTTAGTTATTGAAAACACAACATTTTTTTGAAGGTTAAAAGTCCTATAAATGTCGGTTAGAACGTTGGCTTTATTTCTTGTGTCATGTCCATGCCTGACACTTATGCCCTCAAACAAATCCCTATTATCAGCTACAAACATAACCTAGTCTAAAATAAAGGGTGATTCATTTAGAGGTACTTTTTGTGATGGGGATTTAATTGCAGATTGCGCATGCGTCGTGTCAACTGAAGTGGCATTCCTGTTCAGTAGTGTTTGACAATTCATAATGGAAAGACTTAGCCCGGCACAGCGTCTACAAATTGTTCAACTTTATTACGAAAATGGGCGTTCTACGAGGAATGTGTATCGGGCGCTTAGAGCAACTTATGGTCCACATAATCGGCCTACCGAACGCACAATTCGCTCTACCATCAATAAGTTTGAGACCCAATTTTCATTATTGGATAATGCTCGACCGAATAGACCAAATCCACCACGTAGTGAAGAAAATATAGGGGCGGTAGCGGAGAGTGTACGCGAAGACCATGAAGTGTCGATTCGTCGCCGTTCTCAACAGCTTGGCCTGTCATATTCAACAACTTGGCGTATTTTACGTAAGGATCTTTCTTTAAAAGCATACAAAATTCAACTAGTGCAACAACTGAAGCCGACCGACCTTCCGAATCGTTTCCGTTTTAGTCGTTGGGCTCTTGACAAGCTTGCAGAAGATCCACTGTTTTCGAGAAAAATTGACTTGACTTTTTCCTTTGGGGCTATGTAAAGTCCAAAGTCTACATGGATAAGCCAGCTACAATTGAGGCATTGGAGGTCAATATTACTCGAGTCATTGGCCAAATACCACTCGAAATACTCACACGCGTCATTGAAAATTGGAACTTCAGAATGGACGTTGTTAACCGTAGTCGCGGACAACATTTGAAAGAAATTATCTTTAAGAAGTAATTGTAAAGAATGGTTCTTTTATATGATAATAAAGATTATAAAATAAAATTGTTTTTATTCATTTTTTTTTTATTTAAAAAAAAGTACCTCTAAATGAATCACCCTTTCTTTATAAATGCTAAATAATGTTAAAATGTTATTAGAGGCGAATACCTTTTTGCAGCTTTCTTGTTGTTTTCATGCCAAAAATACACCTTAAACACCCTTTTTGGAAAACAAAAACTCTGTTGATATCCCTTGAATTTCCCCAAAAAATCAATCCATATCTGATCGTCGACTGGATGAACGCAAGAGCGCCGTATCAATCCTCACTTTCTCCGATATAATCCTCAAAGCATAGCAATATCTGGATATCTTAGCAGCAACCATATCGATGTGCTCCCCCCAGTCCAATCCCCTGTCAATGTTCAAGCTCAAAAACACCTCAGTCTCCGTTGCTGTGATAGTCTCACTTCCGTGCCTGAAGCTGAAGTGGTTATTGGCTCTCTTGCCAAATAAGCAACATTGAGTCTTAGAGACATTTAGAAGCAAATTATTCAACCGGAAATATCCGTCCAGGAGCCCCAACGCAGACTGGATTTTCCTCGATAGCTGTTCAATGTTATTTTCTATTGAAAATCACTGTTGTGTCATTAGCATACAATACTGTCTGCTCATGGACCACTTGAGGCAAGTCATTGGTGTATAAGATATATAAGAGCGGACCAAGAATTGATCCCTGGGGCACACCCTTTTTTACATTGATTTTGTTGGAGAGGAATGTCCTACCTCTACGATCAGATTCCACTACCTGCTGCGATCTATTGGTTAAATCAGATTTTAATAGTTCCAATGCATTCCCCCTTATACCATACCTCTCCAGCTTCCACACCAAAATGTTGTGATTAACACTGTCAAAAGCTTTTGATAGGTCCAAACACATGGCCAAAGTCTGCTGTCAGTTGTTTAGAGACTCTAAAATATCTGAAAGGGTCTGGTAAATTGCTCTTATTGCAGACTTTCCCTTTCTGAATCCATTTTGCCTGTTTAACAGTATAGAATATCCCTCCAAAAATGTGACAAGTCTCTGGTTTATAACATTCTCAAAGATTTTATTTATGTTGGGTGGTAATGAAACTGGTTTATAATTATTTTCTTTGACTTTCTTGTAGATTGCTTTAATGTATGAATTCTTTAGTCTCTCTGGAAAAGAGCCCTTCAAAAAGATAAATTTATGATAAAAGCGAGAGGCTTCGATATAACATCCGCGACATCTTTCAAAACAAATATAGGGATTTGATCATTTCCCACCGCCTTTTTATTTTTTAAGCACATGATCCTAAGAACCTCCTCTCAATCAGTCGGGACCAAATACCTAGAATACGCTCGCCTTTTAATATTGATTATATACTTATTAGGATCGTGTTTATTCAAATTTAAATTAATATTGGGGCAGATATTCATAAAATATTCGTTCAGCTTATTCACTATCTTGAGTGGATTATTAAATTTTTTCTGAAAGCTGTCTAATACTTTGGTATTACACTTAGTCTTATTGGTGATATCTTACACGATATGCCAAGTAGCTCTAACTTTATTTTCAGCGTTTTCTATATATAATTTACTTGCCATTTGTTTAGCTTTTTTGATTACGGTCTTCAAAATACTGCAATATTTATTATAGTGTTCGATCTCTTAAAGTACAAAATTCGTTTGTGTCTGCAAAATGTTCTTATACCTTACGTTATCCAAATTTTTGGTTTTGTTGAAATGTTTATCTTTTTGTTATAAAAATTCTATCAAATAGACTATTAAATAAGTTTATAAAGGTATTGTATGCAGAATCTACCGTCTCTCTCTCATACACTGGCGACCAATCGATATTCATTAATTCCTGCTTAAATTGCTGCCTTTTGTTATTTGAGAAAGTACGTTTAAAGACGAAAGAAGACCTGTTAGCTTTATTTAAAGTTTGGCTAAGCTTTTCATATTCAATAATTAAGACCTGAGCTTTGTGATCAGAAAGGGCTGTGCTCAACACATATCCCTTAAAGCGAGTTGTAAAATATATTATCTATAAGTGTTGAAGATGTATTAGTCACTCTCATAGCTTCCTGAATAGATGGTTTCAAATTATAAATACTAACTAAGTCTATAAACCTTCTAACCGAATCATTTTTTACAAAGAGATTTAGATTAAAATCTCCACTAAACACAACTTTGTAATTGAGAAATCGTTCACAAATAATATTGAGCACCGAATCTAGTGTATCTAAAAATGTATCTAGTGAGCCACGTCCCCTTCGGTAAACATACATCACTATTAGTCTAAGTTCTTTTTGCACTGCACAAGCTATTTCAACCTCTCCCTCGATACTCTTTTCCACAATTGTTTTTTCATCGTGTAGTCTGTGATCGATATCCGCGTAGACACAAGCACCCCCATGATTCATATTCACACGCGAATAGCATGGCACCAACTCGTAGCCACTCAGCTTGACAAATTGCGACTCTTCTGGTTTCAACCAATGCTCACTAAATAACAGTATGTGAAGCCTGTTAACCAGGCCGTCAACCAAGGATTCAGCCTCTAATGTTTTATTTCTCAGGGACTGTATGTTTTGATGCAGAATGATTAACTGATTCTTTACACTATGCCTCACATTCGAATTTGTCTGGGTATTTAACCGGGCATCCCCCTCAGGTGATTGCTATTTCCCCGAAGTAAGGTAGCCAATCTTCGACCTTTCCAATCGACACAGATGACCGTAGGTGGGACAGTCCAGACTGTATGCCGTGTGACCGGTATCAAAATCTGTATTGAACTTACCATTGCTTACGATTCAATTGATACATTCTTGTTTATTTCCATCACAGTCCTTTGACTCGTGTTCAGTACTGCAGCACTTCCCACAGGATCTTGACTCTTTGCAGTCCCTTGAGGCATGCCCAAACTTATTACAGTTATAACAGCGGAAAATACGAATATATTCGTAACAGCGACATGATTTACAGCCAACGTATATCCTAAAATCAGATATATTTTGAATTCTCTCATATGTATGTGGGTCACACTGAACTATTACCATATAAGTTTTTAACATTTTCTTAAATACCATCAGCTTTATCTCACTGTCTAATGTAAAGATACCGTCATTCTGAGATTTCAGTATTTCAGTGACTGGACAAATCCCTCTTGACTGGCTAAAGTCGGCTTTCATCCCAATTTCTAAAAAGTCAAAATCAATGAAATGTGACGATTATCGTTTAATAAGTTTATTGTCTTATGTTCTTAAGATATTCCTGAGAATCATCAATGTGAAGCAGAAATAGATAACATACAATTCGGATTTCGAAAAGGCACGGGTACACGAGAAGCTTGATTCGCATTAAATGATCTTCTGTGTATTGCTCCTCAATACCCACTACAAGGCCTTTTTTTATTGTAGTGTGTTTACTTGTAGTAAAATGCTGTCCCAATTTATTCTCTACGGCAAGTTTTACCTTACTTTTGTCGTCCCTACACTTTACAACAACAGCCCCATCTTTGACTTCTTTGATTGCAGTGATATCCACCCCATATACAAGCTATGGCTAATACTCTTAAGTTCATGAGACTAATAAAACAGAAATAAATTGTTACTTATATTATATTCTTCAGAAACTCGAGACCCCATTTGATCTTTTCAACGAAGTTTCATAAATAATTTCAAAATTGTTTTGCTGTCTGCTGTTAGTGTGGACTCAACAGGATGAATTTTAGCAACTATGGGGTATAAATGAAATAGTTTTATTTATACTTTCGTAAATTTTAATTATGTCATTACTTATTATATTAAATTTATTCCAAATTTTTTGGTAACAGTTGACTTAATAAGCTACGTGTTTTAAATTTATTAAACCTGAAAATATACACTTTTTGTCATGTTGTGTCCCATTATATCCATGGATAGATGACTTGTGCATTAAATCATTTACAAAAAATCATATAATTTTCAATCGCTTCAATTTTATCCTATCATAAATACAGTAGTATAACTTTATTTATTAGTACATACATATTCCTCTTCCCCTATCTTTACTTCCATTTATACAAATAGATAAACCTGCCTTTCCTCGTGTTCTACTAAGATTGATGTAAATTATATTTATAACGCTTCTTTATGAGGGAAACATTCCGTTGTGGTTTGCTTTAGTAAAAATCTTTCTCCGACTTGCTGACAACTTACTAAATATGATTTCCTACAGAATAAATATTCGTGGCTTCGTCAATCTATGCAACATACTCTAAAAGTTAAATGAATTTCTGTAGCCTAAAAGGTTAAAGTTAAGTCATAAAATACCATCTGCATAAAGACGTGTTTTGTATCCCAATAACAAGTAATGTTCTCAAAGTCACGTGAGGGAAGTGGCGTACAAATGATAGGTTTATATATATATATATATATATATATATATATATATATATATATATATATATATATATAGATATAGATATAGATATAGATATGTATGCCTTCAAAATATCTAGCCGTACGAAACCAACATGGTTCCAAGTTAATCCGAGTATAAAAATAAAATTTGATAAAGTCGAATACCATTGGTGAAACACCAACAGAATCTGTGTTTTTATAACATAAAAATAACCACGAATAAAGCTGTAACAGCCAAGAAAATATATAAGAAAACGGTTTAGGAAAATAAGTTTTATATATATATATATATATATATATATATATATATATATATATATATATATATATTTATGCCTATAAATATCCATCATTTCGCATGTAATATAACATAACAATTTATTAGGTCTATCGTCTTTACAAAACATAAGAATTAAACCTAATACTTCCAGAGGTCAACTTCGTTAAATAAATTTAGAAACGCTTTTTAACAGTTACCGATATCTTGTTCACGGATGAGAAACATTTCCAACTTAACAGTGACGTGAATAAGGAAAAAGGTCATTATTGCAATCTAATAAGTGCAAGACTACATTATTAAAAGCCTTTACATTTCCCTAATGTGACTGCTTCGAATACAGTCTTAGCATGTGAAAGAACCGCCCATACTTCCTTAAGGATGGCAGAGGCCGCACAAGAATTGTTTCTTCAGAGCGATATGTGAAGATGATTTTAAACTTCTGCAGTTGAACAGCAGGATGAAGCGACATAACACACTTCAAACACATCTTTACCGGCCATTCCAGAAATATTCTCGCATTACTAAGTAACGTTAGTTAAGTTCGCCTCCATGTGGCCCTGATTTGACACGGATAGATTTTTTCTTGTGCAGGTATTTTAAAACTAACATTCCTTAGTCTCTCGATTAATTAACAGAAAATGTTCGGCAAGAAATGTGTCGAGTAGTGACCAATAATTTCACCGCTCGCTTATCTTTTTTTTCTTTTCTTAAAATTAATGGGCCACCTTATAATGTTTTATTTTTTTAGTGTTCCGTATGGAACACTTATGGGACCACTTCGGTGTCCATCCATCTGTCCGTCTGTCTGTCACACCCGATTTTCTACGAAACTCTTTGACATAGAAAGTTGAAATTTGTCCCAAATATAGGATTTGATCGCCCAATCAAAGCCGTCTAGTTTTGTAAGTTAAATTTTGACTTAAGGGGTTAGTCTTGGTGGGTGAAATCGGAAGTGAAAATTTCAAAAAAATTCTGGAATATTCTCCATAAAATGTACATTGATAAAAAATTATCACAAGTGCGTTACTTTTGATAATTTACCCGATATATTAAAAAAATAATTTTTTGAAAGTAATCGAGTAGAATGTCAAATGAAAGCTAAAAATTGCTAAAGATCGCGTCCCTCAAACTCATTTCTAAGAGTACTGATCAAAAAATTTTAAAAAAATTCTAGAATATTCTCCATAAGATATAGATGGAATGAAAATTAGTACGAGTGCATTTACCTTTGATAATTTATCTGGTATATAAGTCCAAAAATCGGAAACAAACTTTGTTGAAAACTCATTTAGGATGTGTTTTGTGAAATCACTGCTCATTTTATACCTCCATGTCAAAATTTTTTTTTTAAAAGCAAGTGCACCGTACGGAGCACTAATTGTCCGACTTACACTTAGCCGATTTTTTTTCCGCTACATACATGCTTATCCATATAACAACAATAAATGACTTGTTCGCTGGTTCCTTATAAAAAAACATTTACTTTTGGCCACTGTGGTTAATACTGGAAGTCAATTTTACATCCTTTATACATGCCATTCTTTTGATTTTTTATTTTTGAACGTATTTATCAGCCTGAATAAACTTCAAATTACTTTTAAGAAACAAATTTTCGCCTAACAATTAAAGTATAAAATATTAGCACCTAACTTTAAAATTTTGGCCCACAAATGAATAAATTTATTTTCGCACAAATCTCAAACATGAAATTAATTTTTAAAAGTTGTTTATAATTAACAAGAAAATACAGCAATAAAATATTATTTTGCTTTTAATCTATGAGTGATGATTGTACAGGGTGGTCCAAATTGGGCACTTTTAAAAGTAAACCCTTTTATCTAAAGGAGATAGACGAAAACTGATGCCAGTGTCTGAGGCTCAATTTTTGTGATAAACTCAATGATGAAAACCACATATCGATATCTAGTACCGTTTCAGATATACAGAGTGTTTTTCAAAAATCTGCATTAATGTTTGTAATTCTTTTCCTATTGAAAATTTTTGATTTCCGTAAAAACATTTTCAAAGCACTTTTCACGTGGATTTCATTTCAAATCTAAAATATAACGGTTTTCAGTTTTTTACGCGAGTTTTAAATGCACATTTTGTGAAGTAGACTTTGGACGGAGCGGCAATATCAGGTGTTTAGTCAAATCGTTAAAAAAATTTCCCAGAAGTAACTCTAAGAGTCATAACTACAATGAAATTTACTAAATGCTATAGTACTTTAAACTATGTAGAAAATAAAACAAAACAACAATAAAACAATTTATTCCGAGTGGAGCCAAATAAAACAAAATAATTTTCTATGGTCGACCAGTTCCATTTACACATAGGCGGTACCTTTTCTGGACACTTCTTACCGAGATGATTAGTTCACGAGGAGTGAGAGCTGCAAAACTTTGCATCACTGATACTTCCAAGTCTTGCCTGGTGTTTGTCAGCAATTTTAAAATTAGCTCTTTCAATCTTCCTCAGAGATAGAAGTCCATGGGTGTTAAATCCGGTGACCTTGCCGGCCAACGGTTCGGACGTTGGTTGGCTATCCAGTTATTGTCAAAATTGGCCGATAAAAAATTACTGATAACTGCAGCGTTATGAGGGAGTGCCTCGTCGTGTTGAAAAAATATATTTCTAAGGTGCATTAATGGCAGTTCATCAACAAGAGGTTCTATTTGCTGCCTTAAAATTTCTAAATATCTCTGAGAGGTGAGTGTTCCTTCGTAAATAAATAGACGTATAATCCTGCCTCTAAAATTTCCTGCCCACACATTATATCCAAATCTGCCTTGATTTCTTTGCTCCACGACTAAATGAGGATTTTCTTGGGCTCACGTATAAGAATTGTAACGGTTAAAAATACCTGCGTTGCTTACATAAGCTTCGTCTGTCCAAATGCAATTTAATGAAAAATTCGGAACATAGTTTTAATTCTCCAGAAACCATTGGCAAAAATCCATACGCCGTTGAAAATTTCCGTCTCTAAGGTGATGAACTTTTCTTGTCCTATATGGCCTGAATTTGTGCTTCTTCAAAGTACGACTTACGTTAGGTCTTGATAGTCCAGTGGATTCTTTTAAGTGTCGGGTTAAAGGGTTGGGATATTTAGGATAGTTCCTAAAACTACTATTTCTTCTAACTCCTTATCCCTGTTTGATGCATAATTTTTGGGTCGTTTCTTTTCAAACTGACCACTATTAACTAGCTTATGTCGCAATCGAGCAAATATATCCTTGAAGGGTGGACGCCTCTCTGGATACCGTTCGTGGCACAAATGACTTGCCGCTTCCGAATTTTCTCACTATCATATCCCATTTTTCGTAATTTTCAAACTTCATTGCGATTTATTTGACAATTCAATAACTAATCCTGAAGTAAAATATGACAGCTACGAGTAAACAATTGAATTAAACCATATGGCCGCTCCGTCCAAAGCCTACTTCACAAAATGTGCATTTAAAACTCGCGTAAAAACTGAAAACCTCTATATTTTGAAGTAGATTTATGCAAAATATAAATTTTTAGAATGGTAATTTAAAGCTCTATTCGGATAAGGAAAAATATACAGGGTATCTTGTTAGTTGTAAAAAAATGTAACTTACACTGTTGAAATCCACGTGACAAAGTGCTTTGTTTTTACAGAAATCAAAAATTTTCAATAGGAAAAGAATTACAAACATTTTTCTAAATGCAGACCGACATCACTTTTCGTCTATCTCCTTTAGATATAGGGGTTTACCTTTAAAAGTGTCCAATTTGGACCACTCTGTTACAAATCGCTTGAGATCAGTTTTATTTATTGACTAAATATAAAAAACACTATATTTACATAAGATTTTCTTAAGAGTCCTACACATTTACGTCATAAGGATAATTTACGTTGACGTGAGTGAAACACAAGCAAGCGCTAGACCACTCTTAGAGAAAAACCTAAGTGTACTACGAGGGTGGATCAAACATAAACGAGATTTTCTGTACTGAGCGCTTAGTATCTATCGTTCGGAGTGGGCCGCCGCTTCTAATAGTGTTTGTTAAGTTTGTTAGGAATGAGGAGAACGATCGGTTGGCCTCGCCAAGTGCATTCAGTAGTACAGCTCACGATGTCGAAGCAAGATGTACACTCTTCGATTGCGCAGTGCGTCATTATTAAACTTCTCACTCGTGAAGGCGTGAAACCGACCGAAATTCTACGGAGATTGACTGCAGAGTTCAGGGATCAAACACTGTCAAGGGCTCTTATGTTCGCCTGGCATAAGAAGTTCATAGGAGGCCGTGACGAGGTCAAAAATGAGAGCCATGATCGTCGTCCACGGACGTGGCGTTTTACACATTGATTTTTTACACGAACGTAGCACCATCAATGCGGCATACTACTACAACCTTTTGGATGAGGTTAAACTTGCTTATCACAAAAGATGTGACCAACCGATAAAAGACATAATTCCTCTCCATGACAATGCTCAACCCACACTGCAACTCTCGAAAAATTGGAGAAAATGAGTTGGACAACACTTGATCACTCCCCCTATAGCCCTGACCTAGCGCCCTGAGATTTTATCTCTTTGGGTCACTCAAAGCAGCGCTGGGAGGCCAACGATTTGATGATGCCAACGGGGTAGAGGGCTTCGTGCATAATTGGTTACTGACACAGCCCCCTTCCGTTCACGACGACGGTGTCAAAAAGCTTCCAATACGCTGGGAAAAGTGCATTTCCAAAGCAGGAGATTATGTTCAAAAATGATATGTTCTTTGATTACTTGTTGCAGTAAATAAAAAAAAATTAAAAAAAAAAAAATCTCGTTTATATTTGGTCCACTGCAGTATTAAACAGAATATATTTACAAGCATTCCATAAAAAAACATGTAAGCACCTGATGCTATGACGTAGGCTTCTTCCAAAAACCCGCAAAAAAAAAAACAATGAAAATTGACTTTTCAAAAATAATAAAAATAAAAAAAACAGTTATCTTTTTATTCAAAAAACCATTAAAAGGCACTTATTAGCAAATTATCGTGAAAACAACACTCAAACTTTCAGACGATATCTCTTACACATAACTATTTAACGAATCCACTCCGTTACTTGTCATTAGCTGAATTAATATTCAATTGGGTTGTTCCTTTGGAATATTTATCTTTATTAATTTCGCTTAAAGACCGCAAAAAATTTAAAAAAAGACAGTGCGTCTGGAATTTAAGATAAGCTAAGTTGTTGAAAATTGAAATAAAGATTTTTTAATGCATTTTTCAGCAGTTTAAGCGCAAAATACTAAAGGTAATGTTATTATACTTTAAGTAGTTTAAGCAAGCTAATTTTGCCCTACGCGACGCGTTTTTTAAGTAAGTAGCGTTCTGAAATAAGGCCGCAGCAACCTTACGGTCGCCGTTCCGTGCATGCCACCTGAGTACTTGCAACTATTGGCTTTCGTCTGTGTTTACATTTGTTTGTGCGTATTTAAAATACTACAAACCATTCAAATTCCCGCAGATTATGAAGTACGCATTGTAATTCGTTTCCTAAATGCAAGAGACGTGAACGCGATCGAAATTCATCAGCAAATTAGTAAAAGGTATGGCGAAAATGCTGAGCGGTTAGATTATTTAAAAACGCACCATGAGAGACGAAGTGGGCGACCGTCCGTTATTAATGATGACCGACCTGGTGCGGAAAGTTGATAAAAAGTTCGAGAAAACTCTTTATGATTTCGTCATTATCAAATCTACCAGTTGTTCCTGCGTTACACCGACGGCGACGCCAAAATGGCCATGTTGCAGTAGATAGCAAACCTGGCGGCAAATTTCTAGGAGGATGGAATACAGAAGCTCGTCTTAACGATACAAGTACCTTAATATAGGTGGAAATTATGTTGAAAAGTAGTTTTAGGTCCAAGCGTTCATGTAAAAATAAGATTGTTAAAAAAATTGCCTTATTGTGTTTTTTTAATATCAAAACGGTACTTACTTTAAAAACAAGTCTCGTAGCAATTTTTACTAACTTGCCTATATTCATCACACATGTTTCACACCTTTATAAATAGTATAGAACAACCAAATTTCAACATTAGAGAGATTTTGCAATGCTTATTTTGGTAGGCCACCGTCTTTATCTTTATTTGAAGCATGCGCCCACCGTCTGGAGCAAGCGGAGTAGTAAAGAGAAGAAATTAAATATAAGGACTCAGCTGTTATCGTTTTTTGAAGCATGCGCCCACCATTCTGAGCTTGCGCAGTATCGAAACAAAATAAGAGAAAGCTTTATTAAGGATAACGATTTTCATAATTTACTTGCTTATAAGAGAGGTTATTTGAAGTTCGTTATTCTTATCGCTATAATGGTAGGCCCAGTTTTTTTTTCCTATTTAGGTATACAAACTACTAAAAAAATGCAGAAAAATTGAAATGATAATCTTTTATTACAAATAACACTGACAACAGTTAATTAGTTTTTAGGTTATGTTGAAATCTTTGGAACAATGGCATTACAGTGTGTGTAGTGCTAATTTCAAATGAAATTTTATTTATCACATATTCGTATTACCTTGGAAATATCGAGTAGGACAGAAACCTACTAGACACAATTTTAACTTAGAAACTTGTGTTGACCCTTCAGATACTAATAACTGTGCACTTAACCATGAAATGAATGAAAAAAATCCCCTAAGTTTATAAAAGATGAATACTAACCTAACATCACAATTCCTTTGCGTTAATACTGCGCATGCTTGAGATAACGATAAGGACAAAGGCATGTGAAAAATAAGCGTTGCAAAATCTCTCTATTTACAATAAGCAAAGCGGCTAAATTCGTATGGACAATTTAGCTCTAGAAAGTTACCATATCATGAATTTGACCTAATATATTTTGCTTGCAGACTAGAAAAAATAAAATTCATTCAGGGCGGATTTATTATTGCCAAATTAAGACCTGCTAATAGCAATTATTAATGCTGTCAAAATAAGGAAAAGAGCTGATTGGAGTTGCTATTTCTACTTCAGTACTTAACATTAAAATTCAATTCTGACAACACAGATGTATACAAGAAACGAGGAGTAAGTAGTTTCTATTGGGTGTTGCGAAAATGGTTTAATATATTAAAACTGGCCTATCTCTGTAACAAAGTCAATTGAAGAAAAATATTAATAAATAGCGTCGCTAATAACACGTAAAACTTAGTTAAAGAAGTCTTAAACTTTTAATCATCATCCCTGTCTGTCAGACAGTGAATTGAAAACTACTTACCGATACGTATTTTACTAGGAGTTCACTATTTCATTATTTGCATGCATGGAAGTAACGAATAACTTGTTTCTTCTTAATAATCACAAATTTTCTAGTACAAAATGCATTAAATACATCACATATAGGTTACAATTCAGATATAACATACAAAGTATAAAAAAGTGTTTTTGTTTAATTAAACAAACTGTTACACAAACTATGTAAAACGACTTTTACACATACCCTGCATTGGTATCTGTCGTCTCTCTTCAACTTTCTTTTAAAACTTTCTTTTGCTCTCATTCAGGCATTCCAATTTTTATTTCTGTGCCATAGGCGGCTCATTTCTTCTTAAAGTTACGTAGTCGTACTATGTTCAAATTTTATAAAAAAAAGTATTAAAATTATTAAACCATTTCAATATATTAAACTATTTTTATAACACCCTATATATGTAAACCAGCCATATAACTGCAATCAGGAGCTACTCTTGTGGACTAACGAAAAACGCCATTGTATAATAAAAAAATTTAACGGCCAAGTGCAAGTCGGACTTTCGCAATTAATGTTTCATACTTCTAAAATAAAATAAAAATCCTTACCTAGGCTAAGTTAATTAGGTCCCTGACATGTATATATCTTAAGATACAATATATATTTTTCACGTTTTTTCCTTAGTCAATAATGTAGCTTAGCTACTTAATAGCCAATAAATCAATTTAGCTCAATTTATAATCTAGTAACAAAAGTGCAAAACAAATATTTACTACCGAATTATTTGTTTAATTATAAACAAATAAAATAAAATTATTTTTTCCTTGATACCCATCCGTTGGCCACAGGTAAATACTGAAAAATATATTAAAAAAATCTCCTCTATATTGTCAAGCCAAACAGTTTTTTTTATACTTTTCAATATACACTTTGTGGAGAATATTTTTAAATTTTTTGATCGGTTCTTTTCGAAATAGGAGAGGGAGGCAGCAATTTTTTTTTAAATAATACATAGAAGAATGTGCACAAGTATTACATCATATATATTTTTACACTCGTGTTTTACACAAGTTCTCATTTGACACCCCACTCGATGACTGTCTAAAAAATTTTTGTTTCACTTCCGATTTCACTCCCCAAAACTAACCCCTTAAATCAAAATTTAACTTTCAGACCTACACAGCTCTGATTGGGCCTTCAATTCCTATATTCATGACAAGTTTCAACTTTCTTTGTCAAATAGTTTCACAGAAAATTGGGTGTGACACACAGACAGACGGACACCGAAGTGATCCGATAAGTGTTGTATACGAAACGCTAAAAATAATCAGAGAAGGGCCCAATAATACGTATACAATTAGTATCGTCCAGAGTTTTGGCAAAATTTAAAATTTCCTTTTTATAGGTTGTATTAATTATATTCAACTAATTTTAGATCGATAGCAAAAATATGAGAAAAATTAACAAACATGTTAAATTATTTTTTCTTCTTCTTCTTATTTATAAGTCCTGTTCTACTTCGGGATTTTTTTTTTAAATCTGTTCTTGAGAGGTGGAAGTCCAGCTGTCCTTCCATCGTTTTGGGGGTCTTCCTCTTGGTCTCTCGCCATGTAGTGTGCTAATCATGCACATCTTATTTATTCTGTCATCACACATACGTTGCAGATGTTATGTCCAATTTCTTAGTGTCTGTTTAGTTTTCCGTGTGTCCGATCTTGTTTCTATACTGTAGGCAAGGCTTTTATATATTTTTACTTTACTAGTTATGTTTAGATCTTTATTTCTCCATATTACGTCTTTGAGTGTGCCGGATATTGCAGCGGCTTTATTTGCTTGTTTCATCACTTCTTTATGTATATTAACATAATTAGTTACCAGAATTCCGAGATAGGGAAAGACATCACTTGTTGAATTATTTCATTCTCCACCTCTAGCTTGTACCGTACTGGTTCCTTAGCGATTGTTAGACATTTAGTTTTCACGACATTAATTTTAGTCTAATAATAGTCTCTGCAATCCATCTTCGTCTTCAGCGATCAAAACGATATCATCTGCATATCCTACGATTTTGATTATGTCGGCTCCCATTCGATATCCTTCATTTACTGTTTTTGTTTTATCTATTATTCTATCCATTACTAGGTAGAACAGTAGCGGACTTAGGCTATCCCCTTGTCTTTCCGATCTTTATATTTTCTGTTAATTTATTATTATACCTAATCTTAGTATAATTGTCAATGTTTAGTCTATATACTGTGTTTGTTATTTCTTGGGGTATATTTAGTTGTCTTAAGATTGTTATTAAATCTTCTAATTTCACTCTGTGAAAGGCGCTGGTTAGACCTATAAAGCATAAATATGCAGATTTCTGGAATTCTATTGCTTTTTCTCTTATTTGTCGAATTATAAAGATAACGTCTGTTGTTGACCAGTTTTGCCGGAATCCCTGATGTTCGTCATTTATTTCTATGTATTTGGTGATTTCAATTTTTATAATGCTAGTGAATAGTTTCATTATGGACTGTAGTAGGGTTATGCCCCTGTAGTTGCATGCATTGTTTTTGTCGCCTTTCTTGTAAATTGGAATTATAATGCTATGCTAATGCTAAATCTTGTGGTATGTTGCTCATGCAAATTATTTTCTGAAATAGAGTTGTTATTTCGTGGGACTAGCTTTTGTCTACTATATTTTATAAGGTCGTTTGATATTCCGTCTTCGCTTGGTGCTTTTCTGTTTTTCAATTTGCTAACAGCAGTTTGTACTTGTTGTTCCTCTATAGTTGTGATATTTTACGCCAGTGCTTGCTCCCCCTATTTTCTGTTTGTGTTCTGTGTTCGACTTCATTTATGTCTTGGACTGCATATAAATGTTGGAAATGTCTTTGCCATTGTTCTTTGTTTATATTATGCACTTGATGGTAGTCGTTCACTTGTTTTTGCAGCATATTCCATACTTCCCTTTGTATAAGCTGTCCAGTAATCCTTTTCAATCTGTCTTATTTTTGCGTTTACCTCGTTCCTTATTTGTACAGGGTGAGTCAACGATAGAGTAAAGTTCATTATCTCATTTGTTTTGAGAATGACAAAAAAATGTTAAATACAATAGTTTTAGGGAATGTTAAGGTGCACAGTTTAAAATTATTTTTGAGTATACAGGATACTTCAAAAAATGTGGCCGATATGTCTTTTTAGTGTTCCGTACGGAACACTTATAAGATCACTTCGGTGTCTGTCTGTCTGTCTGTCTGTCTGTCTGTCTGTCTGTCTGTCTGTCTGTCTGTCACACCCGATTTTCTCGGAAACTATTTGACATAGAAAGGTGAAATTTGGTAATAATATAGGAATTGATGGCCTCATCAGAGCCACGTAGTTTTGAGAATTAAATTTTGACTTAAGGGGTTAGTTTTGGGGGGTGAAGTCGGAAGTGAAAAAAAAATTTTTTTACTAGGTCATCGAGTGTGGTGTCAAATGAAAGCTTGTGAAAACACGAGTAAAAAATATATATATAATATTATACTTGCGCGCACTTTTCTTTGTATTATTTTTAAAAATTCGCGAAAAATCGCTGTCCCGGGCCTTATCTCGAAAAGTACTTATCAAAAAATTTCGAAAAAATCCTGGAATATTCCCCACAGGATGTAGATTGAACGAAAATTATCACGAGTGCATTACCTTTAATAATTTATATGGTATATAAAAAAAAACAAAAATTTCAAGGTCATCAGATTTCAGTAAAGATTGGAAACAAACTTTGTTGAAAACTCATTTGGGGTGTGTTTTGTGAAGTCACTGTTCATTTTATACCACCGTAACCTAAATTTTGACTTAAGAGGTTCGTTTTGAGGGGTGAAATCGGAAGTAAAAAAAATTTTTTTTTACTAGCTCATCGAGGGTGGTGTCAAATGAAAGCTTGTGAAAACACGAGTAAATATATATATATATATATATATATATATATATATATATATATATATATATATATATATATATATATATATATATATATATATATGTAATACTTGCGCACACTTTTCTTCGTATTACTTTTAAAAAATCGCTGTCTCCTACCTTATCTCGAAAAATACTGATCAAAAAATTTTGAAAAAATTCTGGAATATTCTCCACGGGGTATAGATTGAACGAAAATTATCACGAGTTCATTACCTTTAATAATTTATTTGGTATATAAAAAAAAACAAAATTTCAAGGTCACCAGTTTTCAGTAAAGATTGGAAACAAACTTTGTTGAAAATTCATTTGGGGTGTGTTTTGTGAAGTCACTGATCATTTTATACCACCCTAACAAAAATTTTTATTTTAAAAACAATCAACGTACGGAACACTAATTGTGCAAGTTCAACTTGCACTTGACCGGTTTTTTTAAATGGAACATCCTATTTTCTAACTTATTTTTAAATTCTACGTAAAATTTTATAACTTTTTTATTAATAATATTATATACCTAAACCTAGTAGTTTATCTAATATTTCAATTTTTTTTTTTTTTAAATACTAGTTTTCAGTTTTGTAAAAAATTGCCAGTAGCGCCATTGTTTCTGAAGGTGGAATACTCATAATTGGTACGAGCGTTCTATAGAGATAAAAAAAAAGATATAGGTAAAGAAATTTGAGTTAGATGCTACAGGGTGTTCAAAATAAATTTATGCATTTCGACTATTTTAAATTGAAAAACCTCACCCTGTATGTAATTATTTTTTATGATAGATTTTACAAAACCCTGCAACTTTTATTGAGTATGTCATATACTTATTCCTAATAGTTTTCGATTTATTTTGAATGTTTCAATTTTTACCCTTGTTTTTAATACTTATTATTACTTACTGGATAACCACATTCGATGAGATCAATGGTAATAATTGTTGTAAAGACTGATTGGTTGAACAGTTTATATTCTTGATTAGTATTCAATTATTTTCTCGTCTGTTACCTGGCCACAACATCCAAACTTAAAATTCACACAGGACACCATTTTAATTAATGCTTTTTTCAACCAAATCAAAGGGAAGAATTAAACAAACAAACTATTACAAAAACTATGTAAGACATCTTTTACATATCCTACATGGGTATCTGTCGTCTTTCTTTAACTCGGTTTTAAAACTTCCCTCTCTCATTCGGGCATTCCAATATTCATCTCAAGTGAACAAACAACATTCTCGTACGAATAAATATACAATCATTAATTCATGCCATTATCCTTCTCGAGAACTATGTTATAAAGTCATTAGTTTTTAGAGTTATTAATATGTAGTGGAGTTTCCATTTCATCAATACTAGATAAAATGATCAAGGCTCTAAAAATCAGTGGATATGTCATTGAAGAATCTAGTTTAACTTCTTTAAAAATCTAATTACAATTATACAATTATTAAGATCAATCAAGAAATAGAGGCGTTTTGACAATGAACTAGAATAAATTAAAGTCTTAACAAACGGAATTATATATCTATTCAATTAAATTATATTATTCCTCTCCATCGCTGATATATTTCATCATTTTACAAAATAAATCATAAGAGTTAGTAACATCACACACACATACTCATAATAAATATATAGTGTAACATTCAGTTTTCTGTAAATCAGAGTAAAACTGAATCATTAAGTTTATTCGTCCCTTACTTTTCACAAGATCTAAATCAGAGCAGTAATTGTATTCAGAAATTATCGCGAGAAGTATGGAAATGGAACCCAGGTTTAATCCATCTACGCTTATTGTAGCATAACTTTTGATAAAATTGATCATGACTAACTAATAAGAACGATTGAAGTGGGTGTGTGTGGTGTTATGCCTCCATTGACTTAAGGAGCAGCTTGTTGAGGTTGCTGGCATTAAACCAGAGGTTCCACGTTCCACTCAACATCTGGAGTATCCCAAGACTGTCATCTAATTCCACTGTTATTTACTATATATATATATATATATATATATATATATATATATATATATATATATATATATATATATATATTATATATATATATATATAGATATATATATATATATATATATATATATATATATATATATATATATATATATATATATTGAAAATAGATCTAGGGTTGAAATGATTTGCAATCCGATATCAACAGATGTTATACCTACTGTCAAGGAAACACTTTACGTGTTAATCTATATAAGTGTTTTTTAATTACATTGACACAGTATTCTGATATTTTTTTTCTCTAGTAACATTCAATGTTGTTACAAAAACAATGAAAGAAAAAAAATGGTACAAATCATTTCATTGTTTTTCAAAAGATTTATATACTTTTGCATGCATTCGAACCAATTCTCGAAACATTTTTTCCACTCTGAAATTGGTACCTCAAAGACATGGTTTTGGAAAGATTCAACAGCGTCTTGAGGTGCGCTGTCTACCCTCTTTTTGGACATTCGGGAACAAAAAGATGTCGTTAGGCGATAAATCAGGTGAATACGGGCAATGAGACATTAATTGGATGTTTTTCTCCGTCAAATAATCAATTTTTTGATGTGCTGTGATGACTGCTAGCAAACAAGTCCTCTAAAGCAATGGTTGCACCATGTCCAGTATAACCAAAGACACAAACGATCATGTTTTTAGAAGTGCTTCGAGAACGAACCACTTTTGTTGAATTCGGTTCATCTTGGAACACCCAAACAGTTGATTGTTGCTTAGTTTTCAGCTCCTACGAATATATCCTAGTTTCGCCTCCTGTTACGATGTTGTGTACGGATTTTGCATGTACTCGGTCCAGTTTTTTAAGCATTTCCTTACACCAGTTGACACGAGACTGTTTTTGAGTTTTGGTCAAATTATGCGAGATCCATCGAAAACAAATCCTTTTCACTGCTAAATGTTCATGGAAAATCGAATGTACAGCAGTCTTCGATATGCCTAAGAATGCCTCTACCTCACGGTAAGTCACATGCCGATCCTCTTCAATCACATAGCATCAATGTTTTTTGGAACAACAATCGATTTTAGTCGACCTTCACGAAATTCATTGCTGACGGAAACACGATCATGATGAAATTCTGCAAACTAATTAATTGGTGATTCATTACCAACAGTTGAACGAAGCGATTTGAGATATTGTTGTTGATTTAGGCCTTTACTAAAATCGTAAAAAATCATCCAACGAAAACCTTCATGTGAAATTTCCATTTGCTTACAAAACTGTTTTTGTGTAAACGCTCACTATAAACAAACTACTCGTCCAGTTTCTTAGCTGCCACTGTTTTAATAATAACAAATGTTAAATTTTACAATGGTAGTGTCACATATCAATAGCGCCACCTAGTGTCATTTGTAAAAACTTAAAAGGCGACCCACGTATATATCCATCACAATTTACCCTTGATCGATTTTAAATATTAAAATATTCTATGTGTAAGTTTTATATTAATGTAAGTAGTTAGGTTGTTGTCATGTTTAAAAATCTTTCTCTTATGCATATTTTGAAATTAATGTTACTTTTAACTTTTATTTTTATTTTATTTTACTAAAAAAAATTTGGCTGGGTACCCGGCCCGGTAATAAAGGATCCGATCAAGCCGGATACCCGGTGTAGATTATAGAGATATTAGAAAAAAATGTAAAGTTGAAGAAGTAATATGAGTGATTCTATCTTTCTTATCAGAGCGAGCGAAGAATACGAATAACATTCTCGTACGGGTGCGCACTCTGAGTATTGTGTGCGTGCGCCGAGTAAGAAAGACAGAATGACTCATATTATTTCTTTCTCTTTCTATGAGCATCACGCTTCTCGCGAGCTCCTATTCTAATATCTCTATGATGTAGATCGGGTAGTCGTTACTCTCTAGTAATTTGAGAACCAATCATTTTTTGTAATGCATCGTTTTGATGACTAGATAACCTTAATAACGCTCCCGTATAATTTCATTTGGGGGTGGTGTTTTTTAGTGTTCCGTACAGAACACTTATAAGATGACTTCGGTGTCTGTCTGTCTGTCTGTCCGTCTGTCTGTCTGTCACAACTGTAGGAATTGATGGCCTCATCAGAGCCGTGTAGTTTTGACAGTTAAATTTTGACTTAAGGGGTTAGTTTTGGGGGGTGAAATCGCAAGTGAAAAAAAAATTTTTAACTAGGTCATCGAGTGTGGTGTCAAATGAAAGCTTGTGAAAACACGAGAAAAAAAAAAACATATATATATATATATATATATATATATATATATATATATATATATATATATATATATACATATATATATATATATATATATATATATATATATATATATATATGTATATATATATATATATATATATATATATATATATATAATGTAATACTTGCGCACACTTTTCTTTGTATTATTTTTAAAAAATAGCGAAAAATTGCTTATCTCGAAAGGTACTGACCAAAAATTTTTGAAAAAATTCCGGAATATTCTCCACGGGGTGTAGATTGAACAAAAATTATCACGAGTGCATTACCTTTAATAATTTATCTGGTATATAAAAAAAAACCAAAAATTTCAAGGTCATCAGTTTTCAGTAAAGATTGCAAACAAACTTTGTTGAAAACTCATTTGGGGTGTGTTTTGTGAAGTCACTGATCATTTTATACCACCGTAACAAAATTTTTTATTCTAAAAGCAATCGACGTACGGAACACTAATTGGGCAAGTTCAACTTACACTTGACCAGTTTATTTTATATCTATACTTAATTGTTAAGTGCAGTTTTTTATTATCATTATTCTGAGATGATGACTACTTATTAAACTTAATTACTGTCGCTATTGCTAAAGCAAACCATAATCAGCATAGTGGATTGGGTTTCATAAGTTTGATAACAAAATTTATTTATCCATGGTTAACAACTATAGGGAGACCTATGAACGTGTTGTTTTTCAATCTTATGTTATTTAATTTATCTATTATTGTGTTCGATAAAAATTAACACGTCTTCGATTATTGACCCAAATTAATGTTGATTCAGGAAGGAACTAGATAAATCTAATTCGAACGAATAGGTTATTGAAATATTTACGCCGTGTCTGAAATATAAATAATCTATAATTAATGAAACAGGTCACATACTCATTTACCATTTTGCATGATGCTAAAAATATAATTGTAATAGGGGCTTCTAAAAAAAATCTCACTAAAAATCTCAACCCTTCCCCACGCCATACGAAAAAAATCAATAGCCGAGAAGGAGACCTGTCGAGGAAAAAGTTACTTTTTTGCAATGGAATACCAAAATCGATGACTTCTTCAAGAAAAAGAATAAAAGGTTAAAAATCTGAATCCTCAACCAAAAAATCATAGCATTGCCCATTACTGGTCATACCGTTTAAATCCATCCTACTTAAAGACTAACCTCGTTAACTAAATGTTTCAGTTCTTTTTAACATTTCCGCCTTAGCGAGCACAAGTCTTTACATTCCCCTAAAGCGATACCTTGGCCCTCAATGTCTCCAAGTGCAACAATCCACTTGTACTTCTTCGAGGATGACAGCTACCATAATGTCTGTGAAATCTAAAGGATTTTTTAAGATAATTGAGAACGTCTACACGCCCACTTTACAACATTTTGATAGTTATAATCGGAGAATGAATCCCCATCACACACGTCTAACACACATTTGTAAGTCATTCCAAAAAATTCCTCGAATAAATTGATTTTCAAAAGAAAGGCTCGGATTTGACGCAGCTGAATTTTTTCTCGAGGAAATATCTCAAACTTAAAGTTGAAACAATAAAAAGACAATATCCGGTAAGACATAGCAGCGATCACGGAAACGATGCGCCAAGCAGTGATCACGGAAACGACATCAATAGTTTCATTGCTCCCTTAAAACAGTGAAAGTATATAGATAACTTTACTTATACGCCATCTAATTTAATCCGGATTTTTACACAACTGAAAAATACACTTTTTGTTTCAGTTCACGTGAACTTATCAAGGCAGCAATTTTGGACAATGACTTCATGAAGAATCTGGAACTGACACAGATAAGAGAAATAGTTGATTGCATGTACCCTGAAGAATACATCAATGGAACTATCATTATAAGTGAGGGTGACGTAGGCAGTACAGTGTATGTTTTGGAAGGTAAGATTTTTTAAATTTTATTTTGTGAAATAAGGAAGCTATATCTTTAGGACTAAAGAATGTTTAAAAACAGGAAATGTATTTTCTTTTCCTATATAATTATCGGATTTACAAGTTGCGCCATCTATTATTTAAGCGCTGTACTTGCCGCTTGGTAACATTACAGTTGCCTCTGAAAGTTGTTACGTCGCGCTGCAGAAAACTGCTTTACGATTTAACTAACAGAGTATTAACAGTTGCTGCATTAAGCGCAAGGTGAAAGTCAATGGCGTGCGCTGTAATTTGAATTGCCTATAAATGACTGTTATCGAATAACTCCGGGTCCCAGGAAAAAAGGCTAATTTCGGGAATTTTTTCCAAGAGTGTAATGAGAGCAGTCGAAAATTTATTTGAAGTACTTTATTAAACAAATATTTAAAGTGCACAAAAATATATGTTTTTTTATCTTTTTAACTCAAAATGGCCGCTTCAGAATCCAAGACGACAAGGCACGTTTTATGCGAGGCCTGAAACGGGCGAAACGATTGCTCCCGTAGATTTCTACCTAGACCAAAAAACCAAAAAATTTTCGATAATATGTATCAAACACTAGTGGATAACGTACGGAAATTTGAAAATATTGTTTGTTCGAAAAATGGTGCACATTTAAAAAAAAAGTTCATTTTTCACTCAAAAATTTCACGAAAAATTGTATATAAAATAATCAGTAATTTTTTTCAAATTCAAAAGTTTTTGACAAATTAAAAATTGGACACAACTAGATTTTACCGTCAAACCAACCCGCACCTGAATGACCTCCATTGTACGAACTAGCTTAAGTGCAGGCCTGTGTTGCCAAAGATACGATTTTCTTCAACAACTAAAAATTTTCAAATTTCAGGTAAAATTAACCTAATAACAAATGAAAATAATAATAGAAAACACATAATAAAAATAATATTTAACCACAAATAAGAAAGTTTTTTATCTATTATTTGAAAAGAAATAATTCCTTGGTCACGCACGAGAACTGGATCATTGCCCCCTAACAGGTGATTTTGACTTTTATGTTAATAGCTTTTTGGGTTTTTGCAAAATAACAACAGAATTTCAAATAGGTTTTTCTCTTTTCCTAGATTAACACCGAAATGGTAAACGATTTTCTTGTAAGAGATGTAAAATTTTTTTAGTGTTAAAGTGAAAAAACAAAGTAAGTTTAAAAACGTTATGTACCTTAAATGTGCACGTGTCGATCTCTATATAAAATATCCTAAGTTTTGCGTGACACATTTATAACTAAACCAACTATACCGAACGACACAAACTACCACACCTGCTGATATATTCTACACTTTCTACAAATTTCTTAATTAACACCACTATATTAGTCTATCTCTGCAATACATTGATCTTTATCTCACTGTACCCACGACATATTGGAAAATTTGTAAACGTTCGCTGTAAATAGACAAACTAAACGGGAATTTGACATGGTACAGCGCGTTTTCATTGGGCCATCGCCAAGCATAAAGCTACTAAATAGCTACTGACAAAGCCGCCGACGCTGATAAGAAATACTTTGTTATCGGCATCTGACGCCGACAAGAGACCCTTTCTCGGCTTTAGAAAAAAGTAAAGCCGTCATTTTTACAATGAAGCAAATCAAATTTGTGTAAATAATTTGTTGGTGTCATTAGGTAATTATTTTAAAAGGTAACAATTTTTATAATATTTTTTTATTAAATTTGTTTAGAAAAAGCATGTTCAAATGTGAACAACACTATAGACCTTACGTTCTGCTTAACGACCTGAACCAATATTGTGGGGTGGTATGGTTCATTAGTGGTGGCGTGAAAACATATTCATGTCATCATCTCTTTAGGATCGATTTCTTCCTTTATTATTGAGATCTGCTAATTAAAGAGAATTTTCTGCAATCGCTCTTGCTACAAGGAGGCGCCAGTTCCAATATATGCAGTGAATTCCATAATATATATATATATATATATATATATATATATATATATATATATATATATATATATATATATATATATTACAACAGAGGTCCACGGATGGTGGAATGTAATACATTAAAATTCCGAGTTTCAATCTGTTCATCTAAGAATGAATTTGCACGACGTTTCGCCAAAATCTCATTTGGCATTTTTAAGTGCTCTTGCTGCTACTACTGCTCAATACTGTGATCTTGCTGCTGCAGCTCGAAGCTTAGCTTCTTAGCTAGCTTAGCAAATTTAGTTTCGAGCGGCAGCAGCAGCAAGATCACAGTATCGAGCAGCAGCAGCAAGATCACAGTATCGAGCAGCAGTAGCAGCAAGGGCACTTAAAAATACCAAATGAGATTTTGGCGTCGTGCAAATTCATTTTTAGACGAACGGATTGAAACCCGGAATTTTAATGTATTATATATATACATATATATAATACATACACACAAGGTTTATATATATATATATATATATATATATATATATATATATATATATATATATATATACGAGACTGGTTTGAAAAGTCCGTGCAAAGTCCGAGAGATGGTACCACCGGCGCGTATCGAGGTCATGTTTAGTTAGTGGCATCTCTTGAATGAACGCACACCAAGTTTCAGCCATATTGGTCTATTTCTTTGTGTTTGGCATTCGTGTGAATCAAGGAAGTCGAGTGATTTTCAAGAAATGGAGGAAAAAGAATTTCGTGTGGTGATTAAACATTACTTTGTGAAAGGCAAAACGCCTCAGGAGACTAAAGAGAAGCTTGATAAACATAATGGTGACTCTGCACCTTCGATTAGAACAGTTTATAAGTGGTTTCAAAATTTTCGGACTGGCCATATGGGCACAAGTGCCGCTGAACGTTCTGGACGGCCTGTGGAGGTTACGACTCCAGAAATCATTGATCAAATCCATGATATGGTGATGGATGACAGAAGAGTTAAGGTGCGTGAGATTGCTAGTGCTGTGGGGATCTCGACTGCTCACGCTTGACCAAAACCGGAATCATGTGAAGTGTTGCAAGGATGGTTTGCAGCTGTTCCAGAAGAATCCGGAGGACTTTAAGCATCGTTTCGTCACTGTGGATGAAACATGGATACATTACTATACTCCTGAGACCAAACAACAATCTAAACAATGGGTTACCAAGGGAGAATCTGCACTAAAAAAGGCGAAGACCGTTCCTTCGGCCGGAAAGTTTATGGCGACTGGCTTTTGGGATTCGCAAGGGATAATCCTCATCGACTATCTGGAAAAGGGTAAAACTATTACAGGTGAATATTATTCATCGTTATTGGACCGTTTGAAAACCGAGCTGCAAGAAAAACGCCCGCGATTGGCCCACAAGAAAGTCATTTTCCATCACGACAACGCACCAGCACACACCTCAGCAGTTGTGGTCGCAAAATTAATGGAAATAGGATTCCAACTCGTTTCACATCCCCCCTATTCTCCAGACTTGGCTCCCTCGGACTACTATTTTTTCCCCAATTTGAAGAAATGGCTGGCGGGACAAAGATTTTATTCAAACGAGGAGGTGATTGCAGACACTAATGGACATTTTGCAGACTTGGACAAATCCTATTATTCGGAAGGGATCAACAAAGTAGAACATCGTTGGACGAAGTGTATAAGCCTAAAAGGAGACTATGTCGAAAAATAAAAAAGGTTTACCCCAAACACATAAGTAGTTTTTATTTTTGCACGGACTTTTCAAACCAGCCTCGTATATATATATATATATATATATATATATATATATATATATATATATATATATATATATATATATATATATATATAAACCTTAATTCATTGTGTAATAACACATGGGCTGAAAAGTCCCGGGCCTAACACATAGATGGCGCTAGTTTTATTGCAGTCACCTTTTTTTCAGTTAATACTAACCTTCAAAAGACAGCTGTTAAAATTTCATGATATTCTATTCATTAGTTTGTGAGTTATTGTGCTAAGAGTGACGCTACTTTTGTTATTTTCAAAACAATGGATCAAAAACAATTTCGTGTTTTAATTTTACACTGCTTCTTGATGGGAAAAAATACCGTTCAAGCGAAGCAATGGCTTGAAAAGTGTTATGGGGACTCCGCTCCATCAGAAACAACAATAAAACGTTGGTTTGCTGACTTCAAACGTGGTCGTAGAGACACCGAAGATGCAGAACGCAGTGGACGTCCAAATGAGGCGGTAACACCAGAAAACATCAAAAAAATCCATAAAATCGTTTTGAATGATCGAAAAGTGAAGTTGCGTGAGTTAGCTGACATCGTAAAGATATCAAAAGAACGTGTTGGCTTTATATTGCATGAGCATTTGACTATGAGAAAGCTCTGTTCAAAGTGGGTGCCGCGTTTGCTCACTGTTGATCAAAAACAAGAACGTGTTGATGATTCTGAGCAGTGTTTGGCCATGTTTAAACGTAACAAACCGGAATTTTTGCGTCGATATGTGACAATGGATGAAACATGGATCCATCACTTCACTCCGGAATCAAAACGATCGTCATCTGAGTGGACAGCAACTGGTGAACCTCGTCCAAAGCGCCCGAAAGCACAACAATCGACTGGAAAGGTTATGGCCTCGGTATTTTGGGATGTGCGTGGTGTAATATTCATCGACTATCTTGAGAAAGGAAATACCATCAACAGTGAATATTATATAGCGTTATTGGAGCGTTTGAAGGCCGAAATTGCAAAGAAACGACCGCATATGGCAAAGAAAAAAAATTTTGTTTCATCAAGACAACGCACCGTGTCACAAGTCAATCAAAACAATGGCAAAACTACATGAATTCAACTTCGAATTGCTCCCACATCCACCGTATTCGCCAGATTTGGCTCCCAGCGACTATTGGCTGTTCGCAGACCTGAAAAAAATGCTCGCCGGTAAGAAATTTCGCACGAATGAAGAGGTTATCGCTGAAACTGAGGCCTATTTTGAGGCAAAAGATAAATCGTTCTACAAAAGTGGTATTGAAATGTTAGAGCGGCGCTGGAATGATTGCGTTGCTCTTGATGGAGATTACGTTGATGAATAAAGCTAATTTTGAACCAAAAAAACCGTGTGTTTTCTTTGTTAGGCCCGGGACTTTTCAGCCCATGTGTTAGAATCACTCTTAAGAAACCATATTTTCATATTATTGTACAGAAATTGACAGTTATATGGCACTCTCAAAAAGTTCATAACCTGAGCAAAAAATTGTCTGCTGACCATTTGTCCATTCTTCGGCAATAATTATGTTTTAAACTATACGGACGTTTATCAATATGTTCTTATCGTCGTAATAAAACAGTTAATGTTATTAACAGTTATGTATAAGTATTAATACTTTAAATTTAAAACGACCAATAAATTATTCCAAATAAATTTGGTAATTAAATTCAAAATGCGAACCTCGAATACATAATTTATGATTTCCGATTATTGCACAAGAGTTAGGTAAAGTAAAAGCGAACAAAATTGCATTGCACGTACACTTGAATTTTTCTAAATCTGAAATTACAGTTTCTGCGAAAATATGCGCCTAATACCCCAAGGTCACGAAGAGGTCAGAGAAATTTAAATATTTCCACAAGATGATACCGGTGACCTATCACATTGTCGTTACCACAGACGTTACGTTGTAATAACTTCGGAATACTTAACTTTCATTTCCTAGTTGTTGCCTGGGCAATCTTTCAATCTTTGACATTATTTCCTGGTTGATGAAAAAGGTAGATGCAATTATAGCATAAAAGGACTTTTACTTTTAGTTCGTTATGATAAAAACAAAAACGATACAATAAAAGCGTACGGTGTCGACATTTGTTTCAAAAATAGGTCCTTCGAACATATATACATATACTAAAAATAAACAAAGTCCATATTTCAGCAATTATGTACTGTTCGTTCATCTGTTAATCCATCTCGGAACGCGTTTCCTCTTATCACGACTTACCAACCGAATCAAGATGGACAAAAAAGGAAATAAAACTCAACATACTTATTAGGCTGAGCACATACTGGAACTGCAAGCAAAGATGAGAGCGTAGAGCATCGTGACGAAAATAAGCACATCTTTTCCTGTCGAAACACGTATACTGAAGCCTACGTCGGAGATGTGCACGCTCTGTTATAGTGGAGCAAAACAAAGCAATTAAACAAATTTGATTCTTCTGCTCTCATCGCTGTTAGTATTTTCGCGAAAAATGAATTCAGAAGAATTAATTAGTTGTATTTTTGTTAAAAATGCTCTTGTAGGATCAAGCTTTTTTGATAGTTTACTACCCCACGTGAGAAAACTTCCACCAGAGCAAAAAATGTTATTAAGGATGAAAATTCAAGAACTGGTGTACTATTCTGTTTACGGAAATGAATGCCAGAACATTCCGAACGTTTCCCATATTCGGAAAATTACAGCTCCGACACAAACACATCCAAAAAGTTATGAAAAGAATTCACAATTCTTGCTGCCTATGACACAGGAATATTCAAATCCCACATCAATTGCATCTTATATAAGCACCTTTTCTGATGAAAGTTTTCACTAAACATATAATGTTTATGTGCAAATGTAAGCCCATAATATTACAAATTAGTTTTTTACCTTACCGTAACGTAACTGCAAGAGGTTCAGTAGGATCGATAGGATTCTGATTACAATTTGTCCATTTTTTTAACAACTTATGTTTTATTCTCTCCAAAATGTAATCAAATGTACTAATATTCATTCGAAAATATGAACTAAATTTTCCAGGGTGTTCTCGGAACTCACTGTACCAGTGTTGAAATTCTTCATGAATGTGTCTAGTTTTATTAATTTTACGAACATTATACTATACATAAATACCAAATTTTTAAGGAAGAACTCTCTAGTAACAATAAATCCATCCTCCCCGATGCTGAAAATTCGCTTATGAACTTCTCACTATGTGTGGTTAACCCACTCATGGTCGCGTTTGCTCTTTACCGCACTGCATCTCGCTATCACCACTGCTTTGCTTGCTGCTCCAGTATGTGCTTAGCTTTAGGGTTAGGATTCTACTTCACTTATATAAAAATCCAAAGCTTTGTAGATTTACATTAAAACCCGATTGTACATCTCACCCGACCTGAAATCTGGTTGACTGGATAACATGCAAACGAATCGGTCAAGTGTATACTGTTGTCATTCTTCCCAAACTACCTAGATTCACTGGTTTTCTGAGTGTCACTGAAAGCCCAATGTTATTATTTATTAGAAACAGCTGAATATTTTCTAAATTTGTACTTTAATAAGTTGCATATAACCATATACAACCTGCTATTAAAATTCATAAATATAAGAGGCAACGCCTGCACGCATCCAAGGTAGTGTTTACTTAATGCGATCATTCATCTTTTTAGCGGTGTCGCACGGAGATGTAGTAAAGTAATTTTTTGCATAAGATAAGATTGCAAATTGTCCCATGTTTCTACGTAGCCATATGGCACTCACTGAACTTTATAATGGATCATTGATTTTATTAATAACGTACGCTGTCTACTGGTAGAATGTTTTTGTAAAAAATCGGACAATCAATCGAGATGAATAAATTGTTTCTGAATATATATTTTAATAATTTGTTCGACTTCCATTCTTAAACAATTCTACATAATTTTGATTCATTACACTATTCTATTAAGTATATTTGACAATATATTTGCTACAGATATACATCTTGACCATCTCAAAAGGTGTTAAAAATACCATTTAAGTTTATTTTCTGTCGAATTACAATCTTTTACAACTTTAACAGTTTGAACCTATTTTTTTTTACCTTATTCTATATAAATTCAGAATTCATAAAATTATAACAAGCCTTATAAGTCAGACTTGCGCAATTAATGTTCCGGACCGTAATCACTCAGGAAATTTTCTGATTCGTATTCTTAGTGACACGGTGGGGGGACAGCAATTTTTGCCAATTTTTTGAAAATAATATTTAAAAAAGTTTGCGTGAGTATTACGTCATATATATTTGTGAACTCGTGTTTCCACAAGCTTTCATTTAAAACCCCACTCGATGACTTTGAAAATTTTCACTTCCGATTTGACCCCCCACAACTAACCCTATAAGACAAAATTTAACTTTCTAAACTACACGGCGCTGATTGGACCATAAACTCGCTTATTTGTGTGGAGATCTTCTGACTTATGTCACACATGTTTGGAACAACGCAATTGCACACTTTGAAGAATCTCGAGCGGCTGCTCTTGTCATATCCAAGGCATTCGACCGTGTTTGGCACGATGTACTGTTCGCTAAGCTACGCTCTTGTGGTATGTCTGAAAAGTTCTGTTTATGGCTCTCATGTTTCCTCAGAGAGCGTTCTTTACGAGCGGTCGACGGATTTCTTTCTGACACCTTCACTATCAACTCCGGTATGCCCCAAGGCTCCATACTGTCTCCTACTATCTTTCTCATTTACATTAACGATCTGCTGGAAAAGACCGAGAATCCAATTTACAGCTTTGCAGATGACAGTACGCTTATCTCTTCATTCACTTTGAACGCTCGGACATCGGCTACTCAGGCGAATATCCGCAGACAGCAGGAGGTCGTTCAACTTAACAAAGACCTGGAAGAAATTCTATCTTGGGGTGACAGTAACCAAGTGGAATTTAACGCTACAAAAACCCAGGCGGCAGTTTTTTCTAAAAAAGTTAACGTTGCTGAACCCGACATAGTTATGTCGGGGCACTCCATTCCCCTAGCATCGTCGCTCAATTTGTTGGGCGTTAATTTGGAAGCAAATATGTCCTGGCATGAACATGTTGCAGGCATAGCAAGGAGAGCTTCTCAAAAGTTAGGAATATTATTTCGAACCAGAAAGCTTTACACTCTACAGCAACTTTTAATTCTTTACAAAGCTCAAATTCGACCAACTATGGAATACTGCTTCCATGTTTGGGGCTCCGCTCCCAAACATACACTGCATTTGTTGGATTCTGTTCAGAGAAGAGCTATTCGTCTAATTGGAGATCCAGAACTGACCGTCGGCCTTGATTCGCCGGAACATAGAAGAACGGTTGGCGGCTTGAGTCTGTTCTACAAGTATTTTCATGGAAAGTGTTCGAAGGATGTAGCTCGCTTAATTCATCCCAAAGCGGTGCATGTTAGAAATACACGTCACACTAATACTTCACATCCGTAAGAGGTTCAGATTGTTACTCCACGTACAACACTTTTTGAAGCAGTCTTTTACATGGAGAACATCATCCCTTTGGAATAATTTGCCCAGCGCTGTGTTTCCCACCGAGTACAATTTACAGCGATTCAAGAATAACGTGAAACGCATGCCGCTCCTGGCGCGCTTTAGGGACTTGCCCTGTAGCACGTGTGCTAGACCCATAAAAAAATGCGCTTACAATGAAAAAAAATTTAACATCGTAAATTATTTTAGTACAAAAAAATTATTACTTTATTTTATGGTTAAATATCGGCAATTTTAAAACATATATATTGTTTATGTACATGTTTTTCTAGAAATTCCACTATTTTATAACCGCATAATTTCATTAGAGCTGTTAATTAATTTTAAAATTACTATAAAATGCATTTCTTTTTCCTATATTCATTATATTATATTCTAAATAATTTTTATTTACTCTAATAACCAACCAGTGATTTTTCCACATGAACGAATATTTAGTTAATAATTCCTGCAATTTTTAACGCTATTTTGTTTTCTTTCATTAAAACTTAGTCGCAGTAGTTTCTTCTCTTTTATGCATGAATAGATAAATATTAATAATTCTATTTCAATGCAACGTCTGTTAGTTTTGAAAACATCTACATGTATAAATAAGTACAAATAATAACGAAGTTTTCCGGCGTTAGTAAATTTCACACCAAGACTACCTGCGCCCTTAATACAACAGGTAAATTCCACACTAACCTTATAAGGGTGCTTCAATCTTACACGTAATTTCCACACCAAGCAAATATAATTATGCTTTATTCATCTAAATAAAATTGGACGGATTCCTTTTAAATCAGTTTTTATTGAAAATTTTAGATATTTGCAAAAATATATGTTTTTATTTCATAGTAGAATAATATTGATAAAACATGAAGTTTTTGCTAAATACATAAAATACAATTGGACAAATTTCTTTACATATACTAGATAATACTACAAACCTATACATATCTATTTATATGTATTTACAAAACAGGTTGAGAAAAATAGGGGACACATTTTAAAAAATGGAAACGATTAATATTTCCTAATTGTCTTTGTTCATAAAGATTTTTTAAATGTTTTAATTTTTGATTTATGATTATTACTTATTTTAGACTCGTCGACACTTTGTATTTTTATATATACGTTAATCTGAAATTCTTTCAGCCTATCGATAAAAGTATACAGAGACGGATGTGTAGAATAAAAAGAATTATTTAGATGGGAATGGAAGGACTCACAACAGTTAGTCGTTCGAGTTAAAGATGGACTCGATTCTGCCCATATTTTAACTGGAAAATCGGCTCCTTCCTCTGTATACGTTTCTAGTAGGTAATCACAAAATTTATTTAAACGTTCATCCTCAGGTTTTATAGAATATAAATCGTATGCAAAACTGTCACCTAATTCTTCGGGTGCTAAATAGGACAAGCCGAAACAATACTTTAACCAACTACCAATTTCAGAATTTTTGTCGCAATATTCTTTAGATAGACCTAGATTCTGTATCTTGCGAAGCCAAGATTGGTGTAAATGAAATCTACATCCTAACACTTTAGCATTTGGCCAAACTTCAGATACTGCCTTATGAATAGATTTTTCGAAGTAGTAATTTTCTCTGGATCGAAGTACAGTGTATCTGTTGAATAAATCTTACATTTTAATAATGTGAAGAGGTTTTTGTATGTTTTAGCTCTCTTATCACGCAATAAGCAAAATAATAATGGAATGTAATGACCGTTTGCAAAACCATGCACTGTAAATAACTGTGTGAAATATTTAGTGCAGTATGAAAAGGTGCCGTCCATATATATATTGGATATTTTACACAACATATTGACATTTGTAGTGCAAGAAAAAAACAATAATGCCAGTTTCCAGTTCATATATATAGAAAATTCTCACCCTTGCTAGTTTTGATTTCAAATGTCTCTAAAACACTATGCACCTCCTCAGCACTCCTTGGATTACGTCCTGGCAAAAATTTTCGTCTATGGTTATGAATGTTTTTTCTAATATATTCGACATCTTTTTCTGTTACTGTTTCAGGCAGCGTGTTTTATAGTTCTTGTCGGATAATTTTAGATGGCCTTTCACTCATATGCTCTCCGGCTTTTCTTTTGCAGGAATTACTAATTATTTGCCGATTCAGCTTCTTGGTGTCCGCTTCGTGTGTATGGAGTCCTTGACTTCTGGTAACTAAATTCTCGGGCCCAACGGTGACGACTTTTGATTTGCAATCTTTTTTTGAACATCTCCAAAATGTTTCTCCACATTTTAGCACCTTTTGTCGAAAGTAAGTGTAGTAATTCACACATAACATGTCCTTTCCTCGATTACTTTTTATTAACTTTGCTTCCATATTAGCAACACTTTAAAAAATATACGCACAACCAAGTAATAATCACAAATTAATAATATGTACTAAACTGATATGTAGAAGGGTTTAATAATGATTTAACTGAACAGGCCGGTGCGTACCACCACCCATTTATCAACCCTCATCCTCTACCTGAAAGTACTCGGTGTGGAATTTACTTCTGCAATTACATTCCTTTAAATATGTCTAGGTCATAAACGGGTTAGTGGTGTGGAAATTACCTGCGCCCAAGTTTTCATGCCGGAATCGATGGTCATGCTGATTTTTTTCTTGAATAATTAAATTCTAAAATGGCTGTAAAGCTTAATCTTTATGCAAAATTCACCAAGTTGATGTCGCAGAAAGATTAAAGTCAGAAAAATTAAAGAACGTCGTTGTGTCGATAAATTTGGATTACTTACTTCAACAGCACCACTGTTTGCTTCAACTCGAGCAGCAACTGTTTTCCTGTCGTCGAGTTATCATAAAGAGTATAGTTAGTGTAAAAAGTATGAAAATGGATTTGTTGTTCACTTGGCCAATTATGTCGATTGAAGTATACGCAATTTGTGTCATAGAACTATTTTTTTCGATGAATTTTTTGTAATTTTGTAGTTTTGTAGGTTGCATGTTAATTTGCCAAACACAACCGAATACAAGTATCAGTAAAAACGTGAACTAAGAGACAAACATGGCAGTCATATCATTAGTAAGTACTAACCTCTATTATGAGAGCCTCCTTTTAAGTTTTTACATCCAACCAGTAGATGGCGCAATTGAGATATGACATTAGCATTGTCGTAAAATTTTACATTTATTATTGTTAAAAAAGTGGCAGCTCAGGAACTGGCCGTTTGTTTACAGTAAGCTTTAAAAAAACAGTTTTGGGAACAAATGGGAATTTCACTGGAAAATGTTCGTTAGATGATGCCTCGAATCGCTTCGTTCATCTTTTAGTAATGCATCACCATTAGAAAATTGGTTTGCAGAATTTCGTCATGGTTGTACTTCCGTCAGCGATGAATTTCATAAAGATCGACCAAAATCGGTTGTTGTTCCAAAAAACATCGATGCTGTGCGCAACATAATTGAGGAAGATCGTCATGTGAGTTACCCTGAAGTTGAAGTATCCTTAGGCATATCGAAGACTGTAGTACATTCGATTTTGCATGAACATTTAGCTGTGAAAATGTTCTGTTACAGATGGATTCCACATAATTTGGCCGAAATTCAAAAACAGGCACGTGTCAATTGGTGTAGGGAAATGTTCAAGAAATTCAACTGAGGACATGCAAAATCCGTATTCAACATCGTAATAGGAAACGAGCTTGGATATATTTGTATGAGCCAGAAACTAAGCAACAGTTAAATGTTTGCGTGTTCCAAGATCAACTGAATCCAACAAAAGTGGTTCATTCGCGAAGTACTTCCAAGAAAATGTTTGCTTGTTTCTTTAGTTATACTAGACATGTTGCAACCACTGCTTTAGCGGATCGAAGAACAGTTAATGCTGAATGATATACAACAATCTGTTTACCAGAAATTATCGATGAAATCAGGAAAAACAACCGAAAACGTCGCATCATTCTTCAATATGACAATGCCAGTTCTCACACAGCACATCATAAATTGATTATTTAACCCAGAAAAACATCAAATTAATGACTCATTGCCCGTATTCACCTGATGTATCACCTAATGACTTCTTTTTGTTCCCGAATGTCAAAAAAAAATGTTTGGACAGCGATTTTCATCACCTCAAGAAGCTGTTGAATACTTCCAAGACCATGTTTTTGAGGTACAGGTAAATTTCAGAGTGGAAAAAATGGTTCGAGGATTGGTTTCAACGCATGCAAAACTTTATAAATCTTAAAGACGAATATTTTGAGAAACCATAAAACTTTATACCAAAATTTCTTTTTCTTTAATTTTTTTGTAAAAACTTAAAAAGTAGCCCTCGTAAATGTATAAAATTGAGAGAAGATTATGTTGAATAAACCATTTTGGCTTCTAAGATTTGCTTATTTTGTCTATTCTGGGCTAAAATATATGCCCTCATATAGGTTAAATTTTTTAAATTAAATAGTATACTGTTATAAATTATTGAACCACTACATATAGTATGTGTTTTTCGGTTTCATGCGTAGGTATTTCCAAATCGCCTTGATTTCTTGTTTTAAGTGAATGCATGTTGTTTCTCAAACGAATTCTATTAAATAAATAGTAAAATTTCTTTGTCAAAATTATCTTGTGTATGTTTTGTATAAAACAAGTTAGGTGGATTTCACCTCTATGATCCAGTTTTATCAAATTTTGCCGATTAAATGTTGATGATATATGATCTCATTTTTTGAGCCCGAAACAATTATTTTATAGAATTTTTAGTTTATATTTGTCTGGTGTTTTGTGGTAAATAATGTAACAATAGATAATACAATTTTCAAATTTAACTTTGGATTTGTCGGAACGAATGGTACCGTCGGAGTTTTATAGGCCCAGAAAAAACCGCACAAAATGGTCCAGAAAGAATGCATTATTGGATGAAACTAAACGCGCTCAATTTACTGCATGAAAAAGTTGCGTTAAACGTCCAAAGATGTTTAAAGTCAGGGCTAAGAATTAAATCTGATCAATATAAATAAATGATATAATATACAAAGCTGGATTGATAAGTCTGATTTTGTTTAAGCTTCATGACTGTTGGTAAGCGTGATTCTTGTAAGGGTTGTATTCAAAGTTTTTATTTAAAAAAGTGAACTGCGGCCCAGATAGAAACTGGAGACTCTTATTACTGGATAAATGAACTTAACCGTGGCCGTATGAGCACTGCAGATATTGCACGTTCAGAACACCCGATTAAATTTTCTTCTGAAGGAATTGTCGATAAAATTCAGGTTATCGTGATCGAAGACCCTCGCATTAGGATATTTTAAATCGTCGTTTTGTGATTGTAGATGAAACATGAATCCATTACACCCCGGAGACAAAACAGCAGTCAAAATAGTGGGTTGGCGAACGTGAAAGTGCACCGAAAAAACCAGAAACAGTTTTCTGGGCTGGAAACGTGATGGCAACTGGTTTTTGGGTATCATCATAATTGACTATTTGTAAAAAGGTAAAACAGTGGCTGGCTCTTATTACGCAACGTTATTGGACCGTTTGCATAATGAGTTTAAGCAAAAGCGACAAAAATTAGCGTGCAGGAAGTGCTCCTTCACCAGAACAAGGCGCCTGCTCATACATCGATCGTTGTAACGGCAAAAATGCCCGAGCTCGCCTTCGAAATAGTTCCCCACCCGCCCTCTTCCCAAGATTTGCCCTTAAGTGGTCAAGTTGGTTTCTTAGCCTCAAAAATTGGCTTGAGGGAATACGAGGGCCGCCTTTTAAGTTTTTACAAACGACCACTAGATGGCGCCATTGAGATGTGACATTACTATTGTTGTAAAATTTGACATTTGTTATTGTGACAGCTCAGAAATTGACCGAGTAATTTGTTTACCATGAGCGTTTAAAAAAAAACAGTTTTGCGAACAAATGGAAATTTCACAATTTTTTACGAACTTAGTAAAGGCCTAATTCAACAACAGTGTTTCGAATCGCTTCAATCAACTTTTTGTAATGAATCACCATCAGAAAAAACTGTTTACAATTGGTTTGCAGAATTTCGTCATGGTCGTGCTTCCGTCCGCGATGAATTTCGTGAAGGTCGACCAAAATCGGTTGTTGTTCCATCGATGCTGTGCGCAACATGATTAAAGAAGATCGGCATGTGACTTACTGTGAGATAAAGGCATCCTTAGGCATATCAAAGACTGCAGTATATTCGATTTTGCATAAACATTTAGCTGTAAAAAAGATCTGTTCTCGATGAATTCCTCATAATTTGACCGAAACTCAAAAACAGGCTTGTGTCAGTTGGTGTAAGGAAATGCTCAAAAAATTCGTCAGAGGACGTGCAAAATCCATATACAACATCGTAACAGTAGACGAATCTTGGATATATTCATACTAGCCGGAAACTAAGCAACAATCAACTGCCTGAGTGTTCCAAGATGAACCGAATCCAACAAAAGTAGTTCGTTCGCGAAGTACTTCCAAGAAAATGATCGCTTGTTTCTTTAGTTATGCTAGACATGTTACAACCACTGCTTTAGAGAATCGAAGAGCAGTTAATGCTGACTGGTATACAATAATTTGTTTGCCAGAAGTCATCGATGAAATCAAAAAAAAACAGCCGAAATCGTCTCATCATTCTTCATCATGACAATGCCAGCTCTCACACAGCACATCAAACAATTGATTATTTGTCGGTGAAAAACATCGAATTAACGTCTCATTTCCCGTATTCACCTCATTTATCGCCTAACGACTTCTTTTTGTTCCCGAATTTCAAAAAAAAATGCGTGGACAGCGATTTTCATCTCCTCAAGGAGCTGTTGAATTCTTCCAACCACTTTGAGAAACACCAACGCCAATTTTTTTTTTTCTTTCATTGTTTTTGTAAAATCTTAAAAGGTAGCCCTCGTATTTTCCTTGAATGAAGCTCTGCTGTAAACGAGTATTATGCACAGTTCCAAACATCTTTTTTTCTTAGAAATAAAAAAATTGGAATCTCACCGTTCCAAATATATTAAACATAGTGCAGATTATGTTGAAAAACGAATTTTTATTTTTGCAAAAAAAATATTATTTACCTTGTTTTTTTACGAAACTTTGCAATCCATCCTCGTAGGATAGGGTGGAGTAAGTTTACACTCAAAAATCCAAATTTACATATAAAAAAATTTAATCACAATTCTACACAATAAAACTGTATATTTATATAAACAAAAAAATAACTACCTATTATTGCAAAGCCACAGACCTTGCAGGCTACAAAAGAGCAAATAACCTTAGTTGAAACATATAAAATTTTAAATAATTTTTAATTAGTGAAAAAGGCTTATTCATCGTAAGTAATTATCAAAAAAAACTAAGATATAATAACAAAAGCTTTACATAATAGTTAGGTTTTATTTATAAATCTATTTATATACCGCTTCAATGTAAAAAATCAGATTCTTAGTAATTTTCATTACATATTAACCTTGATCTTTCCATTTTGCAAAATGTACATAAAGGTAGGTGGCATTAATACTTTCACTCTTTAGTTACAAAGTTACTTTGCCTAGGTAATTATGGACTTTAGTCCGGTAGAAATAGAAATACAGTGAAGTCCGTTTATAACGAACTCCAAAAATTCACTAAAAATGCTTCGCTATATCCGAAGTTCGTTACAAACAGTAAACAAAATCTAATATCATTTTTCACTACTTTTTTATTTAGATTAGGCGTTAATGCTTAGAAAAATGAATAGTAATTAAATTAAAAGAAAACGTTTAAGGGAAATAAAACAAGTCACACTAAAGTTATTATGTACATATGTTGGTACATACACGAGGATAAATGAAAATATTAAAATACGTAGTTTATACAATAAAATCAGTAATTTTCTTTTGTATAATTTTACTTGAAAAAGAAATGGTGTCTATATAATTGTCAAGGTCACAAGAACTACTCCATATATGTTCAGGAACTTCACGAGATTCCAAAAAATTGCGCGTTTCAGTCATTTTCTTAGTCATTTCTGCAATGGATGGAACATCAATATTATCTCCTTCTCCAAGCTCGTCTTCGTCATCATCACCGCTTAAAATCTTTCCAAAAGCCATTGATGTCACGATTTGATCATCAGTTAATATTTCTCTCGTCATTAATTTATTATCAACACATATATATTCTTCAAAATTAAAATGATTAAATATCTTTTTAATCTCGATTTCCACTGTACTTTGTTGAATGTCAGCATCGTAAACAAATTCTAGACAGTCAGTAGGATCTTCTCGATGTTTTTTAATCCACTGAGTCAACGGTAGCTCATCATCTGAGTCATATCTAAATCCCTTCCTTAAAAATCCGCCAAGCTTAAAACAGTTTGCAATGGTTTCTCTACTGACTCTTTGCCAAGCCATATGGATAAAATTTATAGCGTCCAAGAGAGTTACAGACAAAATGTTACCTTTATCGATCATTTTCATAAGTAAAATCTTTCTATAATGACATTTTAAAGAATGTATCTAACCTTGAACCATAGGTTGGAGCTTTGCACTTTTGTTTGGAGGCATAAAAAGCAATTTTATTTGCTGTAGATTAACTTCAGGGTGCGCTGGACAGTTGTCAATCAAAAGTAATATTTTTCTCTTTGTGAATTTTAATTCTTTGTCCCATTTGATCATTTCGTTTTTAAAAATTTCTGATGTCATCCAGGCTTTACTGTTTGATTTGTACTTTACTGGTAAATGTTTGCTTTTAAAACACCTGGGATTCGCGGACTTTTCTATCACCAACAATTTTCTTTTCTCTGTTCCTGACATATTTGCAGTTAGCAACACAGTAATCCTTACTTTTGATAATTTTCCACCAGCACAATTCTCTTCGACAAACTTTAATGTCTTACCAGGCATCATCTTGTAAAACAAACCCGTTTCATCCGCATTAAAAATGTCCATACACACAACTTTGTTGAATTTCCTGCCATACATTGGCCAACCACTGATCAACAACAGTCATATCCACTTCTGCAGTTCTTACCCCCACTAATATTATGTCGCTTTTTAAATCGTTGAATCCAACTTCTAGAACAGTTAAACTCTCTATTTTCCTTCCCAATTCACTAGCTTTCTCTTGTAAAGAATAGCCGGTAATAGGAACATGTTCATGTCGTTTTTGACTAAACCATTTTTTAAGGAGCCTTTATCGACTTGGTCATATGTAGATTTTTTGACTTTTTTACAATTAAAGTTTCTTTTATCATAGATTGATAAGATTTCTTGCCTTTTCTTTCATATGGTAGAAAGCGTAGATTTAGTTAAATTCAACTGTTTGCACACATCACTTTCTGTTTTCCTTATAATATCATGTTTGTCTTTTAAAATAAACGCTTTACGTTTTTGTGTACTCATTTTAAAATAATAACTTAAACATCCACCTTGCTACTTTGATCAAAAATGCATTAAAACCGCATAACACAAGTGAATTGAAAATAATATTGCTCGATCTAGCGACGCGGTGGAAACAAGTAGAATAGGGGTTCCCAGTGAGTTTCGGTGAATTCCCTAGATCAAGTCGCGCGACAGTGAACACAGGGAGTAGCAAGTTAATTATAAACGGACAAAAAACATCCAAATTTGGCTCGCTTTATCCGGAAGTTCTTTATAACCGGGTTCGTTATAACCGATAAAAATTTGCATTGGTCTTATGGAAGTTTTTTCGTGCATTATAAAATAGTTCGTTTTAACCGGAAATTCGCTATTACCGGGTTCGTTTTAAGCAGACTTCACTGTATTTGAGGAAGATTGCTGAAATTACAATGTGTCGAAAAATAATTGCTTTTCGACCTTTCAAGTAACTTTATTCTTCCAAGTTAGATTACCGAAAGAGTACAAACAAATGGAAGTGTTAAAACCCAGCCAATTTTCAGCCAACCCATACAGTATAATAGTCCACATGCAAACTGCAACCCTTATCCCGATTAATATTGTCATTAGCATGTTTGTTTATAAACACTATTCGTCTCCTGTAGAACGTAGATGGTCAACTATGCATTGTATAATTTACCGCCCCATAAAAAAAATTTAAGTCGCGGTGTCCTGGAGCCGAATCAAATAAATATATGAGGTGGTTCCAAAATTTTGATGGATTTTCATTCTAACAGATATTAGGAATATTTCAAGCCATTATAGAAAAAAATCCGCTCGGCGCTTTTTTTTTTAAAGCAACAAAAAAACATTTTTTAATACTTTTACTAAGTTAAAAATGAATAAATTCCGCTGACGCTAGTTTTTTTATGGTTTTCATATTAAAACAAACCCGAAATTGTTTTTTCCCAGCTTATATTAAAAATTATTATGTCTGATGTAAACTTATATGGATTTTTTTTTAAAATATTGTTTAACCCATTCTAATAGGGACATCTGATTCAGCTCAAAGTAAAAATAACGCCTATAATCGTTTGTATTAATATAACAACACGTCGGCTGTAAAGTTTTTGGTCTGACTCATAGATGTCGCCCTTTTCAAAAAATCCAAATTATTTTTAGGAAGTACCAACCTTCAAACGACACTGGTCAAAATTTCATGACATTTCAAGGATTAGTTTACAAGTTACAGTGATTTTAGTGACGTGACTTTTGATATTTTTAAAACAATGGAAAAAAAATCGAATTTCGTATGTTGATTAAACACTGTTTTTTGATGGAAAAAAATACCGTTCAAGCAAAGCAATGGCTTGATAAGTGTTACGAGGACTCTGCCTCTGAAAAATCACTCATCATTTAGTGGTATGCTGAATTTAACCGCGGTCGTACAAATACAAATGATGCTGAACGCTCTGGCCGCCCAAATGAGGTGGTTATACCGGAAAACGTAAAAAAAAATCCACAAAATTGTTTTGGATGACCGTAAAGAGAAATTGGGTGAGATAGCTGACACCCTGAAGATACGTGGTCATATTTTGCATGAACATTTAGGCATGAGAAAGCTCTGTTCGAAATGGGTACCGCGTTTGCTCACCGTGGATCAACAACAACAACGTGTTGATTCTGAGCGCTGTTTGGACCTGTTTAATCGCAGTAAAAAGGATTTTTTCATGCGATATGTGACAATGGATGAAACATGGATCCACCACTACACACCGGAATCAAATGGGCAGTCAGCTGAGTGGACAGCAGCCGATGAAAGCAGTCCGAAGCGACCAAAGACACAACAGTCGGCTGGGAAGGTTTTGGCCTCTGTATTTTGGGATGCGCGTGGAATAATTTTCATCGACTATGCTGAGAAGGGAAAAACCATCAATAGTGAATATTATATAAAGTAATTGGTGCATTTGAAGGCAGAAATTGCAAAGAAACGGCCCCAAATCAACAAGAAAAAAGTGTTCTTTCAACAAGACAATGCACCATGTCACAAGTCAATGGTTACGATGGCAAAATTGCATGAATTGAAGTTCAAATCACTTCCTCATCCACCGTATTCTCCAGATTTGGCTCCCACCGACTATTATCTATTCGCAGACCTCCAAAAAACTGCTCGCGGGAAAGAGATTTAGCTCCAATAAAGAATTTATCACCGAAACTGAGGTCTATTTTGAACGGAAAGACATATCCTTCTACAGGAAAGGTATAGAAATGTTAGAAAAGCGTTGGACTGATTGTATCGCTCTTAAAGGAGACTATGCTGATGGATGAAGTCGAATTTTGCAAAAAAAAGTGTTTCAAGTAGCTAGACCAAAAACTTTTCAGCCTACAAGTTGCGTACGGCATTATCGGTTGAAAAGGTATATCATCTATAGCCAAAAATACTCCTTCTACTCAACTCCCGCGCCGCACTGTGGGCAAGGAATCTGATTTTTCGTTCAAAATTGTCTAGAGCCCTCAGGACGAAATCAGACATTTTTCTTGTTAAAATACTCGTAAGCTAATCCCGGACAAACGTAAGGAAGCCGATTTGCAAAATATATCCTCAAAATTTGTTAAGATTGCAAAAATCAGCACGGACCCGGGAGGTGAAATTTGGAAGTTCACATGATTTCAAGTTTACACGTTCAATACTGGTTCATCGGGGGTTTCTGGAGTCGCTGAATCTATTTTCTAGGTCATTTTTATCATATGCAGCCTTTTGAGTTGTGAAAAGGGGGTTGGGAGGAGAAATTACAATATTCTCCTGAATTAGAGTTTCGCGTTCAAAACTGGTTCCTCGGGGGTTCTAGGGGTCACTGAATCTATTTTCGGGGTCATTTTGGTTATTTGCAACCTTCTGAGGGCTGAGAATGGAAGTTGGAAAATAGATTCAGTGTCCCTAGAAACTCCCCGAGGAACCAGTTTAGAACGTGTAACTCTAATTCAGAAGAATATCGTAATTTCTCCTCCCAACCCCCCCCCCAACCCATTTTCACCCTTTAAAAGGGAGCATATCATCAAAATGATTTCGAAAATAGATTCACGGATCCCAAAAACCCCCGATGATCCAGTTTTGAACGCGTAAACTTGAAACTACGTGAACTTCGAAATTTCACCTCCCGGTTTCATGCTGCTTTTTACAGTTTAAAAAAATTTTGAGGTTATATTTTGCAAATCGGTTTTTTTACGTTTGTCCGGAATTCGCTTACGAGTATTTAAAAAAAATTGTCTGATTTCATTAATAATTGAGGGGCCTAGACAATTTTGAACGAAAAATCAGATTCCTGGCTCACGCCTGGCGCCGCCTGCAAGCTAAATAAATACTGATTTAGTTTCTTACGCTATACTGGTACAGTAATATAACATTTGTTTATTTGATCCTAAGATACACGAATTTTCTACCATGTATTGGCGTTTTGCTCACAAACCAATAAAGGACTGGCGTACTTCAGTGAACAGGTAGTAGAGTCTGCACGTAGTGACTTTACAGCGTACATGGTGCGTAGCGTTACATGGTGTTAAAAAATTCATTTTGAGCATGCAACGCAATTATTAAAAGCTTTGTCTGAGTACAATATCTTGCACATGTAACCGCAAGAAAAAAACTTTTTAGCTGGTTTTATTTTTCCAAAAATACTATTTATTATTTAAAAATTTTTATGAATATTACGAAAAATATTATTTTGATATTCACAATACATAAATATTTTCTTTTCTTATATAACATGTGTATAGTGTAGTGAGTGTAGGTTATAGTAACTACGTATATATATATATATATATATATATATATATATATATATATATATATATATATATATATATATATATATATAGAGATTATTATCAATACTTAAATAATATAAATTTCAAAATTATTACTTTTTGTTAGCATAAATATAAAATTAAATTTTACTTTTCAATATAAATGATTTATGTTACGTTATTCCATTTAAGTATATGTTATAAATGTATATGTACCTGTACATGATTGATAACAATATATTTTTTCTTTTCACACATCCTTTTTAGTGTTCCGTACGGGACACTTATAAAATCACTTCGGTGTCTGTCCGTCTGTCACACCCGATGTTCGCCGAAACTATTTGACATAGAAAGTTGAAATTTGGCACTAGTATAAAAATTGATGTCCTCATCAGAGCGGTGTAGTTTTGAAAGTGAAATTTTGACTTAAGGGATTACTTTTGTGGGGTGAAATCGGAAATGAAAAGAAAATAAATTACCAGGTCATCTAGTGGGGTGTCAAATGAAATCTTGTAAAAACATTAGTTCAAAAATTTATACAAGCGCACACTTTTCTTTCTTTTATTTTTAAAAACTTGCGAAAAAACGCTGTCCTTCCCCCTTATCTCGAAAAGTACTGATCAAAAAATTTTGAAAAAAGTCTGGAATGTTCTCCACAGGGTGTAGATTGAATGAAAATATCACGAGTGCATTACCTTTAATAAATTGTATGGTATATGAAAAGAAAAGTTTCGAGGACATCAGTTTTCAATAAACATCGTAAAAAAAACTTTGTTGAAAAATCATTTGGGGTGTGTTTTGTGAAGTCATTGTTCATTTTATACCTCCGTAACAAAAAATGTTTATTTTAAAAGCGATCAACGTACGGAACACTAATTGCTCAAGTCCGACTTGCACTTGGCCGGTTATACTTTTTATATTTCAAAATAAAGCATGAATTAACTTGCAAGCCTAAGGAAATAAATCAGTGATTATTATGCTTGCTGGTGGGAGTTGATGAGTAGAAGGGATATTTTTGACTATTGACGATATTTTACTTTTTCAACCCTTAATGACGTATTAATACAAATGATTATAGTCGTGGTTTTCTTATTTTTACTTTGAGCTGAAATGTTTTGCTTACTTTGCTTTTATTTTAGACTGATTTTCATAAAAAAGGTAACTTGAAATTTCCTGGTTTTTATTTCAAGGTTTAATGTCTACTACTCAGTATACACCAAACACTTTATTTTTGCACTCGATGCGCGTTCCGCTAACCATGTTAGCTTCATCAGGAGGGATGATTGACTAAAGCTAAACTACAAATCTACCCTATTTATACTTAGCCTAATCCTTGAATTTATTCAGGCGGAACTAATGGCATAGGCGAGGCCATCAGTTCCGGTCAAGTAACCAGTAGAGGGAACTATAAGGAATAGGCCCTCTATCTTTATTTAAACTACTTTTACATTTTTTTATTTCATACTTTCGTATGCGTTCAACAGTCTCCTATCAGATACATTTTTAATTAATCTTAGATTATCTAATGTTACACTATGATCAGCGTCAAGGGCATGCTAGACTTTTCTGTTCTACTGTATTTTAAAAGTGATAAATATTCTTTAAATCATATTTTAATTTACCTTTTAGTTTGCCCAACATACTTTTTGTCGCAATCATTACAACTACTTTCGTAAATTCCACTTTTCTCACAAATAGGAATCTTATCTTTGGGATTTCCTAAAATATTCCTCAGATTGTCTGATGACTTATAACTAAGGTGAGGCCTACCTTATGGTAGCCGGGAAAAATAATTTCGGGTTTGTTTTAATACGAAAATCATATAAACTAGCCTCAGAGGAATTTATTCATTTTTTTAAGAATTACTAGATATATTAAAAAATGGTTTTTTGCTTTAAAAAAAAGCGCCGAGCGGATTTTCTTCTATAATGGCTTGAAATGTTCGTAATACCTGCTGGAATCAAAATCCATCAAAATTTTGGAACCACCCCATATTTTTACTTGATTCGTTTCCAGGACACCGTGAAGTGTATTAAATCAGACAAATATGCATTATTCGAATTTCTTCTATATACCCACTGCATCACAAGTTAATGGTGATGTGAGTTAGCATTTATATTTGTTAAAATTTAGTATTATATAAGTTATTTTTATGGAATTGATTTATTATCTTTTATTTTAATTTTATTTAGATTTTGAATTTGTAGATTAATAATTTTGGCTAGTGAAAAATTTTTTAAATTAAATAATTATTATCAATTATTTATAGTTATAAGTAAGGACATCCAAATATACAAAGTGCATATATTGCATATTTTGCATATTATATGCATTTTTCTAAATATGTGCATAAATGCTTTAAAAATAGCATATATGTGCATATTTGAAGGAATTTATAATAATGTAGGTTTTTGGCAGGCGTTTTCATTCATTTTTCGGAATAAGGGTCAATGTTTAGGCCGCCGCCGCGCCGGTGGTTTTCCCCAAATAAATTTTATTATTTTATGGTCAGTAAAAACCAGTCAGTAAACCCCAGACGACCATCAGAGCATACTTGTATTATTAATTTATTAGATTTCATTTTTGGTTGTGCTTTTAAAGTGGTTACGTCGATTTGTGCTTTTTATCTTGTGAGTCGTATTTTTACTACAGTGAAATGCCCAAAGCCAGTAGTGTGTCAGTGTGGATTAAACCATACAAAAAACTAAGAATAGATATGGGAAAAATCTACTGTTCTGCATGTGTTAAAAATATAAGTATAATTTTTGAATACCTATTGAATATACAGGGTATTTCATTTTCGTTTAATATTTAAACATAACGAAATTTTTGTCAGGATTTTGCCGTTGATGCTATTTTCAATGTTATTTAAGTTATTTTTGTTCCATTTAACGAACAAAATTTCTATTTAAAAAACGAAACCACGAAATAGAAATACATACGTAAACGTATGTATTTCTAGGTAATCTAATAAAAAAGGTACAAAGCAGAATTTTAATTTTTGCCTGCCCTAAGCACCTAGTTTTCTATATAACGAAATTTCTATTTAACGAATTTTTTCCTTGGGATTTTAATTAAATTTTCTTTTTTTTTATTGCAGATACCATGCGATAAAAAAATTTCAAATAGAGCAACACGGGAAAAAAATTATAGCTTTGTTTCTAAAACCATAACTCAAATGGAGGAATCTAATTTGCCATTAACCCGAAGTGTTCAACTAATAAAGCAATGTGAGGTCGCTTTTGAAAATGTCGTCGGTAAAATTGAGAGCAAAATTTTTCAAAAATTTCGGAATGTTATGGAAAAACATAGTGGGTTTCAATTTGTCAGACAAGTAGCTAATGTTTTAAAGGGGGATTTTACTGATTCCATTGATTTAGATCCTATGCTATTAAATAATTTTAAAAACGCCCCTATTACATCAGTCGATGTGGAAAGGAGTTTCTCAATTTATAAATTTTTATACAACGATAAAAGACAAAACTTTTTAATGGAGAATTTTGAGAAACATTTAGTAGTTTATTGTTTTTATAACTAACGGCGACCCTGTCTTTTGCAATATTTGCATATTTCCGCTTACTTAGTTGCATCGCCCTGTATGTATCAAATTTAAAATGTATGTTTTATTATGCTGTTTACTACGTATATAATAATTTTTATAATATGTACCTACATTATTATTATTATTATTATTATATGTTCATCTTTAAGTAAAGTAATAAAACACATTATTATTTATATTTATTTTTTACTTTGTATAATATATTTAGATTTAGTTCATTCGCCCTGTATGTTGAAAATTTAAAATGGGTTTTTTATTGCTACATTTGTATAGTACTCGTATCATGTAATGTGAAACAATAAATTTACATTTTTCAAGTATATTTCGATTTTTTTTACTGCATATTTACAAGATGTATGTGCATATTTTGAGAAAATTATTTGCATATTTATGCGCATATTTTAAAGTTTTTTTTTTTCACTTGCATATTTGGATTTCCTTAGTTATAAGATTAATTTTATTATTGAGATTATTATTGGTATTTAGATCGTTAAATTTTTTTATTTTTTATTTTATTTTTTGAAATTAGACTTATCCCAACATTATTTTTTTTGTCAACAAAGGTCGATTCATAACGACTTGCTGAAATCGATCATAGTTTATTTGTCAACAAAGGTCGATTCATAAGGACTTGCTGAAATCGATCATAGTTGATTTGTCAACAAAGGTCGATTGATAACGACTTGCTGAAAAAAATTATAATTATGTTAAATAAAACTATCTAGTTAATTATTTTTAGTAAAACTATATTTGATAGAGTTAAATTATCACCCAAAACATCAAGAGTTTTTATACATCGTATACTAAAAATATAAAAAGATAAGCTAAATAAGCTACTGGGCTCATACCCCAATCATAAAGGTCCCAATCCTTTTCTTTTTAATCTCAAAATTATTTAAAATATTATTTTTTAACTCTATACGAGGCTGGTTTGAAAAAGTCCGTGCAAAAATAAAAAACTACTTATGTGTCTGGGGTAAACCTTTTTATTTTTCGACATAGTCTCCTTTTAGGTTTATACACTTCGTCCAACGATGTTCTAGTTTGTTGATCCCTTCCGAATAATAGGATTTGTCCAAGTCTGCAAAATATCCATTAGTGTCTGCAATCACCTCCTCGTTTGAATAAAATCTTTTTCCCGCCAGCCATTTCTTCAAATTGGGGAACAAATAGTAGTCCGAGGGAGCCAAGTCTGGAGAATAGGGGGGATGTGAAACGAGTTGGAATCCTATTTCCATTAATTTTGCGACCACAACTGCTGAGGTGTGTGCTGGTGCGTTGTCGTGATGGAAAAGGACTTTCTTGTGAGCCAATCGCGGGCGTTTTTTCTTGCAGCTCGGTTTTCAAACGGTCCAATAACGATGAATAATATTCACCTGTAATAGTTTTACCCTTTTCCAGATAGTCGATGAGGATTATTCCTTGCGAATCCCAAAAGAGAGTCGCCATAACCTTTCCGGCCGAAGGAACGGTCTTCGCCTTTTTTGGTGCAGATTCCCCCTGGTAACCCATTGTTTAGATTGTTGTTTGGTCTCAGGAGTATAGTAATGTATCCATGTTTCATCCGCAGTGACGAAACGACGCTTAAAGTCCTCCGGATTCTTCTGGAACAGCTGCAAACCATCCTTGCAACACTTCACACTATTCCGTTTTTGGTCAAGCGTGAGCAATCGCGGCACCATTTTGCGGATAGCTTTCTCATGTTCAAATGTTTATGCAAAATATTATGTACCTGCTCAGTCGAGATGCCCACAGCACTAGCAATCTCACGCACCTTAACTCTTCTGTCATCCATCACCATATCATGGATTTGATCAATGATTTCTGGAGTCGTAACCTCCACAGGCCGTCCAGAACGTTCAGCGTCACTTGTGCCCATATGGCCAGTCCGAAAATTTTGAAACCACTTATAAACTGTTCTAATCGAAGGTGCAGAGTCACCATAATGTTTATCAAGCTTCTCTTTAGTCTCCTGAGGCGTTTTGCCTTTCATAAAGTAATGTTTAATCACCACACGAAATTCTTTTTCGTCCATTTCTTGAAAATCACTCGACTTCCTTGATTCACACGAATGCCAAACACAAAGAAATAGACCAATATGGCTGAAACTTGGTATACGTTCATTCAAGAGATGCTACTAACCAAACATGACCTCGATACGCGCCGGTGGTGCCATCTCTCGGACTTTGCACGGACTTTTCAAACCAGCCTCGTATTAATAGGCACTTTTATCTCAATATCTGCTTACTCTTGGTTTATTGCTTGAATAGGATTAGAAATCAATTTACTCTCTATTATTCCTTTGCTTAAAAATCATAAAAATAAATATCCCTCAGAAAGAGCATGTTTTTACGAATAATTATAATAAAAATGTGTCTTAAAACATAAAAAAAAAATATATATACAATATAAAATTTCTTAATGATAGACATAAAAATACAGCATTATGTGCGAGTTGTTTTAAAAATGCAAAGTATTTCCGGATTTTTATGAGCAATAGAACTTGAGAAATTTAGCACCTTTGGCGATAAATACCATCGATTTGTATCAAAACACATATGACGCTTATGCTTAGGAAATATAATCATCTTAGATCTTAACATTTATATACGAGAGACGTTCAAGAATTAACTAGTCAAACAGCGATAGTGGGAAAACTACTAAATATTTCCTGGGGGGTCTATTGAATTCATAAAGCGCTATATTAGTTTTAATAAGTGTGGCGGAGTTCCCATTTCTTTCAGAATCGACCATAGTATCGGCCATCTCACCTTGTCAAACCCTTTCTGATAGTCGATGAAGCAGAAATAAATTTTGATGTTATATTCTCTTCCTTTCGCTTTCAGTTGACGCATATTCAAAACTTGCTCCCATGTTCCCTTTTCTGGTATAAACACTCTTTGTTCTTCTGATATTTGTGGCAATAGATAAGACTTGAGACGCTCATTCGGTATGGTTAGAAAAACCTTGCTAGCGTGAGAGATCAAGAAGACCGTTCATGTATATCATTATGAATATTGACTCTCTCTATTCCCCAGGCCATTCGCTGATATTCCACACCATACTGCATATATCATGTATTAAATCGACCCCATGCTCCCCCGTAGCGTTAAGAATTTCGGCTGTTATAATATCTGGGCCTGGTGCCTTTCGATTTTTGAATTTTGCAATGGCATTTTCTACTTCTGATCTCAGAATACTTGGTTCATGATGGTTTACTTGAAGGGTAGGGGGCATGGATCAGAATCAAAAGAGTATATAGTTCTTCACAGTATTCTTTCCAAACTTTTGAAATTCCTTTTTAGCCCCTCACAATCTCACCTTTCTCATTTTCAATCGCCTGTGTTTGGGCTTGAATTCTCGTGCTAGATATTTTATTTTCTTATAAAGTTCGTCTGGCTCATTCTGAGCTGAATATTATTAGACTTCACTACATAACAATAATATTACTTAATTACTTTGTTAACTGTCACTAAATATATTTGTAAAGATTTTACAATTGCGTTATCGCGATTTCGTAGTACAACTACATTGTCAAACGCTTAACTAAGGCTAAAACAGATTTTTGGTATTTTATGTTTATATGATGAACAGATGTGTGCTGTTCGAATCTTGTATGACTGGAAATTATTTTCAGTTCAATAATCAGTTTTTCAAACAAAGAGATGGTCTTGCCATGGGGTCTCCACTTAGTCCTTTGCTAGCGGAAATTTTTATGTCAGAACTGGAAAATAGTTTTTTTTTTAAAAACTCAACACGCAAAAAAAATATTCTCTTTTGGTTTAAATATGTGGACGACATCTTAATATGTTTCCATGGAAATGATATTGAACCAAATTCCACTTTAAATTATTTAAATAATATACACCCCAACATAAAATTGACACTGGAAAAGGAAACATAATAAAATAAATTTCTTAGATGTTACAATTTCAAAGAAGGGAAATAGACTAGAATTCGATATATTCCGCAAACCGACCTTTCCAGATGTCACCATCCCAGCTAACTCGATACACCCTAACTCCCATAAACTGGCAGCCTATAGATCTATGATCCATAGAGCCTTCAATATCCCTCTTAGTAAAAATAATTTAAAAAAAGAACTGGTCGCAATCAAAAATATAGCACTCAATAACGGCTTCCAACCTAAAATAATTAATACCTTAATAAACCGTAAACGAAAACAAATCACTTTCAGCTTAATCTACCCCATAAAGGAATACCGAGAAAAGAAAACATTCATACCTCTGACATATTTTGGTCCCATCTCGGATAAAAATATCTCAAGTTCTCACGGCCGAAAAAAACAAGAATAGCTTTAAAACCCGCTCAAAAATTATCCAATATATTTTTCAGTACCAAAGATAAAACTAATAAACACAATAAATCGGAATGTCAAGAGTGCAATAGCTGTTACGTAGGCCAAACGGGACGGAATTTCAAAACAAGATTCGCAGAACATAATGCCTCTTATAGGTTAAAAAATGAAAAATCACACTTTGCTAAACATTTCTTAGAAACAGGCCATACTTTTCCCAATATCAATTGTTTACAAATACTCCATACGGCACCTAAAGGGTCAAAACTCAATTTCTTAGAATTCATAGAAATTTACAAACATTCAAAGGACCATAATATAAATTTACTGAATAGTCAATTAGACGTAGGAATTTCCGTTCTGTTCCAACTGTTTTAGTACATAATAGACTCACATCTGTTCATCATTTAAACATAAAATACAAAAAAATCTGTTTTAGTCTTAGTTAAGCGTTTGACAATGTAGTTGTACTACGAAATCGCGATAACGCAATTGTAAAATCTTTACAGATATATTTAGTGACAGTTAACAAAGTAATTAAGTAATTTTATTGTTAAAATGTACTGTTATAAAGTAACGGACAATCAATCAACTCTTCACTGCATAAGATGTTTATGTAGGCGTTTTTATCTCTTCTGCAGAGATTTTTTTTTAAATGATTTGTGTGTTTTTAAACCTTACCTTAATATTTATCAACCCTCACCTGTTTTACCGCCTTGTCCTAACGCGATATCGTTCAGAAACTGTAAACCTCATCTTCTTGTTAAATGTTAATTATGTAACAAATTTGAAATTGATATCTCATTTCCTTCAAGAGTCATCATGCCACAAACCGACAAATAGACCGACGAAAATGATTTTTAATGATCTTTGGTGATTCCTATCCTAAAACGTGAAGAAAAGAAAAAGCAAAAATCTCGAACTGTGATTTTTTCACGAAAACGATACTTTCTTTTAGCAAGGAACGTAAAAGGGAAATCCTTACAACTTCAAAACGTCAGGAATTGGTACAACCAAGCAATTTTTTCTGTGACATTATGTTCACAGCTAAGCAGATAGCTTAGAAAAAGATCCTTGAATAATAAACTGGTAATACAAATTATTATTAAACTTGAAATTACCGGACTATAGTTCATTAAATTATAACATTTCAGTAGTAATAATTATTAAAGATTAGATCATATAAGTGAAAAAACTAAGGCCGATTTTAAAAACCATTAATAATTTTTAATACCCGCGACAGGTAGACTTGGTATGCTTATTATACATTATGTAACATAAGTATGGAACTTATATATAATTTAATTTTAGTGAATGCACTGTCTGTATTGTTTTATCTTCATAATTAATTAATTTGCTTAATTGTTATCTTTTGATGTACTTTCGATAATAAATCTCCTTTTTTTTTGCTCTCTCGGATATCTTTCTCAGCTAAAAGTGTTCCTAAAAATGACTGTGCATGGTCCAATCTAAGCAGCTGTTTAATTCCTGCCATGTGTTGTAACTTTACAAAAATATGATAATTTTTTACTCTTTTTAGCCTCTAGGAAGTAGTTTGTATCACACTTTATTTACCAAATACGAGGATGAATTAAAAAGTCTCGTAAAAACATTGTTAATCACTTTTTTTTTTGAAAAAACAAAAATTTATTTTTCGTCATTGAGCTTAGTACATCCGGTCCAGCGAGATTCCAATTTTATATCTCCTCAGGAAAAAAAAATGTTTCGAACCGTGCATAATGTTCGTTTACAGCACAATAACCTCTTCATTCGACGAAAATTTCTTCCTCGTAAAGGGGAAATAGAGGGTGAGCGGGGAAACTATTTCGAAGCCCAGCTCGTTCGCTTTGTCATTGCAATATCCTATGTTTGAACAGACGCATTGCCCTGGTGAAGGAGCACTTTTTTTCGCGCTAATCTTGGTCGCTTCTGCTTCATCTCACTATGAAAACGATCCAATAACGTTGCATAATAAGAACCAGCCACTGTTTTACCCTTTTCCAATTAGTCAGTCATGATGGATAATACTCTGTGAATCCCAAAAAATTGTTGCCATCACTTTTCCCGCCGATAAAACTTTTCGCTTTTTTCGATGCACTTTCACCATCACCAACCCAGTGTTTTGTCTTCGGACTGTAATGATCGATCCACGTTTCGTCTACAGTCACAAAACAACGCCAGAGGTCCTTCAGATTAGGCTGTAACTTTTCCAGATACAATTTAGAAATGTTTTTTTTTCATTTTTAGAATTTCATGCAAGATATTATGCACCCATTTATACGAATCGCGGCAATTTCACGAAGCTTAATGCGACGATCTTCCATTACGATACCGGGAATTTTATTAACCATTTCTTCAGAAGAAACCTCACCCGGGCGTCCCTAACGTGCAGCATCTGCAGTGCTCGTATTGCTACGTTTAAAATCATTTATCCAATAGTAAATGGTCTTGAGTGATGATATCCCCATGAAGTTTCTTCAGTCCAGTTTCTGTCTGAGTCGCAGCCCATTTTTTTTTAAATAAAAATGTTTTATAACTGCACGATACTCGGCTTTATCCATTTCTGCAAAGCATGCAACACCAATCACTTACGACAGCTGCCAACAAACAACTGCGCTTTGCATCTGTTTGAAATTTTAAACACAACCGTTACAGGAATCATGCTTACCAACAATCTGCTGCTTATCAAAATTTCCCACCAGACTTCTTATTCCATCCTCGTAAAAACACAAAAAATGATCAAGCCGTTCGATTTTCTTTTGTAGCCAGAAATTTGCTATAAGTAACATAAAAACTCAGTAATTTTAAAAAATATTCATTATTTTCTTACACAATAATTCAAAAAAAAAAGATGGTAAAGTAATAATACATATTATTAAAAATCTGTACTGAAGTCAATCAGTGGAAGTTAAAATTTAGCTGGAAAAATCCGAAATAACCCAAGATGTAAGATAGGGATGTGTTCTCTCACCACTTTTGTTCAATCTTCATTCTGATGCTGTGACTAATGAGGCCATCTATGAATCCAATGAAGAAATAACAAATAATGGGAGTACACTGAACAACATATTGTATGCTGATAATACTGTTCTAGCAGCAAATAATATCAAAGATCTCCAGCAACTGATCAATCGAGTCGTAACAGCCAGGGAAAAATTTAGATTAACTATGAATATAAGAAAAACCAAGTGGATGGCAATAATAAAGAAAAATCTACCACCAGAATCCCTTGGAATCAGGAACCACACCGTAGAATAGGTCTCCACATTTAAATATTTAGGAACCAATATAAATGACAAGTGGGACCCAAGAAAGGAAATATATTCCCGAATTGAACAGGCCCGAGTAACATGCATGAATAAAAATAAATTTTCCCGCCGCACAAGTCTCAGCCTCGAACTCCGAATGAGAATAGTGAGAGCGTATGTATTCTCCGTGCTATTGTATGGATGTGAGTGTTGGACCCTTGATCCTTGCTCAGAGAAACGACTGGGATCTTTTGAAATGTACATATTAAAAATAAGAAAAACTCAATACTTCGGACATATAATGAGAGCCCCTAGGCATAAATTGCCACATCTAATTATTGAAGGCAAAATAAAGGGCAAACTCTCGAACGGAAGATGATAGAATTCTTGACTGGTCATGAGAAGGTGGTTTGGATGTTCTTCGAGTGATATTTTTCGAGCAACAGTTTCTAAAGTTCGTTTAGCTATATGGATTGCCAACCTTCGTGAAGAGACGGTGCCATAAGAAAAATAATATAACAGTATTTTACTTATTCCTTAATATTTTGGAAACACTTAATTTTTTAATAAAAATTTAAACTGGTTTCTAAAGCCTCATTATAATTAGTATGAAAAGTTCGACACAAAGCCTTGGAAAGCATTTAGGAGTCAATAAAATGAACTTAATTTTTTGAACTACGTCAACAAAATCAAATACACAATTCAGAAATAATTCATATGAAAACTAATTCTGCCTTAATAAGTTCATTTTAATTGTCTGCTAATTTATCTATAAGTGCATTTTTTTTAATCGGTCAAATACTTCCCTTGCCAATATGCAGTTCCAAAATAAATACTGAATTTGACTCTCACAGTTGAGCTTAGATAAGTGCGACAGAAGAAATATGGGCTGATTATTTTAGATATCAGTATTATCGCCATTCTCAAGGAGAAGTATAACCTCTGAATTACATCATTTTCTGGAAATTTTTTCCTTTTAGAGATGTTTATTTAGTTAGAGTCTTTATGCACTTTACCGCCCAGTTTCAGCATTTCTACTTCTCTAAGACATCTATTATTTTTTATCTGCTTCCATTTTTCTCTGTGATATCAGGGAGTTCCTACGTTCATAATGTTTATGTTTCCTTATCGTCTATCTGAGTGGGATAAGTATAATCTTGTGTAGAAGATGTCAACAGCTTCAATTATATCCTTCTTAGTATGTACCATTAGATTGTTTTTATCTAGTAGTTTTGTAAGATATAAGGCATAAAAAAATGGGCAAATAAACGACTTTGTAATATTTGTAACTGAAAACTCACATTTTCAGCTAAATACATAATACACAATACATTGTTTTCAACATCAAGAATTAAATTTTAAATCGATATCTTGTTTCCTTCAAAAATTACGATGTCAACCCACCAACAGACAGATATATCGCTAAAATTTGGAAAGCGTATATATATATATATATATATATATATATATATATATATATATATATATATATATATATATATATATATATATATACGCCTTCTCGGTATGGTCAGTTACCCAGACAAGAAGCAAGTTATTTCTGTTCGCCAGGTTGATCAAGAAATCTCTACACGCGCTTACCAGTTGTTAGCTAACCCCAACTTGTCTGCCACACACGAGAATGGCGTAGATTTTCACTCGGAAAATCGATGTATATCGACTCAGGAACATTGGTAACTTTGTCTCTGTTTGTGGGCAGCCGCACCAACGTCCTCCGACGTCTTAGGATGCCTATTCTCCATGCCTCTCTGGCCAACCAGAAATGTTCATCTAATTCCTTCTCTCGGATTTCCTATTCCTTCTGTCCAGCTACGTCGTGGTCGTCCTCTTCTTTCCTACCCTGTGGTGAACGCCGCAGAGATCTATCTGTATACCAGACGAATTCTTTCTTTGAAAAGAGGCTTTTATTGATCTAGGTTTCCTTCCTTGATATTTAATACTTTAGGGGCTTATTATCAAGTATCTGTTGAGGACTGCTCATTTTTATCTACGGTAGAGGGTAGTCCTTCACTGTTCTGACCCATCTGCTGTCAATGTCCTAGAATTTCCGCGTTCAGGTGACCTTTGGCAAGCAGATAAAATTATTCCTTTTAAATTCTGTTTATATTCTGTGCCTTAAAATTTATATCATACTCGTAAAAAAATTAACATTTTGCTGAAGGTGTGGCGTTGTTTTGTTATCGCATATACATCTATATTTGGAATAACCAGTTTGTAATTTTGTCAGGAAGTCTTGAGAAAATCAGGTCATTTTGTAATATTTAAATCTCCGAAACCAACGAAACAGTTTATGCGTTTAGGTTTACCTTTAAAAACTACTTTCACAATAAAATATTGATACTGACATATTGCGAGCTAAGAAATATTTGATGCTTTTTTAATACTCTGAAGTTTGCTCGAGTCAAAACATTAAAAGAATAAAATCCATAAAGTATAATATATTTTCAATCTTGCAACGCCTACACTTTCTAAGAACGAGAAATTAACATTCATTGATTTATATTATTCTTGCAAATACCATATTAATTATTATACAGGGTTTTCAAGCTGCAGAAAATCTTAGTTGAAGTTACTACGGCAATAGTTGCTACGATAATAATTTGTCATGGCGGGTGCAACAGTTTATATGAATAAGGTATGCCTGTTATTACCTTAGCATGATGGTAATGAAGGAAGGGCATTGTCCACTTGAAGGGTGATTGACTAATGCTAAGGACTATTAAAATATACAAATTAATCATTGTTGCATTTTTGGCAATACTATTATATGATATCTGTTACATTAATTTTTGACACTGTGTTTGTGAAAAAATAACTTTCGATATTTTTGCATTTTTTTTAGGTTTGAGGGCTCCTTGATCGCTAAAAATATTTCCAATTACCTTCATTCTCTACCATGGACTGTCCATCTGTCTGTTTCTACGTTAACTCTTGAGCAACATGAGATATCGATTTCAAATTTGACACACGTATGTTAGTTAAAGCAGAGACTTATAATTTTTGAGCGATATCGCGTCAAAGCAAAGTGGGAGTGGGAGTCGATAAATTGTGGATAGTTTCAATAATATGAGAATTTTACGGGTTTTTTGTTTATACTATATATTAAATAGATTTTAAGCAATGATTTATAGCCAAGTAGGTAATCTAAAGTCCTTTGCCCAGTTCTTGGGGTCGAGGAACCTAAAAATTGCCAGTTTAAAAGGAAGGGGAAGATGTCACGTTTCACTTGAAAATATCTCTGAAAACCCTTCCTCCGTTCCACATTTTTCTAATCATTGAGATCTCACCATAACGTACCTTCCATTCAAAATATCGAGTTATAATGCTCGTGTGTCCTTATTTTTTAGTGTGAGAAAGTTAAATTTGGAATTTTTTAGGCAAGGGAAACCAAGAAAAATATTTTTCCGATATTTTTTTTATCTTCTATAGACATCAGAATAGTGGCTACCCACGCGCTAGCAAGTCACCACGTATAGCCATGAATTTATTTCATTTAATAACCATTTGAGCTTAATATTAACATAGTGAGGTACTATATTTGTAACTAACAAAATGGGATTAAGTATCGGGTCTTCCATTAAGGACTTGACAACTTTTTTTGAAATAAAACGCAACCCATTTGAGACATTTCGAAAATTTTACTATCGGCTTGAAGTACAATCAAAACATTTATGTATGGAATTCGACTTCATTCATTTGTCCACCACGGGCACGTTTGCTGCGGTCGATTCGTTGAACCCAATTTTCCACCACACATTTCGACGGAAACGGCCGCTATCTCTCTTTCAATATTGGCTCTGAGCTCCTCTAACGACGCAGGCTTGTTAGCATAGACCAATGATTTGACGTACCCCCTTTAAAAAGAAGTCTAGAGGTGTTAAATCACACGATCTAGGCGGCCATTCGACGGGACCATTTCTCGATATCACACGTTCACCGAATTTTGATTGCAGTAAGTCGATTGTTACACCCGCTGTGTGGCTTGTGGCGCCGTCTTGTTGAAACCACATATCATTAATGTCTAGCCCATGCAATTGATCAAAGAAATAACGTTGCAACATGCCTCTGTAGCGATCTCCATTGACTGTAACGTGACGGTTATTTTCATCGACGAAAAAGAACGGCCCAATGACACCACCGGCATGAAAACCGCACCAAACAGTAATTTTTTGTGGATGAAGTGTTGTTTCTTCAAGCACATGAGGGTTTTCACCTGACCAATGACGCATATTCTGTTTGTTGACGAAGCCGTTTATCCAAAAATGCGCTTCATCACTAAAGATGATTTTGCGATGAAATTGATCATCTTCTTCCAACATTTCTAGAGCCCAATTCGAGAACGTACGTCGCTTCATATGATCGAGTGGCTTTAGTTCTTGAGTTAACTTTAACTTATAAGGGTGCAGGCCAAGATCCTTTCGCAAAATTCGCCATAGTGTGGTCTGAGCGATGCCCAATTCTTGACAACGCCGTGAAATCGACTGTTTTGGTTCGTTTGGGATGGACGCTTGAACGGCAGCAATATTCTGGCCACTTCGACCAACCCTCACTCTCACTGGCACGGGAACATCCAGCAGCGAATATGTTAACTCAAATTTTTTCACTAGACTATGAATTGTTTGTCTACTGGGACGAGAATTACGACCAAAAATTGGCGTTAACGCTCTTAAAGTTGCAGTCACCGACTCCAAATTTTGGTAGTAAATTTTAATTATTTGTAAACGTTGTTCGTTCGTGTACTTCACCATGATGAAAATGTTGACTTTACTGAATGTTTTGACGTTGACAGTTCGGTGATTGGCTTAAGGGTGCGTTCACAGTGAAATTATAAGTTTCGATCGAGTGGACGGTTTCAAATACCTGGAAAACGACCATAACAGCAGATAACAGCATAACAGAAGAACTCAAAGGAAGCATACAAAGTCGAGCAAATGTTTATTTGCCCTTAAATCGGTGTTCAATCCCGGAACCTCTCAAGATCGTCAATAATCAAAGTGTATGAAACTCTGGTCAGACCGGTTCCTATACAGATCAGAAAGCTGGACGATGACGAAACAAAATGAAAGAAAATTATGGTCCTTCGAGAGAAAGCTACTCAGAAAAATATTCGGATGAGCACGAGATAATCAGTCAGGACAATGTAGGAGGAGGAAAAATGCGGAACTAACGGCAGTATACAAAAACTCGGACGTAGTACAGGAAATCAAATCCCGAAGGTTAAGATGGCTGGTTAGCTGGTTAACCTAATCATAAGATGAAGTACGCTTACCCAGTATTTTATAATAACTATCGTAGATTTTCAACAGATGCTCGATAGAAAAGCGATAATGATACACAAATCCATTCCGTATGGTTCGAGATCAGCTTCAACATGTCTACAGACAGTAACCTCTCGTACTCTTTATTGTTAAACCGTATATCTATATCTTTGCGGATATTTCAATAGCGACTGAACGTATTTTAAAGTAATTCACACCATTTTGCACAGAATCGCTAATTATATAAAACATAGTGTTTCTTAGACACAGTCAACACGATTTAAAGCAACTTAAATCACCCAATAATTCGAAAGATCCGAAAATGAAGGCAATATTTATCACCTCTACACCAAACACTTTATTTTTGTACTAGACGCGCTTTTCACTAGTCATATTAGCATTACGAGGAACTTAATCATCACTCCCAGTGATGCTACCATGATTAGCAAAACTCGCGTCAAGTGCAAAAATAAAATGTTTGATGTAGTCATGATAATTGTTGCGTAGTGTCATTGTGCCAAAGATTCCAGAGCCCCAACATACGAGGATGGATTGAAAAGTTCGCAGCCTAGTCAAGAAAACAAAATAAAATATGTACAAAAATATTTTTATTTTTCGATGTAATCTCCACCTAGCCCTGTGCACTTCTTCCACCTGCTTTCCAAAGCTTCCACACCTGTTTGAAAAAAGATTCCTCGAGGTCTTCAAAATACTGGTTAACTGCAGCTTCGACTTCTTCATTTGATGAAAATGTCTGGCCACCGAGGTGTTTTTTTAGGTTTGGAAACAGATGAAAGTCCGATGGTGCCAAAAGAGGAGAATAAGCCGGCTGGGGCAGCAATTCGAAACCACAATCACGAATTTGAGCCATAGACTTAACAGACGTGTAAACGCAGGCGTTCTCCTGATGGAAAAAAACTTTCTTTCTCAATAATCCTGGGTGTTTCTCTCTTTAATTTCTTGACGTAAACGACGCAGAGAAAGGTGCAATAGTAAGTCGAGTTTACTGTTCCGCCTTTCGGAAGATAGTCCACCATAATAATACATTAAGCATCCCAAAAAACTGACGCTATCACTTTTCCAGCCGACAGGATTGCCTTCGCTTTCTTTGGGGTCGATTCACCAGATTTTTTCCACTGCTTGATTTGTTGTTTTGACTCTGAAGTATAGTAGTTAACCCAAGTTTCGTCCAGTGTCACAATCCTGTTAGGAAAATCTTGCGGATCAGCCTCAAACATCTCCAAACAGTCGCGAGAAATCGTGAGTCGAATTCGTTTTTGTTCAACTGAAAGTTCGTTGACAGTGATGTTTTGTATTCGTTCATACGAGATGCCTGTAGTGTCTGCAATCTCCCTGATTGTTAATCTACGATCTTTCAATATGAGATCACTTTGCCGATGTTTTCTTCAGTCATAGACGTCGTGGCCGGCCACAGAGCGAGGGTCATCTTCGATGCTCCCTCCTCCACGTTTAAATTCTGCAACCCATTTTTTCACAGTGGTATATGTGTATATATATATCACGTGGATCTCCTTTGGGGTTAATCTTTCTTTAAACAGGTACATGATGACCGCACGTTGTTCATTTTTTTCCATTTTTTCAAAAAACGCTGCACTTGGTCTCACTAAACTCGTTCTAACTTAAAAAACCACAAATTCTACAGCAACAAAATTTTACATTGTGACAACCAAAGAAAGTATGAACTTATTGAGGGTACTATAATGAAAATATTATAATTAGTTTTTAGTGGGGCCGCGAACTTTTCAATCTATCCTCGTAACTCATTTTTAGTCACACGCTATTTAAAAAAAAAATGCGAACAGTCAGAAAAGAGAGTAACCCTGTTCGCTCTTAAAAACTAGAGTTAAATTTAAACTTCATTTAAATCGTTTCTCTTTTAATTATAATAAATACATAGTACAAGCCATAGGAATTTTTCCTTAAGATTCCAAGGTAGGCTATAAAAGTCCTAACCTACATCATTTTTGCAAATACAATATACTCCTTGTAATTATCATAATCCGAATACGCAAAAAACATAAATACATCTGTTACTGTTCAAGAAAATATACCACCTCAGTACTACAAGTACTACATACGTCATGATATACCCCAGAGTACCAACTCAAGGCTGTCTCGGCTTGAGGCGTCAATTTAGTTTCGTTTAGAAGAGCGGAGTTTGAACCGCCTGTTTCTCATCTATTCTAAGATAGATCTCTTTGGAGTTTTGTTGAATTTTAAATTTTGTCCGGCCTTAATATTTTATTTTGAATATTAAGTTGCGTCAAAAAAACATCTTTTAAGTCATGAAGAAAATTTTGTATAAATCGAAGTGTTATCCACATAAACTAGTTTTATATTAAATTCACTAGTCATAACTCACAAATTTGACATCTATATTATTGATTAGTCGCTATCCTATTTCAAGATTTATCGTCAATATCTGCTCGTCTATTGGATTATACGCGCCTGCCGTCTCAAATGCTATTCGTTTGCGGACTTTCCTACTGCAAGACTCTTTCTTTCCTGCTAAAAGCTGCAACAATCGACCAGCAGGGCTGAATTCTCGGTTAGTCACCGTTAATACTTCGCAGGCGATTGCTGCGCCGTCTTAATCGGCGACCAGAAAACCGCGTGCGGCGCGATTTTTGACACTTAGATATAGATCTGGTCAGACCGCGGATCACGGCAGATTTTCTGTTTTTTCTGGGAGTTGCAGAGTGCATTGTCCTGCATGGTCGGGCCTTTATATTCGGAAAAGATTTCTGAGTTGATGAATTGGCATTTTTTTAGTCTTTCAGATATACTGAGTACACGTAAAGCGTCTTGTGTCTAAATATGTAACGTCACTTTAGCCTTTTTTTAAATATTGGATAGAAGAATCGTATATGTCCGTCAACTTTTCAATTACAAGCATCTATTTTCCAGCAGTTACTTTCAGTCTTATTAATTTAAAAATTGTGATTAAGTGAAATTGAGCAGTATCACATTTTCTTAAGGAATTATATCAGAGCATATCAAAAGGTGGGTATTACTAAATCGTATTTTTATTTTTCGTTAAAATTACAACAGTTGTTTTGATGTCGTTAACTCGAGGTATTGCAAATCTGATTTAACTTTCGATTTGGTTTTCAAGGTAAAAGAAGAATTACTTTTGTAAAAAATTTATTGTTGCTTGTAATCGAGCAACTAACGAGCAATAATGTTTTTAGGGTTATGCGAAGGTCTTAAACAAAAGATTTATTGACGTTTGTAATGTTTGTATCCTTTTCTTGTGATAATTACTGCGTAGAAACTATAAGAATTATAGCGGTAATAGACAATAAACCAAGTGATTGTAAACAACTTATAATGGATGTTTTAAGTGTATTATATATGTTCTATTTAAAATTTTATTGCGTTCTCAAGAATCTTGATGATCCATTGGAAGTTTTAAGTTAAAGAAAGAAAAACTCTTAATAAAATTATTTAACACGCAGGCTGAAAAGTTTTTGGTCTGACACACAGATGTTATTTTTTTTCAGAAAATCCATATGATTTTTAGAAAGTACCAACCTTCAAAACGATACGTGTCAAAATTTCATGACATTTCGACGATTAGTTTTACAAATTACAGTGGTTTTAGTGACGCTACTTTTGATATTTTCAAAACAATGGAAAAAAATCGAATTTCGTGTGTTGATTAAACACTGTTTTTTGATGGGAAAAAATACCGTTCAAGCAAAGCAATGGCTTGATAAGTGTTACGGGAACCCTGGAAAAATCACTCCTCATTTACTGATATGCTGAATTTAAAACGCAGTCGTACAGATACAAATAATGCTGAACGCTCTAGACGAAGCCCAAATGAGGTGGTTATACCGGAAAACATCAAAAAAAAATCCACATAATTGTTTTGGATGACCGTAAAGTGAAATAGCGTAAGATAGCTGACACCCTAAAGACATCAAAAGAACCTGTTGGTCATATTTTGCATGAACATTTGGGTATGAAAAAGCTCTGTTCGAAATGGGTACCGCGTTTGCTCACAGTGGACCAAAAACAACAACGTGTTGATGATTCTGAGCGCTGTTTGGACCAGTTTAAAAGCGCAATAAAAGGATTTTTTTCATACGATATGTAACAATGGATGAAACATGGATCCACTACTATACACCGAAATCAAATCAGCTGAGTGGACAGGAGCCGGTCAAAAACGCCCGAAGCGAACAAAGTCACAACAGTCGGCTGGAAAGGTTTTGGCCTCTGTATTTTGGGATACGCATGGAATAATTTTTCATCGACTGTGCTGAGAAGGCGAAAAACCATCAATAGCGAATATTATATAAAGTTATTGGTGCGTTTGAAGGCAGAAATAGCAAAGAAACAACCCCAAATGAACAAGAAAAAAGTGCTCTTTCATCAAGACAATGCACCGTATCACAAGTCAATGGTTACGATGGCAAAATTGCGTGAATTGAAGTTCGAATTGCTCCGTATTCTCCAGATTTGTCCCCCCAGCGACTGTTATCTATTCCCAGACCTCAAAAAAATGCTCGCGGGAAAGAGATTTGGCTCCAGTGAAGAAGTTATCACCGAAACTGAGGCTTATATTAAAGGGAAAGACAAATCCTTCTACAAGAAAGGTATAAAATGTTGATGAATAAAGTCGAATTTTGCAAAAAAATGGTGTTATAAATAACTAGACCAAAAACTTTTCAGCCTACTTTTTATATATAAATACTTCTTTAATTGTGATATTCAATTATATTTTGACTTTATTTTTATTAATAACCTATATATATTCGCACGACTTTCGCAGTTCCTCTACAAGGAACATTAACTCATTTACATATATGCTTAAAAAATCATGAGAAACGCGTTCTGAGGAGTCACTTTCCATGTTATCGGACCTAAACCGGACCTAGTTAGAGAAGCCCCGGACTGTGTTTCTGACCGAGAACAATTTATAGCGATTCAAGACCAACGTGAATTGCTTTTTCCCGCACACGTATCACTCCTGTAGTGCTTTAGGGATTTCCCTGCAGCAGCACGTGTGCTAAGTCCCACTGCCTCCTGCATGGTCTTGTACACATGTTCACTGAAGTCTAGACGCTTGATGTTTTTTATGTGAGACTCCTTGGTACAATACTCGTTGTTTAAAGGATTATGGCAATCATTTGGGTGCTGTTCATTTCTCAGGGTCTTTCAATTCATGCTTTGAAATCTCACAGGTTGTTATTGTTTGGGATAACAATATCGATTAAACGTCATGGCGTCTTGACGTTTTATTATCAGCTAATACATTATCTGATCTATTGTAAGCGACTGTTTGACCTGTTAAGAAAAATTCGATCCCAGTTTTCGGTTGTAATGGCCTGGTCCTATATAACTCGTAAGGAACCTTTGGTCGCTGGAAGTACCTGTCCCTTCGTCAGATAATAGTTCGACTCTGCTTTGTCAACATGTTCGTGAATTACCTCATTTGGATGTTTGTAAAGAAGCTTTGCTAATCAGGCTTGTCGCTACTTTTAGTTTATTTAGTGGTAACAGGATATTTCACTTTCCCATAACCGTCATGATGTTGAATTACAGGCTCGACTATTTTCTTTTTATAGTACATAATATTCGGCAGTCCTTTGCTGTATTGTTATTATTATTATATTTAATTGTTTTACTACAATATGTAAAACCAATATAAGCATATACGCATATTTGTTACTCATAGTTTCTTCCTCTTATCATTATTAAGTAAGTACAGTGCTTTCCTAATATTCATTAACCATTATGAATCATGATTCACATAATGACGATAACAAAATGTCCCTCTATTAACGTATGTAGATTGTGCATCAGCATGTTAATGATGGTGATTGAATCATTCCACCTTGCAGATTACGAAGGTTGTTCCCAAAGTTTGCGGCCTGACACAGAAAAGGCGTCAAGATCGCCCTGCTGTGAAGTTTCAGACACGTGTGTTTAGTTGTCTTTTTGTAGCGATCGTGTAAACAAACAACTTTCAACATTTTCGAAAAAAAGTTTAAGCTCTTATAAAATACTCCGTTGTCAAAGTTTTGACTCCTATGGAAATTCAAAAAATAGTTCAGTGTCACCTTAAATGATTCTTCCCTTCGTTTTCGACGATTAAACAGTGGGTTACTGAATTTAAACGTGATCATACATCCAATCAAGATGATGATACTCAGGACGCCCGAAAAAACCTCTACGATCAACGAGATTATGACAAAAATTCACAATAGCGTACTAAATGATCGCTGACTGAAGGTGTGCGAGCTGGCTAATATTGTAAACATCTCGGTTGGTTGGGTTCGCTACATTTTACACAATGTTTTGAGTATGAGAAAGCTTTCCGCTCTATGGTTCCGTGTTTGTTAACAAAAATGAACATTTTTCACTTGTTTCAACGTCCACATCTCGCAAAAAAGAAAGTGATTTTTCATCATAATAATGCACCTTCACAAACGACTCGGATTGTTGTTGCAAAACTGCATGACCTTCGCTTCGAAGTGCTTCCACATCCACCGTATTTGCCAGATTTGGCCCTCAGCCTCAGTTCTTGTTTCCAACCATGAAAAAATGGCGGGCTGAGCGAAGATTCCCTTCGAATGATGAAGATAAAGTTAAGACAAACGCTTATTTTGCACAGTTAGATAAATGGTATTATAATGAGGGCATTGAAAAGTTCGAAAGTCTTTGCACTAAATGTAATAATTTGGAAGGTACTATTAGTGTCGTAGCTAGAGTCTTGAGCGCCCCAGAGTAAGATTCTAATTTTGCTCCATAAAAAATTCCAGTAAGTAGGTATTTTATAGAACAGAAAAAGTTAAAAATGTACTTTTCTTGCTTTTTTTCTGATGAAATTTTGTCAATGACATCTAGATTAATTTTTTTCGCTATTTCATATTCAATTGAAATTATAGCGAGATTTTTTAGACGTTCTTGGCCAATTTGCGATTCAAATTTTGTATAAGGGCCTTCTTAATAGGCTCCTTTGAGGTCTGCGCCCCTGGCAACCGCTACGGCCCTAGCTACGACCCTAAGGTACTACGTAGAAAAATAAACAAAAACCTTTTTGATTTTGCGTTTTCTTTGTTCGGTCGAGAAGTTTAAGAAACAAACTCTCGGATATGTAAACAATAACATAGTTTTGCAGGACATTAAAAAAAACTTATATTTTAAGGATCTTTCTCAAAATTTGATAAAACTCGTTTTAATTTATGCCAGACATGTTGAAATTAATTCCCATTTATGAAATTTGGAACGATTCCTTCCGTAAGTGTTCCCTTTTTGTGGCGCTCATAACACT